>CM038228.1:77681632-78881632 GCA_021442155.1 Cymbidium sinense | reverse complement strand
TATTTCTCACAATTAGATTAGGTCATGGCACATCACTCTAAAGAATGCACTATTATTGAAAAGTTTAAATTTAAATTTATTTCATCAGTTTTGGTTCAAGTTTTATGATTGATTTTTAACATTTACTCTCAATCTTTCATATCTGAGTTTGGATTCCACAGCGAGCAACTACTTAAATAAGGTATGCTGTAGTTTTTTTATTTTATTATGAAGCTTTCGGATTCCTATAGGCTCAATCCTAACAATTATTTACCCTTAAAATTTGAGGAAAAGTCACATATCTATGTGTATGAAATTGTCATAGAGTGATTAATAAAATTCAAATTAGAGCAACCTTTTTAATTGAGAGTGTGTTTAAAAATTTGAGAAGTCAATAATTATTAGGACTATGCCTACAAAAATCTCAAACCAACCCTCATTAATTGAGATCATTCTTCAAACTTGAGAATTGGGATTTTTCTTTATATGCAGATCAACATAAATATTTGTGATTTATTTGATTATGAAGGTTTGAGATTGCTATAGGCACAGTTCCAAAAATTAATTATCTCTAAAAATAAATAAAAAATACTCTTGATTAAAGATATTGGTGCTTTTGCATTTTATTAGTCTCTCCTTTATGGCAATGTCATATGCATAATGTTTGAATTGGCATGCATGCGTGTGATAGAGTTCACTATCATAATCTCCATCATGCATATAAATTGATCACTAAATAGATTAGAAGAAGTAACTAGGATTAAAATTACCAATTGGAAAATTCAGGCCTCATGGCAATGGGGCAAGAAGAATTTTCTCTGAAATGTTGCTATCAATATTTGCAGAATGCTTGAACAATCCATATCCAACAACATATATAAATTTGAGAAAAATATTAATTTTATTAAACTATAACATAATTTAATATGCTTTGACTTCTTTTATTCATAATTAAAAAATTTCAAAAGCATAAAGCTCTTAATATTCTCAACTTTCTAAGTTCTGATCTATTATTGCAAGTTTCTAAGGTTTGAGAGATATATTATTGAACAATCCATATCCAACAAGAACATGTTTCCAACTTTAGTTTTAACAAAGCAAGAAATTTTCATTTTCAAAAGGTCATTCTAGTGCTTCCAGTAGGTTCTATACTTCTTCCTATAATACCATGCCATGAAAAGAAGAAACCCATCTACTTGAATGGCAAAAAAATTCCTAAGAATGAAATCCAAAATATTTGAACTCATCTATAATGGCCAAGAATACAAAAAAAAGTTTTGTTTGTGAATACCAGATTTGATTCGTTTCATAATTTTAATAACACGAATAAATATTTTAATCTTGATTTATAAACGAGCCGAACATGAATGATCTTTTATTCTATCGTGTTCGGCTTGTTTTAGTTTGAAATAAAAAATGATATAACAGTTAAGTCTTCATGTATTTGGGATTGATTATCGAGTGCAAAAAAAAGTTATTTTTATATCTTAAGTTAAGGTTTTTATATTTCATTATTGATGAAGCCTCTTAAAAATGATTTTTTTTTTTATACACAAAATAATTTCACAATCACTAGTTTGGCTTAGTAGTTGGAGCTTTTGCCATAAAAAAAATTAGCCTAGGTTCAAATCCTTCCTCCATATTTTTTGGATTATTACATTTTCGAGCCATTTTGAACAATTCGAGCTAAACACAAATACTAAAATTTCGAGTCGAATATGAAGAGAGTAATATCCGAATGAGCCGAACATGAATAAATGTTCGACTTGTTTAAGCTCGGCTCATTTACACTCCTACCCAAGAATGAAGGTTGTAGATGGAATAGAAGTCATCTTAGAAAATATTGTAGTTGGAAAGAAGATGCTAACATAAATGCCAAAGATGAAAATTGCTGAAGGAAACTGAAGAGGGAATAAACTGAACTCAACTAAATTGTTGCAGAATGAAAAGCTGTCTACAATCTTGTCAAGAAAAGCTGCATAAGGAATTAGGGAAGTTGAACACAACTACATTCCTTGAAATACTGTAGATGGAATCATATAAATGAATTAAACATTTAATATTTATCATGAGTTTGGATAAAATTGTTGTGTTTTTGACAATTTAATCTTTGAATAATTATAAGTTTGCTGTCCCAAGGCATAAGAAAATTGTGATGTCTACCACCATTAGTGAAAACAATTATTGCATATAAATTAGCTTTCGGGTAAGATGACTAAATTTATCTGGTAGGATGTTGGATGTGAATTCATGAGATGAAGATGGAAAGAGAGAATAGCTCATAACATTGATAATAAGTTCTTGAAACAATACTAAAGTTTTATGAAAATTTTATTTTTTATCTCAATGTATCAAATAATTTTATATGATCTCATCTATTTATTTCTTTACTTTATCATTTGATTTGAATTTTATATATCTCTCATTTATGTTAAGATTATACCTTTTATTCATTGTTAATTTTTTGTGTTTTTTACGCAATCATGAAAATCATGTTAATTATGCAAATGATATGAAGGAAGTAATAAAAATGTTTAAATAAAATGTGTCCTAATGATTATTAATTGTGATTTATGATTGATTTCTCTATGACGCGATGATAAAGAAGATTGAAAATAGGCACACACACAAATATGATATATTGATGCATATATGAACTACCCCCTAATAGAAAGCAAGCCCAATTGATTCAGCTAATAGTGGCAATGACTTACACACTTTTAGATTTCTCTTGATGGATCACATCTATGGCATTCCTCATTAACAAATTCATTAAGAAAATCATAAAATGTCACTTTATTATTACTATTTTGTTTATGAATTTGTAAGTTTAGAAACCAGGAACAAAAAATGACATCAATTGTAGTTTGATTCACAGAGTAGCTTCATTTAAAACTTCATTAGTCAAGTCAGTTTGTTTCAATTGATTCATTAACTACAACAAATATTTGATTTATGAGTTTGTCCACTTTCACATTTAGGTATTCAATTTTGATTTGAAATTTAGGTTCATATTCAAAAATAAATTCATGTTTATAACTAGATTCATAATCTATTTGCAATTTGGTTCAATTTCAATTTTAAGCTCAAATTTGAGCTCTTGTTTAGATATAGTTTTAATTTCATTCCATAAACTCAATTTCTCTCTTACATTCAAGTTCATACACAATTTCAAGCTTAATGTTAGACTCAAAATACGATTTTTACATATATTCAATTTCAGATGTAAATTTCAATTCTGGTTGAAGTTAAATTTTCATAACTGCATTTTAATTTAGGTGTAGATCTAAATTTAAGACAATAAAATATTGTCACATATGTTAATTATAAATTTTCTTCTGTACCTACATTATAAAAAAATATGCACAAACTTCAAGTTCTTTGATATAATCATATTTGATTATGCATGATTTCTTTGTCGATGTATGCTTATCCAGTTTTGAGAAGAATGCAATGATTTCTTTTTAAAGATTTTATTTATATGTGTGGTAGTCCTAATAGATCATTCATAACATGCTTGGTAATTTGTAAATTGTTGCTTAAGTCATCTTTAATATTTCACCTAAGCTCTTTAATAAAATACATTATTATAATAATATAGTCTTGAGGCAAACTATATTTTATAGATCTATCATAATATGTAAATGCATGAGAATTGGTTTGTTTACAACCTTTGAAGTGATAATTCAAATGGTCTTGATATTCTCAAAATTACATTATTGTTTAAATCTATACTTAATGTCATTCCATATTGACCTACGCCGATTAATATAATGATACCCAACTAATTCCATTTCAGCAATTTTATCTTGTGCACACATGATATTCTTCAAAGAAGTATTTCAAATTATTGATCCATGTTGATAATTCCCCAAGGCCATCTCCCATTGATTGTACAAATGACATATCAATCTTTATGATAATTATGATTTATTTGTATGAAACAATTCATTGGATTTTATTTAAACTTTTATTAATATTGGATTGAT
Source organism: Cymbidium sinense (assembly GCA_021442155.1). Taxonomy (NCBI): domain Eukaryota; kingdom Viridiplantae; phylum Streptophyta; class Magnoliopsida; order Asparagales; family Orchidaceae; genus Cymbidium; species Cymbidium sinense. Next base: position 78,877,664 of record CM038228.1, on the reverse strand, counting down.
ATAATTATTATGCTCTACTTTTAGTTAACATGATGATACAAACTAATTTGATGTAGGATGTTGTAGGGTCTAGAGTTTATTAGTTATTTTAATGCAAATCATAAAATACACTCCATTCATGTTAAATGTAATTTAAAATTTGTCAAAACTTGAAATTCCACAAGAAATTCTAGAACTAATATAAAATTAGGTTACAACTTACCAAGTGCTCGAAGAGTCCACATTCAACAACACTAATAAGTTTGAAAGGAAATCTGAATTTATTTAGCAACAAGTTGAATTTTACATGCCTGGGGACCTCTTATTCATAATAAACAATGCCCAAGGCATTAACTTCCCAAATTGCTCTAAGATATAATCTAATACTATAAGCTTCAATTCAACAACAACAACAACAACAACAACAAGCCTTCATCCCACTACATGGGGTCGGTCACATGAATACTTTTTCTCCACTGTGTTCTATTAAGACTCATCTTGACATTTAATTTTGAATTTTTAATAAATTAAGGCCATTTTTTATGCTTCATAACCAAGTCGTTTTAGGCCTACTTCTACCTTTCTTAACATAGGCTGAATTTAATACATCTACTCTCCTAACCTGGTCATTTGATGACCTATGTTTTATGTGACAAAACCATCTAAGGCGACTCTTAATCTTATCTACCACCGAGCTATTACTCTAGCCTTTTCACGTATATATTTGTTTCATGTTTTGTTTTTAAGTGTAAAACCACTCATCCATCTGAGCACCATCATCTCTGCAACACTTAAATTTATGTTTTTCTTTTACTGGTCAACATTCTGTGCCATAAAGCATTGCATGTCTCACCACCATCTTATAAAATTTTCTCTAAAGTTTAAGCGGTACTTTTCTATCACACAAATTGCTGAAGTATTTGCCCACTTAAACCATCTAACTTGAATTCTATTAATAACATCTTTATCTATTTCACCATCACTTTGAACACTTGACTCAAGATATTTAAAACATTCACTCTTTTTAATGACTTGATCACCCATTTTTACAACCTTGCCATGAGATCTACTATAACTAAATTACACTTAATGTATTCAGTTTTAGATCTACTCAAACGGAACCTTTTAGACTCTAAGGTTGTCCTAAATAATTCAAGTTTTGCTTGAACTTTCCCTAGTCTTATCAACAAGAAGAATATCATCAGAAAAAAACATTCACTAATGTACATCATCCTGTGAACATCTAGTAAGAAGATATGGGCGTAAGCCGATCCTTGATGTAATCTAATTGAAATAGAAAAATACTTGGTCAGTCCTCCTTATGTTTGAACATAGGTAATAGTTACAATATACATATCCTAATGACTTGAATATACTTAATATTTTTCTAGAACTCTCCAAAGCCCTTCTCTTAGAACTTTATTATGTGCTTTCTTAAAATCAACAAATATTATATGTAGGTCCTCCTTACTTTCTCTATACTTCTCCATTAAACCCTCAATAATGTATAACGTTCATAACAGATTTACCTTGCATTAATCCAAACTAATTTTGAGTAACTTTGGTATCGCATCATAACCTATGCTCAATTACTCTTTTTTATAATTTTAATGTATTACACATTAACTTAATTCCTCTATAATTTGTACACTTGTGTGCATCGTCTTTATTCTATAAAAAAAAAACCAACAAACTCTTTCTTCACTCATATGACATCTTTTTTAGTTTTTAAAATTATATTTTAGTAAGCAAAAATATTTTCACACTTCTATTGGAATGTCAACAGGTCCTACTACTTTATCACATTTCATTTTCTCCAAAACCTCTTCAACTTTTGTTTTATTAATATGACGATAAAAATAAAAATTTTTATTTTTATTTACGGTACTAAGGTTACTAAAGTCAATCGCATTTTCACGAACTTCATTAAAATATTTATTAAAACATCTCACCCATCTATGTTGAATATCCTTTTTTAAGAGAAGCATTTTTGATCTTCATCTTTAATGCACTTCACTTGAATTAATTTTTTCTTCTCCATCTCTTTTTTTGGCTAATGTATACATCTTTTGCCCTCTTTAGTATTTAATATGTTATATAAATCACTAAATATTGAATTCTTTGCATCACATATTTTTTTCTTACAATTCTAATGGACTATATTTTCTCAATTCTCCGAGCTTTTACATAATTTTTATAACAAACTTATTTTTGATATTTTCTTGCACACTTTGACTTTAACACCAACTGTTTTTACTAATAGGAGTTTTTTTCTTTTGATTCTCTAAGTACTTTTTTTACAAATTGCTTCATATTAATTGTTATTTTTTTCTACTTAACATTAGCTTTCTCATTATCCTCCCAAATCTTAAGATCTTGTATCTTACTGTTAAAAATAAATTTATTAGCATTCTTTAAGTACCCTCATCTAATTCTAGGGCAATGTTTTCGATTTATTTTTCATCTTTTATTCTTTCATTTTAAAATTCAAAAAAAGTGGTTGATGCTGAGTAGTTAAACTTTCACTCGGAATAACATTACAATTTTTACAATTTTAATGATGTATTTTTCTTATATTCAACACACTTAAATTATGGGAAGGATCCCAAGCTTTGGACTTTAGTTTCAAAAAAAAAAAAAAAAAAAAAAACACTTTAGTTTCAATTTTTACAATCTCGTTCCAAAAATTCCAGTAAGTTCTACCTATAACATGTAGATAAAGGATGAAAACTACTAGGCCAAGTAGCCAATTATGACTAAGAAGGAAATCAAAAACAGCTGAACCCATCCAAAGTGCCTGGGAAGGAAATTTACTGATAGAAGTTGCTGAAGGAATACTGTAGATGGGAAAAGCCATTAAAGGAAGTATCGTAGATGGGAAGAAGCTGTTGAAGGAAATATGGCGGATGGAATGCTAAATAAAATGGAAGACAAAAGCAACCAAACTTAGCTATAATTATGCGGAAGGAAAATACATGTAAGCTGACACAATCCCAAAGAGACTACATATGCAAGGACGAGGGAAATCCACATCAGTTGTTCTTCGTTGTTAGCTAATCTCCACAGTGATGTGTGTCATTTATCCTGTAAAGAAAAAGGCAAGAGGAAGAGGGGGATAAGTTCCAGAAGTTGTTCCTTGCCTTTTTGAGCAGCATCAACTTTTGGGTTTTTGGACAATTTTCTCGGGAGAGTCTTGGTTGCATTTATTGCAAATTAAGGGATTAAGTGGGATTGTTTGGTATATTAGGATCCGACAAGTCTGATTGTATTTACAAGTCAGTATGTTGGAATTGAATTGGAATCATGAGATTAGTTGAATTTGTGGAGTGTTTTGGTCTTGCAGTGGTTATGGCCATGGAGGAGCTAGGTCAGGTTGATAATTTTTGTAATTTTAATTACTGCTAGTCTGAAAGAGACTTTTGGGATGTGTGATTGTAATTACTCACCCCTCCCTGTCCTTACAAGCTTTAGTGGATTTCTTTTCAGGTGGGCTTTGAAATGATAAATGCGATAGCTGAAGCTGAAGGGATATCGGTGACCAACATGCACTGTAAAGCATTACTGGGCAAAGGTATGAACATTTTTCTGTAGGATTTCTCTACACCATATTTTCCGGTTCAGAGAAGTTGGGTATGGTTATTTCAATGTCATTTTCACTTTCCATCAAACATTGGGGTTTTGCTATATATTCATGTCAAATAATGTATCTGACAGCTTTTTAAGTAGTTCATTCTTTTTAACATTTTTTTGCATGAAGTAATTTCAATGGTACCTTAGGCATTAACTTGTTTTGTGATGTCCAAAACTTGTATTATCTGTTTGTTAAATATCGGAATATCTTGTGCCACATTTCAAATGTTATATTTCACTGCTTTAGGAAGTTGTTTTTTTAACGATTATATAGTTCTGATATTCATTGCACTTCTATTGTTCAATCCTTCATGTGATGAAAATTTAGAACTCTATATTTATTGGAAAAATTAATTATGTGTGTTAACCTTGTTTTTGTTTCTCCAGTTTAATTTTTTATAAAATAGGTATATGATGTTGATCCTATTGAGAACGGGATGTATTCTGTGGAGTTTTAATTACTTTGATGAGTTTGGTTTACCGTTGTAATTTGTTTTTTTAACTCTTGTTGGATTTCCTAGTACAGTTGCTTCTGATTTCCACCTTTAGCAAATATTCAACTCTTTTTTTGTCTATCTACTAATTTGGAAGTTCACTAGTGTTGTCGCTGATTTGGTAAGCTATAACTATCACCAAGATTGTATCATGTTTTCTACTATTGCTGTTGGTGGAGGCTACTGTTTCATGCGTTTTATTTGCACATTGATTGGAAGGCCATCTTTATTGCTTTAAATAGATCTCTCTTCTCTGTTCTATGAAATATCAAATTGGTTGCTTTCTTCAAGGAGTTCCATGATAATACTTAATCCATAACTACAATCACAAAGTAGAGCAACGGCCTAATAACTTTCTGCGTTAGCCAGCAAGGCAAAGGTAATTAATATGACAAACAATATGCAGTGAAGAGACAAGGCAGCTATGGCAATCTATAGTAAAATCATGCACAAAGATTATTATTGTCACACCCCAAATGACACCCCTTTATCCTAGGGTTAATATGAGATGTAACAAAATATGATGACTTAATCAGACACAATTTTACCAACTCATCTCGACATATAAAGATTCAGGGAAAGCAGGTGAAAATTGAATCTTACTAAATATCACGAACAAATTCTTACATTTTGAATTTTTCTACTAATCATTTCATATTTAAATCACTTGTCTGTAAGTATTTAACATTGAATGTTAACATAATTACAGAGCAATCTAAAAACATTAAAATGTAAATTGTACATATCCAAATGATCTTTACAATCTCTCAAAATTGTACAATTCAAAAGGCTTGTTTAGCCATTATCTTCTTTGCTCTTGTCTGAAAATTAACGTGTAATATCATAAGTTAATAGCCCAGTGAGACAAACAATGCTAAAATAAATTTAATATATAATAGAAGAAATAACGTGTATGTAAATTCAACTTGTATGAAAATAAATATTTTTAAGAATTGAACAAAGCATATGAATTGAATAATAGTTTGTAAGACTATGAAATGTAAACAATAAACAAATGAAGTGAATATATATGTAGGCAATTGATTTCGTGGAGTTTTTTTCAATTCTAAATCAAATTATCTTATTAGAAATATTATCTATGCTTGTATAGGTTTGACTCCTATAAAACATGAGAGTCGTCATCCAACCGTTGACCAAAGCTGTTGATAAAGCTCACTGTATCCACACTTCATACAAATAGCCCCCTGACACCATTTGGTCTAATCTAACTTACATGTCAAGAGTCAGGAACTTTAAGGTATCCTGTCAAATGCTCATCTCATTAGATTTTTGTATGTCTACATAGATTCAGAAAATAGTTCACCTATGACAATTTCATGACTTTTTTTTTCTTATCATATGTATTATTTTTCATTTAACAATTATGAATACCTGCACTTAAATTTTTTTAATATACACAATAATGTGATATGACATCAATGCATTTGATTAGATTATAATCATTGTAAATCAGTAAAGCATAATTATTAGCTAGACAACTAATCATTTTTATTCGAATAAGATATGACAAAACTATTTATATGATCCTACCTTGAGTTATACTTGAATCTACAACTAAAATTTTCAATTGGATTTACCTGGCTACAACCTCTCCTTAGTCGCTCCACAACCGCTGCTTCCTTGCTTAAAATTTCCCGGAATTCCCCATGTCAGCAACCCATCTAGTTGTCGTAACTCTTCCTAACTTCTGCATCATGCACCTCTTTGTTTCAGCCCTATACAGAGAGCTGCAGTTGGGAAATAGAGGAATAGGCTCTAATTAAAGTTAATATATTTATATATACATTTACCTTTTTAATCCATTAATCCCTGTCGTTAATCGCTCCTATCCACTGCTGTATGACGAGGAAAGTGGATTCGCTACAGGACATTAATCGGTGAATAGTAAATTGCTGCAGTACCATTACAATAGTTGCTACAGTGACTGTTGGTAAAATAGTGAAAATTAAATAAATTTAATTGGTGTTTTTATAACTTATTTAAGATAATTTTTTAAATATATTATATATATTAATAATAAGTGTATATCATATGTTTTTTAATAAAAAATACTTAGGATTTTATGAAATTGATTTGAATGATTGTTGAGGAATATGAAAAATGAGGTAGATTTTTAAATGCGTTAAATTTTACTTATCGTGTATTTTTGGGCATTACACTTATCAATGACCCATGGATCAAGGTTGAACTCTCCCAATATTGAGAGTGAGAACTCTTTTTGGCCTCTATTAAGGTTCATCTTATCATAAATTTTACCTCTCTCTCTATGTAGGTTATTATCATTTAAGAATCTATTTAATATGATATGACCTTTTAAAGATTTTCTCTTATTTAGTATCATTATCATAAACTTTTAAAAATATTTAGCATTGCTATGTAACTGTTATCAATCTATATTCACATGCATAAATGGTAAAACAAAATATATAAAAGTTGACATTTGGGTAGTTAATCATGCATCATATTTTATTTAACAATCTTGGGTTAAGTAGAAATATCATGAAATTATTTGAAATAGTTATCATATATATTGCAATAGCATTACTAGCAACATGAGGTGCTAATGACACGTTCAATATGAAGAAAATTTATAAATATATATGTTATCGTTCAATATAGTTGTAAGAATTTACAAACATTATACTAAGGAATAATTTAGATTGTCTAATTGAAATTATAAGCCCTCCTCGGGATAATTTTTTTTTACATTTATTTCATTGAAGTGTTGTTCTTTTATAAACAACCTAATAGCAACAATTTTCTTAATTTATAATATTCTCTTATTTAACAACACAATTCTTACTCAAATTAACTTCAAGATTATACATTTTTATGTTGAAAAGATTTCTCCTCATTCAAGTCTTTAAAATTATTTATCTCAAATTAATTCAATTTTTAGACTAAAACACCAAAAAATGGGACTTTATTTAACAAAATCAAAAGTTTTTCTCCTTTTCTTCTATTTTTTTCGGTCTTCAACAAACTAAAAAATTGGATTTTATTGAAATGTTGGGTTTGTGCTCCTTCGAGAACCTTGAAATATAGCGAGCATCGCTCTCCTACCTTTGAGATGAATCTGTTCATTCTTGCTACTCGCCTTGTAAGCCGTTGTACCTCTTTTATATTTATGGGTAAGGGCATGTCAAGTATGCTCTTAACCTTGTCAGGATTTACTTTTATGCCTTAAGGGATAATGAGAAATCTCAAAAAAATTTTACTCCGGCATCAAAAATGTACTTTAGAGAGTTAAGACGCATATTATACCTTTTCAATGTAGCGAATATCTCTTCAAGGTTTTGAATGCATTGTATTGGCGATGTGCTTTTGACTAATAGGTCGTCCACATAGACTATCATATTTCTTTCTTTCTACTCTTTGAATACTCGATCCACCAGCCTTTGGTTGGTTGCTCCTATGTTTTTTAGTTCGAAGGGCATAACTCGATAGCTATGTAACCCTTCAACAATAATAAATGTTATTTTTTTAGAATTTGCAAGGTGCATTTGAATTTGATGGTATCTCGAGAATGTGTCCAGGAAACTTATCATTGAGTAACCAGTTGTCAAATCAACAAGCGTCTATTCGTGGAGAGAATTCCCATCCTTTGGGCATATTGAGTTTAGTGAAGTTGACATACATTCTCTATTTGTCTCTCGACGGCTACACCATCATCACGTTTGACACCCACTTTGGGTATTGAACCTCTTTGATCAAGTTAGCCTCCATTAGCTTAGCGACTGCTTCTTAATGGGCTCGGAGAGCATGATAACGGTTTTCTTCATCTTTTACTTGATAGGTTGTCCGTCTTTGCGAACGTTTCAAGAGATGACAAGCAATGTTGATGTCTATACCTGGTATCTCTGATGCCATCCAAGCGAATACATTTAAATTATTTCAAGAGAGTTCAGATGAGGGTTTCTTTATGCTCGGGATAGAAAGTCGGGCTGACCTTTAATACTCGCTTATTGTCCCGTGTGGTCAGATTTTCCTCTATTTCTTCAAGGACTTTGATTCTTGTTTGCGTAATATCCACTTGCAATACTTCATCTTCTCTGCTTGACCCACCAACGGCTTTCATGTAGCACATGTCGGATTGATTGAGATTTTCTCTAACAATAATTGCTTCTCCTCCAGTGAGGAATTTGACAGCTACGTGATACGTCGACACCGTTTTGAATGTGTTGAGTAGAGGTTGGTCAAAGATAACATTGTAAGTAGCAGGGGTTTCTACTATGAATTGTTTCTTGATCTCTCTCAAGTGATTGGAAGAGTGATCATTCCTTCAGTTTTGCTCTTTTGAGAAACCGTATAATGGTCCTCTCGTGGGTGCGAGTTTGGAATTTGCCAATCTCAACTTATCGAAGGCAGATTTAAAAATAATATTGATTGAGCTCCTTGTGTTAATCAAAATACTTCACACCTATTAGTTGGCGATCAAGGCTGTTACCACAATTGTGTCGTTGTAGGGGTTTCCAATAGTGGGTTTGTCTCTTTCTGAAATACTCATTGGAACTATGATCATAGATGGTGGCGGCTGAGTTTACTTCTCCGGACCACAATCTTTTCACACTCACATTTTTGGAGGACTCTCCATCGCCCTCAAAGATGATGGTACGACTCCAGCGATATGAACCGTCTATACACAACCCTTGGCCGCTTAAGCCTATCTGCTACTTTGAGTAAACAAAAATGACATGAAATAGGGACTTGAAACTGCACAGCGTAACTTCCTAGACCGTTTGTTGCGTAGTGTTGAAACAAATGAACTTTCTGTTTAATTTTATTTCATAAATCCTTCGCAGAGTTGGATTAGGTACTAGGATGGCTAGTTTTCGTTGTCTTTGCAGTCAGTCTCAACCTGCAATTTCAATGATCATGTAAATGTATTTAACGCCCATTGCAAGGCTCATTTGATAATATTCACTTAACATTGTGTGGTTGATGTGCTACTCTATTTTGTAAAAGTAACTGCTATTCAAATGAGATGCACACGAGTATTGGAAAGTGAACAGCTGGAAAGCCTGGCCCAAATGGTTTTGGAGTTTTTTTTCCTGAAGCTAAATTTTTCATGTCACATAGCATAATTTTCTATTTACCATTCACAAAAAGCACTAGCAAGTTCCTAGGTGTGCTGTTTTTTCTCTTATGTAGGTTGCATTGGAGATGTTCCAGTCATGCTGGCTAAGCCGCAAACTTTTATGAATTTTAGTGGTGAGTCTGTAAGTATTAATATCTTTAGTAACATTTTTTTAATTTCAATATATGCTTTATCTTATAATAAATGTTATATTGGAATTATTCATGAAGGTTGGATCACTTGTTTCATATTTCAAAATACCACTGAATCAAGTACTCCTGGTACTACAATTTCATTTTGATTTCCCTCTTTTTATCGGATTATCTAAGAAATTGTGGCTACATTTATGTAACATGTGATTTTGTACCAGATGTATGATGATCTAGATTTACCTTTTGCAAAGTTGAGGCTATTACCAAAAGGTGGGCATGGCGGACAGAATGGGTAAGCTTCTGTTTCCCTTTTAACCTGTTTCTTTCTATGCTTCTGCTTACCATCACACATGATTCTGATTTAAGGATACTCATGCTGTTGCGAGTCTTTTAGCAACACCATGAAGCTGTTGTACAATACTTACATACTATCAAAGGGCAATTTTGTATGGTTCTTGCTAAATTATGGGAAATGAGTTTTTTAGGATTCCTGTTGGGTTTTTTTATAACATCCTAACAGTGGGTTGAAAATGTGACGCCTAACTCTTAATTATTGTTAATACTTGCTGTAAATCATTTCATTTGTAATAAATCGAGTCTATCACTTCTTTCCTAAATGAGGAAATTATCACGCTTGGCACATAAAAAAGAAGTCTGCAAATAACTGATTGCAATTCAGGATGGCAGCTGAGTGCCGTATGGTGTTGTTTTTGTGGCCTTCTGCAAGATAAAGAAATAACTTAAGCGAGCATTTAGTATTTCCTGGCTTATATTTTCTGTTAAATGATTTGAAATTCTTCATTTACAAGGCATGGTTTTCTCTCCACCTTTGCGACGTTGTCCTGCATTTTTGTTCATCATCTGCAAGATAATCATCTCATACTTTGTTAATTGTGATGGTTTTCAGCCATCTTCTGGCTGTGGCGGGAAAGTCTCAGAAGCCTTTTCAATGAATAATTGGGGTTGACATCATTTTCCTTGTTCGACATCTTTACTGTGCTGTATAAAACCAAATTTATTACTTCCTTGTGTCTGGGTTCCTAATTTCCCTTTCAAATATTGAACTTGTTTTTCCATGTCAATCTAGCATCGATTTTTGGAGGACTGGATTATCAACCAAAGTTTCTGATTTGTTGAAGCCACAGGGATGCTTTAGGAAATCATTTTATAAGTTTTCTATGAAAAAGTTGCTTTACTCCAATAGAAAAAGATTGGTGCTACACATTTTAATGTCGCCATTATTTAGATATTCTTAAGGTGGTCAGCCAACTCTCAAAATGGCCAGCATAAGTTGATTCTATTGATGCGTTTTGTTTATGAAATTATTAGTATCATCTTCATCCAACTATTTTAGTTTGACTTAGCAGAAGTAAAATTTAAATTCATTTCATAAGTTTTTAGTATAGATTTTATAATGCGCTTGGAGTTGAAATGATGATTTTGGTGATATATTTATAATGATAATACTCTTCTTGATGGCATTGGTTGTGATGCTTCCAGTATCGTTTTAATCTTTAGATGTTTATTTTCATTATTTTCTTTAAAAAGTATAATTTAATAGTCAGTAAAATAATATTAGTACATCAAGAGACAATTATGTTGAATTGCAAGAGAAAGTAAAAAAAACAAATAACAAAAAGTAAAGTTACATATAATGTGAGACTAGTATTCAAATTCTTTTAGTTGAAGGAAAGGTTATTAACAATGTCTTGCTTGATGCCTTGTGAATCTTGGTAGGTGTTGATAACTTTTTTCTTATTCATTCCTAGCCTAGCCTACCTATATTTGAAAACTCTTATTACCATGGCGTTAATGCTTTGTAGAATCTCATCATAATCATAAGGCCACTCTAAAATCTGATCGACTTTATTAGTACTAACATGAGGGGCAGCTAAATTAGGAGGATTAATGTCAATGCTAATATTTGTAGTAGCTGAAGTGATCATTCCCTTAGGACTAACAAGGGCGTTACTAATTTTGAATTCATAAAAGTCTAAAGTTGGTATCATATTCTGAGTGTTTACTAAACTGAAATTAGAGGAACTGCAAGTATTATGTTAAAAGGTTGAACCTAATCATTAGTGTGCTCCCCTTGTATCTAGATGTTTGGTTTCCTTAATTTCAAGTGAACCTTAAAAATATTTAAGATAGCTATGCCCAAAAATCTTACAAGAAGAGCTTGATTAAGGAACTCCTTTAAAATTGAACTTCTTTTAATAGCCACAAGGAGAGGAATCAATCCACATCTCCTTTTCAAGAGGAATAGGCCCAATTCTCTCTAGCTAATGACTGTTGAGAAGGATGAACTATTGCAACTTTCACTTGCAAAGGCTTACCAAAAATAAAGTTCAATGATTATATAGTGTATTGGTTGAAAATAATATATGAAAAGATGAAAAAAATGCAATCCAAATAGGAGTAATAGGTTGTTCTAGTGATATTGTAAGATCACCATGAAGAGTTAAATTAATCTATTTCTAATGAAAATCTCTTAATTATATGACGATGGTTAATGAGCCTAGTAGAAAGTGTCTAAGTGTAAGCTTGACATGAATTTGCATAAGATCTTAAGATTGGGTGGTAAAATATAGTTTATCCGCAATAGAAAAGTGAGTGGACTAGTAAGCTTTGAAATCTCATCTTTAGTGAAAATAAATGCTACTTTGCCTTGAAAAGTACAGGGTTACTTATATTGAGGTTGAATTAAGTCTTCTTAATAGAATAAAAATACTTGGTTAGATGAGGGTAGCTAAATCTTCAAGCCTTCAACCCTCCAATAACTTTAGTAAACTCAAGGAGTGTAAGAAAAGGAATAGAACTTAGTGCTTTGTAATATGGAGAGGGAGCCTCAGAAAAATTTGGGGCCATCATAACAGTCCAAGGCGTTGGATGTGACTGTTCGCTTGGGTCACTCGGTGTTGGGGGATGAGTTTGATCCAAAAAATGGAGACATGAAGATCTAGCACTTATAGAAAAGTGACATTGGAAACATAGTGCTAACTACAATGATTTTGATCGATGAATTGCAAGTGATGTCCGATAAGGTAAGAAATGGTGTGGAATTGAGAATGCCATCCTAGATGTAGGCTTAGGATGCCTATGTTAGGTGCAATTCATAACAAGAAAAACAAATCTATGATGACCAAGCAAAGACGTTGTAGTTGTTGAGATAATAAGAAAGGGTTAGGGAACCATTGATGTGATCTCCAGTAGAGATCGGATTTAGGGAGCAAAGAAGCTTAGCAGGAGAGAATAAAAGTGCCATGTGAGTTGTAGCCCAAAGGTGATAATGTCTGCGAAGAGTGTGAATGTGAGCCTAACTCAAGCAGGCAAGGGCTACTTGTAAATTGCAGAAGCTTCGTGTGTGTGGTCACATGAGAAGAAGGTGCACTAGGATGGAGCGAATGAGGTGCAAGTGACAACATCTTAGGTTGGATGGAGCAGTAGTGCTCCTAGTGCTTGGCCGTGAGGGCAGAAGGAGCTATGATGGAGGGAACAATTACCATCGATTGTAAATTAATGATTATCAAAATGATGTCCCATTAGGGTTGTTTCCATTGTTAATTAGGATTTATGGTTTTAAATATTTATTTTCATTGCTAATTTTTGGCTTAAAATCAATCATGGGTGTAGGCTTACATGATCAAGCAAGCCTTGGAGTTTGGCAAGAGCTATTGTTGCAAGCCAGTTGGAGCCGAGGATATTGGGCATGGCTATGCCATTTTTGGCCTTTCAAATGAAATTGATTACAAAATACTGAAGCTGAATTTGAGGTTTGAAACAACAATTTCATGGTTTGGAAACATACACCAACCACTAGTGGACCATCTATTATATAAAAAAAAACAATCTTTCATTGCATTGATATAACTATTGCCATATATTTTGGCCTACATATAATATACAGGCTGATGGCATTCATACTTGGTATTGCATTACGATGAATTACTGTTGTACATTCATACATACCATTCAAATATAAATTATGCTAAGACATTTTAACTTTAAAACTACAAAACAATTAGACAATTTATTAAAGCGTTTGTGAGTACAACAGAACAAAATTGGACACCAAAACCTTTTAACCTGTTAAAACTATGATAGTGTCGATTCCTAGGGAAGTCCAATGCGTAAGCAAGTTTTAATCCTTGATGGTTTTATCTTTGTATCAAGAATTTTTCTTTTTATTCCTTTAATTGGTGGACTTCTCTTTTTTAGCTGTTAGGCCAATATCCTTTTATCTATTGTCATTTCAGCCTGGGTTTTTAATGCAAAACTTCTATGCCTGTTAATCAATCCTAATTAATTTTATTTAAATTGTATTTTTCATCAAAATGCTCATCATTATACAATGTAAGCATAGAATGTTTTGTTCCCCGTTTGCCGCCCTGCTTTTCTGTGCTGTTTCTTTATTGAAATGATGCATGATGATTAAGCATGGCAAGAAGCTGTAATCACTAACCAATGAACATATTGTGAGCTTGTTTCAATTGAGCATGTCTTCTTTTTGCATAAAGAAAATAATGAAGAAAATTTTTGCTTACTGATGACTTTTAATTACATTTAATATTCTCTTCGTAGAATGAGAAGTGTGATTAACCATCTAAAGGGAAGTCGAGACTTTCCACGTTTAAGAATAGGTGAGTCAGAGCTCCTAATCTTTTTATTTTGATGAATTGCTTTAAGGTCCAATGATTAACCATCAATTGTTTTAGTCCATTGGCTCAAAAGAAAAAAAAAAAAACCCAAACTTTGAACCTGATATTATTCTTTTGGATATAATCTTAAAATAATGGATTTGATTCTTGTTTTGATTTGAATGTGGTTACTAAAATACTAAATCTGATTACTCTAATTCTAAATGTGATTACTAGAATAATGAATCTGGTTATTCAAAACTTGAATCTAGACATTGTTTTATTTGGCTGCGGCCAGTATCTTACATTCACACTTTGAATTGCCATATTTATTAGTTTATTAATCACATTCAAAACAACAATTATCAGATTAATTATTTTCTTAGTTATATCTAAACAGCAATAACAAAATTCATAGTTTTCTTTTTTTTGAATCAATGGAACTGAGAAAAAAAGTATGGTCAATTATAGGGTCTTAAGTTCAGTTCCTTTTTTTTTTTCTTATTCAATCGATGATTCCTAAAAAGATAATCAGTTTTTTGTTGGAACCTGTGAAGGCATTGGAAGGCCAACAGGAAAGATGGACCCTGCTGTTTTTGTTCTGAAACCCTTCACCAGTAAAGAAAGAGAAGAGGTTACTCCTAATTTCTGTACCAAACTTTAGTCTTCTTAGATATAATAACTAGGAAGTTTACACAATTTGGATGCAGATGGACATCACCCTTCAAAGAGGCGTAGAAGCTGTGAGGATTTTATTGCTCCAGGGTTTCAATAGAAGTGCTTCTTTTGTTAATACTCCACAGACATCAGAACTCTTGAACTAACTATTATATTCATTGTTCTTCCTTTTCTTTTTGGTTTATTGTTCTTCAGCCGAGCAACTTGGCGTTTTTTTGTTTTTAGTTTTTTTCAATGAATATATTGGTGGTGTTGGTGGAAATGTAACTTAATTTTGACTGCAATGTTTTTGGGAGTATCAATATCAGTATAATTGGAGCTGTTAGTCGAGCACATAAACTCTTTGTATTTTTCGTATTTTTTATTTCAGCTTTTTTATGTAATATTTAAGAAGACTATGATGTTGAACTTGAACGAGATAAAATAGTTATGCATTGACTTCCATAGTCATGAGTAAGATTTTTAAAGGAAAATATATTTGAATGTAGTTGTATCATAGGATCTTGGTGATTGTGTAAAGCTTGAATGATCAAAGCGATTGTGTAATTAATTGAGATATTTTTGATAAAAATGTAATGCTTTTATTGGATCATATAAACTTTGATGTTTGTACATATACTTGTTCAAATTTTAATTGAATCTTGGATTCATTCTAACTTGGCTTGAAAATATGTTTGATCATTGTTGTGATCATGCCTAAATAATATTCTAAAATAAGTTTTTTAGTGTTCAAACAACATTCAAATAGTGTTTGGACATCAATCAATTAAAGTTCAATCAAGGATTGAACACATTAAATTGATAATGACCTTATTATATTTTGAGCAAATTTTTTGAAGGTAATTAAGTGTTTTCATTCTTGTTGTATGTAGTAGATTAAAATGAAGCAACCAATTCCATTGAAAATTTAGTAGCAGTTTAGATTAAATGTCAATTAAGATTTTAGAAGACAAATGAGATAAATAAGATACTATTCATGTATTTTGTTCTCATTTTGTTAGGATTTTAGATTTGGTTTCAAATTTTTCTTGACACAAGCATTTATAGTTAATTATTCTTAGTAATAATAAGAGAATTTTTGATTAAGATTAGCTGTTAGGTTACTTATTGCTTAGTGTATAGTAATAATAATTTAGATGTGAAATTATGAAATTTATCATTTTTAATTTGAAGCGTATGATGGGGAAAATAATGATGTGTAGCGGTGTAAATATGCCAAATTTGAGTGAGTCGAATCTTTGTTTGTGTTTGGCTTGTATTTGAAATGACTTAAAAATTTAGTATTTATATTTGACTCGAATTGTTTGAAATGATTCAAAAAAGTAATAATCCGAAAAATATTGAGGATGAAGTTATTGAATCTGGATCAATTTTTTATATGCCAAAATCTCCAACCATTACGCCATGCTTGCAACCATGATATTATTTTGTATATATATATAATTTTTTATTTTGAGTTAAATCAAGTTGAACACGATCGAATGAAGGATTGTTTATGTTCGGCTCGTTTATAAATCGAGCTTAAAATATTTGTTTGTGTTCAACTTGCTTAATGAACAGTAACATAAGCTTTTTGCCAAATGAGTTTAATAATAACAAGTTTTTTTTTAATTGATCAATGACGCTTGATTAAGATCTTATTGTTTCGTCGTCCCGAGCTATCATGGTTTTTTAGTCTAGTTAGTCAAAGAAGGTAATCGACCCAACTTGATCGAATAATTATTGTTGGCAGCCATGTGTTGCTTCGTCCAAGGAGACTTGTAGACTCGGGGTGATGTTGAAAATATATTTTAAAGTCTAACTTAGATAACGAAGAATTTTTTTTTGCTCTATCAAATGAATTATATAATTTATGACTTAAAGAGCAAACAATTTGGTCAGAAGGTTTTGGCTGTAATCTCAAATTTATGTGGTGCCATTTGATGGTGAAATAATGCGGATAGATGATATATGCCATGCTTTTACTTGTATGTGATTTATTGTGTGTGAATATAGCAATACATATAATTTGATATTGACTCTTTTGTGAGCTAAAATTTTATTAGATTATCACTTTCAACAAATGATTATGGATGGGTGGTGAGTGGTTTCTTGTAAGTTATTAAAGAATAAATTTCATTGAAACATTTTAAGCTTAATAACTTATCAAATTCTTGCATGTAATTTAAGTAAATGTGATTTAAAATTTTGAATATATTGTGGCAGTAATGTCCCCTCGGATGTAATGTTTGTTCAATATGGCCATCATCTGGGGATTTAGATCTTATCATCTCTGCTTATTTGTTCCTAAAGGATTGAGTTTATGATCTAGTGATTTGAAATTTTCCTAAAGATTACAAATTATAGATCTTATCAACTCTTGCTTGATCTTAGAGGATTTGGTCTAAGATTTATATTTTAAGAGTTTAGATTTGAAATGATTTAGTATTAGCACTTTAAAAGATTTGGTAATTATAATCTCTTCGATTGAAATTTATGATCAATATAGTTATGATCGAGATTAATTAGAGATAGCCATCCTGCAGTCACATGATATGATTAACTTTCCAAAGATTCTCTCAAAGAGGGAAGGTTATGTTAAAATTAATATATTTTGTTAACCCAAACTTAATCTGATCCAACTGGAGAACATTTAGTATGAGATGCACATGCGTGTTATTTTAAGTTATTATATAATTTTTGGTGCCATTGCCTTATATGATTGGATAAATTTAGATGCAACTATATTATATATTTGCACTCTTCTCTGTGTTAGATAATCTAAGTTAATTTCATATTCAACTCACATAGCATCATCAGATATCAAGTTTAATAATTTAGCATATATGTCGGGGCATATGCCGCCATTCAAGAGCGCTTGTCCGTTTCTCAAAGTGACTTACATGACTTTCAGAATATTTAATACGAACTTGAATTCACCTCATATTGCATGTATGTATCTTGATTTAAGTTGCTTGCATGCATCCCAAGGCATTAAATTTGAATGTAAAACTAGCTAGAAGTACATGCAAGATTACATCCTATAAGTCTATTGCACACATTTTGATGCAATGAGATTGAATACAGAGTTATCTCTGCATAAGCATTTTACTTAGTCATTTGAATGCTTGCATAAATTTTCGAACCACTTTAATAGGACAAAAACTCATTCTGAAATGTGTGTGATGAATTCATCTCATTCAAGTGCATGTATGTATTTCAAAATAGTTGCAAAAAGGTTCAATTTGGACTTTATTCATGTTTCTTTTGAACCCTTTTAATTCACCTAATGAAGTCTGTATTATAATTCAAGTAATCACTCAAAAATTCTATTTGTGCTCATTAATGAGTTATTAAGTCACAATTTTTTCTTCTTATGAGCAAGTTTGTCAACTTCTTTGTGATTCATTTTTGTTCTTTCTAAATATTTTATAATTAATTCATTTAATGTGACATTTATTGGAATTCTAAACATTTATCTTATGATTTGATTTTCGATTCATTTTATTTTGTGTCACACCGGGGTTTAAGAGTTCATTTTAACTATGTTAATTATGAGTTCTTTGTAGGTTCAGTTTATTGAAAATTTCTCACCATGTTTATTAAAATATATATAGTTGGTGTCTTGCGATATTATGGCTGGAGGATTTTCGTAGTTATTATGCTTATAAGATTCATCACATAGGTCTTCAAGTATCTTCACGAGAATGTTAACATTGTATAAGAGCACTTAAATTGTATATATTTTTGTTATCATCTTAGAATAATGAGAACGAGTATTTAATTTTATAATTTTTCTTGCCACATTGAAATGAGTTGCATGAGTAATTAATTTTATATATTTTCTCTCATTTTTTAATTGCATGAAAATTAAGGTAGCTCATCTGATTATTTCACTAGATGAATATATGCTTTTTTGTATCTTCCTAGTGAGAGCAAGAGAAATGGAGAGAGATCATTAGGAAAATTCCTCTCTATTTAGAGAGAAGAGGGAGGTCGATTCGTTCAAGATAGAGGGGAGGAGTGGTGCTGCTGTCGGAAGGACGAAGAAAGGGAGAGTGGTTGGTAGTGAGGGGATCATCATAGTTGCGTGCATGAGAGAGTAGGCGGGTTGTGTAGGGCAGATTAGGATGATGTTTTGGGACACTAGGTGTGGGGTGAACCGAGGTAGATCGGAGACAGCAGGAGGTAAAAGAACAAAAGGAGATTGAGGTGGTGGTGGGAAAGAGAAGAGATAAAAGCTTAAGAGTCATGGTCAGGGCAGAAGAGAGGAGTGATTCGGTCACATGATCCTGGGAAGAAACGAGGGTTGGAGATCGAGGGAGGGAGAATAGGCTCTTGCCTGCTCTGTGCGAAGAGGAGACGAAGCTGGGAGGTTAGAGGGAGACAGCTACGAGAGAAGGAGAGAGCTAGTGGGCCAAGAGTGACGAGGAGTGAATGGGAGGATCGAGAGATGAGAGCGAGAGTGCAAGTGGCTGGGAGGAAATGGGGGTGACGGGTTTAAGGTGAGGTGAGAGAGAGAGAGGCTTTGACTATTAGAACTATAAAGAAATAAATTAAATAAAGTTACGTAAATAAAAATAAAAAGAATGAGATTGAAATAGTATGGGAAAATGTGTGCAGATGATACTTTTCTTAGAGTAAGATTTGGGTGCACTAATTTTTGACTCTTTTTCTATCAGATATAATCACATTTTATGTGCATCATAACCCATTGACAAAACTTCAAACTAATCAGCTCTCTTATCCCAAAATGAAATGAAGATAATGATAAGAAAAAATAAAGGAAGAGATAATATTGATTTTTATCTCATTCGCTCTCACATTATCATTTATTTATAGGTGAAGGATGAAAGCTCAATATTAAATCACATAATTATGATTTATAGCCATTACTAGCCATTATTTTAAGTTATGAATTAATTTATTTATATTTATTTAATTCATGTTATAAGTTACATAATTAATATTTATATTATAATAACGGTAGAATAATAACGTTATATATCATAACGTTATTATAACGTTACAATATAACATTATAATATATTTTTTTCGTAACAATTCTCTCTACAATAAAAAAATATTTATAAATAAATTTGAGGTAAATAAAATAAGAGATCAAGAATCAAAATTTTCATTTTGGATAACTTTTATCATGCATTCAATGAAAGTAACTTCCGGATTTGAACTTTCACTTAGTATAAACAAAATCTATAATAATAAATACTATAGTAATTGAAGTTTTGAGCTAAGTATATAAATTATTATATCATTTAGTATATCCATGTTATGAGACATGTTAGAAGTTCTACTCAAGGGTTTGCTTTAAAGGCCATGCACTTTCATCTCAATTCATAAGTATTTTAGGATTTTAATAAGATCTCATTACAACGGTCTATTACTACAACACTTATATAGGTGATCTCCAAGATACACTACAATTATAATATATAATAAAAATTTTTTCCTTTGATCTCATTAAGAGCTATAGCTCAACCTTATTTTCATTGCAGTTTAACACAAATATATATAAGGATGATATTTATAATATTTAAAATTTTCTTTTTACCAGTCAGACCGTTTTACCACACATTGAACCTTCTATCATGATGTTTCTAATATGAAGGTTGGGTTTTCACTGTGATGACTATTTTAGCCCTATCCCTTCTAATGATCTCAATATAAAAGTCTTTGCAAGCCCCTTTGTCAATAGATCTACAATATTTTTCTCAGAGCAAATAAAATGGTAAGTAACAACACCTCTTTTATATAATTCATATAAAAGATTATATCTTTTTCTCATATGACATTTTTTATCATTGGATTTTGCACTTTTTTGCTTTTACTATAGCAACTTGAGTATCACAATTTATTAAAATAGCAGGTATAGATATTTCAATACAATGTAAACAAATTAATAAACTTTTAAGCCACTTGGCTTCAGAAGTAGCAAGATCAAGTACTATAAATTATCCTTCCAAAGTAGATATAAGATTAATGTTTGTTTAGTGAATTTCCATGATATTGCACCATCACAAAATGTGAAGACATAACCACTAGTAGCTTTTGTTTCACTAGTGTCGGCAATCCAACTAGCATCATAATATCTTTTTAGTACTATGGAAAAATCACTATAATGAATGTAATAGTTGGTCCTACCTTTTAAATATTTAAAAATTATTTCTAATATTTTCCAATGAGCTTCACTAGAATTACTAGTATATATACTCAATTTTTCTACAACATTATTTGTGCTAGAAAATCAGTTGCGGTATAATAAAAGTTTACGCCTTAGCTTTGTTGTGGTAGCCAACACGCATATAGGTGTTTAAAGAATGAACCAGAAAACTCCAGGATTTTTACATGAAAAAACCCTTGAAGAGGGGGAAGAAACCAAGGGGCCTAGCCCAGTAAAAATCTTCCGCTATGTATCTGCTTAGGAGTACAAAGTTTTCCTGATAATGAGATTATAGAATTATATATGAGAATGGCTGACAATGAGAATCCTAGAATCAGGCAATAACAATTATGCAGTCGTGGTTAGGTTGTAATAATTGTTGGTGATAGTTGATGATGGTGAACAGTAGGGTCGAGAGAGACCGAATGGCATGGCGATAACCAGATGGTTATGGCGGCCAGCGATAGATCGATGATAGCGATAGTGGCGGATAGCAAGTGGCGTGAAAATTAAGCCGATAGCGGGCCATGTGATAGCGCGGCAAAAATGTCAGCGATAACCGGCAGCAGTAATCAGCGAGATAGCCGCAAGAGTTAATAGCCGGCGCAGTATTCAGCGGTATGATGATAGCGGTTAACAGCGATAAACCAATGGCAGTGATAAAGGTATCAGGTTCTTGATAATAAACAATAGTTAAAACAGCGAGATCTAGTGAGTAAGCCGCGGGGGCTGTGAACGCGCGATAGCCGCGCGGTAATCAGCGATAACGGCAACAAGGTGGTTGCGATGATAGCGGTATATTGATGACGACGAGATTGGCGGTGGTGGTGGTCGGCGGCAGCGGTGGTTGTGGCGCGGCAATGATTCGGCAAGTGAGTAAATTAATTGGAGGATTTTCAAGCTTTATTCTTCTTAACTTGGCTCCTCATGTGAAAAATAAATATTTATAGATTAGAGGGAGGACGTTTCTGTAAATACATGCAAAATCCAAACCACTCAATTAGATGGCTCAAAATGATTCCCTTGATCATCTCATGTATTTTAAGTATTTGAATGCTCAAATAAAGTCAGAATCAAGAGATCTTGGGCTTGTTAGATCCATCGTCAAGGCCTTCAATTTAAACTCACTCTTAGAAACTATTTAGAGATTTAACTGATATCCCAAAGTTTTCAATGATATTTTAAGTACTTGATCTCGACTAGTTTTGACTTAGGATCAGATTGCTTTTGACATCAAGATTCGTGCTTCGACTAGTAGAATTTTTAGTGTCATATCAAGCATAAATAATATTAGGTCGAGAATAATTTGCTAGATGTATAAGATAATCAATTTGTTTAGAATATTTTAATTGTGGTACACTATCACCTAAATTATTTATAGGATATAAGCTAGGGTTATATAGAGTGTCTACATGACTCACATTTTGATAATTAAATTTTTTAAGAAGTTTTGAATATAATGTGATTGAGTAATAGAAATGTTATTTGCATTTCTATAAATCTTTATACCTAATATTACATTAGCTTCACCTAAATCTATCATATCAAATTGAGTTGATATAAACTTTTTAATATTATTTATAATATTGAGATTTATACCAAAAATTAAAATATCATCAACATAAAGACATAAAATAATATAATCATGGTCAACAACTTTAATATAAACACATTTATTAGACTCACTAATTAAAAATCTATATGTTAATACTACTTTATCAAACTTTTCATGCCATTGTTTAGGAGCTTGCTTTAATCCATATAAATATTTTACTAATTTACAAACTTTATTTTCTTGACCTTTTGCTATAAAACCTTCAAGTTGATCCATCTAAATTTCTTCGTCTAAATCACCATTTTAAAATGCAATTTTTTACATCCATTTGATGTATAACTAGATTATATGCTGAAGATAAAGCTAAATGCAAACAAATTGTAGAAATTCTAGCAATCGGAGAATAAATATCAAAATAGTCAACACCATATTTTTGTGTATATCTTTTGGCTACTAATCTTGTTTTATATTTATCTATAGATTCATCTGATTTTAATTTCTTTTTAAATATTCATTTACATCCAATAGTTTTATAACCTAGAGATAAATCACAAAGTACCTAAATCTTATTTGATATTATAGAATCTATTTCATTATTAATAGTTTTTTTTTTCCAAAATGGTGCATCTATAGAATTTATAGACTCATCAGAAGTAGTAGGATCATTTTCTAAAGTAAATATTTGAGTTAAAAGAGAATAAAATTCATCACCTAAAATTTTCTCTTTTATAATTATTTAACTTTTTCTAATATTTTTCTCATTGTTATTAGTTAAAATAATATCATTATTATTTATTATAGAATTTTTCTATTGAAGATTCTTTTTGATTAATATATTTTATAATCTTATTTTTCATAGAAAATATATCTTCAAAAAAATATAGCATATCTAGATTCTATAATTATATTAATAAAAATATCACTAATATCAGAGTTACTGATAAGAAATCTATAAGTAGGACTATTAAGAGAATATCCAATGGACACACCATCTAGAGTTTTAGATCCTAATTTTCTCTTTTTATATTTTGGAATAGATATTTTAGCTAAACAACCCCAAACTTTTAAATACATCAAATTGGGTTTTATCTTTTTCCAAAATTCATAAGGTGTTTTATTAGAATCTTTATAAGGAATCCGATTTAAAATAAAATAAGCTGTTAATAAAGCTTCACCCCATAAATTATTCGATAAATTTGATGAAATTAGCATTGCATTTACCATATCTATTAATGTTCTATTTTTCTGTTATGCCACTTTATTAGATTGAGGAGAATATGGATGAGTAACTTGATATATAATACCATTTTCTTCACAAAATTTATTAAATAAAAGTGAGATATATTCCCCTCCTTTATCCGATCTTAATTATTTAATTAATTTTTTTAGTTCTAATTTATATTTCTTAAATATATCCAAAACTTCATTTTTAGTTCTGATTAAATAAACAAGCAAAATTTTGAAAAATCATCAATAAATAATAAAATATCTTTTACCTCCTCTAGTTAAAGTACCATTTAAATCATAAACATCACTATGAATAAGATCTAATAAATTATTTTGCTTAATAGAAATAGATTTAAATGATTTTTTAAAGTTTGTTTTGCTTGAGAGCAAATTTCATACTTCACATCTTTATTTATATCAATTTTAGATATTAATTTCATATACATCAATATTTTAATTGTTTTATAGTTTATATGTCTTAATCTTGCATGTCAAATGTTAGAAGAAATAATTAATGAAATAGAAGGATTTAAGCAAGACACTTTATTGCTAGAAAATGATAAATTTAATTTAAATCAATTATTACATAAATATCTCGTACCCACAAATGATTCACTTTTGGTTACAATAATCTTATTTGACTCAAAAATAAGACGATAATTATGTTGAACAAGTAGTGAACCACTAATTAAATTTCTCCTAATATTCGATACATATAAAACTGAATATAATTTTAAATATTTTCCTGATGCCAATTTTAGATCAACAGCTCCTCCAACCACACTAGTTAATGCTCCATTGCCCATGCTTACAATTACTCTTGGTGTATCCTCAAAAGAAGAGAATCATTGGCATTGGAAGTAATCATATTAATTTGTGGTTGATATCAATTTTGCTCAAAGGTCTTGTTACTTTATTTGGATGTCTTATCTTTTCGATAATAACAAGCTTTTACAAAATTGTTGGTTCTCCCATATGCCCAACATTGAATCTCATTATGTTTTTTATTTTTATTGCTAGACATGTATAAAATTTGTTTCTTAAACTTTTTATCAAATGGTTTAAAATTTTTTCATTTAAAATTACTATTTTTCGTTAGATTGACATGTGTTTGAGATTCAATTTTAGTGAGAATTTTATCTTTTTTTTTGTTTTTCTTCTATTCTAAGTACAATAATAAGATCGTTAAGAGACATCTTATTTCTATTATGCTTAAGTGTTTGTGCAAATTGACTCCATGATTGTGGTAATTTTCCTATTTCGATACAACTATAAATGCTTTCGTCATGCTTATGTGATGTTCTTTTAGATCATGAATAATGTCTTGAATTTCATTTACTTGATCTAATACGGTGCGAGAATAACTCATTTTATATTTATTGAATGATTCGACCGAATATTTTTCTAGACCCACATCTTTATTTTCATATTTTGATTCAAGTGCTTTCCAAAGCTCAAAAGAAGATGTTGATGTACAAAACATGTCATAAAGATGATCGAAAAGAACATTAAGATTGCACCCAAGACAAAGAAAATCAATCTCTTGTGGAGATTTTCCTTTTCCTAACCCTTCATCGAAAGAATAATTATTTTCTCTTTCCGAATTAGGTTCAGATGAAGGAGGATTATATATTGCAGAAATTAATTCTAAACATGTTAACCAATATATAGTTTTCTTTTGTCATCTTTTAAAGTGTATTCCTATAAAATTTTTTGGCTTAACATCATCATGACGAAATGATATTTGTGTAGACATATTTTTTAATTGATGAAAATAATTAAAACAAATAAAATATCTTGATATACTCTAAGATTGTTAAAACTATAAAGAAATAAATTAGCAAGTAATAAATAAATGTAACACAACTATGCAAATAAAAATAAAACTAATTATATCGAAATAGCCTGGGAGGGAGGCGTGCCGATGACACTAACCTAAGAGTAGATCAAGCCATGGGTGAACCAATTTTTGACTCTCTTTTCTACTCATGAGATACAACACATCCCCTTGCCTTGATCGCGCGTGCACCACGACTGATCGGCAAAACTTCGAACTAATCTGTCTCTTGTTGCCCAAAAATGAAATGAAGAGAATGACAAGAAAAATTGTGAATGGAGAAAGGAAGAGAGAATATTCAGATTTTGTCATCCCACTTAAGCTCACATTATCATCTATTTATAGGTGAAGGATGAGAACTCGGTATTAAATAACCTAATTATGATTTATAGCTGTTACTAGCCGTTATTTTAAGTTATGAATTAATTAACTTATATTTATTTAATTTATGTTATAAGTTACATAATTAATATTTATATTATAATAACGTTAGAATAATCACGTTAAGAATAACGTTATACATCATAATGTTATTATAATTTATTTTAATTTAATCAAACTTATTTTAATATAAATACTATATATATATATATATATATATATATATATATATATATATATATATATATATATATATATATATATATATATATACTAAAGATTTTTTTTAATCTCTTCTCATATAATTCATCATTCATGTGCATCATACCTACGTAATATGAATATCAATTTTAAGTAATTTCAGTTTTTCAAATGAATTAATGATGTTGTTTCACAATCGTAAGTTATTTGGTTGATTTCAGTGACGATTATAGTGAGTTGGAGCTTGATCCGTGTGATGTCGCATCCATGACTTGTCATTCACATTATGCTCGGTCGAATCAATTGTGGACAATATTTTTTTTAATAAATTTGGATGTTTTAACGACATCAGCGTAGTTTGTTTCATGAACGGAGATCGTTTGGATGTCATCGAGACCTTCTGACTTTGATTTGCATGAACCCGCACTAACATCTCGCCTTCTCCATTAAAGTGGCCATTTAACAGCAAAAAAAAAAAATCTCTGTTAGTCAATTTCAATGTTCTAAATTCATCGACACAATTTGTTGTGCAACTAGAGGTCTTTTCGATCGTGAACTAGACATTTTAGCTTTAATTTTGTGTGATGTTACGATTGATATCCATTGTCTTGCACATGATTAGGTTGATTCATGGATCTTATATGGAGGTCAATAATTGAAAAACAAAATAAATTATTGATATTCCAAAAGAGTATTTATTCATAAAATCTTAAATATTATATATAATTATAGAGATTGATAAGAATTAATTTAGCTTGAAGTTTGAGATAATGTTATACTTTGATGGAGCAAAGTCCATGATATCTATTTCTTTTATAGAGATAATGATAAAATACTATTTTATTTTTTGAATGTGTAATATATATTTATTCAATAATAATATTTCATTTTTGTTTCAATTGCCCACAAAATGATTTTGCTTGTAGATTACAACCCCATTTTTTTGATATACTTGAAATTAATAAATGAGTTGGTCATTTGATTTGTCATATATATATATATATATATATATATATATATATATATATATATATATATATATATATATATATATATATATATATATATGTATTACAATTGCTATCGTTTAAAATCTCTTAGTTTATGGAATCAATTAGGCTTCAAATAATAGAATATGAGACTTATTATTAACAAAATTAGCATTAACGGTATCATGTAAAATTTTTCTGAGGCCTACTAATAATAGTTACAAATGTTATTGGAGGCCCATTAAAGTTATTATTTCAAGATTCGAGACTGCCGTATGGAGAGGCACAATGCTTTGTAGCTGCAAGTTTACAATGCTCTGTAAACTTTCTATGGATATTCTTAAAATATATTAGTTTTTAATTCCGAATTTTTATTAAATAATTAGGGTTTTTATTTTCAAATTTTGATTTAATTAAACCTACATTTTAAAAATATTTTTTACTTTTGAAATAAATGCTTTGATATTATGTATATAGTGGGTACCTTATTTAGCAAACATATATGAACAAAATGTACTAAAAATGATAATCATAGGTAAACTTCAAATATAAGTGCAATATGAAAAATCTCAATTAGCATTATGATAAACATGAATACTTAATGCATGTGTAATAAAAAAATTGTAATTAGTATTATGGTAATCATAAGTAAGTAATCAACAAAAGTGTAATATGGAAATTATATTGAATATTAACTTAAGTGATGATAGTACCATAATTTTTGTTAATAAAATAAGAAGATCATCATATGTGGTCTACATAGGTCTATTACTCTCACATTCTTTTTGTTCCTCCATATTATATAATCTCTCCTCCTCACTATAATTTTCTTGTAGCTCCAAACTTAGGTTGTGTGACCATTGATATGATGGATTTTGCAGTAGTATAATTTGGAGCATGATAGAAAATATCATGCTTTGCACATTAAATTTTTTTGGAATCGCCTACTTTTTTCAAGGTGTAATAGTGGAAGATATATTGGATGTAGTGACCATCCTAAGATATCTTGTTTAGATTAGTAATATAATCCTTGGATGGAATTTTATGAATAATAAAGTTTATCACAAGCTTGTTAAAGGATTGGTGAAACTTTTTAATTGCCAAAGTGTTTTCTCCATACATAGGTAGGAAAGAAATAAGTAGCATGGTCTTTCATAGTTATTTTAACCCCATACTTATTAACATGGGATTGAACATGATGTCATCCATGGTCATATTATAATAAAATATGTGTATAAAATTAAAGTGGAAAGGAGATGTGCATTGCATAAAGATTTGATTTTCAAAAGATTGAAAAAGGGAGAATGTTGCAACCTAAGTTTATGGTAAGATTGTTATAGTGAAGCACGTTTATAGAAGCACAATTTATGCTTGAGTGAGATGCATTTGGTATTCCATGAGATTGGGTGGACTCACCATGATAATTATGATATGATCTTCTAGGGTGGTCAAATATCCATGATATGGGTAGAAAAAGCAAGAAGAGAGATGTAGGAGAGGATCTCTTGAGGATAGAATAATATAAATAAAAACATAGAAAATGAGCATAAGTAACTAATGATATCTTAAAGCTTTTCTTATTTTGGATGCAAGCTCCACTTCATGACTTAACCTTAAGAGAATGAGATGTAATGGAGCATATGACAATCAACAGAGAGGAGATGATGGGTTATATATAAATTGAAAATATATGAGATTTTTAATTTAAAAAAAATAAAAATAGGTGTAGTTGATAAGCTAGTAATGACTATTTACAGGTCTTCAATGCTTTTGAATGCTTTATGGCTAAAAGTTGGTCAAAACCTATCATTTGAATTGAAACATCTCGATTTCCATTTGGTCAAAGATTTTGTCACATGTGTCATGTCACGTGGCATTAAAAATATTTAAAAAGTCATACTTTGAATTTATGGGTACCCAACATACTTTGTAGGTAACCACTACTTAATGGAAGCTTATTAAGGTTAATGAACATTTATTAAGGGAATCAAAATTAAATTTTTGCTATTTTTAAAGTTTTTATTCTTGATTGATTTGTCATAAAGATGACTTATTCATGACATAACAAGCTACATGAAATATCTATAATGAGGGATTTAATATAACTAATCATCATACGAGAGAGCATAATTGATTCTCATCCAAAGGCTTTACAAAGAGGTACAGTAGTTGGTGAATTTTGTAGATAAACTCCAAAACTACATCATCTTGGAGTATGTGATCTCGAATGAAGTGTTGAAATATCCTAATATGTTTTGTTCTAGAATGTTAGATAAGATTCTTTGTTATATTTATCATATTAGAATAATCACACATAATTGGAATATAATATGGGGTATGTCCATAATTCTTAAGTTGCTGCTTAATTTAAAGAAGTAGTGTAACAAAACTTTGTATAATGATATATATAGCCTCTGTTATGGATAAAGCAATGGAATTTTGATTTTTATTAACTGTAATAAGAGTGACAATCCTAAAAATTGATAAGTGCTAGAGGTGCTCTTTTAATCTACTTTATAACTTGCATAACTGGTATTAGAATACATTATAAGCTCAAATAATAACTTATTCTTCGGATAACATACTTTAAATGTTCTTATAAGATATCTAAAATTTTCTTATGGCTTCAGATGTGATTGTGGTGTTTTAATTTGGAGTCGTTGCAGACATCACGTAGATCTTAAGGCGTACTTGTTGAAGTGATTGAGTACAATATTAAGATATGATGTACCATCTTGAAAGAAGAAAATATCACCCTACAATGGACTGAATCACCTAATAAGGACTCCTAAGGCAGATGAGTCTTCGTATATACCATATATCTTTCCCCAACTTTATATGGAGAAGTAAAGCAGGATTTATTTTATACCGTGTTCTTAAGTTCCCTATGGAAGCAAGCTTCCATAATTAATTACATCATAGTAAATGGAAATTTTCTAAGAATACTCTCGATTAAAGTAATAAATAATTATCTCCAAAGATTTCAAGATTAGACTATCAAAGGATTGCGTATTTTTGGAAAATCAAGTAGGAATGTTCAATTGGAAAAGACTTATTTTTAGATTCCAAAGGAAGATAAGTAGGGAGTCCTCATGTTACTAAGAAGCATAGTAAGCACTCCAATCTACCCTATGGTGAAGCTTTATATATTAGAGAGAGAGAGAGAGAGAGAGAGAGAGAGAGAGAGAGAGAGAGAGAGAGAGTTTATTTTATTTGAATTAAAATTTTATTAGAATGTTATGACTTATGATCCATCAATACAAGATTATGGAAGTGTCTAAGAGGTGAGAATTTATATCCATAACTTGAAGGAAACAAGCAACCTCAGATCCTAAATCTAGGATGCTTTAGCATAAGCTAAAAGCATGACTTAAGTCTAATCAGAAAATGAGACATAATGGTTTTTCTCCACAAGAGAGGGTAAACTCATCTCGACTATTTTGGACTTCCAACTGCCTGGAGTGGCTGCCAACTAACACTTCCTATGCTTTAAAACTATGTAGGTCGGTCTTATGTAAGTGCAAGATAGCTAGGCTATTATTTAATCAGGAAGGAGATTAGAGTCCTAAATTCACTCCATAAGAGATTAGATCATGATTGGCATGGACATATGATTTAGACTAAATGCAAAATTTTATAAATTTTTATATCATTTTGACACATTGATTTGGACAGAGGCTTAGGATAATTATACCTAAATGTATGATGAAATTAGATTATTGGTTAAATCAGCGGGAGGAGGTGTTCCCCACTACAAGGGATGCTCTCATATGTCAAGCATTCCTCTATCGTGCAAGATTGGAGACCCTCCCTATTCAAGAATGGAACACGATATTATGCATGGTGTTAGAACATTCAACATTCAGCTAAAGAATTACTAAATCATTTAATTATTTTGATTATAACCTAAGCTTTAAAGTGAGGCTATGAATTATTTTTAAAATTTAGTTATGAGTTCTTAGTGGGGTAGAAAAATTAATTTTTGTCCTAAAGAGCCTACCGCATCCAAGCTACACAACATCAAGCTTAAAAAACCTATGAAAAAGATGCAATTTCTATTGCGCAATTTAAACACAACAATCAAATATGTATAGATTATCGTGAAATAATAAAAGAGGTGGCCGAGTACACTGTAAAAGAGAAAAATTAGATGAAACTACCCTTATACAACCCGGATTACAATAAAATTGTATAATTACAATTAAATTATATGCTATGGGGGTATTGATTCTTTACTTTTCTTTCTTCCTTTTAATTTGATTATGCTCTAAGGCTTCATAGGGCATCCAAGAATTTGCCTTCTAGCCACTACTCATCATAAACCCCATAGAACTAATCCTAATTCCTATTGCAAAATTATATGTTTATAAAAAAGTAAAATCTAACTACACCTACAAAATAGATATTAGCTAAACATACATACATCCTAAATAGTTATAATCTATAAATTTGGATTTAGCACTCTGCTTAATAAAGCCCACTTGCCCTAATGTGGATTATGCAAAGGGGCATAAACAACCTGCAAGCAAAAGCATTTATCTTTATTTTTATTTTAGCAACCTCTTTAGCATAATCTCCTACAGAAAATAGCATTAGGCTAATAGCGGCCTAACATTCAGTCTACTGATAAATAATTCTAACATCAAGTTTAAAATATTACATCATAAAATAAAATACAACACCACAACATACATCATCCTAACTTAGAGCTAGAAGTGGTGACCTATTATTTTAATGTGTACGCTAAGGCTTAGTGCGGTATGTCTTAGCTAGGCTTTTGAATTATGGTTGCCTGAAGTTTGTAATTATTTAAGTTAAACATTTGGGGAGGTTTCACTTTAAGTTATGAAAGAGCTATTGAATTTTAATTTATATATTTATTTTGTTTCAATCAATACTTACTTAGCATCTAATTATTATAAAGAGAGGAAAGAGGAATGATCTTTTCCATCCCTAACCTAAGTTATTTTTTCTAAAGACATATTATTATGATTTTTTTTGTTTCATTTAGTGAATGATTTATTAAATATTTTATTAATCCTAAATTTGGGTTAATCTTAAAGAATTCCATTCAATATGAAAGGCATCTTAAGATTAATAAAATTGAATTGCTATTACATAGATGATGTTGCACCATTCCTTTTCATCATTAATATCATACATATGGCATTGAACTTAACATACATATACATACAATGTATTTTTAGCACACTTAAATGATTTCTAATGCATATTTTTTTGGTAGAAAAGAGGAATTTTATTCCTTAGCTAAGTACACATACACATGTATTAAATATTTAAGCAAGTACATGTCGTTGTTTAAACTAGGAAAGTGAGGTAATCTAAGACCTCCTTGGGGCTACTTAAAATCTCATATTTGGGATGTCCAGACTATATACTTGCTATCTTAAATACATATGAATATTATACACAACCATGATAATGAAAATCATACAAAAGATTGTATGTTAACAAATTTATTTATTCATATTAAATAAAGCTTTACCTAAATTCTAATGTATGTAAACATTTGAATAAAATTAAGTAAATACATGCCATTATTAACTCAGGGAAGTGAGGTAATCTAAGACCTCCTTAAGGCTACTTAAAGCCTCATATTTTGGGATGTCTAGACTATATACTTATTAACATTCAAATACATGTAAACATACACATGAATCATGAAAATAAAATAACACTTCAACATGTTTAAGCTATAAGCATATGTAAATCATATACAATATTCATGGCCAATCATCAATTTAAATTTTTAACATTGATTTATAATTTTGAAAATAATTTTAAAATTTATTAGTGATAATAGCCACTCCATATAATAGGGTTAATTCAACGCATGCAACTTTATGTACATAATTATATTCATTTGATTATTTGATTTGAAAATATGGATACATGATGCAAATGACATACAAATTTATAATGATTGAAAAGGAAAACTTGAACACTTCCACATAGTACATTCAACTACATTAATTCCTAAGGACAATCAAATTAAATAATACTCCTAAAAATTAACCAAAGTTGTTATTAAGTTTAATTTTGGATTTGGGTTTTCAAAACTTGAAGAGGAGAAATAATATTTGTTATTTTAACCCCATCCCATATTAGTGACTTAATGTGTTTAAGGAAAAGTAATTTAGTGAATTTTATAGATTAATGTTAAGCCATTAAGCAATTCATTTACTTTCCCTTTCCTATGCTTCCTTAATTTAATTAACTACTTAATCATGAGCCTCCAATGATATGCAAATGAGAAATTAAAATTTGCAATGCTCCTAAAGGTACCTAATGCAATGAAGCTAATAATTAAGTGTTAATTAGATTAAGGAAAGGATAAGTACTTATATGATTTTCCTATACCCATGGGTTAACCATATGTTCCTTAAGGGTCTTTATATTGTTGAACACATAAAGAGGAACTCATGAATTCAATTTGAATTATCTGATCTAATTATTATTTTAATTTGATTTAATTTTGTCATTAATTATTTAATTAATACTTAATTAAATTATGCATTAATTAACCCTCCTAATGAAATGCATTTAGGAAAATAACTAGGGAAGAGGCCCTAACCATTTTCCCCTAACATTCTACTGTTAACAGTGTTTTATCATTATTAATAACTCATATTTTGGTGTTTAAGATTTTTTTTATAATTATTAAATTTTTAAAGAGGGTAATTAAGATTTGAATTTCAAATTCTCCAAATTATATAGCCAATAAATCCCAAGAAAATTATGGAAGGTAGATGACATCTCAAAGAATCAACACATCTAACTTGAGATCAATTGGCCAAGTAATTAAGCTTAATTAAGGTAATTAAGAAAAACTTCAAAGCTTCATTAAGCAATATTCATTAATTAAACCATATAAATTTTATTTTTTTATTAAATCTTCCTCTATTTACCCTTTCCAAAATGGGTTTACTCATATATTTAGAATTTTTTCAATTAGTTATGAATTTTTGAAGTTCTGGCTAATTAATCACATTTTAAACACCTAATTAACCCGCTAACCTATTGGTGCCAATGGATGCTGACGCGATAGTGCTTTCCATGTGGTGATATGGGATAAGCTATTTAAAATGTCCCCCATGGCGGCTAAGTCAGTGGCGGCGGACATGGTTTCGTCGCTGCTGTCCGATCTTGGATTAGATGGCGAAGATTAATCTTGTGCTATATAATGGATTAAATCTGATTTTTAATAGATTAATCACATCTATCTATTCTAATCATGTGGAACGGATGACGGATGATCCTTCATCCCCCGAGCATCGGAAGACGGACACCGTCTGCCTTCTGCTGCTCAATCCGAGCTCGCTGGAGCTCATGGGACGTCGGGATCGACTCCATAATGTGCGGGGAAGAGATCTAAGGAGATCATACAGTGGAAATTGCATGAAATCATATTTTGCTTCACAAAACACCAACACCTAATTGATTTTCTAAGGTTTGTTGGAGTTTACCTCACCGAAGCTCAAGACTGGCGGTCCAACGACAGGTAGCTTCGTCTTGAAAAGATGAAGTCATGTTGCGAAGCTCTTGAGTTTCCTCCCCGCCGATGCCGCTGTGGACCAAATGCCACCCTAGAGTTGGTCTTGGAGTGGTCTCCGGCGATCGAATCGAATGGGAATCAATTCTTTGACTCATCTGAGCTGTGAAGAGTGAAGTTTGGTGAAGTTTAGAGGTTGGATGGATGAGGCTCGTTTGAACGAGCTTTGTCAAATGATGGGATGCACTAGGGGATCGATGAAGGCTCTGGGACTGCTCGGAATCACCTAGGGAAGCTCTGTGTGAAATTTGAATGGATGGGGGAGGAGTATACCTCCCCAAGTAAACTAAGGGCTGAGATTGGCTCCCTTTAGATCATCCAGGTAGGTGGGAGATGGCATGGAGGTGGAGGGTCTTGAGAGGTTGAGGCAGCTGCATAGGCTGGCATGGAGTGTACCTCCTCCCCTAAGTGAACTAATGGTGGGCTAAGGATAAGCTCACCCTCTCATGACCCAAGGCTGAACCCAACAACCTTGGGTCAACTTGGGTTAGTGGTCTAAGTGTACAAAATGAGCTAAGAGTGGCTTCCATAGGTTGGTGAGTAGATGAGACTATCCAAATAGGAATTTTATCCCATTTGGATGGGTTGGTTCATGGGTTCTGACTCAAGTCGGGTTCATCATGGGTTGGGCCCATTTGGGATGACCCATGGTGACCCAAGGATGAGTCATGCCAAGTTCGGTTGGGTTTGAGCTTGGTTTGGATGGGTTTAGCTCAATTTGACCCATATGAGTCAAATTATTCAATTGGGCTAGGTTGACTAATTTGGTCAAATGGTTAAATTGATGATTTAGTTAAGTTCAAATGATCATTTGAGATGTTTTGGTTCAATTTGTTTGGTTTAATTTGAAGTGGATTTGGTTTTGACTCATATGAGTTCATATGGGTCAAATGGGCTGAGCTGACTAATTTGGCCAAATTGGCCAAATTGGCTTGGGTGGAGGGTTGGTTTAGGTTCAAATGATGATTTGAGAATGATTGTAGGTATTGATTTGGATTTGAGAGGGATTTAGTTCAATTTGACCCTTTATATCAAATTGAGCTAAATAGGTCAATTGGGTTGATTTGGTCAAATTGGATTCAATTGAAGGTTGTATCATATTTAATAATCAAATTGTGATTGATTAGAGGCATTAGTTTCAATCAAGTATTTGATTTGGCCCAATTTGGGTCAACTTGGGTCAAGAGCCTAAATTAGCTTGGTTGAATTAGTGGTTAAGTCATGTTCAATACTGAATTTATGATTGAGGAGTCATTGATTGCAACCAATTAGGTTTAGAATGGGATTTGGTTCATTTTGGTCCATAGATTAATTGGGTCAACTTTGATCAAGTGATCAAATTGATTTGGTTTGACCCAATTGATTGCAATTGGTCAATCAAGGATGATCAACAATCATTGTAGAGGAGATTGGATGGGTTGATTCAATCCAATTTTGGTTGAAGTTTGGATCAAATTGATCCTTTAGGTCACTTTGGGTCAAGTGGACCAAATGGGTGGATTGGGTTGAGTTGGATTAAATTGGGTGTTGAGAAGAGTTCAATGATGGATTTAGGATTGATTGATGGCTTTGATTACAATTGATTTGGATTTTATTGAATTTTGGCTCATTTGGACCATTTAGGTCAAATGAGCTAACTTGGGTCGATTGGTTTGATTTGATTGGATTGGTTTGATTATGAGTCTTGGAAGGGTTTGAAATAAAGGTTTGAATGGTTGGAATGATTTTGTGAAAATTGATTGGATTTGTTTCAATTGAATAGGCTTTGGGTTGGATCCATAGGATGATGGTGGAATTGATTTAGGCTTAGGGTTAAGTTAATTTGGTTTGGAGCTTGGATATAAATTACAATCCAAATGAGGTTAGTTGTGTTGGCTTGGGGTTGGTTTTGGATGATGAACAAGCATGGGTTATGGTTTAGGCCATAAGATAGGTAGGACCTATTTGTCCTAAGGCATAGCCTCGCTTAGGGTATACCTTCCTAAGTCTTTAGGCTTGGGTTTAGTGTTCCCTTAATTACTAGAAGTATCCTATGACTAGAAAAATCTTAGTGCTTAGAAGACTTCTAAGTCTAAGATGGGAAGGGTGAGTCCTCACTCTAAAAGTGAGGTCAATAATGACTTCTTAAATCTACTTAAAATTTAGCGAACTATTCTATAACAAATTTAATTTTTGTTTACTAGCTATCAAGCATAACGAAGACAATAGTATATCTTCACAAAGCTTAAAAATTTACCACCTTTTCACTTACATCTTTATCTAACTTAATTATTAGGTCTTTATCTAACTTATTCATTTGGCTTATGGGGGTACCGATAAATTTGAATCCCTTCATATTACATTTTATGATTAAGTCATGAAAGTACTTGATTTGAATAAAAATATTCTCTTATTCTTTTATATTACTTGTAAACCAATGAAGTAAGTCAGTTATCCTATCAAATTATCTCAAACTCCTTACTTAAAGTAGTTACAAACTCATGATATTATAAATAATAACAGCTATGGATGTTGTTACTAGACATTTGCTAGAGGATGTACTTTGGTGTATGCTTTTTGCTAATGATATTCTTCTTATTGATAAGACTAGAGAGGGAGTTTAAGAGAAACTTGAATTATGGAGGTCAACCTCAGAGTCTAAAGGCTTTCATTTTAGTAGATCTAAAATCATATACATGGAGTGTATTTTTTATTATAAAAGATCTAGTGGTGGGGTTGTGACATTGGATAATGAAATCTTTGAAAAGAGTGAATGTTTTAGATATATCGAGTCTATTGTTTATAGTGATTTTGAAATAAATGGTATGTTATTAGTAGAATTTAAGTTGGATTATTGCAGTGGATGAATGCATTGGGTTTGTTTGTGATAAAAAAGTTTCACTTAGACTTAAGGGAAAATTTTATAAGATCGTGTGAGATTTATACTATTTTGTGAAGAAAAATGTTGGCCAGTTAAAGAGATGCATAAAATTAAGTGTTATAGAGATAAGGATACTCAGGTGGATGAGTAGCTTTACACTTAGAGACAAAAATGCAAAATAAATATATACATGAAAAGGTTGGAGTAGCTCCATTGGATTATAAGATTAGATAGAGCCACCTTAGATGATTTGGTAGCATAAAACATCAGTTGTTAGATGACCTAGTTAAGAGAGTAAATGTATTAGATTCGACTTTGCTAACAAAGTTAGAGGTTGACCTAAAAGATTTGGTCAGGAA
Organism: Cymbidium sinense; assembly: GCA_021442155.1. NCBI lineage: Eukaryota > Viridiplantae > Streptophyta > Magnoliopsida > Asparagales > Orchidaceae > Cymbidium > Cymbidium sinense. The sequence continues at coordinate 78,839,854 of CM038228.1, read as the reverse complement.
GTATAAAAAATGACCTTATTTTATTAGAATTAAATGAGAATTTGACACATAATAGGACATAATGGAGAAGAAGAATTCATATAGCCGACCCCACATAGTGGGATAAAGGCTATTTGTTGTATATATTTGTTATGGTCAAGCCTAATCCTTTTAATGAATGATTTATTATCTATTTTACCTTTACTAAAATCTAAACAAGAATAAGCTTAAACTCTCAAACAAGCTTTATCAACTTATTTCACTATATAGTTCCCTTTTCAATTTAAAAACATAATTTGGATGCAAATAATATAAAAACTCTAGTGGTTGCTCTTCAAAGATATCTTTCTTTATGATTTCATATGAAATACAATTTTCACATCTATCTGATATAATTTGAAACCTGTAAAAAACCCAAATCCTAATAATAGTTTACTAGCTTTAGGTCATACTCAAACCCGACATGTTTACCATGAGTTGATACCTATAACTCAAATCAATTTAAGTTTTACATAAATAATTATTTTGTTACTTAATTAATTAATAATTAACACAACAAAAACTCTAAAACATAATTATAAGCATAACATATTTTTTTAAATGATTTTTAAAATTTATTTTCTATGATTAAAATAAAGAAATAAATACATTCTCCAATCTAAAATTTCAAATAAACATAAGATTAATCAAATATCATAAATCTAATAAAAATATACATATAGATATAATAATCATATAAATTCAAGTCTAAATCTATATATAAAGTAAAATAAATTTGTTGAAGCTAAATCTAAATTTTACAGTAAAAATCAAGACAAAACTTGAAAAATAAATTGAAACAAAAAAGGACAAATATGTAAAAAATTCTCAAATTCAAGTTAATAGAGAATAAGATTTAACATCAAATCTACAAATAAATTATAAAAAATTGCTCCAATAAAAATGTGAAAAGCAATGGCATCTACTGAGGTGTTCGTGAGCTTGGGCTGAGAGTTAGAAGAATAAGATCAAATTTTTAATCTTAGTTATCTACATAAATATCCAATAGATAATCCATTGAAAAAAAGTGTTACTTATTTTTAGTGAAATTTGTGACAAATTATCCATCGAAAACTACCACATGGTAATTTCTGGCTGATAATCAGCTAAAAACTAAGCAATGAATAAGTTATTGAAAAATTCACTAAAACTTTTCACATATATTTTTTCTACCAGAATGTCCACTAGAATACACATATTTTATTACAATGATAGGATTCATCAAAATCTATTTTTTTTTTTTACTATGGTTATATCCATGGGCTACACATATATTAATTCTTTTTGTAAATTATCAAATATTGTTAAATGTTAAATTACAGTAATTTAATGTTATTTGATTATTATTTTTTTATTGCTTAGTGGATTTCTAACCATGAAAAAGAAAGATAGATGGATGTGCGAAGCTTGTCTTAAGATTATTTTCAGAAAAACAACTGTAAATAGACTCTCTAATAACTTCTTTTATTAGTTAACAGTAAATGTATTTAAACATTTTTTTAAACTTTTGAACATTTGATAGGTGCTTTTTTTTGGAGGAGGACAATCCTTTAATTATCTTATTTTATTTGGTCTCAAAATGCAGTAATATGGTTCAAGCAATTTCTAAGCTTCATTTAGGTAAGTAAAAAGTTATTTTAAAATATATATTATTTGTGCATGAAAGGAGTTAATTGTTTTTTTAATTATATATTTTTAGCTTTATTTATTACTTGTTCATTATATAATAAAAAAATATATTATTAATATAAATTTCAAAAATAATTTTTAAATGTCACAAATTTAAGTTTATCCAAATCAAAATCAAAATAACTGAACTAAATTGTTATTCATTTTGTTTGATTTTGTATTTTATTTGGTGACTGGTCTAATTTTTTGGAAATATCCAAACCATCCATTATGTGCCTCAAGCATCCATTGTCTAAGTCCAATTGTCTTCACTAGTAATAGAGTGAAGGAATACCTACATAAAGATTTAACTTGTTAGCTTGAAAACTAAAATTATTTTAGGGTCATTCATAGAATGAATAGGGCGAATAAATTATGTAGTGGATGAGTGTAAAATTTATGAATATGTGAGCTTAGGAACTCAAGGTATTCTATGTGTAATTTTGCCTCAAAAGTTTTTAAAGATATGTCCTAAGATATCACAAGCTTACACCTGATACATGTGTGTGCATATGATATAGAGTGTGGAATACTGTTAATGTTAAATGAAATATGAGATACATTTATACTAGAATTTTAATTAGTCAAACTATATAAGTAATTCAATTTAGCTTTTAGAATAAAAGTTTCTCTAATTAATTTATCATATAAGGTTTCTTTGGCAAAATAAGCTTTTTCTTTCTAACATATTTCAGTTCATTATGAGGTTCAATATATTAAAAGTATAAATTTGCATGTTTTTGCACAACATGATACATTTTCTTTAATTTAATAAGAACTTTAATTGTCCAAATAATGTCAACTCATCATAAGAAATAAATTCATTATCTTATTTTTTTTAGAGGGGATATTTGAATTGCATCAAACATATATTAGCTTCCTCTAAATCAATTGATATCATTTTATTTATCTCATAATGTCAACCCATGTCACTTTGAGTGTCCTATTTTTCACTAAAAAATTACTTGCCATTCTCATTGATTTATTCTTTTGAAATTTATTGTATTCTTATTTATCTTTACTTTTTAGAAGCTCATTCTCAATATATTATCTAGGCAATAAGTTTGGAGTGCTATCTCATTATTGCCACTTGTTGATTGTGATGTCTCATAATGATCTAACTCATGATATTTTAAAGACACATTGTTGCCCTTCCTCTTGATGTTTTCTTCTTCATAGTCTTGGGGACTCATCATTTGTGCATGTGCAATAAATAATTCATGTAACTAGTTAATTGAATAAGTGTTTAGATCTTTTACTTCTGAGATGACCATCATTTGGATCCCACTCCTTTTTCTCCATCAATATATATGCTTCTTGCTTATAGCATATAGCCCATTTATAATTTTTGTGAAATGATCGTGCAAACATATCTATGATTTCTTCTTTAGTCTTCATTTTAAAGAGGTCACACTTTTGCATTAAAATATTGATTCTAGTTTCACGTACCTCATTGATTCCTTAATACTTGATCACAAGCTTATCCAAAATCTTTTTTCATATTCTATGATTGCACACCTTCATGTAATCATTTTATTTAAACATACAATAAAGAGAATTTACTGTCTATATTTAACAAACCAAAGTTCTATTAAATGGAGAACCATTTCTTGATTGATTTTGATTTCACTACACTATATACTTCAAAAATTAGCATCTTATACCTTTTTAGGATTAAATTCTAAATGTGCAAATCACAAGATTACAAGTACATTATCATGCAATTTTTCAAAAATAAAAAAAAAGTATTCCATCAAGAAGTCACAGTCATGTAGTGTAGTCTCCTATATCGATCTTGCCTTTGGTGTAGTTAAATGATAGGATATTTAATGTGTAAAATTCTTTATGGTGTCTCTTGGATACCTAGCCATATTAACAATGTTAAACTAACTATTTAGTGGGAGGCAACCTAATATTTCTAAACTTTCATTTATTCATTTACCTATGTTGTTATCTATTTTGATTTCTTGTAATCTTTATTTGGAGTAGGGTGGAAAGAAGAATAACTAGAAAGGAGTAGGCAATCTCAACCACACACAAAATTTAATAAAGGAAATCAATTACTAGCACCATGAAATGATAAGTCTCTCTTTTTATATAACTTTCAAATTTCAATGCTCATTTCTATTTTAGTTTTCATGCTTTAACTAAATGCAGAGTCCAAGTGTGAGAAGGTGGATTTAAAATTTATATCTTTTGTTAGTCCTAGCAAATGTTATGTGTTGCTTTGATTTTATGATTATATTTTGGTATTCTAATTATTTAGAGGAGAGACTAGAATTTTATTTGTAGCTTTTTTGTTTTATTTGGTGTTTTCTTAGTTTATACATTGCTTTCTTGTAGTCATAAAAGTTGTCTAAAATCTTGAAATATATTTGTTGCCTTTTGATTTGTATGTTGCTATCTTATAATAATTTTATAACTTTGCATTGTAACATGATAATATTATTGAAACGCATAAAGTAATAGCTGTAAAATTATTATTTATAAATTATAACTATACAATTGTTATTGAAACTCATAAATTACTATTTTTTAGACATGAGATTGTTATTATAATTAAATATGCAAATGTTTATAATTTGTTTAAGTAGTATAAACCATTTGAAAGAGGTCCAAACTATGCCAAATCTTATTCGAACCTCATTTTCTGCTTAGACATCATAATAATATAATACAAATGATAAAATAAATTGCATAATTTTAGGACGGCTCAACATACATTTACAATTTTAATATAGACAGACATAATGAATATATTTATAATTAGACAATAAGTTTGAACAACAAGTAACAAATGACTCGAAATAAATTTACAAAATGACTTAAAATATATTACATAACGAAAAAGTTTTCTAAGAATCTACATTATTGAAAAATAAATCCAAGTAAATCTTATCTCTAAAGTATTGCTAGTGATCATCAATCACTCTTGAAGTCTCTTTCAGAAATTGGGTACATGATATACTGAATTGTATGATATAGTGAATTGTGTATACTCTAAGTTTTCATTGCAAAAAAGGCATTAAATGAAACCATTGAAATCTAATAATAAGAAAGGCATAAAATATTTCAAGATAATAATTATTTGGGAACCATAGCTTTGGTGGATTTCTTTCATTTCCAAGTTCATTGGATAAAAGATAAGTTGTTTATGCATAAATACCCTAACTCTTATAGTAATATCAGCATTAAAATTGCATAAGTATTAGAATCATATAATATCTTAATTTTCTTGGACAATTGAATCTCACTTGTTATTCAATGAACTCTATTTCCATTCATCAAATAATACATAAGATCTTTATTTATTTGCATCATCATTAATAATATGTTTCAAAATAGATTTATGTCACTTGATGGGGGTTCTTTGGGCTTCTTCAGCTTCATGAACTCAATAATTATTGCTCGATAATTCTTTTTTATATAATTTATCCAAGATAATAATAAAGCTCTACATGTGTTAATCACGATCCCTTATTATTAAATAATACAAATATATGTGTTGTAAAAAAATAACTTCTAATAATAGTAGTGCATTACTATAATATTTATTTATTAACATTTAAGCATAAAGCATAAAGTATATTATGAATATATTTGATTGTTGAAACTATATTGCACTTCCCATAATAACTCTTATCTCTCTTTTGAATTTCCACTATCTCCAAAACTTAAGAATTGAAATATGACAATTACCTTTTTTTTTTTCAATTAAGCATAATGATAAATGACAATGCACATTGATCCCTGCAATCTTTAATTAAATACATTTTATTCATTACAAATATAACATCATGTTGTTCATTGTTACATATAGTTGTGCATGATGGATTGATCTCTTAGTCTCTATCAATGCATCTTCTTATGATTGCTTGAGTTTGCAGCTTCTTTCTTCTATCACTTGGGTCCCATAATCTTCTCTCCTTCATATATACAAAATTAATAAGAGTATCCAACTTTTGCACCATTCTCATCATGTTATTCTTTTTTAAATTTCACTATAAAAGGGCATGTCTTCTTCACTGAAATTATCTCTATTCTTTTAAGCACATGCCTCTTCTTCAACTTCGTTTTAAAAGATTTTGCACACTCTCTTATAATATATGCGATCTATTTCTTCTTCACACTCCCAACTAGTAAAGGAACATAAATAGTATATATAATTGACTTATAGAAGTTTTACACAATATCTCTATGTGCTAATAGAGGTTTAACAATTTACTTATATTAAATAATACCCAGGTTTTGAAAATTAGACCAGACATTGAACCGAATGGAGAAGTTCAAGATTGGATGGTCCAACAAGATTGAACTAGAAATTGAACCGAATGACATAATAAGTATTAAAATTATTCAAACATAATTAAAATAATGCAAATATATAATAAAAATAATTAAAATTGAAGAAACAATATCCTCATCCATTAAAAACTTAAATAACTCTAATATTTAAGTTGCTAACATCTTTTTTGTACTAATAAGAAAAATGTAGATGATCTTTGAACATCTTGTTTTATATTCTTCTAAAAAATTTGATCCTTTGAAGCTGAAATAAAGTTAAGAACAAATTAGTATATAGAACTATACAAATGAAATATGTCATGATTTAGCATACAAATTTATTTTGCATATGTAAATTTAAATTAGAAGGTGAAAAATGATAAAACTATAACTCATTAGTAAACATAGATAAAGTTCACATAGAGTAAATGCTTTTGATCCCATAAACAACATCATTTGATAATGTGTAATAAAAGAAAACTACAAATAGTCCAATCTTGAGGAAGTAGAAGTTTGACTAAGAATTCTTATAGCAAATTTTATGCACTTGAGCTAAATATCTTCTACCACTCATCTACACATAAATAATTATTAGTTAAATTAAAGAAGATGAAATTAAATAATAAATAAATGCAAAATAAGTTTATAATATTTGAACTTAGTAGGTTGCATTTTCTAGGACATTGTTAGAGCTATTGGCTTACCAAAAATTTTCAAGTTATCACGAAAGTGTCTAACCTCATTCTTCATCAATGATAATTTAGGAAACATATCTTTGTTTCCACAAATCTCCACCAAACATTGTATGACTTAAGTCTTCTAATAGTAATTCTCTTTATCATATTGAAAATGATGATTAAAAAAAATAAGCAGTTCAATAGATACCTTGTTGAAGTTGACTATCCATCTATTCTTTATGATGCTAGTATATGGTTTATACGATCTTTTGTATTCCCGAATATACTTTTTATTGCCTTTTGTGCTCCATGCATGTCATCATAAAGATATCCAAGTGAGGGCTTCTCATCAAAATTGACTACTGAGAGAAACCTATAAAAATTTATAAATTATTAAGCATTGTAGAATGTTGAATTACACTATAAAATAAGAAACTAAGAATACTAATCTTATTAGAGGCATAAATAACTTTGATATTATAAAGCAATCATTCTAGAATTTGGAATCTAGAATAATAAAAGATATCTCATTTCTTTTTATAATTTTAGCGAACTTTGAGTATGTATAACGCTTGCTATTAATAAATGCTTGCAAATTATCATGCTTATGCTCATAAACACTCTTCAAAGTAATGAAATTAGTAATAGCTTTTGTTGCTCCATGACACATTATCTCTTTTCAACCAAGTCATTTCATAATTAAGCTAGTATGAAGATATGATTGCAAATAAAAATTGTCACCTTGGATGCATTCTTTGTAAGCTCAATGACTGAGACATTTCTATCAATGTGTAGCACAAGACGACTATTAGTTGTTACCATACATTTTATGTAATAACTCTTTATCCTTCTTACAGTCTGCATCATTGTTATTTATTATCTACACCGTTCTAAGAACTCACCCACTCAATAATTTTAATAAATAAAGCATATAATGTTGTTGCATCTTTATTAATATCAGATGCGTCAATAGATTTTAAAATGAGACACTTTGTGGACAATGAACTAGAAAAAAATGATCAATGTTCTACTTCTATTGTCCAATCCATCAACAATTAATGTTCACCTAATACCTTTCCACAACTACTATATGATTCTACAAGCAATCTACATTTTTTCTTTCTTGTCTTTTAATAAGCTTACTCTCATTATATAATAAGAAGAGAGTTGATAGAGATGCCTAATATCTACAATTGTGTTAACAACTTTCTACGCAAATGATGAATTTAAAGTATTTATAAGAACGTAGCAATCAAAAAGCCATCTAGCAATAGTCAAATCAGCACATGTATAACATCTTTTAATGCTAACACACTTTTTAATGATGGTTGTGCACCTAGTTTTATTCTTGGGGTAAAGCATAACCCAAAAGCAAAACAAAGAAAAGAGAGAAGATCTAGTAGCATAAACCAAAAGCAGCCATAAGCTCAAAACTCCTAGGTTGATCAGGCCATCCAATATAAGGAACTAGAAATAAAAAAAATGCTACATCAACCATAAAAATCAAAACTCACCATCATCTAACATTCTAGCCCCATAAAAATTAAATGTAAAAGTGCATAAAACACCCAGATGTGGAAATCCGAGTGGTGAGATAAGCTTAAAGTGGGAGAAATTGTGGAAGGCTACTTTATATTTTCTCATGGAATTGAACCATAATTTGATCCCTTTTGTTTAAAAGAATAGTGCAATAATCCTTGTAACTTGAGAGGATTTGAATCTCTATCTCTATTTAAAAAAAAAAATCAAGTCATGATAATCCTTCAATTCATTTTTATTTCCTTTCTCTTTCTTTTCTTTCAATTTCTTCAAATTTTAGCAATTCATTCTAGCCACAATTTTTTTTTACATTTTAGTTTTCAGCCTAGAAATCATAATAAAAAATAATAATATGAACTTGAACAATCTTGAATTATTTTAAGTCTAGAAACCAATAATTTTCAATTTTTATCATAATCACAAAGCATGTATACCATAATAGCATAAAAAAAGCAAATTTAAAAAATAATCGGGGAAATGGGTACAAGTACAGCCGAGAGAGTGAGAGGGCATTTGCCTTACAAAGTTACAGTAATAAGAAGTAAAAATGATTCATCTGCGAGCAAAGAATCAAACATCAATAAGGCCTTTAGACTCTCTACATGAGAGTGGTGAGAGAAATAGCATGAACATGGCACATTTGGGAAAGGAAGTGGAAGAAATATGCAAATACTTGCAGTGAGGCAGTCCACATTAATGGCAGAGCTAAAAGATGAAGTCCAATGAATGAAGGTTGAAAGGAATGAAGGTAGAGAGTGACAGAGACCCGATATGAAGTTTCCAAGTAGAGCATGTAGAATCTGAACTTTTGAGAGAATGAATAAGATTTTCTTTATTTCAGTTGGTGGCTTAATAATATCTGGTCCATTCGACCACATTCCAATAGTTATTAAGTAATTATTTTCTGAATCAAATGATTACAGTAAACTATGACTTATTCACTGGTCGAACCAGTGGTTGTCTTTAATTTGTCATAGTTTAACTCAAAACTAGTTATGCTTACTAATCGTGTACTAGGTTGAGACTTCACTTCTAGTCTTCTCTTTAATCTTTAGAAATTCCTTCGATTATGTACCACATCATTGATGAGTCCTTTCAGTGCTTTCTTATTATATCATTTCCCATGGATATTAAAATATTAAATAAACTATTTTTCTTCTTCTTCTTCTTCTTCTTCTTCTTCTTCTTCTTCTTCTTCTTACACAATTGCTAAGAGCTTAAATAAATAATATTATTTTTCTCATGATATATAGGTACCCATCAAAAATAAAAAATAAACGTAAATTATATGCATCTCTTATAATGCACTCAATGAAGACATTCTTAATATTATCATTGTTGAAGTTGCTGTCACTAATTAAGTAATTATTAATTACCTATTTTGATATTGATTATATTTTTAAAATTCTCACTAGAAGGATGTACACTAAAGTTCAATTGAATTATCATAATAAATTCATAAATTCTAAATTTTGTATTCACACATTTGATGTTGAATTGAATGAAGTAACCATCATTTTCTATATCATAAAACTTGCTTCAAAGAAGTTAATGAGTCATAGTTCGAAGAAACTACATGTTAGGAGCATCAAAAAATTGCTTTAAGAGAAATTACTTAGTCCTCTTGAATGGATTGTAGCTTTCAAATTTATAACTTTCTTCATTAGATTTTAATTTCATATGTGAAATGCCTCTTCAAAAAATAGTAAATTGGGACATTTATATTTATGGAAAAGAAAATAACATAAATGTAAGTCAATGTATGATAAATGGATTCAAACCACACATTATAATTTATGAGTGATTATATGATTGAATCCTAACTCAAATCTAGCTTTGAACCTTTATTTTGAAACTTCTATTTGATCCCTAGATTCACAATAAAAGTTCAACCTATAATATGAATTTTAAATAAAGTTTAAACTAGTTCAAATCAAGTTCTAAATCTCTATTTTGAAGATAATATTTGAACCCTAGATTTGAAAGATAAGTTCAAATAGGCTTGAACTTTCAAGCTCATCTTTCCTTTCTTCTATGATTGAGTTGATAGTGTGAAACTAGAAGGAATGGTGAATGTAATGTAAAATCTACAAAGAAAATATGAGAACATAGTTTTTAGATTGGCATTAAAAGGAATAATATGACATAATTGTTGAAAATTTTAAGCCAAAAAAAGTTTCTATAAGATCAGCAAGTGTTTGATAAGTGAGACCACCAAGGAAACTCTTGGAGTGAGAGGTTCAAGCTATAAAGTGTTCAAACATTTGTGTGAATATGGAGATTGTTCCTCATATTTCAATATAATGATATTTTGATCCAAAAGTAAATTTGGGGATGTTTGCCAACATAAAATTATAACATGTTAAACTATATTGCTACATTTTAAGAAATAAAAAGTCAAAGTTTTCTTTTGAATTTAATTAATATGAACTAAAGAAAATATTAAATTTAATTATATTAATATAACACAAAAATGTTATTAAGTATTATATAAATAAAAGAACTAAAATAATAGCAAAGAGATGTAATATAAAAATAACATATTTATCATTTCCTCTAAGAAAAATTATGTTTGAAGTATTTTAAGAGCTCATTTTATTACTTTTTTTTAGCTCAGATGATATTATCTTTGATACCAAAATTTATGATTGAAAATTTTAGTTGACATGTGTCTTACCTTAAGCTAAATTCTATGTTCCCAAGTGAAACTTGATCTTTAACTAACCTTAGTTCTATTTATTTAGAATTAACTTTGTACCATATTTGTAATTAAAATTTTTTTAAAATATATTTTTATTATTTGTTAATAAAGCTCATTTGAGTACTATTAAATGATACATGTTAAAAAATAAAATTGTATAATAACCACCATTCATTTATATTTTAATATATCATATGAAAATTTATCATATTGAGTATGAATCATGAGGTGATATGCATAATAAATTTTCTAAAAATTAAATTTGAGATTATTTTATGATTTTATAGTCAAATTGAACATCTAGATGAGATGAGTCCTCCAGTACAAATAATGGGTCAATTTGAGTTCAAATTAAGCTTTAAAAGTATAACTAAAAACTTCGAGTTATAATTTAATGATCAAATGATCTCCAAATTTACTCACTCAATCAAATCGTAAGTTGTTAAAGCATTTAAATCCTCAAGAAGCAATTTATATCAAGGAAATCAATATGAATTATCCGATTGAGTGTTTTGAGATTTTGGTTAAAGTTTCAAAATACTACTAGCAAAACTCTAGGATTCCATTCTCACCATGAGAAAAAAAAAGAAGAGAGCTAGGAGAGGACTAAGAGCTAAACTAAGTAGCTTGAAGCTAGTTTACACCAACAAACATTTCCAACTATCACTTGCTAACATCATTAACCACCACTAGTGGTCGATGCAATTTGACCGCCATTATACAATCCTTGTAATTTGAATGGAACTTTGTAACTTAAAATATGGCTTATTTGAATTGAGCTAGGCTCTATAGTTTTCCCTTTCTCTAGGATTTTTTTGTGTAATAATTCTAGTGTTTTTTTTTCGTTTTAAATATCTATGTTAGTGCTGGACTTTCGCAAAGCTACGACGTGTTTAATTCTACCGTCAAGAATTTTCTAGCACGCAATAGTTTGGCACCGTCTGTGGGAACATATTTCTGTTATACCCTTATAATGGTAGATAACAAAACTTCTAGTCAAGAGCATCACCACCCACCTGGCAGAGAAAATTATACTTTGGAAGAATGCATGCGAAGAATAGAGGAACAAGGTTCAATTCTTTAGCCTTTTTAGAAGCTGGACAACTAAGAGCGGCGTTTTAACTTGAAGGAAATAGGCAACATCGAAATCGATGACAAAACAAAATTGATCCAACTAAAGAAACTTGTGAATAACCCCTCATAATCATGTGGAAATTCCTTCTACACATCTTCCAATTACTAGTTCAACCTATCCTTCTCGTGCTACTCGTTTGGCTCAAAATCCTCTTGCAACATTGATGGGATTAACTCGCCCTCATTTCATGGAGACACCATGTGAAATTATTCGATATAAATTACAATCATTGTTCAAGAAGAATTTTATTTAAAAGATAAGTTTACTTCTCGATGAAGTATTCAAGAATCTTCTATTTTATAAGATACCATTCTTTAGTTACTTATTTTAGTGGGGTTTTATCTACCCAATATCAAGCCTTATGGTTGGATTTTGAATCCATATGACCATATTGATGGTTACAGAACTATTATATACATTTAATAAGCTCATGAAGCTTTACTTTGTCAAGTTTTTCTTATTACTCTTAAAAGACGGTGTTTATTTTTGAGATGTATGTGAGGGACACCACGCAGATTTAATGGTGTACTTATTGAAGTGATTGGGTATGACATTGAGATATGATATACTATCTCAAAAGATAGAGATAACACCCTTCAATGAACATAATCACCTAATAAAGACTCCTAAGACATGATGGGTCTTCGAGTATACCAAAGATTTTTTCCCTACTTTACATGGATGAATAAAGTAGGGTTTATATTAAACTAGGTTCTAAAGTTTTCTATGGAGGCAAGCCTCCATAGTTAATTGCATCATAAAGAAGGTGAGTTCTTTAGGAATACTTTTTAATTAAAGTAGACAATTGTTATCTCCAAAGATTTTAAGGTTAAGACTATCAAGAAATTGATTATGTTTGAAAGATCAAATGGAAAAAACTCAAGGAGAAGACTTTATCGAAGCCAAAGGGAATGGGCAAGAAACACTCATGATACTAAGAAGCCTAGTGAGCATTCCAATTTATTATATAAGAGATTGATTTTATTAAAGTTGGCATTTTTGTTCGAAATCTAGGGCTTATAATCCAACAATATAAGGTTGTGGAGATGCCTAAGAGGTGAGGATTTATGCTTGTAGGCCAAAGGAAATAGCCATCATAGATCCTAAATCTAAGGAGCTTTAGCAAGAGCTAAAGCCCGACCTAAGTCTAAGCAAAAATAGGTATATGATTTACCTTCATAAGAGAGAATAAATCACCCGACTGCTGAACTTATAACTGCCTGGAGTGGCAGTCAGCTAACTCCTCCTATGCTTTAAAACCATGTAGGCAAGTCATATGATTTTGCAAGATAGTTGGTTTGTTATTATTTAGAAAGAAACTAAAGTCCTTAAACCCACTCCCTAAGAGACTAAAGCATGAGTAGTATGAGCAATGACTTAGTATAATAATTTTTTAAAAAAATTTTAATTAATTTTTGACACTTCAATTTGACAAAGGCTTTGGGATTTCTTATGCTTAATTGCATGTTGAAATGAGATTATCGGCTAAATCAGAGAGAAAGAGGTATTTTTCATCACAGAGAAGACCCTCAAAGGTCAAGTCTTCTCCTATCATGCAATGATGGAAACTCTCTCTTAGCAAGAGTGAAGTAATATGAATGCATGTTATTAAACATACAACATTCAGCTAAGGGGTTACTAAATCTTTAAATTATCTTGATTTAATACCTAGACTTTATGTGAGGTTATGAATTATTTAAAACTTTTAGTTATGAGTTATGGTTGGGGTAGAAAAATTAATTTTTTTCCTAAGAGTCTAATTGGATCTAGGCCACACATTAAATCATCATTCATAAAGAAATTAGAAAAAAGGCATGTTATTTCTATTACACAATTTAAACATGACATCAAATATTTTTATAAATCTAACGCAAAAGAATAAGAGGCTGGTGTGGTCAGGTACCACCGTATAACCCGAAAAGAGAAATGGGTGGCCGAGATTTATCCTTATACAACCCAAAATATAAAAGAATAATTATAATTTATAAATAAATAGATGCTATGGGGGTCTCTTTTCTTCATTCTTCATGTCTTCATTTCTCCACTTGATTTGGTAGGCTTCAAGGCATCACATAGCACCCTAGGACTAAGCCAATGCTCATCCTTATCCCCCATAGCATTAATCCTAATTCCTAATACACAATTACATTGAAAATAGGAAAAACAAATCTAACTACACCTGCAAAATAAGTGTCAGCTAAACATACATATAACCCAAGTAGTTTTCTTTATAATTTGGACTTAGCATCCTATACACGGATAACCAAACCCACCTGTCCTAACTTAGATTACGCTTAGGGGTTTAAGCAACCTTCAAAGAGAGCATTTATATTTATTTTAAGCACCCATTAATCATAATCCCTTATAGAAAAAAATATGATTAAACTAATATCGGCCTAACATCCAGTCTATGAAACATACACCCTAACATCCAGTCTAAAATAATGCATCATAAAACTAAACATACATCATACCATGCACTGCCCTAACATAAAGCTATAAGTGGTTACTTAATTCTAATGTGTGTGTATTAGGGCTTGTGTGATGTATCCTAACTAAACATTAAGGTTGTGATTTTCTAAATATGAAAGGATTTAATTTAAATGGGGTTGATTTCACTTTAAGTGATTTAGTTGATTTGAGAATTTTACTTAATATTTTTTTTATTTCATATAATTACACTTAGCAACTAAATGTTATCAAGAGAAGAAAAAGAGAGGATCACTCTCTTTCATCCTTACCTTAAGTCACATATAAAGCATGTTAATTAATAAGTTCTCTTTAGTGAAGCTTATTAAGCAATTTAATTAATCCTAAGTTTAGGTTTACTTTAAATGAACTCATTCAATAAGAGAGACATCTTAAGATCAATTAGAATGAATTACTATCGCATGACACATGTTCTTTCATTTCCTTCCATTATATGTAACATGCATGTAATTAAATCTTAAGTATACCTACACATACAATATGTCTTAACACACTTAAATGATGGATGTAAAGGTATACATTTGGAATTTAGATGTTTCATTTGATTGAATTATTTTATCATTTTAATTTAAAGCTCTATCTAAATTCTTATATAAAATACATAAGAATGAAATTAAATAGGTACGTCTCATTGTTAACCAGGAAAGAGGTAATCAAATGACCTCATGAGGGCTAGCTAAAGCCTCGTGTTCTCAGGATGTCCAAACTATATACCCTTCACATTCAAACATATGTAAGCTTATAAATATGAACATAAGAAAGAAGACTTTAAACCGCATGATCAATCAATTCAGTTAGTTGAACAATCATGACTGCATATCTTTCTTAATAGAAAAGGGGATTTTCATTCATTAGCTAAATGCACATACAAGTATATAAAAGTTTTAAGCGGATACTTTGCCATTATTAAACCAGGGGAGCAAGGTAAAGACCTCCTTGGGGCTACTTAAAGCCTTGCATCCCAAGAATGTCCGCATCCCAAGAATGTCCAGACTAGATATACCCACTACTCTTAAATACACATGAACGTACAAATAACTACAATAATGAAAAAAAAATGAAAAATTTATATTTGATTTAATTGAATAAAGATTTTCATTTATTAGCTAAATGCACACACAAGTGTATAAAAGTTTTAAGCGGATACTTCGCCATTGTTAAACTAGGGGAGTGAGGTAAAGATCTTCTTGGGGCTACTTAAATCCTTGCATCTTTGAAATGTCTAGACTAGATACACTCACTACTCTTAAATATACATGAATGTACAAATAATTACAAGAATGGAAAAATAATGCAAAATTTGTATTTGATTTAATTGAATGAAGATTTTCATCCATTAGCTAAATGCACACACAAGTGTATAAAAGGTTTAAACGGACACTTCACTATTTTTTAACCAAGGGAGTAAGGTAAAAACCTCCTTGGGACTACTTAAAGCCTTGCATCCCCGGAATATCCATACTGAATATACCCACTACTTTTAAATACACATGAATGTATAAATAACTACAATAATGGGAAAATCATGCAAAAGTTGTATTTGATTTAATTGAATTATTTATACATGTGAGCTAAAGTTCTATCTAAGTTCTAACATAGAGGTACATAGGGATGAATCTAATCAAGTGTTTTGTCCTTTTCAAATGAACCAATTTGACCAATTGGTCAACTTGACCCAAGTTGACCCATTTTGACCTAAGTGGGTCAACTTGAGCTAAATCATATCAAATCAACTCCAAATTCATTGAAATTTAGCCTAACCTATTTTTGAAACATCTCAAATCTTCCTAAATAAAAATCAAGGCCAAATGATCATTTTACCCTTAGGTCAAAGGGTAACCTATGTCCAAATTCACTTGAAATTTGGCAAATTCTTTTTCATGACCACTTGGCATCCTCCTAGTGGACCATTTGGACACTAAGGAGGGTGGTGAACATGACCTAATGGGTTTGGGTTAGCCATAACCCAACTCAAGGCCAAACCAACCCCTCTAATCAAAATTCTAAACTTTGATCACCTCCCACACTCATTTAACACATATGCACCTCCACACTTTCACTCCTCTGCCAAAACTAAAGCACATGGCACTCCTAACAACCAAAATAACCCATTCAATCTCATCAATTGATCCAAAATGGAAGAGCAAGCCTCGACCATCCGATCCAAGTTTGGGGAGACATACTCCCCCTCATTCTCACTCAAACCAACTTCCTTACATTCGATTGAGCTTAGAGGATCAAAGGCAATCCAAGCTTCTACAAGCATTCCCAAGCTCATTTCAATTTCCCCTTCTTGGATTTCTTCAAAGCCAAAACAGGGGAGGTGAGGAAACTTTCAAACTTACTCAATTCTCACTCAAAGTTCAATTCACTTGATAAGCACCATCAAAGAGGCAAGTCAAGCTCACCCAAAGCTTTTCCCAAGCATCCAAGCCACAGGAAGGGAGACCTAGACTAAAGCCGCAAGCCATTGGAGGGAGCCTTGGTCAATTGGAAGATCCACTTCATCTCAAAGCTTGAAACCTTCAACAGGGCTTCGTCTCTACTAGACGAAGCTCCCTCCTCCGTTGGAAGTGCCGGTGATAGCCTCCAGTGAGGTATGACTCAAAACCGATCCCCCATTGAAAAATGCATGGTCCTTTGTGAAGAGAATTGTAATACCATTAAAATTCAACTGTTGGAAGTTCTTCCCTATGCTTCTTGATAGTATGGGTTGAATCTCTGTCTAATCCAAGCTCAAGTGATCTCGGATCAAGCCATGGAGGACGAACGGTCTCCATCTCCCATAGCTTAGGCAGGGATGAATCATAGGGCGTCTATCCCACGTGTTTTGGATGGATAACCTTGATTAAATCTTGCTAGATCCTTTGATTTAATCCTTCATAACCACAGGCTTATTCTTGACCGTCTGATCCTTGATCGGATGGCCCAAGGGAAAGTGTGTTGCGATGTCGGCTGATGCGACACACAATATGACAACTTAAATAACTAATCATGTCGCACCATGTGAAAAGTGCGCACCACATCAACAATCCACATGGCACCGACGAGATTAGTTAATTAAGTAGGATATTTAATTATCCTTAAATCATAGAAACTTCATAAATTTATAATTAAATGTATAAAAATCAAAAAAATATAAATGAGGAATCATTTAAAGATAAATCAAAGGGAAATCCAATAAAATTATTTCTAATTGATTCTAAACAGTGAATTTTCCTTAATTAGGATTTGATTAAAAATCTAATTACCTTAATTACTTCTTGATTACTTGATTAATTAATTCCAAATTTCATAGACATGTTTAGAGGGATGACTTATGCCTCCCCTAATTTTCTTAGAATTTATTAAAGAGTTAATTAGAAAAATTAATTAATGAACCCTTAATCGCCCCTTAATATAATTAAGAGTAATTAAGCATGTGAACAG
The DNA here is from genome assembly GCA_021442155.1 of Cymbidium sinense. Taxonomy (NCBI): domain Eukaryota; kingdom Viridiplantae; phylum Streptophyta; class Magnoliopsida; order Asparagales; family Orchidaceae; genus Cymbidium; species Cymbidium sinense. The sequence continues at coordinate 78,821,913 of CM038228.1, read as the reverse complement.
TGGTTTAATCCCTTAATTGAGATAATTAAATATTGCTTAAGTGAGGAGGAGGTTTATGGAATGGGTTTGGGGTATTTTCTCCAGGTTATTCCCTAAACCCCTTTTCTTCCTTAATCCAAACATAATTAAGGATTAATCCACTAATGATCTACTTAATTAGCTTAGTCAAACTGTCAAAACTAATTTGAATCTCTTGCTGGGTAGATCCTTAGGGGTTCAAAAGCCTAAGGTAAATTTAAGAAAATCATTTCCAACTCACATGTGCGGGAAGGTTATGAAAGCACTTAATTAAAACCCTTTAGCTTAATTAATCAATAATTTTGAGCCAATTGTATTAGGCCCCTTTCTTTCTTAGGTGCATTGCTGATTTAATTTCCATGTGATTGCATATCATATGTTGGTTCATAATTGTTAGGCTAATTATGTTAAAGTGGTGTAGGTAAGGGGTAATTAATGGATTTAATTCACACCTTAACCTAAAGAAAACATAAAATCAATCTAGTTATTATAAAACTTAAACTAAATCAATTCACACATGAGGGAAATGGGTTAGGACCAGCAAACTCTTCCTCACAAATTATTTTCTAAATCAAATTTAAAACAAAAATAAAAATCTCTTTAAAGAATTTGATTCACTTTAAATGATCTTATTTCATAGGATTATCTTTAGGAATTAATTAGGGTGAATGAAATTACATGTTTACATCACTTTATTTCTTTCCAAGCATGTTAAATGTTGTATGCCATATGAAATCATGCATTCATATTTTTTCAAAAATCAAAATAAATGAAATATTTCTTTCATGTCAAATTGCATGCTTTGGCTAAAGTAAGAATATGAGTGGCTATTATCACTATTAAATCACAAATTATTTTCAAAACTTATAAATCAAAGATTATAAATGAAGGTATGCTACTTATAAGTACTTATAAGCTTGCATGTGATTATAGCTTAAAATGTGTTATGTGATCTTCTTCTCTTTTCTTAACACGGGTTTGTATATGATTTGCAAAGTGTATAGTTCATTTGAAAAGAATATAACACTTGCTTAAATATATTTCTATGCAGTTATATGTTATGATTTAAGAAGGATTCTCACATTTACACATATAAATTATACAACCAAATCAAACAAACAAACAAAAAAAATTCTTTTTCATGATTCTTCATCCATTTGTTTTCTTTTTGTACATGCACATATATTTAAGAAAAGTGGTATATTAGTCTGGACATCTCGAGGTTACGAGGCTTTAAGTAGCCCTAAGAAGGTCTTATACCTTATACCCCTAGTGTAGAAAATAATGGTGTCATACTCACTTATGTCTTTTATACTTGTAAATGTGTATTTGATTAATGGATAAAAGAGTCCCTATTTTCTACTTAACAAAATTATGCATCATGGAATATCCAAATTTTCTTAACCAACATCTCTTTGCATTCATCATTAAGAGGTGCTAATATTTGCATTTGAATGCATAGATATGCTTAGGATTTATTCATATGCATGATATACATGTTGGAAAGAAATAAATGGTTGTGTGTTATGTGATAGTAATTCACCTTAATTAATCTTAAAATGCATTTCTTATTGAATAGGTTTATTTAGAGCAAATATAAACTTAGGATTAATTAAAACACATAATAAAACATTCACTAAAGAAAAAAAAATCATTAATGAATCTACCTTAGAAATTACTTAAGGTATGGAGGAAAGAGAAGTTCTCTTCTATTTTTCTTTCTTTACAACACTTAGTAATTAAATATAGGTTCATTCAAACCAAATCAAATCATCAAAATAAAATTAACAAATCAACTAAATCACTTAAATGAAACCACCCTCTAAGTTGAATCCTTCACACTTAGAAAATTTCAATATTAAAGCCTAGCTAAGACATGCCACACAAGCTTTAAATGGCACACATATTAGGCTAAGTCACTATTTCTAACTCTATGTAAGAGCGGTACATGATTTGATGCCTGATTTTATTTTGTGATGTAATATTTTATTATGGATGTTAGGGTGTATGTGCGTAGACTGGTTGATAGGGTGATCTTAGTCTAATCATTGTGTTCTACATGGAATTGTGATTAAGGGACACTGTAATAAAAATATAAATACTTTTGCTGTGCAGGTTGCTTATACCCCTAAGCATAATCTAAATTAAGAAAGGTGGACTCGGTTACCCATGTGTGGGGTGCTAAGTCCAACTTATTTTTATACATGATTGGGTTGTGTAGTATGTTTAGCTAATTTCTGTTTTACAGGTTTAGATATATTTACTTTTTCCATTTTCATGTAATTTTGTAATTAAGGTTTGGAATGAATGTTATGGGGGATTAGAATGAAGATTGGTTATAAGACCAAGTCTTATGCACCATGTGAAGCCTTGGAGAAAACCACATCCCAACCAACCAAATCAAAGAAGAAATGAAGAAAGAAAGAAAGAAAGAAAGAAAGAAAGAAATGAAGAAAAGAAGAAATGAAGAATGAAAACCCCCATAACATGAAATCATTTTGATTATAATTATTCATTTGTAATCCAAGTTATATAAGGGTAGAGCTCGACTACCCACATTTCTTTTCAGGTTTGTGCGGTGGTACCTGACCACATCGGCCTTTTATTCCTTTACGCTAGCTTAATAAAATTGATTGATATTTGTTTAGTTTATGCATTAAGATGACATATTTTTCCTAGTTTCTTCATTGATTGATGAATGGCTTGGATGCGATTAGGCTCCTAGGAAAATATAAATTTTTTGTCTAATTAATCAACTCAAAATTAAAATTAAATAACTCATAACTTCACCTAAAGCCTTCATTATAAATCAAGATAATAAAAGATTTAACAACCCCTTAGTTGGATGTTGTATGTCTCACATCATGCATAAAGTCATCTCGCTTTACTCTTGCTAATGGAGGGCTTCCACCTTTGTTAGAGAACTTAGCTTGACCTTTGAGAGCCATGGTGGAAACACACATCTTTTTTTTACTAATTTTGGCCCATAACCAACTTCTCATGCATTAGGCATATGAAACCTCATAGCCTGTGTCAAATAAATTGTCCAAAAAAAAACTTAACAAAATTTGCATTAGATTTAAGTCATTATTCATGCCCTACATGATCTAGTCTCTTAGAGAGTATGTTTAAGAAATTAGTTTCTTTCTAAATAAATAACAGCCAAGCTATCTTGCAAAGCATAAGACTTGCCTGCATGTATTTAAAATCAAAGGATGAGTTAATTGGCAGCCACCCCCAGGCGGTTGTAAGTCCAATAATCAGGTGGTTTATCCTCTCTTATGAAGGTAAACCAAATACCCATTTTTCACCTTAGATTTAGGTCGTGCTTTGGCACTCACTAGAGCTCCCTAGATTCAGGTTCTAAGGTGTTGATTCCCTTTGCAGACTACAAGTATAAATCCTCACCTCTTAGGCATTGTCATGATCTTGTGTTGTGGAATTATAAGCCCTAAATTTCTAATAAAAATTCAACTCATAATTCTCTTCAAATTTTAAAAATATAAAGCCCAACCATAAGATAGTTTGGGATGCTCGCTAGGTTTCCTAACATCGTGAGCCTCCCCTACTTATCTCCTATTGATTTTGATAATAACTCCCACCTTTTGATCAATCCCATTTGATCTTCCAAAAATAACCAATTTATTGATAGTCCTATCTTTGAAATCTTTGGAGACAATGATCATTTACCTTAATTAAGAGTATTATTAAGAAATATCATTCCTTAAGATGTAATTAACTATGGGGACTTGCCTCCATAGGGAACTTAACAAACTCGGTTTAAAACAAACTCTACTTTACTTTTTCATGTAAAGTAGGGGAAGAATCTCTAGTACATCCGAAGACCCATTGTACTTAGGAGTCCTTATTAGGTGATTAAGTCCAATGTCGGATGATGACTTCTATCTCTCGAGATGGTACATCATTTCTTAATATCGTACCTGATCACCTTAATAAGAATATCTGTGGATCTACGTGGTGTCCAACTAATGTGTATTTTTATTTTCATTTATATTTTTCACAGATAAATGAAGATAAAAATAAATAAAAAATTTCACCACAGATTTTTCTGGCGACTCCACTAGGGATGGTTCCTCTCTCCATATTTAGTAAATGATCATTGTCTCCAAGTATCGATAGTGGATTTGTATTTCATATGAATATGAGATTATCCTTCTTTTCCATTGGCACTTAGTTTATTTCATCCTTAAGCTAAGCTTGCCAACATCCTTTAGGTTTTAGGACCTCACTCTGTATAGATCTTAAAACTCCTGTTGGGTTCCCCAGTAGGTGAAAATAAAAATTTAATAAAAAAAGAGATTATTAAAGTCCTTCCTCTTTACCATTTCTATGATAAGGAATGGTTCATTCCAAAAAACAAAGAAAAAATAAATCCTTTATAAAAAAATAGTAATTTCCAAAAAGCACTTTCCATAATGCGCATAATAAAATATTTCAACCTCATCTAACAATCTTCATGATTGTTACATGTATGGTCTTTTCAAAACTCAAAGTTAACAATAATCTTTTTAAAAAGTACAAATGAACATCTTCATTCAATTTATTGAATGAAGATTTCATTTTCAAATAAAAATCAACAATCATTTTTTTTCAAAAAGCACATATGAACATCCTTATTCAATATACCCAAATTTATTGAATGAAGATTTCATTTCAAAAACAAAATCAACAATCATCTTTTCAAAAATAAAATCAACAATTATCTTTTCAAAAAAAAATCAAAAAATCACTTTTTTAAAAAGCACATATGAACATCCTCATTCAATTTATTGAATGAAGATGTCATTTCAAAAACAAAATCAACAATCATCATTTCAAAATCAAAATCAATAATCATCTTTTCAAAAAAGCATAAATGAATATCCTCATTCAATATACTCAAATTTATTGAATGAAGATTTCATTTCAAAAATAAAATCAACAATCACCTTTTCAAAAAGCACAAATGAACATCCTCATTCAATATACCTATATTTATTGAATGAAGATTTTATTTCTAAACAAAATCAACAATCATCTTTTCAAAAAGCACATATGAATATCCTCATTCAATATACCCAAATTTATTGAATGAAAATTTCATTTCAAAAAAAAAAAAAAACAAAAGCAACAATCATCTTTTCAAAAATAAAATCAATAATCAACTTTTCAAAAACAAAATTAACAATCATCATTTCAAAATCAAAATCAACAATCATCATTTCAAAATCAAAATCAACAATCATCTTTTCAAAAAAAAAGTACAAATGAATATTCTGATTCAATATACCCAAAATTATTAAATGAAGATTTTATTTCAAAAACAAAATCAACAATCATCTTTTCAAAAAGCACAAATGAACATCCTCATTCAATATACCTAAATTTATTAAATGAAGATTTCATTTCTAAACAAAATCAACAATCATTTTTTCAAAAAGTACATATGAATATCCTCATTCAATATACCCAAATTTATTGAATGAAAATTTCATTTTAAAAAAAAAACAAATCAACAATCATCATTTCAAAAATGAAAACAACAATCATCTTTTTAAAAAGCACAAATGAACATCCTCATTCAATTTATTGAATGAAGATTTCATTTAAAAAAAAATCAACAATTATCATTTCAAAAAAAACAAAAACAACAATCATCATTTCAAAAAGCACAAATGAACATTTTCATTCAATTTATTGGATGAAGATTTCATTTTCAAACAAAATCAACAATCATTATTTCAAAAATAAAATCAACAATCATCTTTTTAAAAACAAAATCAACAATCATCTTCTCAAAAATAAAATAAAATAAATCACCTTTTCAAAAAGCACATATTTGAAAATGAACATCCTCATTCAATATATCCAAATTTATTGAATAAAGATTTCATTCCCAAATAGAATAATATCATAACATTGAAATTCCATTTCAACATATCTCACATATGCTGAAGTTGAAATTTCTTTCTTTTCAAAAAATACAAATCTGAAAATAAGCCTCTTCATTCAATATATCCAAATATGTTGGAAGGAGACTTTATTTTCAAATAAAATTACACCATTTGAAATTCCACTCAACACATCCCACATGTGTTAAGTTAGAATTTCTGTCTTTTCAAAAAGCAATAATCACACACAAAAATTTCATATTTGAAAAATAAAACATAATTGGCTCCCATTTGACATACCCAAATTTGTTAAATGAGAGTTTTACTTTCCAAAATAAATTTGGATTCTTTTTTTAGCATTCCAAAATTTGCTAAATAAAAATCCCTCTTTTCAAAATCAAAACATCAAATCCAAAAACACATTTAAATTTTATTTAGCATACCCAAATTTGCTAAGTAAAGTTCACATTTTTTAAAAATAAAAACATCAAAATAAAAAATATACTTGAATTTTATTTAGCATACACAAATTTTCTAAGTAAAGTTCTCATTTTTCAAAAATCAAAACATAAAAAATCAAAACACATGTGGATTCTTTATTTAGCATACCCAAATTTGCTAAGTAAAAATCATCTTTTCAAAATCAAAATCTCAAAAATCAAACACATTTGGATCTTTTATTTAGCATACCCAGATTTGTTAAGTGAAGATCCTCTTTCCAAAAATCAAAAATCAAAACACATTTAGATTCTTCATTTAGCATATCTAAATTTACTAAGTGAAGATCATCTTTTCAAAAATCACAAAAATCAAACACATGTGAATTCCTTATTTAGCATACCCAAATTTGCTAAGTAAAAATCCTATTTTCAAAATAAAAAAATACAAAAAACTAAACACATGTGGATTCTTTATTTAGCATACCCAAATTTGCTAAGTAAAAATCCTCTTTTCAAAATGAAAAAAAACACACAAAAAATCAAACACATGTGGATTCTTTATTTAGCATACCCAAATTTGCTAAGTAAAAAAAAAATCTCTTTTCAAAATCAAAAACATAAAAAAATCAAACACTTTTGGACCTTTTCATTTAACATACCCAAATTTGCTAAGTAAAGATCTTCTTTTCAAAAAAAATCAAAACAAAGGCAAATATTTGGAATTTATTTAGCATACACAAATTTGTTAAGTAAAGATCCCATTTTCAAACACACACATAATTCACAAACAAGCAAAAGAAGAAGAAAATTATTTTCAAACAACTCATTTAGCATACCCAAATTTGTTAAATGAGCAATCACCAAACAAAATTAATTGATAATTTATTTTAACATACTCAAATTTGTTAAATAAAGGGTTCCCAAACACAAAAATAAAATTCAAATATGAACCAATGGAAGCATCAATCTTTTTAAAATATTTGAACCCATTTTCAACATACACAAATTTGTTGAAAATGGATTCTAAATTCTAAAAAATTCTACTCTAATTCTAAACTCAAAATCTCTCTCCTAAATTCAAAGAGTCCCATTTAACATATTCAAATTGTTGATTGTGGGTTCAAATTCTAAAAAACAAATTAAAGCAGAAATATTATATGAGTTTGTTTCAAAAATTACATAATTTTAACTCAATTTCAGTCAGTTTCTCTCAAGTTCAGTTCAGTTCTAATGGCAGCTCAGAAGTATGTCTTCACTTTTTATTTTGGGATGGATTTAGCCTTGGATCGAGCCAGCCTCCCATAGACTAACTTTGCCCACCTCATTCACTTCGACTGAGTTTCGAGGGGGCTAGGATTACTTGTGAGGGGACCACCCTCACAATTGTCAGCAGGAGTGTGGTGACCAGGCAGAAGCCGGTCATCCATGTTGAGATGTTGTTAAATTCAGAGTTTCCCTCACTAAAGAGTAAGGTTGTGGCAGTTTTTGTAGCAGTTGCAGTTTCAGCGTCAATGCGTTCAGTGGTTCCCATTGCTGCCCCTGCATGGGCTAGCACCCACTCGTTGGCTTCTTCCAAGGAGAAGGCTCCCCTATCTTCAAGGATAATCTCCCCTATGAGGTAGGGTCTAGTTCTCGTGCTGCTCCTCCCAGCAAGACCCAGGGCCGCCATAGATGTCGCAAGATTAAGCGGCATCATGTGCTCATAGCTAAGGAGATGGAGGCAGTTTCTCAGTTTGTAGTAGAGGAGACACTCGAGATAGTTTCCCCTTTACATACACAGAACAAGTTTCATCCCCTCTCCAGATCTGATAGAGAGGAAGACGTTTGGAGGATATCAGTGTCACCTCCATCTACTATTCACTTTGAGGCTCCTACCATATGAGGAGGCCCTATGCGAGCCTTAGGACAGTCCTGCACCAAGTCGACAGGGCTTCTGGATGATCAGAGTCCAAAGCCTAATTTGATCTACGATCCGTCATTCCTCATAGCGTAGGTGAGCACATCAGGCATGAGAGGGTCAGGGAGGCCCGTATATCAGTACATGTCACCAATAGAGAGAGATGAAGGTACACTAGATAGTCACTGCCTTTACCCTCATGGATTTCCCCGATCAGCGTGCTACCAGTGCCAATCATATTGACAACATTGTATTGGCATGTATTACTCATCACAGGAGAGGAGCTCCTGCACGGAGAGAGTCGGTGGTGCCTCCGTCTCCACGTCCACATCTCTAATACAAGTTCCGTCTTTCGCAATTCCATCAAAAGCCTTGAAGGCAACATCCAGAGAAAAGAGAGCCCCATTGGTGATTCGGCTATGGCAAAGAGATCCCATTTCATCTACGCTGCTGACTGAGGCGAGGCCGAGCTCTACTGCTTAACCTCTTACTTCAGTTGTGGTGAAGAGGGAATGATGACCACGGAGCATCCTAGTTGTGCCATCACCACCACCACTGTAGCAAATCATGGAGATATTAGTAGCTGAGGGAGAAGGAGATAGTTCCATTGTCCCCATGGCCATAGATCCTCCCAGGAGTAGCACTCCTCCATGATAGACTACAACCATGAGCATCTATCCCCCAGTGAGCATAGTTCTTACAAGATTAGCTCTCCAGTAGAAGATTTCTATTCATGAGCATGATCCTACCACTGTTCAGCCTTGATCTTTTGTCCCTGCGTAGTTGGATCGATCCCTAGATGATATTGTAGCATAATATCTCATTGAGAATAAGGAAATTCTAGGGTATGCCTGGTCTGACCTAGAGGAAGACATGATTAATTTGATCCCAATGAAGATGATTTGTTGGAAGATTCAGCCGAGGTGCATATGGTAGACACCAAGGGTTCCTTGCTTCGAGATCAACAGAGTTTGGAAGGTGTTGCGGCCAAACAGGATGACACATCTCATTTGACCCAACACCTCCTTAAACAACTAAAATAGAAGAATGAACAGATAGATAGGGAAATAGGCTTGAAGATTTGCTAACATCAGTTTTGGCACTTTAGAACCAAGCCCTAGCAGTGCATCCTACTATTGCAGAGACCGATCAGATAGAGTTGTTGCATGTCTTGGATCAGCCTAAGAGTTCACCTCTAGTAGAGCTGGTTAGCACTAGCTTGTATAGGAAAGTAGTGGATAGTACCACCATACAAGAAAATGATATTAAACTCATGGTTGAACAGTAATTGAGAGAAGTGTTGGTGTAAGCCCAAGGAGGATCATCGATTCCAAAGGGTAGACCCTACCATGAGGAATTCGATGCTATTTAGTATCCTAAGAGTTTCGTGCCACCTTCTTTCAAGAGCATGGCGTGAGAACCAGCTACATATAGCACACTCGTACTGCTGGTAACGGCGCGCTACCATTTTGACTTTTTGTCAGTAGTTTAACAAGCATAGCTTTTGATTGTTACGTTGAACTTCCCAACAGTTCAGTGAAGACTTTTGCCAAGTTGGAGCAACTCTTTATTAAGAGGTTTACTGGAGCTCAGCAAAGGGTGACTGTAGGTGATCTCGTTGTAGCACAACAACACCGATAAGTCCCTCATTGATTATATTCTCAGATGGCATAATTTGAGTATGAAATGTGAATCGCAGATGTCTAAACAGCATGCCATTAAAATTTTACTAAAGAATATTCATGGCCCGATCGCCTTCATGATCAAAGATTTTACCATCAAGACAATTGAGAAGTTAATCAATAAGGTAGCTAATCTACAATGAGAGGCCAAACAATTGCCTTTTCAAGATTAGTCAACAAAGTCAAAGCCGTAGAAAGCTTATAAGAAGAAGTTAGGGATAGTAGTAGTGTTGGATAAGAGGAAGCAACCAACTAGAGATCAGCATGAGAGACCTCGAGCTCCACAACCATGGCTTCCATCTCTACCACTACCTAGGCCATCCTACCAGCCTCCATGACCTTCGTCACCTCCTCCTCAGCCATATTCACAGCAGTGATACACATACCTGCCGCCAGGTAGCTACCACCCACCTATTAAGAAACATTACCTAGCTTTAATCTTCGCATCCTAAAAGCTATGAAAAGATATGCTTTCTTATAAGGTGAACTTGATTTCAAGAATCAATCCACTGTAGTATCTCATGACATGGCCGATGTTATCCGGATGGTTGGCACGATGGTCCATGATTCTCTCGTAGTTTGATATTATATTCGTACCCCTCTATGAGGTGAAAGGACAGACACTAGTGGATTTCTTAACATCACACTCACTGCCTACTGATTCCCCGCTTAGTGACAATCTCCCTGACAAATAAATCATAAACTTAGGGGAGGTTTAGAATCATCGTTGGGAGATGTATTTTGATGGTGTGGCTTCCTTTCATAAAGGAGAAGAACCACAATCTACTCTTCCAGGAAAGGCAGGGGTAGGAATAGTTCTCCTAGCTCCAGACCGTGATGTGATGAGATTCTTATACTATCTCTCCAATCCATACACCAACAACAAATTTGAGCATGAGGCTTTGATTACCGGCCTGGAGTAGCCATTACAGTGTGTGTCAAAAGCATCAACATCTATAGGAATTCTCAGCTGGTCATCAACCAGATTACTGGGTACTATAAGGTTCTGAAACTTAAACTTCGTCACTACCATGAGTACATCATGAAGCTATTGACCCAAATCCCTAAGGTCACCATCTACAAGGTCCCTCAAGGAGAGAACATAGTAGATGCTTTGGCCAAACTTGCCAAAGAATTGGCATGTTTGGAAGATGAGTTCATTCCAATAAAGGTTTAAAATAGACAAGTCTTATCCCTTATTGATGATGAACTCGCAGGGAGACTTTCTCTTGAAGGGGAGGTTGTCATTGTTAATAATGACGAGGAGTTGGATTGGAAGCAACCATTCATAACAAACTATCTCAAGAGAAATTACAAGACCATCAGATGAAGCAGAGAGCTCTCTTCTATGCTCTCGTGGATGGCACCTTGTGCTAATGATCTTTTGATCAAATATGGTTACACTGTTTGGACAAACATGAAACTCATAAGATCATGACTGAGGTACATTCAGGTCTATGCAGAGTGCATCAATTCGGTCTGAAGATGAAAGCAAAGATCAAGAGACTAGGATATTACTGGCCTTCAATGATTATAGACTGCATAAATGTGGCTAGGAGATGCCATCAGTATCAGGTACACGGTGTGGTTCTACATCAACCACCCAATATTTTACATCCAACATTAGTCTCATGTCCATTTGAATGTTAGGGTACTGACATAGTGGGTCCCATCGATCCTCTATTTTCTAAGGGTCATCAGTTCATCTTAGCTGCCACTGACTACTGTTCCCACTTAGAGAGATCACAGCTTAGCTTGTGCTCTAATTTTTCAGGAACTATATCGTATATAAGTTCGGGGTACCTCAATGAATTATATCTGATTATGGTACTGCATTCAAGAGCACCAAGATCAACAACTTTTCCAGGAGGCACGATATAGATTGGAGATACTCCACCATCTACTACCCCAGGAAAAATGGCCTAGTAGAAGCATTCAACAAAACTCTCTTCCAAATACTAAAGAAGACACTTGCCGACAGCAAATGATAGTGGCATGAGCAGTTGGTTGAAGCTTTATGGGCCTACCTCACCACATACAAAACTCCAACTCAATCTACCCCATTCTCCTTAGTGTATTGTCCGTTCTACCCTTAGAAGTGCAACTCCCATCACTAATGATAGCAATGGGTAGCAGGATCACTACAGAGCAAAATGCCAAGTTGCGGTTGGAAGAGCTTGAAGGTTTGGAGGAGAGATATCTACGGGCGTGCCAAAACTTCAAGTTTTACAAAGCTAAAATGATTCAAGCTCACAACAAGCTGGTCCGCCCTAGAACTTTTCAAGTAGGAGAGCTTGTCCTAGTTCTAAGGAGACCAATTGTTGCCCGTCAAAAGATGGGAGACAAGTTTGAACCCACTTGGGAAGTCCTTTTATCATAGAAAAGGCCTACCAAGGAGAATCATATCAGCTTATTGATTGTAAAGGGGAACACCCGATGCTTCCAATTAATAGGCTCTATTTGAAGAAATATTTCCCATAAAAATATGTTTGAAAATAATTATCATCAAAAGAATAAAATTTTATTCCAATTCATCAAAATCTTCTCTTCATTCGAAGTGTTATCTGCTTATTTGCAAATCTACCACGATGTATTTAGGGTGGGTGTAAGAGAACCCAAAAGGCATCTATCCCTCTTTCGCAATACGAACACAAATTAAATACAATTTCCCAACACTACTAGAATAGGTGTGAGAGAACCCAATAGGCATCCTATTTTGACTAGCATAATTAAGTTAGGTGTAAGAGAACCCAAGCGATCCTTTCTTAGTGGGATCACAACTGTCATTCATGGCACCATTTCATCAATTCCCCAAGCGTGTTTTAGGATAGGTGTGAGAGAACCCGAGAGACATCCTATTCCTTCTAACATAAACACAAATCTTTTATCTCGGAGTATTTTGATGTGGGAGCACGCCCCTTGTGGCACTTACTCATTAGTTGCTTTAGGTCAAGCTGACATGCTACCTTGCAAGTCTATCACCCTAGTGATCACTTGTTTGGCGAATGTGAGTCCCCGCGCTTTCTTCCTGACTTGATCATTATAAATTAATGAGTTCCATGTTAGTTTGGTAAGCTTCACTGCGCAGCCAGTAAGCTACCTCATGTTAATTTTATTTAGGAAGATGTGAGTCCCCGCACTTTCTTCTTGAACTAACCATCATGCACTGACTAGGTTAAGTATGTTTGAGGTTTAGGATAAGTCCCCCAGTGGCTCCTTTCTTCTTGACTACTCTTGAGTTGATATAAGCCCCCTAGTGGCATCCAATCAGTAGTCTTCCTAGGTCGGATATCACCTGTCAAGCCGAAGATTGACTATCCCGACAATCAATTCTGTTATAGGAGGATATGAGTCCCCGATGCTTTCTTCTAGGCTGATTATTACAAATCAACGGGCACCTTAGGTTGGTTGATGTTCACTATGTTGACAACAACTCACCCGGTGGATACACCACTGTTGACAGATGTGAATCCTCGTGCTTTCTCCTTAAGTTGACCACCGAATACCTATAGATACTAGCTTCTTCAGGGTTTTGGATAAAACCCTTAGTGGCCCTTCTCCCTATGGGCACTCTACTTGGATCACATCCTTTACGACCCCATGTAGATACTACCCAGGTTACTCTTAGATTGGACAATCCCTTTTTCCTAGTAGCCACCCCTGTGGTTGGAGAATTTATTCAGCGAATGCGCAGATTCTCCATTGGTTCAGTAAAGTTGAGATAGGTCTAGGCTAATATAAGCTCCTTCTTAGTATGATCCCTTGAAAACTAACAGGTTCCACGATAAACACACAAGTAAAATAAATAAATATATTTGCTTATGGATTAGGAATTCAAGCCTCCAATGGCCCCTTTCCCAAGCACACATCCTATCTTTATGGCAGTATCAGCATAACTCCCTATAGGAATTGTCTGACTACACTTGAGTTGAGATAAGTCCCCGGGTCGGAACTCTCTTCGTAGTCGCCCTTAGGTCGGGTTCAATTTATTTTACCACAAATAGGTTACCCCGACAGTCATTTTGCTTTGGAAGATGTAAGTCTACTACTCATTCTTTCTAGCATGACTGTGACAAACCGACTAGTAGCCCTAGGTCGGGTTGACATGTTACCTTGCTAATGTATCTCCCCAATGGTCTTTTATTTAGGTAAGATGTGATTCCCAAAACTTTCTTCCCTAAACTAGCTGCTACAAATGAAAGGCACCCCATTGGTTGGATAGTTCTCCCATCGGCTAGGAAGCTACTCCCTTTGGATTGCTAAATATAAAGTTAGATCAAAGCCAACATGGCCCCTACTTAGTGTAGTCCATCACAAACCGATGGGATCCATAAAAAATAATTAAAAATGAAATTGACTTTGACCATCTTTAAGCTAATTTAAGTCCCCTAGAGGCATTCACTCAATAGTCAGCCCTAGGTCAGGTTTGATTTATTGCATAAGCAATCGATCACCCTAGTGGTTCCTTGTTTTGGAAGATGTGAGTCTCTACGCTTTCTTCTTAACTTGACCATTGCAAGCTGAAAGGCAATCCCTTTGGTTGGATAGTCCTACTATGTGGTTAGTAGACTATCCTTTTGGATTGGTAAATTTGAGTTAGACCAAGGACAACACGGCCCCTACTCAGTGCAGTCCATCATAAACCGATGGGATCCATAAAAAATAATTAAAAATAAAATTAATTTTGACTATCTTTGAGCTGATTTAAGTCCCTCAGTGGCATTCATTCAATAGTCAGCCTAAGATTGAGTTCAATCCGTTGCCTCGCCAACTGATCATCCTAGCAACTGATCCCTACTTTGGAGGATGTAAGTCTACTACGCTTTCTTCCTAGTACCCAGCAAACCTAAAGGAACCCCTTTGGTTGGATAGTTCTCCCCTCAGTTGGGAAGCTACTCCATTTGGATTGGTAAATCTAAAGTTAGATCAAGGCCTACACGGTTCATACTCAGTGCAGTCCATCGCAAACTGATAGGATCCATAAAAACTAATTAAAAGTGAAATTAATTTTTACTATCTTTGAGCTGATTTAAGTCCCCTAGTGACATTCACTCAATAGTCAGCCTAAGATTGGGTACAATTCGTTGCCTCACCAACTGATCACCCCAGCGATTGATCCCTACTTGGAGGATATAAGTCTACTACGCTTTCTTCCTAGTACCGCTGCTGCAAACCGAAAGGCACCCCTTTGGTTGGATAGTTCTCCCCTGGGCCGGGAAGCTACTCCCTTTGGATTGATAAATTTGAAGTTAAATCAAGGCCTACACGACCCCTACTTAGTACAGTCCATCATAAACCGATAGGATCCATCAAAAATATTAAAAATGAAATTGACTTGGATAATCTTTGAGCTGATTTAGGTCCCCCAGAGGCATTCACTGAATAGTCAGCCTTAGGTCGGGTTCGATTTATTGCACATGCAATCGATCACCCCAATGATTCCTTATTTTGGAAGATGTGAGTCTCCGAACTTTCTTCTTAACTTGATCATTATAAACTGAAAGGCATTCTCTTTGGTTGGATAGTTCTATTATATGGTTGGTAGACTACTCCTTTCGATTAGTATATCTGAAGTAGACCAAAGCCAACATGGTCCCTACTCAGTGCAGTTCATCGCAAACTGATGGGATCCATCAAAAATATTAAAAAATGAAATTAATCTTGACTATCTTTGAGATGATTTAAGTTCCCCAATAGCATTCACTGAATAGTCAGCTCTAGGTCATGTCTGATTTATCACACAAGCAACTGATCACCCCAATGATTCCTTCTTTTCGAAAATGTGAGTCCCCGCGCTTTCTTCTTAACTTGATCATTACAAATTGAAAGGCAATCCCTTTGGTTGGATAGTCCTATCATGTGGTCGATAGACTACCCCTTTGGATTAGTAAATCTGAAATAGCTCAAAGCCGACGACCTCTGCTCAGTACAGTCTATTGCAAACCGATAGGATCCATCAAAAATAATTAAAAAATAAAATTAATCTTGACTATCTTTGAGCTGATTTAAGTCCCTCAATGGCATTCACTCAATAGTCAGCCCTAAATCAGGTCCGATTTGTTGCACAAGCAACCGATCACCCCAGTGGTTCCTTGCTTTTGAAGATGTGAGTCCCCGCACTTTCTTCTTAACTTTACCATTACAAATCGAAAGATAATCCCTTTGGTTGGATAGTCCTACCATGTGGTAGGTAGACTACCCCTTTTAATATGTAAATCTGAAGTAGCTCAAGGCCGACACGACCCCTACTCAGTGTAATCCATCACAAACCGATAAGATCCATAAAAATAATTTAAAAATGAAATTAATCTTTATTATCTTTGAGCTGATGTAAGTCCTCTAGCGGCATTCACTCAAGGTCGACCTAAGGTTGGGTTCTGTTGCCCTTAGATCACCCCGAAGATCCCTACTTTAGAGGATGTAAGTCTACTATGTTTTCTTCCTAGTACAGTTGTTGCACACCGAAAGTCACCCCTTTAGTTGGATAGTCCTATCATGTGGTTGGTAGACTACTCGTTTAAATTAGTAAATCTGAAATAGGCCTAGGCCGACATGGCCCCTACTCAGTACGATCTATCGTAAACCAATAGGGTCCATCTCAAAATTCAAAATTTAAAATCTAAAATAAATTCAACCCTCCTCCCTAGTGGAGTCAAATTAAACAAACAAAATAAATCCAATCAACCTCCCCTAGTGGAGTCAAATCAAAATAATCAAATCAATCAAATCAATCTGCTTCTCCTCAGTGAGATGCAAATCTTTCCAGTTTCTCCTAGTGGAACTAACTTAATCCAACTTGAACTTGCTCCCCTAGTGGAGAGTTCACATTTTCATCCCTAGTGGATCCTGAATTCTAATCCCCCAGCAGATTTCACAACATCTTTTCCCTAATGGATGACTTGAACTTGCTCCCCTAGTGGAGAGTTCACTTTTTCATCCCTAGTGGAGCACCAAATCTTAAATCAAAAAATCAAATCAAATTTTCTCCCCAACGAGAAACAAATCAAATCAAATTTTCTCCCTAACGGAGTCATCAGAAAAATTTGTGGTGAATTTTTTTTATTTTTGTCTTCATCTATCTTTGAAAAATAAATGAAAACAAAAATACATGCTAGTTGGACACCACGTAGATCCTCATATGTCCTTATTAGGTAATTAGGTCCTTGTAGGATGATGACTTCTGTCTCTCGAGATAGTACATCATTCCTCAATGTCGTACCCGATCATCTTAATAAGAATATCTGTGGATCTACGTGGTGTCCAACTAGCATGTATTTTTGTTTTCATTTATTTCTCAAAGATAGATGAAAATAAAAATAAAAAAATTTCACCACAACCATATATAAAATCTTAAGTATTAATAGACTTTATTATTAAATATACAATTCTAGATTCAATTAAAGCTACCCTTTCTCCTTCATTGTCACCACATTTGGATATTATTTGTTGGTGAAGTATCTTAAAATTCTAAAACTGGAGTAGGAATTTTACTCATTTCTTCTTAGCATGTTGTCTTAAAATATGGATTGCATTTGAAGTTTTTAGCTATCAATAATGTTACAAAATAAGAAGCAGTTTTGACAGGATTGAAGTTACTTGTTGATTGTGAAGCTTAAAATTTGATGATTTATATTGATTCATAACTAGTAGCTTCTCAAATTAAAAAAGACTTTCTTTTTCAAAACTTGCTACTACAACTACATTTGACTTATACAAAAGAAAACACATATAAGATATTCATTTTTTCTAATATATAAGGACTTGAGAAATACAATCTATTGAATAATCAAAGAAAACTTCTTGGATGAACCTAACATTTGCTTTTTTACATGATGTAACTTTCTTGAAGATCTGATTGCCACCATTTATCTGTGATTACAAACAAAAAATTTTAATATAAGAGATTATTACATGATAATATCTTAAATGCACTTGCCTACAAAATCTTAAGACAAGGATTCTATTGACAAATAATGAAACAAGATGCATTGATTTCATGAAAAGGTGTGATAATTATTAGATATATTCTAGTCTTACTCACATTCCACCGATAGAATTTTTATCTTTTTAGATTCCTTGGCCTTTTGCTCAATGGGACCTTTTTCTATAGCCACTAGACAATGAAAATTTACCATTATGATAATAAATTATTTTACGAATTGGGTTGAAGCTTAACAATTTGCAAAAATAATTGAATCCAACAATAAACAATTTATTTAGAAAAAAATATCATTTGCCACTTTGATCTTCTAGTAAAAGTCATCACAGATTATGAAACTTAATTCACAGGAAGATAATTTACATTTTTTTATAAAGACTTACACATTTAGTTAATTCACATGATTGTGGTACACCTTCAAATAAATGGTCAAATTTATGCTACAAATTGAATCATTCTTAAGGGTTTGAAAACAAGTTTGGAGAAGGCTAGGGGATAATGGATGAAAGAGCTTCAAAGTGTACTATGGGCTTATCACACAATTGTAAGGACACCAATAGAAGAGATAACTTATAATTTATGTTTCGGTGTTGAGTCTGTCATTTCAGTTGATATTGTCCCAAGCCTTGAAGTATATATATCTGATATTATCATTAATGAAGAAAAGCTTTGCTATTATCTTGATTTAATACTGGAGACAGGAGACATAGCTTCAATTAGAAATTCTTCTTAACACTAATGACTTGCTCATCATTTTAATCAAAGAGTAAAATCAAGACCCCTTATTGCAAGATATTTGGTCTTATGAAGTCTATAACTCACTATAAAAGAATTTCAACGTAATAAACTTTCACCTCTCTAGGAATGGCCTTATGTGATGGTCACTATGATCAAACCAAAAACTTTCAAGTTAAAAGATTCATAAAAAAAAAGTTCTATTGTTAATTTGGAATGCAGAGAATCTATGGAGATATTATCAGTGTTTTTCATAATTTAACAAGAATCTTATTTGAGTTGAATTATACATATTAAACAATGTTTCATATATGAATTAAAAATGACAAGTTAAAATACAATCAATTCTAGGGGTACTCTATTCGACCAACTCTACACAGGTTAATATCATCGAGTAATACTTTGACAAATAACCTTAAATAAGTCAAAAATTCTTAATAGATTTTCCTTAAACTTTTTCATACATTCTAACGTTATTGAGTAACATTCTGACATATAATCATGAACTACTTTAAGCATAATCTATCTTACTTTAAAATAAAAAATTTAACATATGTATAGATAAAATTTATGACATCCACTAAAAGATCTTAAATTTAAATACAAAAAAAAGTATTAATAAAAAATACCAACTTCTTTACTATTCTTATCAAAAGAAGTACTCTCTACATCATTCTCTAGAAAAAAAATCATTAGAAACTTGACTCAGATAAAGACCCTCAATATCTGCACATTTTTTGCAATAAAACAAACGGGTTCCCTATAAAAAGCCTTGAATGAAATCTTCTTCAAGAAGCAGATGTTTAAGATCCTTTACCTCAACATCATAAATATGAGTGTTAGATTCTTGAACACGATCTTAGATTATATTTTTGAAAGCCATAGAATTTTTGAAGCCTCATGTGATTCTTGATTTATTGTCAACTTCAACATTCTCCTTCTTTAAAATCTGAGTTAAAAAAATTTTTTATGCTTCCAAAGTCTGCATCTTTGCTTTAACTGCATTCATGTTCTTATGAGATGACTTTAGCTCAACTCGTGTATCTACCAGCTCGTCTTGAGTTCAATTAACCTCCTAACATTTTATTGAGAGAGAAGTCATACTTGACAACTTAGTCCTACACTCAGCCAGTTGATTCTCTAAGGTTGCTACACATCTTTAGCCTTAGAGTAATATCATCACTTGTATTCACCTTAAAGATATTTGATCTTTATAAATTCAATATTCCATGCCTTCAAAGTAGTGTCCAATCAAGATTAATATTAGTTTTTTTAAGTATTTGAGATGAATGCATATATTATGTAAAAGAAAAAAAGAAAAAGAGGATTAAAATAATCAAGATATCTCACCAACTCATTAGTTCATTGACATCTGGTATATGTGTGATTTAACACTTCTTATGGAATGAGGATCTTTGATAGATTGGATTGATCTCATTTGTCAATTAATATAATATATGCTTCATATATCTTCTTCTTCTTCTTCTTCTTCCTTTTTTAAAAGAGTTGATTTATGCTCTTTCGCTAATCATTTGGAAGACACTTTAGGAGCAAGGTTAGATAACTTCTTATTTTTATATGACATATTCAATATCAAAGCATAGGATCTCTATATATGGATGGAAAGACCAACCTTGAATAAAGACTCCTCCTTTACATATTGGTTAATATAACAATCCTAATATTGAAGATCTTTCATACTTGGAATATTTAGAGCCTTTTAATATGTCTTCTTCTGTCACTTCAGAGAAAGACAACTCCTACAATTTTCTTCATTTTTCAAGAAGTCACTGATCATTTTTCACAAAAGAAAAATGTACGATCCCTTGTGCCAAAATCCAATCATTTACTTCTACAAGATATACAACTTATGTGTGTCAAGTAATTCTACACATCTTCACAAAATTCTAGAGTGCAAAATTCTAGTAAGTGTTTAAATAAATAAATATCAAATGTTTATAAAATAATGATTAGTAAAGGTAATCGAAGACCTATACGCAAGCTTATCTCATAAATAATAAGATATCCAAATGTTGAGGAATGAGCTTGATCAAATTTTTTGGTAGGATAACCACCAAATCATTTAGAAAATTAAATTTCTATCTAGATATTAATAAATTATCATTTTGATAGTTGACATCATGTCATTAGTACCTAGTGCTCTATGGGCTTCTACAATCCATCATATCACACTAAAATTTATCAAATCGAGCATCGATCACAAGGAAATATACATAATAAATTTTTTGAAAATTAAACTTGAGATTATCTAACCTTAATTTTAATAAATACATATTCAAATGATGAGAAGAGTCTACTAACAGCAAGAATGTGTCAATCTTAGTCCAAATTAGTTAAAATTAAGTTTTAAAAGTGTAACTAAAAACTTTGAGATATTAATTCAATGATCAAATGATCTCCAAATCTAACATGCTTATAGTAGAATCGAGCGGCTTGATGAGAGGAGTCCAATGAGCCGAAGATCAATTAAATCGTAAGTTATTAAGACATTTAAATCCTCAAAAAATATCTATAATCAAGGGAATTAATATAGACTGTGCCATGGAGTGCATTGGGATTTTGGTTAAAGTTATCAAAATACTCCTCTCAAAATTCTATAAATAGAATTTCATTCTCACCATGAGGAGAAAAAAGAAAGAAGAGACCTAAGAGAGGACTATGGCCCTATTTGGCTCCACATTCCTAGTGCTTTCTGTTCCAAAATGGAGCTCAGTGGTTGTTTGGCAAGGTGCTTTCTTGTCGCATTTCTAGAATTTTTGTCTCCATAATTGGTTTTTCATGACTTGAGGGAGGGAGCTTTGTTTTGTAATTTCATCTTGATTTTTATATTTTTCTTCCAAAATTATTCTTACAACTTTATAATAATTACACTCTCAAACTCAATTTATAGATATCCCAATATTCTTCGAGGACTTCTCGCGAGATAAAAATGAGTTGGGGTAATCGACATCAGGGCTTGAGAAACTGTAGTCCTCGGCTTCTCCCATCGATGTACGACCAATTGACGGTGTAGATGTAATAATAGAAAAAAAGAAAATAAAAAAAATTTCCCCAACCGCCGTGACGTTTGGCCGCAAGGTGAAACAAATCGAAAGGGAGGGGGCTCAGTTTCGGTTTGCCGAAACCGAACTCCCAAAACACGCGAGAGAGGGAGAGAGGTAGAAAGAGAGACGGGGAAGATGGCTTCCTTGCGTGCATCCATGCTCTAGCCAAGTGAGGCAGCTTCACTGCCGCCGACATCGAGCCGTCGAAGGCTTTCGTGCCCTGACGTCTGAGAGAGGACAAAGCCAGTGAGTGCGATCGGGAGCCCTTGCAAGCGATGACCCGTGCGTGCGTGCGTGATAGTAGAAAGCCGAAGGGTTTTTTTTTTAAGTCTTAGGGCAAGCCGATTGAGAAAAAGGAGGAAAGGATGTAATAATATATATGTATATTTATTTAAAGTGAAAATTTTGATCTTATTATTACTTCAATTATGATTTAGGATGTTATAAGTTTAACAAGGAATTTAATTGAAAATGTTATTATTTTAATATATATATATATATATATATATATATATATATATATATATATATATATATATATATATATATATATATATATATATATATATATATATACATACATAATTAATTGAAATGTTATTATCTCAATTTTGACTTAGTGTTTATAGATTTCAGCAAAGAATTTAATTTAAGAATGTGTAGCATAAATCAAATTCAAGTAATTAAGTATTAAATCTTTATATATGAAATCTAATTGCAAATTAAATAAGACCTTAAACATATGCTAAGTTATATTATCGTTAATTAATTAAGAATCATTTTAAGGGAAATGATAAACATTAAATAAAAATAAAATTTATCTATATTATGCTAATTAATTAAAAATCATTTTAAGAGAAATGATAAAAATTAAATAAAAATAAAATTTATCTATATTAAGTCACTTTAACACTTAATATTTTTATATTAAGAAAAATAGGATTTAGTGAGTATTATATGGCAAATTAAACATGTATAACTATCATTATATTAAATGAATTAAGGTTATAAACAATATTATTATTATATAAGAATTTAACTTGATTTAAAAAATACATAATGAAATATTGATGAATGTGAGCATTAAATAATAAAAGATATATGCAAATATCATAGAGAAGAAAATAAAAATAAATAAATAATAGTGCTTTCAAATATTTATAATGTTAAGATTTTCTTGTTATAGGTACTCAAATTAAGAAAATGAGTGTTAAAGGGAAGGAGATTTAAGAGAAAGCTTAAAATTATTGTGGATAATTATGTTCTTATATTTATGATAAAAGTTTATTTATTTTCTGTGATGAAATGCATTTGTCATGATTATAACTTTTTCCTCTTATGTGATTGATTTTTTCATTTCTTCATATTGAATAAACTGAATCTTGATCGTATTGACTTACATTTCATGAGTTAAGCGATTCTTGTTATGAATCAATATACATAGTATATAAATTATATCTTTATGAATGTTTGTTTGAAAATAGAGTTCACCCCTTATGTATGCAATGGGCCTTGATATACATGTAAAAAAGGCCAATGTAAATGGTAAATGGTAATGGCTACTTGTCATTTGGATAAGTTTTGGTAAATATTTTCTTTTGGTAAAGGTTTAGATGGTAACTCCTAAAATGGTTAATAAATGTAAAAGTAAAGTTCATAAGAAATATTCATTTGTACATATCTTCTATATGTTTGATTGTTTGATAAATTTCTTTTATGTACATGTTATAGCAAAACCTATCATGCATACTATTTCTGCTTTCTTATTTTACTATAGGTAAAAGCATAATTCACCCATTAAATTTTATTCAATTGCAAGTTATTTATATTTTTTCAAGTAACCTTCATAATTAAATGGAGGATAGAAGGAAGAGTTATGTTTATCGCTGTAGAGAGGCTTCAAGAGATAGATATTATGTTGGTTTATGTTTTAAATTATATTTCATATGACTTCTATTAGTAGATATATTATATGTGTGGACAAATTGTTAATTGTATTGTGGATTTGTAGTAGCTCTTATATGAGTTAGAGAAATATATTATGGAATTTTGTTTAAGATTAGAAATATTATGTAAGGTTTTCTTTTATCCATCCAACCATCTGTTCCCACCTTATTATTCCAAGCTCTTGGGTCGGGTTGTGATAAGAGTGGTATTAGAGTGAGATTTTACATTTAAGAATATAAGTATGATCACAATCAAAAAGCCATTAGGAAGATGATAAATTTTATGACGAGATTTGCATATGATTATATTGATTGATGTGTAATGATTATAATTAATTTGTGCTTCTCAGGCCTATGAAATCAATTAAAAAAAATGCTATGTGTGAAAATAGAGAGGTACAAACTACTGAGCATCAGAATTTGGTGTAACCGCCTTCACTAGCTATAGATGCATTTACTCAAATGATGAAAGCAATGACTCAAATGATAAGAAATCAGATACTCAAGCTAGTGGAAGTGGCGGGGTTCCTATGGATAAATACCTAAAATTATTTCAGGATATGAGGCCACCTCTTTTCTCAGGAACAAGAGGATCTGTTGAAGCAGAAAATTGGTTGATACAGATAGAGAAAATTTTAGAAAGTATGTCATGCCCTCTTGAAAGAAGAGTTATTTTGGCTTCTTTTGCTTTTGAGGGTGAAGCTGAGAGATGGTGGCGAGGATAATTACAAGAGAAGTTTGAAGGAAGGCCTTGCAATCTTGTTTCATTTGAGGATTTTGTGAAGGCCTTTAGAAATTGGTTTGTACCTCTCTCAGCTAGGAGACAAATGCAAGACAAGTTCATCAGATTGGTATAGGGAGATCATTCTATCATGCAGTATGAAGCTGAGTTTATAATACTTTTAAGGTATGCACCTTAGTTGACACCAAATGCAGAAGAGAAATGTCATAAGTTTTTATTTGGACTGAAAGATGTAGTAAGACAACTCTTGATTCCTCTGGGTATTGATGACTATGTTGTACTGATGGAGAGGGCTAGAAAAATAGAATTAGATTTGTAAGCTACTTAGAGGAGGAGAGATATTCAAAAGAGGAGGAATGATAATAGGTTAAAATCTAGGAAGAATGTTCAAACTAAAAAATCAAACTAGAAGAAGCTTAAGTCAGATACTAATGCTAGCAATAGTAGTATTACTACATGCCCAAAATGTAGAAAAGCACATAAAGGAGTGTGCCTCTTAGGCACATATACTTGCTATTGGTGCCATCAGCCAGAACATATGGCAAAATCTTATCCTATCTTGGGTCAGAAATTTTCAACTGATAATAGGATAAGTGTTCAACCTCCTCTCGAGCTGTTAGACAAAAGATGACTGATCAAGATCTTACATCTCAATAAAACGATAGAACACACGAGTATATGCACTCACACAACAGGAAGCAAATGTCTCGCCTAACGTCATTACAGGTATGTCTTTATTTAAATTAGCATTGTTAAAATTTTATGTTGTGCTAGATATATTTATTTTATATAGCTACTCATTTATAGGTATTATCTCTATTCAAAATAAATTAGTCAGAGTTTTATTTGATACTGGAGCATCACATTCATTTATATCTGAGAAATATGTGAGAATTTTGGGATTGAAAGTTTTGAAAATGCATGTAGTACTTTCAATTGCAATGTCAAATGGGTCTCATATGAATGTTAGAAATTTTTGTAGTGTGAACCTGAATATCTATGAAAGAAGCTTGGATACATATTTAATAACACTATCGTTATGTGAATTTGATGTGATTTTAGGAATGGATTGACTATCTAAATATTATGCTACTATAGATTGTTACAAAAAGATAGTCAAATTCAATATTCCTGGAAAAGAAGATTTCAAATTTATGGGCATAAAGGAGTATTAGCTATAATAGTGTCTTACTTGAAAGTTCAAAAGATGCTAGCAAAAGGCTATGAACATTTTCTAGCTCAAGTTACTGATGTTACTAAAGAGGTAAAAAAGTTAGAAGATATATCAGTAGTAAAGAAGTATCCAAAAATTTTTATGGATTATTTACCAGGTTTACCTCTAATCAAAGAAATAGATTTCTCTATTGATTTAATTCAATATGCAAAACCTATAGCAAAAATATCATATAGAATGACGATCAAAGAATTACAAGAGTTGAAGAATCAACTATAAGAATTATTGGAGAAAGGATTTATCAGGCCTAGCACATCCCCTTAGGGAGCTCTTGTACTATTTGTAAAGAAGAAAGATGGGAGCTTAAGGTTATGCATAAATTATAGAGAGATTAACAAACTCACATTAAAGAATAAATATCCCTTGTCAAGAATTGATGATCTTTTCGATCAACTAGAAGGAGCTTCAGTATTTTCGAAGATTGATTTAAGATCGGGTTATCATCAGCTTAGGATCAAAGAAGAAGATATACCAAAGACTGCATTCAATATAAGATATGAGCATTATGAGTTTGTGGTGATGTCTTTTGGCTTAACAAATGCTCCAGCTATATTTATGGATCTCATGAATAGAATCTTTAAACCCTTTTTAGATTTATTTGTGATTGTATTCATAGATGATATTCTAATTTATTCCAGAGATGAAGCGGCTCATGAAAACCATCTTCACATTATTTTGCAAACTCTGAAAGGAAATGAATTATATGCAAAATTTTCAAAGTGTGAATTTTGATTAAATAACATCATATTATTGGGGCACACAATTAGTAGTGAAGGTATTTCAATGGATCAAAGTAAAGTCAGAATAATAGTTGAATGACCCAGACCAACCACTGTCACAGAAGTCAGAAGTTTCTTAGGATTGGAGGGATATTACAAGAGATTTGTTGAAGGGTTTTCACAGATTGCCATGCCATCTCTCTAGACTAACTCAGAAAGCAATCATATTTGAATTGTCAGATTTCTGTGAAGAGACTTTTCAAAAATTGGAGAATTGTTTAATGACTGTACCAGTATTAACTATTTTATTGGGGATAGAAGAATTTTAGATTTATAGTGATGATTCATTAAGAGATTTGAGATGTGTACTTATGCAGAATGGAAGAGTTGTTGCTTATGCTTCAAGGCAATTAAAAAATCATGAAAAGAACTACCCAACTCATGATCTAGAGCTAGCAGTAGTGGTATTTGCATTGAACATTTGGAGGCATTATTTATATGGAGTAAGGTGTGAAGTTTTCATTGATCATCAAAGCTTAAAATACATCTTTACTCAGAAGGAGCTAAATTTAAGGCAAAGGAGATGGTTGGAACTCATTAAGGATTATGATTTGGATATTCAATATCATCCGGGAAGGCAAATGTAGTTGCTAATACTTTAAGTAGAAAAATATCTGGTAGTGCTAATTGTTGATCTCTCAACAAGAAGAGTTGATTCAAGATTTAGAAAAATTAGAAATTTTAATTATTAAATCTACAGATGATTATGCTTTATTGTTGAATCAAATGACTATACAATCAAATTTGAAAGACATAATACAAGATGTTTTACCTCAAGATGGTGAATTTCAAAAAAATTTAAATTTGGTAAAAGTAGGTCATACATAAGATTTTGAAATTGATGGAGAGGGATTACTGAAGTATCATGGCAGAGTTTGTATTTCAGATGTTTGAGATTTGAGGAAAGATATCTTACATGAAACACATCATTCTAATTATACAATTCATCCATACAGTAGTAAAATATATTAAGATCTTAAAGAAATATTTTGGTGACCAGGGATGAAAAGAAGTATAGCTGAATTTGTCTAGTGTCCATCATGCTAGATGGTTAAGGCTCAACATCAGAAGCCATGTGGACTTTTACAGCTCTTGTCAATACCTTAATGAAAATGGGATGATATTATTATGGATTTTGTGGTTGGCTTACCTAGATCCAAAAGAGGTTGCAATGCTATTTGGGTTATTATTGATAGGTTGACTAAATATGCACACTTTATACATATTAAATAATCTGGTACTGTTGAAAAGTTAGCAAAAAAGTATGTTGATGAAATTGTGAAGTTATATGGTGAGCCAAAATCTATAGTGTCCGATCGGGATGGCCGATTTACATCCAGATTGTGGAGAAAAATTCAAGAAGTTTTATATTTCAAGCTTATTTTCAGTACTGCATTTCATCCTCAAACTGATGGCCAGTCAAAAAGAATAATTCAAATACCTGAAGATTTGCTTAGACTTTATACCCTTGATTTTGGGAGAAATTAGAAAATTCATTTGCCTTTGATTGAGTTTGCCTACAATAATAGCTTTTAAGCAAGTATTAATATGACTCTTTATGAAGCCTTATATGGGAGTAAATGTATAACACCACTTTGTTGGGTGGAGACGGGTGAAAGAAGAATCATTAGTGCAGATGTAGTAGATGAAGTCACTGAAAAGATCCGATTGATTCGTTATAGATTAAAAGCTGTTCAAGATAAGTAGAATAAATATTATGATGCTAAATATCGGATAGTAAATTTGAAGTGAGAGAATTTATATTTCTTAAAATCAGCTCCATGAAAGGTATAAAACGATCTCGCAAGGTTGGAAAGTTGAGCCCACGCTATATTGATCCATATGAAATCTTAGAAAGAAATGAGAAAGTGGCTTATAGACTGTCTTTACCTTCTCACATGCAAGGAGTGCATAGTGTGTTTCATATTTCTCTTCTATGAAAGTATATTCTTGATGAAACCAACAAGATTATACTGATCCTATTGATATTTAGTCTGCTCTCTCATTTATGGAGGAGCTAGAAAAAATTATAGATTATAATATTAAGCATCTCAGGAATCGAGAAATTCCATTTGTCCATGTACTGTGAAAACATGGATAAGAACAAGAAGCTACGAGGGAGAAAGAATCATAAATGCGAGGACTTTATCCTCAGTTGTTTAATTAAAGGTATGTTTATTTCTATTATTACCATTAAATTTGAAGATAAAATTTTTATAAGAGGGAGAGATTATAATAACCGAAAAAAATGAGAGAAAATAAAAAATATTTTTCCCAACCGCTGTGACGTTTGGCCGCAAGGTGAAATAAATCGAAAGGGAGGGGGCTCGATTTCGGTTTGCCAAAACCAAACTCCCAAAACACGCGAGAGAGAGAGAGAGAGAGAGAGAAGGGAAAGACGACTTTCATCGCAGTGCTCTCTAAGTGGTTCCACGAAATGTCGGAGGCTTTAGGTGCCAACGTCCAGAGAGGAGGAAGCCGTCACGTGCGATCGCCCTTGGCGGACGCATGCGTCGTAATAGTAGAAAGCCGAAGGGTTTTTTTTGAGTCTTAGGGCAAGCTGGTTGAGGAAAAGGAGGAAAATAGGTAATAATATATATGTATATTTATTTAAAGTGAAAATTTGATCTTATTATTACTTCAATCATGATTTAAGATGTTATAAGTTTAACAAGGAATTTAATTGAAAATATTATTCTTTTAATATATATATATATATCTGTGTGTGTGTGTGTGTGTGTGTGTACATAATTAATTGAAATATTATTATCTCAATTTTGACTTAGGGTTTATAGATTTCAGTAAGGAATTTAATTTGGGAATATGTAGCATAAATCAAATTCAAGCAATTAAGTATTAAATCTTTACATATGAAATCTAATTGCAAATTAAATAAAATATTAAAACTATGCTAAGTTATATTATCGTTAATTAAGAATCATTTTAAGGGAAATGATAAACATTAAATGAAAATAAAATTTATCTATATTATGTTAATTAATTAAGAATCATTTGAAGAGAAATGATTATCATTTTAAGGGTAATAATATATAACTATCTTTTTGACAACAACTTTATAGCTTTTACAAATTCTTTAGACATCTACATGCCACAAATAGGCTTAAGACTAAACTAAAAACTTTGGTAGTCACTAAAGATGTTTATTCTCTATCATCGTCAACATCAACCATCACAAATGTCCATTATAGTGTCACCACCACTATATAGTTCTTATAATTTGATTCCAAGATTATCGTTGCCTAACATTTATGTACAATCTTATGATTCTATTAAAAAAAAAAAACTTTGCTATTTAAAATATATAGTAGAGTCCTAGCTTTTTCCCTATTTTTGGAATTTTTTTCTGTGTAAAAATCTAGTATTTTTTTGCTTCTTTTTATTATTTATGTGTGAGTTGGATTTTAGAGTAAAACTAAGATATAAAATTTACTATATTATCATAAATTTTATAGCATACATCAGATACATTTAAAATTTTAAAAATTCTCTAATATTATATTAAATGTACTAAATATATAAATACACAATAAAACAATAAAAATATTTTTGTTTATAAATAACCAAATAAGCGATCTGACCTAAAAAATGTTTAAAAATAAAGATTTAATTGTGGACTGTTATGCTGTTAGCTTTGGATTTGGATAAGTGCGAAGATTCTTGTATCTATTTTTGTTCTCTGTATAATTCTTCACTTTTTGTTAGCGATTGCCTAAGCCATTTTTAACCTCTCCCCAGATAAAGAATTCAATTTTCAACGCAGTCCCCGCCTACCAGCGATCATGCAACTCCGGCCTCGGCGCTGCATTTTGTATCGGCATTAGATCAAACAGGAAGCAGGCGGTTATGCCGTTTCAAGCTTCCAAGCTCGACCTCCTCTTTAAAACCTCATCCTCTTCCCCGTCCATCTCCTCCCTCCTCTTCGAACACTCGTCCAACTCACTTGCCATCTCCCTCTCCGACTCTTCCCATCTCCTCTTCCCCTCCTTCTCCCCGTTTTCCCCATTGCCGCCGCCCACAACCGTTCCTCCCGCCTCCACCGCCGTGTCCTTCCTCCGCCTCCTCCCCACTGGCCGTGTCCTCTTCTTAGCCGCCGCTCCCCTGGATGCCGGTGCCTCTCTTGTTCTCCGCGCTTGGATCCTCCAGCTCAATCCTCAGCGCTTCGCATCTGTCCGCCTTACTTACAAGAATAGCGCACCTGCCACTCTTCCCCTCGCGCATGGCTTCGGCGTGCGGCTCATTGGCACGGTCAACTACTTTGTTGTTCACGCGCCAGCCGCTAGTCAGATCTGGGTGATGGCTCCGAGGATAGAGGAGGGGGAAAAGAAGGAAAGGATGACCGTTGATTTGCTGAAGTGCGCGGTGGTGGATTGTGATCTCCCGATATACTCGATCGGGATGTCGATGGGGGTGATGGTGCTTGGTGAGATTGGTGGTGCTAGGGTTTTCCCCTTGAGGATGTTGGTGAAGGGGGGTGAGTTCAAGGGGAAGAGGAAAGGACAATTCGCTGCTGGAAAGAGTGGTGATAGGTTGTTTGAGTTGAGGAAGAGGGTCGTTCCGAATGGGTTGGTAATTCCTGTTTGCCGCTATGATGGCGGAGCTTCTGCTAGAGTTGGACTGATGGAAGAAAAAGCCAATGGAAATCAAACTTCCGGTAAATTTTGTGCAAGTCTTTCTTTTCTCTAATGTTTATCGAAATGTTGGGAAGTTACATTTTTTATACTATAATGCCAGAATGATTGCATGATCTCTTTTCTAAGAACTCGGAGTTTATATGGCCTTATTGTATTGTCTAGTTTTCTTGCAACCGATGTAAAGAACATCAAATTTTTTGTCAGTAAACGGAATTGACATGATGGCAGGATCCCAGGCTATTTATTGAGTGTCTTGCATGGAGGCTTTTTAATATTATGTTATTGCTTAATGTCTTGTTATCAAATTCATACTGCCCACCTATGTGAATGTTATGTTTGGTTGAATGGAGAGAGATGTAGAAGATGCCAAAGTTTTGTGATATCAGAAGGCATATGAATGATGATGGCTTCCCATAGAGGGGGATGGAGGGAATGAGGTGGAGGCTACAATATTATTGATAGGAAATGGGGATTTCTCCTTTTTATAGATTTTTGTAAAGAGAGTTGTCAGAATAAAAGCTTGTGTGGTGGATGCTGATTACGTAATTTTAATTTAGCAAATCATATTTGATGTTCACCAGACATAGTTTCTTTTGCCATAAAAATCATTTACATTATAAACCACTAAGAAATCCTTTGGAGTTATTCTCACATCAAATGCAAACTCTTTAACTTTTCTTAGCTAGATCTAAATCATTTATTTAATGTTGATTATTGCCATACGTTTCATTGCCATTTGGAGTGTCAATTCTTGGGTTTTGGTCTATCCCAAAATTGATCCGACCTAAAACTTCTTGACCCAAGCTCAACTTGTATATTAAATGGGTTGTGAAGTTCGATTTGAACTTGACTCAACACAAACTCAACCTATTAAACCTGCCTATTATCTAAGTCACATATTACGTGTAAGTCAACATAACCTATTTAACACAAAAATGACCTGTTTGATCAACTAATTACAAGGAAAAAGCTAGCAACTACCTAGACATCACCAAAAAAAAAAAAAACAAGAAGAGAAAAATCTATTATTTGCTATTAAAAAGAGGAAAAATATGCAGCTATCATATATTCCTCTTTCTTGGTGCCAATGCAGTCCTTAGCAAATTGCTCAATACAATAATTTTGTAATTTACATCAATAAATTCTTCATTCTTTTGAGTAGTAGTAGTATCACTTAAAGTATTAGAATTTTCTATCTAAATAGAAAAGTTTACAATGAGCAATTGGCAAATACTACACATCAAATTTTATCATACCCTTATTTTCTCTTTTGTGGTCATTATAATAATTTTAAAAGACCATGAAGTTAGAAATGGTTAAATTTAGATTTTTTATTTTTATAACATTTCTCATTAATTTCTAAAATTTTTCTTTTAAAATTTTATCTCGTAAGATGGTTGGAAGTTAGAAGACAATTAAATTAAATTAAATTACTACAATCAAAATATATAAAATTTTGACTTGGTGGTTTTATGAGATATATATATGACTTTGAATGAACCCTCATAAAAATTTCACAAATTTTGGAGCCCTTAGATATTATTGTGATTTATTTTATTCTCATGGCTATTTTTTGTTTGTTCAATCAAATAGGTTGGTTAAAATGATACTTAAAATTCTTTTCTACTATGATTTCTAAGGAGGCTTTTCATGTTTTTTAAACTTTTCTATGAATCTTGATGAATTTCAAACTTTTCAAATGAATTTCAAATGACTGATTGAGGAATTTGACTTTTGCAAAGTTAGGTCTTAGACCATCTAGGAATCCTTTGGTATCACTTTATTTTGTTCCCTAAAAGCACACCCACATGCTAGGTTGTAGCTTGGTTCAACCATAAAGCCAAAAGGATACATGAAAAAGGGTTGGAGCAGTGGTCAAAAAACTTCTTAAGAGATATACTTGTGGTATTCCTTAGTTGTGGCTTACCTTACAAAGAGGAGAAGAGTCAAACTAGACAAAACCTACAACGACAAAACCCTTGCTGGTTATACCTGTAGCAGGCGAAGAGGGGAAGAGATGAACAAGTGAATAATAAAAAAATGAAAGAGGATAAGCGGAGAAGATGCGCAGTGCAAACTGTGAATTCTGCGGAAGTCACAAACCTTGTGGCTTATAGCTGTATGAAACAAATTTTTAAGGTGTTCAAACCGAAATATGCATGAATAGTGGAGATTTAAACCATCCACAACTCTTTCAATGCTATAGATTGAGCTTTTGCAACTTTGCCATGCATCCGATATAAGAGGCTTTTTTTATCATTTTTGGGCTTTTAGGTCAATCTGAACCTATCGCAAATAACTTGAACATGTCACCTTTTGAGACTTGAACTCGACTCGAAAAATATTTGGGTCATCCTATCCTAAAATTTTCAAGTCGAGTTATCATATCGGATCAACTTTTTGACACCCTATTTATCATATTCCATTTAAGGTCTATTTGGATTAATTCCATTGCAGTGAATTTTCTATCTTTTATCCATATTAGCATTCAAATGGATGAGTTGATCATTAGGATTAAAATAAAATGATGTTGAAAATAAGTAGTTTCTTAAGTTTTAATTCATTCTTTAACTCATTTTATATCTTCAACTCATTTGATTTTGCTTGATTAGATTTAGGATAAATTTGTGAAGTTTAATTCATTTGTTGTTCTATTAAATTGCCTTATATTTAGCCTTATTTATGGTTGACATTTTTACAAACTATTAACCTTTAGCATCGAATTTGATGTAGAATGTCTTAGGATATAGGGTTGCTTAGGTAGATATGTAATGCAATACATAAAATAACACATTCATGGATAAACTTGCTTATTTTGCCCACCCTCAAAAGTTCAAAGGATGTGCTTTGTTTTGGCATAGGGGAGGTTGTTTAACTCCATGATCTTAGCAATAACTTTCAAATCTCTTATCAATTGGATTTGCTATCACCCACAATCATATATAAAATTTTACGAATTAAAAACTTAAAACTATGTAGCTTGTATTTTCTTGAATAAAATTGAAAATTTAAAATAAGAACTCATGCAAATGTTCTTTTAGTAGCCCTTTACTGGAAATAGTGAGAAGAAATCCAGAAGCATAAAAATCATTCGATCAATTAAAATTTATGCTATCATAAAAATCTAGGTTGTATCAAATTTGGTTAGAATCAATTGCACATGCAAACCAATTTAATTTTCAAAGAACTAGAAAAAAGAGATCATCAAGTTGAATCTTCTACTTGTAGAAAGAGATAATCTCTCTCAAGAATCATGAGGCTTTCATTTGTTCAAGGAGAGACTTGGCAGGAATGGCACATCTAAATAAAGATTTATTAAAAAATTCTTAATTCTCCTTTTAACGCCTCGTCATAAAATTCATTTGGATTTACAATAAAAAAAACTCAAACAATAAGAGCCAACTAGATAAGTCATTGCCAGAAATCGAAAACTTGGTAGGATAATCTGCACTTAAGCAAATACATAAGAGCCAACTAGATAAGTCATTGCCAGAAATCGAAAACTTGGTAGGATAATCACTTAAGCAAATACAACAACAACAACAACAACAAGCTTTTATCCCACTAAGTGGGGTCTGTTACATGAATCCTTCATCTCCATTGTGTCATATTATGTGTCAAATTCTCATTTAATTCAAGTATACTAAGGTCATTTTTTTATATATCTTAACCAAGTCTTTTTAGGTCTACATCTTACACTCCTAGTCATTATGACGACGCTTTATATGTAAAACCATCTAAGGCGACTCTCTCTAATCTTATCTGCCACTAGAGCTACTCCAACTTTTTCCCGAATATACTCATTTTGCATTTTATCTCTAAGAGTAAAGCCACTCATCCACCTGAGCATCCTCATCTCTGTAACACTTAACTTAGTTTTATACTTCTCTTTTGTTAGCCAACATTCTGCACCATAAATCATAGTAGGCCTTACCATCATTTTATAAAATTTTCCCTTAAGTTTAAGCAGAACTTTTCTATCATACAACAGGCCAGATGCATTCCTCCACTTCAACCATCCAACTTGAATTCTACTAAAAACATCTCCATCTATTTCACCATTATTTTGAACAGTAGAGCCTAAATATCTAAATCGCTCACTCTTTTTAATGACTTGTTCACCTAATGTCTCAACATCACTAGAACTTCTACACTAAAATTACACTCCATATATTCGCTTAGATCTACTTAAATGAAAACCTTTAGACTCTGGATGACCTCCATAATTCAAGTTTCTCTTGGACTCTCTCTAGTCTTATCAACAAGAAGAATGTCATCAGCAAATAGCATACACCAAGATACATCTTCCTGTAAATGCCTAGTAAAAACATCCATAACTAAAGCAAAAAGATAAAGGCTTAAAGCTGATCTTTGATGTAATCCAATTGAAATAGGAAAATATTTTGTCAATCCTCTTTGTGTTTCGACACAAGTAACAGCTCTAGTATACAAATCCTTAATAACTTGAATATAACCAATATTAACTCCTTTCTTTTCTAGAACTCTCCAAAGAACATTTCTTGAAACTTTATCATAAGCTTTTTCTAAATCAATAAATATCATATGTAGATCCTCCTTACTTTTTCTATACTTCTCCATCAAGCCTCTTAACAAATGTATAGCATCCATAGTAGATCTACCTGACATGAAGTTAAACTGAAACTTTTGTATCACATCGTAACTATGCTCAATTACTCTCTCTCATAATTTTAATGATGACACATTAACTTAATTCTCCTCATCACATTTTCTTTAAAATAACATTAAAAGATCAGAGCTAAGAAATTCGATCTTCTAAACATTTTCACCATTTGAATATCACCAGTCCTGCTTTTTTCACATTTCATTTTCTTTAAACTTCTCAGATTACTAATAGATAAAACAAAATTCTCTATTTTTGTTTAGGGTATTAAGGTTGCTAAAATCAATCGTGTTTTCAAATCCTTCATTGAAAAATTTATCAAAATACCTCATCCATCTATTTTCAATAACCTTTTATAAGAAAAACACTTTATTATTTTTATCCTTAATACACCTCACTTGAACTAGATCTTTACTTTTCCTATCTCTTTGGTTGACTAACTTATACATACATCTTTCACCTTCTTTGATATTTAATATATTGTATAAATCACTAAAAGCTAAATTTTTTACATCATATATTGCTTTTAAAATCTCTACAGGCCAATTTATATCTTTCTCAATTCTCCGAGTTTTTACATATAAACTAAATTTTATAACAATGCTTCTTATTTCTTATTTTTTCTTGCATATTCTGACTCCACCATCAATTATTTTTATTAAATGAAGTTTTTCTTTTTGATTCTCCAAGCATATTTTTAGCAATTTGTTTGATTTCACTTGCTATTTTTTTTCCACATAATATTAGCTTCCTTATGAACATTCCAAATTCTAAGCTCTTGTAGCTTTCTTTTAAAAAATTTGTATTAGCATTCTTTAAGTGCCTCCATCTAATTCTAAGATAATAATTTGATTTATTTTTCATCTTCAAATCTTTCATCTTAAAATTTAAAATTAATAATCGATGATGAGTCCTTAAACTTTCACTTGAAATGACCTTACAATCTTTACAATCTAAACGATCTATTTTTCTTATCAGAAAATAATTAATCTGTGTTTTACTAGATTCATTTTATAAGTAATAATATGTTCATCTCTTTTCTTAAATAAAGTATTAGCTATAATCATGTTGCAAAATCTAATATAGTTCTATCTTCTTCATTACTCCTCCATCCATAAATTCTTTTAAAATCTTCTACTCTAACACGTATATTTAAATCTCTTCCAATAAATATTTTTTCTTCAAGAGATCTTTTTGTAATCCATCTAATTCATTCCAAAAATTTTCTTTTCACATCCAAACCTAAGGAGCATAAACACTTATAACATGATAATCTTAAGATCAACAATAATCTTTAAAGCTATAATTCTATCTCCACATCTATTAATATTTATAACATTATCTTTCAAACTTTTATCTATAATGACTCCTACGTCATTTCTAATTTGATTTCTACCTTAATACTAAAGTTTAAAGCCCAAACTATCAATGCCTTTGGCCTTCTCCCTAACCCATTTAGTTTCTTGAACACATAAAATATTTATCTTTCTATGAACCATAATATCTATTAATTTCATTAATTTAGCTATAAGAGCATCTATATTCCAAGTTCCTAACCTAATTCTAGTTTCTTGGACTAACTTCTTTGCCCGCATCCGTCCATAATGTGGGAACCCTTGCTTATTTAATATATTGCACCGCGATCATACACAGCGTCTCTTCCGCGCCTAGCATTAACACATTGTTTTAAAGGATTCATGTCATGATTATTTCGACAAGTTTTACGCTAGCTGTCGAAATAAGCAAATGGAATAGTAACAGCAACCATCATTTCACTTCCATTGATGGGACGTACCCCAGAGCCATCTGTTAGGATCTTGCAATGGAAAACGTATTTTGATTTGTATGTCTCAACACACATCTAGCATTTTTGATGTGTAAATTTTGAGATTTGCATCATTTCAAATGTAACCATTTGTAGAGGAAGTGTAAACCTTGCAAGCTTCTTACTAACTTACGAAAGAAGTGATGATTATTTTTACTGCATTATATCTTAGCATACTTAATCTGAATTTGCAGTATGGAACGCCTGAATAATTTTCACTTATTGGGTCCCACAGTCAGTAAGAATTTCACGCTCTTTCTTTCCTTTTTCTGCTCTCATCTCATTAATCCATGAGATCTCCGCTATCTACTTATCAATCCATGGACTATTGTAATTTTTTTCCTTAATTTTGTTTGTTTTCTATTAGAAAATCTTCTAAATTTGTATATGTATTACACAAATGTTGGGATAAAATATTCAATTAATTTTCTTCAATTTTTATCATGAAACTATCAAAAAAAGAAAAAAAAATACACATTTGATTTGCAACCCACATAGACAACTATTAATGTGTACACGTGCTGAATCATCAAGTGATAGAATTATTCTGGCTTATAAATTTTTTGGAACTTTTGTATTATCATTACTGAAAAGAAAGCACAAAGTAGTTGGCAAGTAATCCCTATCATTTAGAAAGAAATCAGACGGGTGCGTGATGTGTTATCTGTAGCTGCTAAAGATTCATGGTTACAATTTTGGCCTTCTCAAGTCCATACATGCCACATTCCTGCGAAGCATGCTTTAGGATCATGGAGCATGAGAGATTTCTTTTCATATATGGGCTTCTCTTTTGTCTCTATTAACTATATTTCCTTTGGTACTCGGAATCAATTTTCAGATGATGGGTAACTTCAAAATACTTCTTGACTTTTTCGCTGAACTTGAATAAAGGTGCTGATTATCTGAGATCTTTTTGGTCCTACTATTTGTTTTTTCTTTTTTACGAGAAACTTCTCTGCTATATCTTTTTGGCCTTAAATTTGTTGGAAATGACATATAGGCTGCTGAGATTAATTCAATCTAAGATCTCTTATCTCGGTTGTTCTGTCCTTAAAATATTAGATGTGGATGTGCCGTTCTTCATTAGGAATGACACTGTTTAGATGTTGTGGTGAAAAATCATCTCCATTTTTTTCCCCAAAGAAAGACTAGCCTTCTTACATTGATAATCATGATGCAACTGTTGGTCTTTAAATTTTTTGGTGCGTTGTCATTTTCCTTTCAGGTAAGTTAAGGTGCGCAAGATTGAGACAGAACTCTGGTGA
Source organism: Cymbidium sinense (assembly GCA_021442155.1). NCBI lineage: Eukaryota > Viridiplantae > Streptophyta > Magnoliopsida > Asparagales > Orchidaceae > Cymbidium > Cymbidium sinense. The sequence goes on along the minus strand of CM038228.1, from coordinate 78,783,161 downwards.
TCTTTGCTCATTTTTCACTAAAGTTAAGTGCGATAATACCATTTCTGAATGCAACACTGGAGCTTTAACATCAGTAAAAGCAATTTCAATCCATGTGCTGTCTCAGAAGCAGTTTTTGATATTGGATTCTGTTGGAGATATACATCTCCTGACCCTGAATGGTACTTTTACAGCATCAGGAGACCGTGCTGATTCTTCGTCCAAGTATGCATGCATGTACCATCTAGATGTGAAGATAAAAGTGCAAGTGTTGGCTGTTCCTCCAGACATTTCTGCAAGTAGTGCTTTTTCTTTGTTTTCACAAGTTTTAAGCTTGCATATGGTTTATGGTTGCTCTCACTATTCTATTTCAGGACCAGAATTTGTTTGGATATCTGATGGAGCATATTCAGTGCACATGATGTCCATGTCTAATATTGAATCTTCTGAAAAGGATGGTGAGAAGGATGATAAAAAGGAAAAGTCTACCCTACTCTCAGGTACCTGCAATCTATATCAGTGGTATTACATTTCTATCAAACCTGGTAATACTTTCCATCTTGTACTGGCAGTAATTTGGTTATGGGAATTTTTTATTTCTGCATATGCTAGCTGTACTTCTGTCCACTTAAACCAGAAGATGGAGATCAAGATGCTTTTTCCTGTTTTTTTATACTTAAAATTTAATTGATATAAGTCTTTACTGTTGTTTTATTTTGCATTTCATTTATTAGTTTCTGTTTCTTGATCATTGTTGCTAATTGGTTCGACAATGCAATATCCATCTAGTTGCTCAAGTCATATTCACTAGTGAGAAGGTTCAGCACATTATAGCTCTTTCTGCCAAGGCGATTCTGGTTCTTGGTCAAGGTCAGATTCTTCGATGTTTGATTCTTACTTTCCCGCCACAAATGATGTATTGATGTTCAAACTACATATTCTTATCATAATAATTAGAGGAATGTTTAATTTTTCACACTGCATATTCTAATTATAACAATTAGCTTTTTTTAAGTTCGAGCACTTCCTGTTTGATATAATTTTTTAATGTTTGATTGTAGGTAACATCTTTGCATATTCAATGTCTTGAAAGAGTGAAAATTGTGGCTGTAAGTTGTCTTTTCCTTTTACTGTCAACAATTGGCAAATTATTTCATTTCGCATTAAACTTATTTATATCAATATGAAATATGGTTAATTTGTGAAAGACTAAAGTGCATCTTCGTTAGTTATGGCATGTTTTTAATGGTTCATTTTGTTGGTATTGTTTTGCATCCATCCTGGACCTTGGTTTAGGCATCCTACCATTGGTATCCAAGCTGGTTCGATGGCCATTTGATTGTGATAACTGCTGAGTGTATATCATCACGGCTTTTATTGAAACTATTCAGTTAAAAAAGCTAATTTCATGACATCGGAAGCTTATTTTGAAATGATAAAAACAATTTATTTTACAGCTGAGTTTTCAGCAATTGGTCTGCATTGACTTGATTGAAATTTGGTGCTGGTTCTCATCAAAGATGGTAAGCTATCTCACATTAGCAAGGTCATCTCTACTGTCATGTAGTTCTGCTTTTCTTGCTGAATCTGCTTGATCTTTCAGAGTTTAACAGTTTTGCCTGAAATTCTAGTTTGGCTGTCAGGCAACTTTTCTAAGTATAAGGATGCTTTTTGGCGACAAGTCAGAAGTTGTATCAGCTACATTTCTTTTTCACTTCATCTGGAATCTTATGACTTAAAGAGGGATTGATGAAGCTGAAAGGTATTTTTTTAATCATTTATTATCATCATATGCAGGATAAGAGCCATAAAAAAACCTTCTGTTTTGCATTTCTTATTTGAGAAAGCAGAAAATATGTTTGGTTGAGCTCGTTAGGTGTCTTATTTTCAACAATAAATGACCTTTCTACTTGAGCTGAAGAAAATCCTTTTTTTCCTTAAATTTGTTTAGTTAATAAACTATATTGGCGGTATGTCCTTGCAACTAGGAGTGTGCATTATTTGGTTTTAACCAAAAAATCAAACCGAGCCAAAATTTTTGAATAATTTGGTTCAGTTTTGAACTTAGTAATTTGGATTTTGGTTTTTGGTTTTTGGTTTTTGGTTTTTGGTTTGTGGATCGGTTTGTTAAATAAAATTTTGGATGTAACCAAATAAACCTAATTTATTCATTATTTGGTAAATTTTTTTCAACCATCATAAAAATTTTAATATTTTTGATACATGAAAGTAATTAATTGCTTTTCTAATTATATATATATATAGAGTTTTGTTTATTACTTGTTCATTATACAAAAAAATTACATAATGAATATAAATTTCACAAATAGTTTTTAAATATATTAAACTTCGGTTTATCCAAAACCAAACAAAAATAACTGAACCAAATTGTTATTTAGTTTGTTTGGTTTTGTATTATGTTTGGTCGGTTTGGTCCAATTTTTTGAGAATCCAAAACCAATTGGTTTTTAAAATTCATCATCCAAACCATCCAAACAAACCAAATGCACACCCTACTTGCAACAGCTTTATGCCGGCAAATAGTTGTGTGAATTTTTTTCTAATATTACTTAAGATTACCATCGTAGAACATTTATCTTGTAGTAAAATATTAATAAAGATTTATTTCTTAATTTCAAATATATGATACTTTAATGCCTGGTAGTGATTAATGAGTTGAATTGATTTGCACTATTTATCTCTAATTATATTAAATATGAATGTAACTAAAAACATTATATTAGTAATATTATTTAATAATTTCGAATTATTAAATTTATCTGGTTAATTAGAAATAAATTAATTATAGTGTATATGAAGTTGAAATTTATTTATTTTTGCATAATTTAATAGCCCTATAAAATATTTAATACAGTTGAATTGCATAATAATAATATTTCCGAGAACATTGCTTGATCATCTAGTAATAACACAAATTAGGTTATTATGATCTGCTTTTATTTTCAACTCAAAAGATCATTTTTTTTTAACATTATATATGTCTATATTTCTGAATGTAATTATTTGAGATTATTTTAAAAAATGTTTGTATAGTTGATCGAAAATGTTAATGAAACAAATAAATTTTAATAAATTTTAATCCATAGAATAAATCATTGTGTTTATTTTTTTCCCTTAACATACTAAAAACATATATATATATATTTATATATTGATATTATGAATTTAAAATGGATATTTTATTTTTTTTAACCATCATGATGCACCTATTTGAACTAATATACGTATTGAATTTTTATTGGACAAATATCCTTGAAACGATTTTTTAGACAAAAATGTCCAGGTTGAGCGGAAACCCCTTATATTCACAGATATTAATTAAAATATAAGATTTTAATAAATATTTATTAATATAAGTGATTGTCTCTCATTACGAGTATATTTCTAAAGAGCATTTTGGAGGATATTTGCGCATAAAAATATTACAGGTATCTTAGTCCAAACAAGTGCATTGGGAGGGTTAAAAATTCTTATTTTTTTTTTATAATAAATTGCTTCTATCTTCCATTTTTTTGAAACAAAGGTAAAAAGAAGCAAAATAAATAACATAATGATATGCTTCTTCTAGTACTGTAGATTTGAGCACCAGCATGATTAGTTTGTCTTCTTTTTTATGGCATCTATCTGCAGTATTGCTTGTCATTTTTGAGGGTTCATTGACACTTTCTATCATATAATAGAAGTTCCATAGCCCACCAGGCTAAGACTTTTCTGATTGTTGGACGGAAATGTCTCCATTAACGTTTGAGTTGAATGCGAAGGTGAAAGTGATCGAAGGAAATTAGATTCAGCGACCATTACTTCACCTTTTGATAGAACCTGCAATGCTTACTCCACTGTTCCAGTCATACTCATTGAAGTTTAGTGAAAAATGTGTGAGTTTTATGTTGTTATGTAATGGATTATTTAATAATCTATTCTTTTAACTTTTCTTTATAAGACTCCAGATTATTCTTCTTTTATGCCTTATTGATTGGCTGTAATCATTGGATCCTTTTATCTTAATAATCATTGATGGGTTTTCTTCTTTATTGAGATTGTATATCATTAGTCTGAAACAGTCAGATATTTGTCAGGCACGGATGATAACTTGTGTTTTTGTTTATTTCATTTTAATTATTTTATTTTGAGAATTGTTTCTCAAAACGCATCCCATCTCCTACAGCAACGTTTATAAGTATTTTTGGATTATTTGTATTGCCTTCTATTTTATTTTGCTTTGATTTTCAGCATGGCCACACAGAGGAATAGAATTCCAGAATCTGCCCGTGCCTGTGTTCTACCATTTCAAGCTGATCTCAATATTAATGGCAAACACCAGGTAGATGTTTTATAAATTTTAAGGATGTTCGTTCATCTTCAATCGATCTTATCTTTATGATGCGATTTTACTGTTCCTTTGTAAAGTCAAAGTGGAGTTGAGAAATGATGTTTAAATTAATTAACCAATATTTTAATAAACTTTCTGCTTTACATTGTTTTAAAACTTGTAGATGTCATATGATAGCTTGTCTATCAGATTTAGATATGGAGGTTCTATGAAGATATAAGTTTGACAGTGCTTGTTTTGTTTCTTAATTTGGAAGCATGATAGTGGAATCTCAAGGAGAGATTTTGGAGTAGATGTAAGCAGTTTTTAGTTGAAACATCGTAAACTCTTTCTGTAGCACATACTGTATTTTAACATGTTGTCACCTACAACCTGAAGAACTTCGCATAAATTCGTGTTTCACGGTCTCACGGTCAAACTATGTGAACTGAACATTTCACAGTAATTTGAGTTATTTAAAGATACATCAGGCAAATATAAAGAGTGGTTGCTTAATATATCATATGCGAATTTGAGAAGCATCTATAATTGAGATTTTATTAAATTTCTAATAGGTTTACAGTGACATTTTTCTTGGTTTATCATAAAACTAATTTATACCAAGTGTTTGTTTGGTACAATTTTTTTTTACTTAATATTTAAATTATTATTTTGTATATCATCTAAATAAATTCAGTAAAAACTAAAAAGAAGAGAATAGAAAGATGAAATTAATTGCTATAATAATTTTCGCTGTGTTTATACAAACTTTGAATATTTATATACTTGTCTAAGGCAATTAATCAAAGCTAAATCAAAAAAAAAGAAGAAAAGCATCCCCAAAGGGGCGAAATGGCTATGTTAGTCCATAGATTTCATTCCAAGGGCTTTAAGCGTAGCAATCTAAAGGCTGTTATGTCTCAATCCATGTACTCTATTATTTCAAATTTGATTGGCTGAAAATTGAGTGGGGCCAACGTTAGCGGCTAGACTCCTTTGTATCCATTTAACACTACATCAACTTAATGTGAAGATATCATTAATGGATAGCTTGTTAACCAAAAATTCAAACTAGGGCTCAGGAGATCTTTTGGTGAGAATATTTATAATTTGATTCATCGTAGGTATATAGGTCATTGTGTTAGGCAGTCGACAGCCAGCGTAAAATTTATCGAAATAATCATGACATGAATCCTTTAAATCATTTTGTTAATCTTAGGCGTCCAGAAGCGGCAGATGGTTAATGATGAAAAAAATGTCTTAAGCCGTACGTGGCGGGCGATGTTAAATACAAGGATTCCCATTATGGATGGATCACGAAGAAGTTAGTCAATGAAACTAGAATTAGGTTAGGATCTTGGAATATAGGTACTCTTAGGTAAATTAATGGAATTAATAGATATTATGGTTCATAGAAAGATAAATATTTTATGTGTTCAAGAAATTAAATGGGTTAGTGAGAAGAAGCAGGAGATTGATAGTTTAGGTTTTAAACTTTGGTATTGAGTAAAATCGAACTAGAAATGGTGTAGGTGTGATTATAGATAAAAGTTTGAAGGATAATGTTATAAAGTATTAATAGATGTGGAGATAAATTATACTTTAAAGATTATTGTGATCTTAGATTATCAATGTTATAAGTGTTACATGCTCCTCAAGTAGGTTTGGAGGTAAATTTCAAAGAAAATTTTGGAATGAATTAGAGGATTAATACAAAAGATACCTCTTGAAGAAAAAATATTTATTGGGGAGATTTAAATGGACATGTTGGTAGAGTGGTAGAAGATTTTAAAGTATTCATGGTGGTTATAGATTTTGGAGTAATGAAGAAGGTACTATATTAGATTTTCTTAAACATGATTTTATAGTTCTTATCTTTATTTAAGAAAAGAGATGAACATATTATTACTTATAAAAATGGATCTAGTAAAACACGATTGATTATTTTTTATAAGAAAAATAGATCGTTTAGATTGTAAAGATTGTAAGGTCATTCCAAGTGATATTTTAAGTCACATCGATTATTAGTTTTAGATTTTAAGATGAAAGGTTATAAGAGAAAAAATAAACTAAATTATTGTTAGGATTAGATGGGACACTTAAAGAACACATAAATAAAATATTTTAAGAGCAAATTACAAGAATTAGAATTTGGGATGTTTAAGAAATTGCGTTATGTGGGAAAAAATATCAAATTGAAATTAAGATTCTTAAAGATGTCTTGGAGAATCAAAAGGAAAACTTTATTTTAATAAGAATAGTTGGTGGTGGAGTCGAGTGTCAAAAGATAAGAAATAAGAAGCGTTATAAAACTTGGTTTAAATGTAAAACTTCGGAGAAAAAGATATAAAGTGGCGTAGAGATCTAAGAAAGCGATATATGATGAAAATTTAGCTTTTAGTGATTTATACTGATAGATTAGATCAAAAGAAAGATGTATGTATAAGTTAGACAAAGAGATAGGAGAAGTAAAGACATAGTTGAGTGAGGGGTATTAAGGATGAAAATAATAAAGTCTTTTCTTAGAAAAAGATATTGAAAATAGGTGGATGAGGTATTTTGATAAACTTTTCAATGAAGGATCCGAAGTACGATTGATTTTAAATCTACTAAACAAAAATAGAGAATTTCTTTTATCGTCAATTAGTAAATCGAAGTTAGTGAAGCTTTAAAGAAAATGAAATGTGGAAAAAATGGGGCCGATAATATTCCAATAGATGTGTGGAAATGTTTAGGAGATCAATTTCTAGCTTACAAATCTTTTTAATGTTATTTTAAAGACAAAAGATGCCAGATGAGTGGAGAAAGAGTTTGTTGGTTCCTATATTTAAGAATAAAGGTGATGCACAAGAGTGTACAAATTATAGAAGAATTAAGTTAATGTGCTATACATTAAAATTATGGGAGAAAGTATGAGCATAGGTTACGATGTGATACAAAGTTTCTCACAATCGTTTGGTTTCATGCGTAGATCTACTATGGATGCTATACATTTGTTAAGAGGTTTGATGGAGAAGCATAGAGAAAGTAAGAAGGATCTACATATGATATTTATTGATTTAGAGAAAGCTTATGATAAAGTCTCAAGAGATGTTCTTTGGAGAGTTCTAGAAACGAAAGGAGTTAATATTGGTTATATTCAAGTCATTAAGGATATGTATACTAGGCTACTTGTGTCCAAACACAAGGAGGATTGACAAAATATTTTCCTATTTCAGTTGGATTACATCAAGGATCAACATTAAGCCCTTATCTTTATTACTTTAGTTATGGATGTTCTTACGAGGCATTTACAAGATGTACCTTGGTGTATGCTTTTTGCTGATGACATTCTTCTTGTTGATAAGACTAGAGAGGGAGTCCAACAGAAACTTGAATTATGGAGGTCAACTTTAGAGTCTAAAGGTTTTCGTTTAAGTAGACCTAAACGAATATATGGAGTGTAATTTTAGTTGTAGAAGTTTTAGTATAGTATTGTGACTTTAGGTGATCAAGTCATTAATAAGAGTGAGCGATTAAGATATTTAGGCTCTATTGTTGAAAATGATGGTGAAATAGATGGAGATGTTATTAGTAGAATTCAAGTTGGATGGTTGAAGTGGAGGAATGCATCTGGCCTATTATGTGATAGAAAAGTTTCACTTAAACTTAAGGAAAAATTTTATAAGATGATGGTAAGACAATGATTTATGTGCGAATGTTGGCCAATAAAAGAAAGCATAAGACTAAGTTAAGTTACGAGATGAGGATGCTCGGTGGATGAGTGGCTTTACTCTTAGAAATAGAATGCAAAATAGTATGTTGGAAAAAGTTGGAGTAGCTCCAGTGGCAGATAAGATTAGAGAGAATCGCCTTAGATGGTTTGGCCACATAAAGCGTCGGCCGTTCGATGACCCGATTAGGAGAGTAGATGCATTAGATTTACCTTATGTTAAGAAAGGTAGAGGTAGACCTAAAAAGACTTGGTTAAGATGTATAAAAATGATCTTAGTATACTTGAATTAAATGAGAATTTGACACATAATAGGACACAATGGAGATGAAGGATTATGTAGTCAACCCCACCTAGTGGGATTAAGGCTTGTTGTTGTTGTTGTTGTTGTAGGTATATAGATCATTCATTGGTGTCAAACCTGTGTTAAATTTTCCTTGATAAAGTGTTTGTCAACTTTTTTTTATGTTTTATCCTGTCACAAAGGATTGGTTATGTGCTATAAAATTACAATTTTATTATCATAACAGGGTTTGATAAATATTAGTGTAGGGATCTTTAATTCTTCTAGGACTTTTTTTTATCTGTAACACTTCATGGAATCCTTATGCAACAGATCGAAATTTGATTTTGGCACTGCTCTTAGCTACAACACTTTGTTTTTAGCTTTTCCAAATAATCAGATTGCCTCTACAATTTCCAGAGGTAGATCTCTTATCATTGATGTCTCATTCCCAATCAACATCTGCATATATTTTTACTTGGAGATGACCTTTATTTTGGTATAAGAGTTCTTTTCTTAGAATCCCTTTGAGATATCTTAGGATACAGAACACAACTTCAAAGTGAGTGGGAGTGGGTCCAGGTGATTGCATTGGCTGACTTACTATACTAACATCATAGGCTATGTTTGGTTGAGTATGAGCTAAGTGGATAAATCTTCCAACTAGTTTGTGATGGTATTCACTATTCACCACTATACTTTTGATAGCTTATTATAAGTTTAGGTCACGTGCGATCTCTTATCATTGATGTCTCATGCCCAATCAACATCTGCATATATTTCTACCTTGAGATGACCTTTATTTTGGAATAAGAGTCCTTTTCTTAGAATCCTTTTGAGGTATCTTAAGATGCAGAACACAACTTCAAAGTGTGTGGGTCCAAGTGATTGCATTGGTTGACTTACTGTACTTACATCATAGGCTATGTTTGGTTGAGTATAGGCTTAGTAGATTAATCTTCCAACTAGTCTTTGATGGCATTCACGATTCACCACTTTATTTTTTATCGCTACTTTTAAGTTTAGGCCACATGCTATTGGAGTTTCAATAACCTTATAACGTGTCATCTCAATTTTTTTTAGCAAATCAACGATATACATGCGTTGGTTGATAAAATTGCCTTCTTTGGATCAAGCAAACTCCATGCTGAGGAAATAGTTAAGATTTTCTAGGCCTTTGATATCAAGTTCTCCCCGAAATTTTTTTCTTTAAGTTGCTAATCTCAATAAAATCATCTCCCATTATGATGATGTCATCAATATAAACCATAAAAGTGGTCTTTTTGCCTTCAAGGGAATGCTTGAAGAATAAAGTATGATTAGCTTGACTTTGTGAAAGCTATGTATTTTGACAATATTATTTAATCTTTCAAATCATGCTTTAGGTGACTGTTTTAGCTCATATAAGATTTTCTTAAATTTGAAAGCTTTCTCGTTTCTTTGATTGCCTTCAAATCCGAGAGGAAGATTCATACATACTTCTTCTTGCAACCCTTCACTAAGAAATGTGTTTTTAACATTGAATTGATGAAATGATGAAGTTCACTACAAAAGATGGAAATATTATAATATTGTTAAATTTGGCAACAAGAGCGAAGGATTCTTGGTAGTCTATACCATGAGTTGAGTGCATCTTTTAGCTACAAGACTTATTATTTTGTATCTTTCCACACTTTCATTAGCTTTGCATTTCATCATGAATGGTCATTTGCATGGGAAAAGGATAATTCTAATTGTTTTCTCGTCTATGGGTAAATTAACAATACTCAATGTGTTGTTCTTTTTAGAAGCATTCATTTCTTCCATTACTGTTGATTTCCATTTTGGATTATCTAATGTTTCCTGAATAGTTGTTGGAATAAAGAAGTCAAGATTCTATACACAAAAGCTTCATAATTTTCTGATATGTTTTCGTAGCACATGTATTTGGCAATGTGGTGTTTGGTGCATGCACGATTTTTCTTTATAAGTGCAGTAGGAATGTGAAGATCAAAAGATAGAGTTGGTGTGGAAAGTATGTTGTTACCTTGAGAAGTAGAATTATCCCTTAGAAAATTAGATTGGATTTCGGCTTGTGAAACAAGTGTAGTAGTAGTACTTTTTGGAAAAAAAAATCTTGCATTCAAGATGATTCATTTTGTAGTACTTCTCCTATGATTTTTGATAAAGCATTTTCTAGCAAAGGTGCAATAGGAATGTGAAGATCACAAGATGGAGTTGTAGAAAGTATGTTACCTTGAGAAGTAGAATTTTCTCTTAGAAAATTAGATTACAAATCTTCTTGAGAAACACGTTGTAGTACTACTTTTTGAGAATTTTTTTCTTACATAAGCCTAAAGCTCTGGTTCAGGATGATGATTCATTTTGTAGTACTTGTCCTTCTATTTTTGATGAAGTAAGGTAAATTTGGAGTACTAGCATTATTAAAAAGAATTGGTAAGGTTTGCCAAAAAATTTCTTCCTCTACTATATTTTTCCCTCGATGAAAATTTTCTTTAAAAAAAATGTTGGTCTTTAATAAAGCTAACATTTATACTTTTCAAGAATTTTCTTGTGACATGTTTAAAGTATTTATACCCTTTTTTGTTGGAAGTATAGCCAAGAAAGACGTATTTTTTTTATCTCAGGATCAAGTTTTGTTGTAGAAATTTTTAGTAGCATGTAATAAGTGCAGCAAAAAGCTTTAGAAGGTTAATAATGATTTTAGATATCGGAAAATGATTTTTGAGTATTTGTATAGGTGTTTCAAATTTCAATATTTTTGAGGACATTCTATTGATTAAATAATAGGCAGATAAGAGAGCATTTTCCTAATGATATTTTGGACCATTCATTAAAAACATAGTGGCACGAGCAACTTCAAGTAGATGTCTATTTTTTTTTTCTTTTAATTATGTCATTTTGTTGAGATGTATCATGACAAAATTATTATTGAATAACTCATTTTTTCTAGCAGAAATATTTTGAAATATTGGGTGAAAACTTAGTCTTGTTATTAGTTCTAAGAGCATCAATTTTAGTTTGCAGTTGATTTTTAATCATGTGAAAAAATTCTTTAAAAATCTTTATTCAACCATGAATTTTTATCCAACAAATTATTGAACCTTGGAATTTTATCGTTCTTTATCATATAGTGTTTTAACTTTAGAAGGACCTCAAACATCATTTTGAAATAAATAAAATGGTTTCGAGGTATAGTAAGATTTTGTTGGAAAAGACACTATGGTACTAAGCTAAGTGACATACTTCTCAATAAAGTTTAGAACAACTAATTCTTTTAAATAGTCTAGAGAATAAATATTTAAGATAAAAAAAATTAGGATGGCCTAAACTCTTATGACATAATAAAACTATCATTAATAAAAGTTGAATTGATATAACCTAATTCATAAGCTTTTTTTTTTTATCCCGGGAAATTTCTCATCAAAACAATGCACTAGTTATTTCTCTAGTTTCAATCATCTTCCCCAAGTTTTTGTCCTAAAAACACAAGTGGAGGAAGAAAAAACTAGATAATATTTCTGTATAGTTTGCTATAGAAAGAAGATTGCATGCAAGTTTGGACACGTATAGAACATCATTTAGGATAGTTTTTTCAATAATTTTGATATGGCTTTGCTAGCTATAGATGAAAAAAGTTCTATTAGCAATTTTGACTTTATTTCAAAATCAGAATGTGGGTGATAAGAACTAAAAAATTAAGAGTAACTAGCCATATGATTAGAAGTTATTGAATCAATAATTGAAGGACCTTTTTTTAATAACAAAAAGGGCCAATGAATCTCTACTTGCTTATGGCACATAACTAACATGGGCATTAGATGACGAATGAGATTTTAGTTGTTTAAGAACGGCTTATCTGTTCATTGTTGAATGGGAAAGATTCAACTTCATGTGTCGCAGGGGCTTTTTGCTTGGTGGGTTTAGTACATTTGTCATTTACTTGTTTATCAAAAAATTTATATGTTTCTCTTGTGTGATGGGGTTCCCCACAGTAATCGTTGTGCATATTATTTTTGTCCCTATTGCATTGATTTAGATATGATTTGCGACCATGTTGTGCTTTAGGAACGACCACTGCAGATCTTTGATAGGATTTGCAACTCCAATGATTCTTTTCCCAAGCATCACTTGTCAATGGCTTTCTAATCATCGTGTCTTATCTGGTCATAGAATTGACTAATCATGTTATCACCATTGAGTTTATGCATCCCAAACGGCATAAGTGGGATCCTTCATGTCAAACTTCTTTGTGTCTCTAGTGTGATGAATATACATAAGAATCTATTGGGACCAATGAAGAAAATTATCCCTCATTCAATTGGATGGTGACGATTTGAATGGGGATGATTTTTATGTGGATTTTGAATCGATGGAAATTTAAATGGAGTTGATGTAACTTTGGATATATCAGAAACAATATGATAGCAACAAAGAGAAGGATTACGACCGAGGGCTTAGGTAGCTATTGGTGAAAAGAAAATTGTAGTTTGGGATCATTTTCTCACTCTAATATCATAAAACTAAAAATAAGAGAATTGAAGTATGGAATGAACTTTGCAGTTTTCATCGCTATGTATTTTTGCATAAGTTGGATTTTATATATTTGTCCAAGGGTCCTACATAAGGTAATTAATCAAAGCTATTTGAGTACATGGATTGGAATCAGAGGGCTCCAAGGGTAGCAATTCAAAGGCTCTTATCCCGCAATTTGTGTGCTCTATCATTTCAAATTTGGTTTGCTGAAATAATAAATGAGGACCATATTAAGGGCCAAATCCTTTTGTAGTGTTGACCTTCATGCATGCTGCATCAGTCGAGTCGAGTTCATGAGCCGAATTTGACGGACTTCGAGTACAATAGCGCGAAAATCGAAGCTGAAATGCACTGGTCATCACGAAATTGGTCGAAACGATCTACGATTGATGAATGAACTTCGCTATCGCATTCAGAACGCCGAAATTGATTAGAATATACATATTGCACAATTTGATGGTCTACCAATTAAGAAGGAAATCCGTCGACGCATCTATGCACATATCAAAATCGAGAGATTGTGACGATGTCTAAACGACTTCCATTTACGAAATTGATCCCGCCGTTAGCATCAAAATGTCAAAATCTATCAAATAAGACTGTCCACGCTCAATTCAGACTAGTCTACGTGAATATTAAGCGATCAGAAGTGACAACGCGCGATTTTGAATTGAAATTGATCTGATTCAACGCCGACTTGAACCAAACGGTCTCCGATCGTGAAACGGACTACGTCGTTGTGTTCGGAACATCGAAATAACCTAAGATTGACATATTTATTAACTATACAATTTCGTCGTCGCAAAATCAAAATCGGGGTTAATTTTCATTTCAGCAAACGAGTCTATAAATACCTACTTATACCTAACCTTAACTCTAACTCCTATTCATAGCCTTAATTCCATTTTTTGAGCGCCACATGATATTCCTCCCATCCGATCCGTTATCCAAGGGAAACCGAAGCCGTGCGCGGCTCTCCTCCAGCGACAGCACCACAGCCGAAGCTGTCTCCGCCTCTCTCACGCACGAGCAATCAACGGTTTATCCGTCTCCCCACAACCCGAGACATGTAGGCGTTGCTCTCCTCATCTCGCACCGTTCCCGTGTGACCCGAATGATCAAGTCAGTCGTTCGTCCTTCTCCGGCGAGCTGCACTTTCCGTCCGTTCAACCCTCTCTTGTCAAGTATAAAATGCTCAATCTCAAATGTCCCTAAAATCTAATATGCGACGCATTTGATGCAACGAGCGAAACCCGTACACACTCTTTGTAGCACAGTGGGGGAATTGATAGGCGACGCCCGCGTCGCAGTTGGTAAGCCCCGTATGCACTCATGGTTGCGTGGCGGGGGACATAAGATACTAAGCCGTATATAAGTATCCGTACACGTCTTTCTTGGCGTTGCGGAGAAATTTGTGTTATATGCAGGTGTTTCGGTGCTCCATACATGTCTTTCTTGGCATGATGGGATGACGCATTCGCCCGTGTTGTTTACATCACCTATATATATTTTTCGTAGCATGGTGGGATGACATATTCGGTCGTGGTGTTTACATCACATATACATGCCCTTTTGGCATATGGCGCTCGATACTGAGGCTTCCCCATCTGGACGACGCCGAGATGTCGAAATCTAATAATAAATTTTACACGGGAGCTAAGCAGTTTGATATAAATTGGCAAGCGATTATAAATTGATGTTTAAAGCGATATTTGCAAGTGTATAGTACGCTGCACGCTTGCTTGGTGTGACGAGAAAATCCGTGTTTCATTTAGGTATCTCAGAGACTCATACATGTCTTTCTTCGGATGGTGGGATGATACATTCGACCGTGATATTTACACTTCCCATACATGCCTTTTTTGGCATGGTGGGTAGGCCTAGCTCCTGATGTAGCCCCTTATACAGGGACGATATCGACATGTTGTCGAAAAATTGTCAAAATTTTGGCTAAAACTTTACACTTGCAATGAAAACTCAATCAAAATAAATAATACTATTCAAATCTCTTAAAATTAAATTAATACTGAATTGAATCATCCTGCATGAGCCCCGATAATATGATGAATGCATTAACTTAGTATTTGAAGATGCTACGTGGGTTGATTCTCGGTTGGGTCTGCGGACTGGGTCCGGGTTACAAAACTTAATAATGTTATATTTTTCTCCACTTGAGAAAATCTCGAAGAAGCTAATTATGTTATCTGATAGTATAACAACTATGTCATAACTCCCCAATGATGGTGAATTAATTGAAGATATCAATTAAAGGGGTCATTATTATCAAAATATCTATGATATTTATACCCAATAATCTCAAATTCAAAATTCTCAAAATATAAATTTAGATATGATTATCTATTATTAAATTAATAGAGTCGATCAGGTCTGGAACAACAAACTAAATGATCAAGTAGACTTATATACCCTAATGATAATTACGCTGATTGTAGATTTTAATCAAAGGGGTTCAATCTCAAAATAAAATTATCAATTATAGTATGAATGTTCAAATCATTTATACCCCGATGATGGCTGTGTTAAATGAGGATTTTAACCGGAGGGGGTACCGCTATCCAAATGCATTTGCAATTTTGGATCAATTTAATTTAAATCAAGTATTAATTTAAAGGAAAATTCTAATATGCTATTAGGTTATAAATGTCTAAGTGAAATTCATAATGCAAAAATTCAATGATAATTACGTTGATTGTAGATTTTAATCGGAGGAGTTCAATCTCAAAATAAAATTATCAATTATAGTATGAATGTTCAAATCATTCATGCCCCGATGATGATTATGTTGAATGAGAATTTCAACCGGAGGGGGTACCGCTATCCAAATGCATTTGCAATTTTGGATCAATTTAATTTAAATCAAGTATTAATTTAAAGAAAAATTCTAATATGCTATTAGGTTATAAATGCATAAATGAAATTCATAATGTAAAAACTTAAAATAAACTTCACTCAACCCACCTTCCGCAATTATTTATCAGGTAACATTAAGAAAATTCTAGCTCACAAAAGAGCCAATGTTAAGTCAAGTATATTTGTATGTTCACTCTCAGTCAATCTCATACCAGTAAGGATATGACCCGTGTCCTCTATTCTTGTGATTTGGCTGATAGGTTCCACATATGATACGGTTATGACGAGTTCTCACGATGGTGGTAAATGACACTATTTATATATTACGGTCTGTAAACGTATATTCGATGACTCGCTTTTGAGATGTGACTATATGTTGACGATGGGATAAAAGTCATATTTCAACTAAGGTGGACTTAAATTTGGCTCCTTAGACAAACACTATCTCAAGTCTACAAGATTTTCTTGGATGGCCTTATGGCAACGAGGATCCTTGGTCAGGTTAGATTTACTTTACATGAGTAGGTAGGGATCACAGCACCTTGTGAACCATGAGATCTTACTCGGGCGTGTCATCATTCCCCTAACTATCTGCTTCAAGTTAAAGGATGATGATTTCATAAATCTAAATTTTTCCGTCTTCTTCTTATAAGCTACATTTAGCGATCTAGCCTTAATCGAAAGTTCTCTCAGCATTGGGAGGGATAATTAACTATAGGTGCTTGCGCCTATAAGAAACTTGGAATTAGATCTAAAATCCTCATAAAATGATGTGAAATCTTTGGGTAGTGTCTTATCTATTATTTTATCTGCCTTCTGAAAATTTGACCGACATTTAAATCATACTCTCTTTATCGAGAGATCGATGCGAAATTTTCGGAGCCTACAGATTTCTGGCGACTCTGCTAGGGATAAGTTTCTCTTTTTATCTTTGTCTAGTTAAACTTAAGTTATAGTAGTAGTGGAGTATACCAAAAAAAAAAAAAAAAAAACAAAACGGGAATGATAAATGGAAATGAAAATAAAAGTGAAAAGTTTAAATGAACCTTAAGATAAAATATTTTATAAGTAAGGTCTTGAATATCTAAGATTTTATTAGGAGTCTGTTTTTCTTATTATGTTGCTCTGTTCTGTTTTGTCTCTGCATTTTTAAAGTGTGGGGTATATATATCAATTATTAACTATTAATCCCTATATTTCATTTTTTGGAATAGACCTCCAGAACACTCGTTTCATTGTTACCCTCAGAAGTGGCGCCAACATTCGATTGACCAATGCCATCATTGATACTAGAAACGTCAGAGCTACCATCCAGTTTGGTAACATCGACTTCTCGACTATTGCTTCCATGGATACTATTGTCAGGGTCGCATGGACCCATTTCTTGAAGCCCATGCACACCCCCTCGAGGAGATTTGTCGAGGTTGCACCATCACTACTATTGAAATGCCTCAAAAGAAACCATCTGTCTTTGAGAGGCTCATCCCCTAGAAAACCTGATCATGAAAAGAACTGTTACTGGGAGAACTGTATCCCTGGTTCCCCAAAATAACACAATTCTCACAACTAAACCATTCGCCCCTGGAAAGTACAACACAAAAGCTTCTTCATCTGGAAGCAAACTAATCCAGAGGCAACAGAGAAAGAAAAATGCTGAACTGCGTACTCAATAGTTATTGCTTAAGTAGAAAATTGTACAACTAGCTGTGGAACCAAAAGCGAGTGTTCCAATCTAAAATAGATTTGAAAACTTAAAATGGATAAAGAGGAACAGTTTTACTGGTGAAATAAAGCAATCTTTTTGGGCTCAACAGCGTCAAGCTCGGCTCCTCTAGTTAGAAATCTAAACTATATCTGTAAGAGTGCATCAGGTTCTAAAAGTTGTAAAAGAAAGGGGACTGTGAAAAAGAAATATTAAGCTCTGCCAAGGAGATCATCTCCCATAGTAATATCAAGGCACCAATCCAATCAAGTCCCGCACGGTGAGTATCGAAGCGTGACACTTGGACCACAAGTCCAAGAATACGTCGAAAGGTCCCGGCAAAAAAGTAAGCAAATTTGGAGGCCAAAGCTTCGAAGTGAAATTGCCTTAGCGTGACATCTGAACTGTACTCCCAGAGATCTGTCAAAAATAAAACTTGTCAAGAATGAGTATCTAATAGAAGGGTCATATATGATGAAATTTCTTACGGTCGACATTGTCAAGGGATCTCGTCGTCAATAGCTCCATATCTTCGAGATGAGGTTAACTTCGATCGCAGCCCTTCAATTGAAGAAATACTTATTTCACACTCCGAGCCAGAAATTCATTGGAGGCATCGGTCAGAGATTCATATCCAAGAGGAAAAAGTTGATGAAGAATGATACTCCTTTCAAATGCAACAAAGAATGTCAAGAGGCTTTTGACATTATCAAGAAGTATCTATTAAATTCATCAATCATTGCAGCACTAATTCCAGGGAAGCCTCTTATTTAATATAACAACTGCATTAAAAGAGTCGCTCAGAGCATTGTTAACACAACATAATGAAGAAGGCACGAAGAATGTTATTTATTATATAAGTCGAAGGTTAATAGAAGTAGTAGCGAGATGTTCCCCAATTGAGAAACATTGTGTTGCACTAATCTTTGCTGTCCATAAGCTCAAACATTATATGTTGTTGCACATTATATGGAATGTAATTTTAGTTGTAGAAGTTATAGTGGTAGTGTTGTGATATTAGGTGAACAAGTCATCAATAAGAGTGAGCGATTCAGATATTTAGGCTCTATTGTTCAAAATGATGGTGAAATAGATGGAGATATTATTAGTAGAATTCAAGTTGGAAGGTTGAAGTGGAGGAATGCATCTGACCTGTTGTGTGATAGAAAAGTTTCACTTAAACTTGGGAAAAATTTTATAAGATGGTGGTAAGACCTGCAATAACTTATGGTACAAAATGTAGGCCAATAAAAGAGAAGCATAAGACTATGTTAAGTGTTACAGAGATGAGGATGCTGAGGTGGATGAGTGGCTTTACTCTTAGAGATAAAATGCGAAATGAGTATGTTAGGAAAAAGTTGGAGTAAACTTGAGATAAGATTAGAGAGTCACCTTAGATGGTTTGGCCACATAAAGCGTTGGCCGTCCGATGACTCGATTAGGAGAGTAGATACATTAGATTTGTCTTATGTTAAGAAAGGTAGAGGTAGGCCTAAAAAGACTTGGTTAAGATGTATAAAAAATGACCTTAGTATACTTGAATTAAATGAGAATTTGACACATAATAGGACACAATGGAGACGAAAGATTCTTGTAGCCGACTCCACTTAGTGGGATAAGGGCTTGTTGTTGTTATTGTTGTTGTTGCACAAGATAACGCTCATCTTAAATATCGATATATTGAATCTCTTGATAACAATACCAACGTTGACAGGTCGTTTAACACGATGTGTGGTGCTCATATTACAATTTAATATTACATATGTACCTCAGAAAGCTGTAAAGGGGTATATATTAGCAGATTTTCTCGTTGTGCATCTTATCTTAGCAGATTTAACACTCAATGATGACTTACCTAATGAACAGATTCTGCTTATCCATGAAAGAAAAAAGTTATAGATCTGGGAAATGTACTTCAAGAGAGCATCATTTATTAAGTATGTTCATCCTCCAAATCTTCTAAAAGCAAGAACTGGTATCAGCCTCATTTTCATAACACCGGAAGGAGGAATAATGAAACACTCGTATGAATTGACTAAACCTCGAACTAATAATGAAGCCGAGTATGAACCATTAGTAGCAGGCCTTTAAGAAGCCATTGCCATTGGTATAAAGAATTATCAAATCTTTGGAGACTCTCAATTGGTGATCAACCAAGTATTGGGTGTCTATAAAATTAATAAGCTCGAATTGGTATACTATTATAAGCGAGTGCTTGAGCTCATGAAACAAATTTCGAACGTTAAATTGACCCTAATTTCTCGACTGAAGAATAGCAAAACAGATTGCCTGGTCAAGCTAGCAAAAGAGATGGCGAACACGGATGACAATGATGTGTTGATTGAAGTGTCCACTCATCGAGTTCTGCAACCAGTGAATTTGTACTCCCCGCAAGTAGAGGGGACATTAAACTCATGCTAGCAGGAAGCAATTCAAATTGCTCCTTATTCTCCCAAAGAACAAGTACAAGAGACAGAAAAACTCAAAAGTATTGCAAAGAAATCATGTGAAGCTTTCATAGTAAAAGAGTATGATGATTGGAGACAACCCTTCATCGATTATTTCAAGAAAAATAAATTGACGAGCAATAATTCATTAGCCACACAAATTACAAAAAGAATCTTAGGATATGCTTATATTAATGACACATTGCATCATAGATCCTTTGAATAAATGTGGTTGCGATGCTTAGGAACAAATGAAGCCAATAAAGTGATGTTTGAAATTCATGAAGGACTTTGTGGAGCTCATCAATCAGGTCCTAAAATGGTAGAAAAAATTAAAAGGATGTGATACTATTGGCCTTCAATGATGAAAGATTATATTAATCATATTAAGAAATGTCATGAATGATAAGTCCATGGGATCTCATCCATCAACCTTCGAATCCTCTGCATCCAATAATAGCATCATGGTCATTTGAAAGTTGGGGCATGGATATAATTGGGCCAATTGATCCTCCATCATAAGTCGGACATTAATTCATTCTTACAGCTACTGACTACTTGTCCAAATATAGGTTGAAATCGCTCCATTTAAGGAAGTTATTGTTGATCGAGTCGTTGACTTCTTCACTAACAATGTTGTTTATAGGTTCGAGGTGCCACGACGAATCATTTCAAACAACGGTCCGATTTTCAAGAGCGGGAAGATATATAAGTTCGTTGATCGACACAAAATTGATTGGCGATACTCATCAATTTACAATCCAAGGGCCAATGGTCTAGCACAAGCCTTTAATAAAATATTAGTAAAGTTGCTCAAAAAGATTTTCATGAAGAATAAAAGAGAGTGACATACTAAAATGATGGAAGCACTATGGGCATATAGAACCACTTATAAGACGCCGACCAAAGCCACTCCTTAAGCTCTAACATTTGGAGTTGAAGTTGTTCTGTCATTAGAAGTCGAGCTATCATCACGTCGAATGGCTGTCCAATTCAATCTTACTCAAGATGAGAATGCTCGCCTGCGAATGGATGAGTTGGATGCGCTCGACGAAGTTAGACTCCAAGCTCAACAAAGTTTAGAAATCTATCAAGCAAGGATTTTTAAAGCATTCAACAGTTCAATACGTCCCTGGACATTCCATAAAGGTGAATTGGTTCTAGTGTTGAGAAGGTCAATCATTACTCATCGTAAGATCGGTAGTAAATTCGAAGCCAACTGGGAAGGTCTCTACGTCATAGAGAAGGTATATGAAGGAGGAACCTGCCAACTTATTAACATAAATGGTCAACGATTGATGTCATCAATCAATGGTTGTTATCTCAAGAAATATCACACCTGACTGAGGATGAGTGTATATATACTTATATGAACTTTATATTAGTAAGATCTTCATGTCAAATATGCATGTAATGTCACTTGAAGATTCTCTCGTAAAACGAGAATACATTTTAAAGATACTGCGAAAGCCTCCTTGTTAAACATGGGGTATTTTTATATATTTATCTAAATCGGCATCGTGCTTCAAGCCGAGATTCTCAAATAAATATATATGATAATCAGAATAAGATATGTTTATTTATATTAAAGAAGATTAAGCCTTGTGATATATTCTTGAATTAGTTAGCAATCTCCATGTTGGACATGGGGATTTTTTATATGTTTATCTGAGTTGATATCGTGCTTTAAGTTGAGATCCTTAAATAGATACATATTATGATTGAAAAATATATCATATCTATTTTGTAGTAAAGTAAATCAAATTTTGTAATATATTTTTGAACTCGTCTGCAATTCCCCTGTTAGACAGGGGGGCATTTTTTTATGATCAAAGTTGTTCAATCCTCTCTTGTGAAATAGGAGGTCTTCTTGTATATACATTCAGGTTGACATCGAGCTTTATGCCAAGATCTCTGAACATATCTATAATTATTATTATTAAAATTGCAGGCTCTTGCAAGGATAAAAAGAATCCACTTTCATGTGCGATAAGACAACACTAAATATTAAAAGTTTTTCTCCAAGATTCGTCAAATTTCGAAGATCAAGTTAGAAGAATTCCTAATTTCAGAAGCTTCAATCAATTAAGTTGGAAAAATATCAACCTCTGCACATTCAAGTTTAAGACACGAACAGGTTCTAAAGGTCGAACTCAACAAGCACATAAATAACTAAGTTGGTAACGCTCCCCTCACTCAATAAGTCGCAAGAAAAGGCCGCAGTGAAAGAGCCCTCGTTCGTTAGTCTAATGATCAAATCATCAATCCATCGTAGCTTAAGTCGAAGACTCGAGTAGGGTCTAAAGGTCGGACTCAACAAGCTCACAAATGGCCGAGTTGTTGACGCTCTCCTCACTCAACAAGCTATACGAAAAGGTTGTATTGAAAGAGTCCCTGCTCGTCAGTCCAATGATGATAGCTTTTCAATCTCAAACCAAATTCAGCTTAGTGATTACGAGCAACTAGAATCCAAGAGATCTTTCTACTTGATCGATAGACCAAGACAATTTGAGGAAACAACTTCAATTCAGAGCAGCCTCAAATCAATCTATATATTGCCTACAAGGTGATACTTCAATCTCTTCCCAAAGTTTGATTAAGCACAAAGCATAGATCGAAGCCAATTTTCTCATCATATCCGTCAAAGCAGAAAGCAGACGACAGAGGAAGCAATTTCATAGTTCATACGAAGCCAATGGCCGAACTAAAGGGATTCCGTGGTAATTCAGTCCATTAGAGCACTCACTGCTGGATTGATAACTCAACATTATAGACCTAATATAAGTCGGGAGACTAGGTCATCTATTGTCCCCTCATGGAGTCCATCAAAGCAGCAAGCATAGGACTGAAGACATACGTGCACTTCCTGACAAGTCAATATGGACAAATCAGGTCAATCATTCATCAGGTCCGTCAAGCTTAAAGTTAGGACGGAAGGAATTTCAAATTTCAAAGCAAACAAATTAATTCCTCTATCAAAATCGATCAAGCACGAAGTTAGGGTCAGAGGAAATTCAAATCTATAATAACACAAAAGAGAGAGATTTTCAACAAACTCATTGAAGTAGAAAGTAGATGGTGGAAGAAGCTTTTATCCATTCAACAAGTCAATCAGGATAAATCAGTCAATCCTATCATTTGGCTCATCCAAACACAATGCATCATACTAATGACAAATTCAGTCAAATCTCCATAAGCTATTGAAATTGAAGTTGAAGTGATTCAAGATTCAGCCCAGGTCAACCAATTCAACAACACTCATCGCCGAATGATATTTGTTGGGGGACATTTGTTGACATTCATGTATGCTGCATCAGTCAAGTTGAGCTCATGAGCCGAATTCGACGGACTTCGAGTACAATAACATGCAAATCAAAGCTGAAATGCATTGGACATCACTGAAATTGGTCAAAACGATCTTCGATCGATGAACGGACTTCGTCATCGTGTTCAGAACGTCGAAATTGATCAGAATATGCATATTGCACAATTCAATAGTCGATCAATCAAAAAGAAAATCCGTCAACACGCCTTCTGTATCAGTCGGAGGTTGCGATGATACTGAATGACCTTTGTTTGATCGTTAGCGTCGAAACGTTGGAATTTATCAAATGAGACCGTCGTCTTTGACAAGTCACGCAAATATTCGATGATCGGGCGATAATGCATATTTTGAGAAATTGACGATTGTGCCGGCTTGAGCCAAACGGCTGAAATGGACTTCACCGTTGCATCCAGAACATTAAAATAATCTAAGATTGACATATATATTAACTATACAATTTCGTCATCGCAAAAATCAAAATTGGGATTATTTTTCATTTTAGCAAACAAGCCTATAAATACTTACTTATATCTAACCCTAACTCTAAGTCGTATTCATAGCCCTAATTCCATTTTTTTAGCGTTGCATGATATTCCTCCCATGCACTCCCGTTCTCCCACAGCCGAAGGAAACCGAGCTGTGCGGACGCCTGTCCTCCCACGCAATCGAGTCGACCGTCCATCCCGCCTCCAGCACGACCCGAGCACTGCGAGCCGAACGCTCGTCCGTATCGCCTCTCGCGCGACCTGAGTGTCCGAACGAAGTCGTCCATCCTTCACTGAGCACAGCAGCCGCACGCGTTGCTCCCCTCTTCCCGCGCCGTTCATGTGCTACCCGAACGACCGAGCCGGTCGTCCATCCTTCTCCGGCGAGCCGCACGTTCCGTCCGTTCGACCCTCTCCTGACTCTCCTGTCAGGTATAAAATGCTCAGTCTCGAATGTCCCTAAAATCCAATATGCGACATGTTTGGCGCAACGAGCGGAACCCATGCACGCACTTTGTAGCATGACGGGGGAAACTAGTAGGCGACGCTCATGCCGCAGCTAGTAAGCCCCGTACGTGCTCATGGTAGCGCGGTTAGGAGTGTGCACTAGTCGGTTCAAATCGAAAAATCGAACCGAACTGATGTTATTTCGTCGGTTTGGTTCGGTTTTAAATCTCACAGTTCGATTTTTGGTTGTAAATGCTTAGTTATTCGGTTTTTGGTTCGGTTTTTTTTTAAAGATTGAATAAATCAAATAAACCAAAATTAGTTAAAAAGTCAAATATAAATATATAATTTTGATTGTAAATGCTTAATTATTTGTATAGATTTATAGATTTCTACTTGACTAAGAAATTTTAATATATAAAATTTATTAGATTATTTTAATTAATTAGTTCATTAAAAAATATTTTTATTTTATTTTTATGCTATTCGGTTTAATCGAAAACCGAACCAAATAAATCGAATTATAATTCGGTTTGGTTAGTTCGATTTTGTTTGTTATTTAGATGGTTCTGTTAGTTTAAATTATTTGGTTTGGTTTGTTCGGTTTAACAAAAAATTCAACCGAACCGACCAAACCAACCGAATGCTCACCCCTAAGCGCGGTGGGGGACAAAAGACACCAAGCCATCGAATTTTATGTACTTGTACGCGTCTTTCTTGACGCGGCGAGGAAAGTTTGTCTGCTTGCGAGTATATAAGTATCCATACACTTCTTTCTTAGCATGGTAGGAAAATTTGTGTTATATGTAGGTATTTTAGAGTTTCATACATGCTTTTCTTAGCATGGTGGGATAACACATTCGGTCATTAGTAGTCAGAGGCGGTCCCTATAGGGGCGATCTTTGAGATCTTTGTCAATCTACCGATTTTCACATCTGAGGCCTAAATAGCTTGACATAAATTTATCCGCAATTATAAATTTTGATGTTTAAACTGACATTGCAGGTGCATAAATACCTGTACACGCCCCTCTTAGCGTAGCGTGAAAATTCATGTTTTATGTAGGTACCTCAGAGATCCATACATGTCTTTCTTAGCATGGTGGGATGACGCATTCGATCGTGGTGTATACACCACCTATACATGCCTTAACATGGTAGGCAGACCCAGCTCCCGATGTAACCCCTTTTATGGGGATGATGTCGGGATGTTGTCGAAATGCTATCGAAATTGTCTAAAACTTTACACTCGCAATGAAAACTCAATCAAAATAAATAACATTATTAAATCTTTTAAAATTAAATTAATATTGAAATGAATCACCCGCATGGGCCCCGTCACTATGTTGAATGCATGAACTTAGTGTCTGAGGATGGTATTATTTGCGTTGGGTCTGGTCTTCGGTTGTTAACAAAATCTAATAATGTTGTTATACTTTCTCAGAAAATTTTTTGAAAATTTAATTACGTGTATGACAAGATATTATCTTCTTCTCCTTGTGATGATTGAATTGATTGAGAATATCAACCAGAGGGGTTATTATTATCAAAATATCTAGGATATTTATACCCAATAATCTCAAATTCAAATTCTCAAAATATAAATCTAAATATGATCCTCTATTATTAAATTAATAGTCAATTGGATCTGGAACAAAAATGATCAAGCAGGTTTATATACCCCAATGATGATTATGCTGATTGTATATTTCAATCGGAGGAGTTCAATATCAAAATAAAATTATCAAATTATAGTATGAATATTTAAATCATTCATACCCTGATTATTGTTGTGTTGAATGAGGATTTCAATTGGGAGAGGATACCACTATCTAAATGTATTTGCAATTTTGAATCAATTTAATTAAATCAAGTATTAATTTAAAAGAAAATTCTAATATATATATATATATATATATATGGGGCTTTCAATTCATTGAATTGCTTATTCAACTAATGGATTCAATCCAATGATTAAGACCTTTTTTTCCTTGAGGGAAACCATGCTGACGTGGCAGGACTGGATGTAGGGTAATGTTAAGCACAATTTTGGGATCCTATGTTTTATGTTATGATTAATATTGTATAAATGGAAATTTATTAGTTGAATTCTGATTGGCTTATTCTTTATTAAGAAAAATATTTATTATTCCTCAAAATAATAAATTTTTTTACCCTAATTAGAACATTTTGAATTGAATTAAGCATCATCTCTTATCTCATCTCTCTTAAGGTACATTTATTATGCTACACCTCTAATTGATAATGAATAGAGTTTTCTTATTGAAAATTGATGGTATTTTCTTTTCTTTTCTTTTTCTATATGTTTATATATATATATCTAAACACACTAAAATATTTATTTGGATGACATACCATCTTAGTATGTCAACATCAACATTAAAGGATCAACATATTGGAATTAACTTGAAAAATATATATCTAAACACAAACACTAAAATAATTTTTTTTTTTATGATTCAATTTTCTTGAAATTAACTTGAAAAATATTTTTTTTTCTAAAAAGTCCTTTCTTTTAGATTTTAAAATAAATAGAATTGGGCCTAAAAAAAAAAGGAGAGTGCTATTCTTTTACTTCATTTTGCCTATGAGTTCCCTTATAAGTCATTGGTCTATGAGCACGTCATTTGATTTGTGGCAATTTTATTAACTAATCTACATATATTTGAATGGCATCAATATTTAATATTCTGATATTACTTACTCTTTTTAGTTTATAAAAATAAAATTGTGAGATCTGATCATGATGCCTGAACTACAATTTTAAAAAGCGTACAAATGTTATCCTTGTTTTATTATACTTCCTGAGTTAGCTTTTTAAATTTGCTGAGTAACTGCTGGGTAGCCGTTAAAGTTGAAAATGTGCTATAAAACCCCACTCCCCAAACCTCCTCCTAAACCTTTTTTATTCTTCAAATTTTATTTCCTTTCTCCCTTCATTTCTTATCTCAAATCAAGCTTTTGCCTGAGTTTTAGCAAGTTTTGAGGTGGAGAATTTGTTAGAGGAATTTTTCAAAGTAAGCACGAGTTGGCCTCCACCTTTGAAATTAGTCGATTTCATCTTCAAACTTTTTAAATGAGATTTCTTAAAATTTGTAAATTTACCAATGTGTTTATCATACTTTATTATAAGTTTATTTAAATTAATTTATTTGTTATAATTAAATTCATATAAATACTAGATTGGTTTAAGACTTGTGCATACAAAATGTCATTTCAATTGTATTTGATATGTACATTTTAAATCTATTAAATATTGATTGAATTATAAAATTTTAGCATAATATACGTTAATATTTATTATAATTTAACATTCTTTTTTACAAATATTGTATTTATTTCGTTTTTGAGATTATATATATATATATATATATATATATATAAATTAATAATTTACACAACGATTAGCCTCTTTATAAATCAATAGGTGGTAATATCAAGTTAATTCTTTTTATCGAAAGTATTAAACTGAGTTGAAAAAAAAAAGAGAGAATGAAGTGTAAAATCTATAAGTATTACTTTGGTTTGATGCATACATATTAGTTTGTTTAAGAAATGTATGCGTGTGTGTATGTAGATTATGGGTGCATTTGAGAATTAAAAATAATGAAATATAAGGGAATTAGTTCCCACATAACACATGAATATAAATTTTGTTTAAGCTTAAATAAAGAAATGAATGCTTTTGGTGTTATATTAAAATCATTTAAAAAAATATATAATGTAATAGATTACAATGACTTGGTAAAGTAGGTTAAAAAGTTTTAAGATCTTTGACATCATCTAAACTATTAGTGATTAATGTCC
The DNA here is from genome assembly GCA_021442155.1 of Cymbidium sinense. Taxonomy (NCBI): domain Eukaryota; kingdom Viridiplantae; phylum Streptophyta; class Magnoliopsida; order Asparagales; family Orchidaceae; genus Cymbidium; species Cymbidium sinense. The sequence goes on along the minus strand of CM038228.1, from coordinate 78,755,217 downwards.
AATGATGTTAGAGATGATCTTTGATATATATTCTATATTATAAATTAATGTGTAGTGTATAATTAATTTGTAATGATATAGAAGTCTAGATACATAAATTTTGATTGTTTGTCATAATATCGTAAAAAAAATTGAGTTAGTTAATCTCTTAGTTGATTCTTATATACAATGAGAATTTAATTGAGATGAATTAGTGTCTATATATGTTGGATGACAGGAGTCAAATTATTGTGTTGTCATAAATAATTTGTTAAAATTGAAGAACACAATCGTGAGTGTGTATGATGTTAGGTGTTACACTATAAATCTAATTTGTTAAATTCTTGACAAAGGTTTTGTCACAATTGTTATTGAAGATGATGCAAGGTGCTCTACATCTTGGATGTTTACCTACAAAACCCTTATGATTTATGTTGAGATTATTCCTTTGTAGGTTGACGCATTAAATATTGACTATTTCATATCTCAACTATTATCATCTATCTTATATAACTAATATTTATAATTTCTTCTATGTCTAGTCATTAGTTCAAGTCATGTTATATTTTCTCTATCTTAATATAATAGTTACATTTTAGGGCTTAAAGTACTTTAGAACCCAATAGAGCAAGTAGCTCTATTTAGGTTTACTCTCCTCCAAAGGACATGAGTCTCCATTTAGCTATTGTTGATGAGGAGTATGAGATTATAAATAGTGGTTTAAATAAAGATAGTAGTAATGATTGTAAAGATGAAAAAATAGCAGAAGCTAAAAATCTATTATTATCGGGCCATTTTCTAATTTGAATTTTTTTTTTAAATTTGCAATCAACTGATTATATGACATCTAACAATAAATATACCTAATACTGGTAGACTGCATAAGAATGAAATAAAATTGATTGTTTTGATGGTTCACTTGACTATTTGGCGTTAACTCAAAAAAGTTTTATTTCTGATGAGTTAGTCAAATTTATATGTCTTGTAATAAAAAGTGAGTTGTAATGTGAAATTAGTGGATGGTCGATTATAAATAATTTGCATTCCAGGTGGTTTAGTCTAACAAAAAAACTCAATGTTGCTTATGTTTAGTGATCATCCAGTTCAACTATGTAAGCAGTGTTTGCATGCATTTAGCAAGAAGCGCCTTGGTGGAGCTTAGAAAATTCTAGCAATATAAATAGACATACTTACACTCACCCAATTCTGAATAGTGGTCATCAACAGTGCACATTAGAATTCATCTCATTATTCATACTTCCTAACATAAGGCAACAATTAGATCTCAAATCGAGAGAAATAATAGGATGTATTAAAGCTAAGTTTAATGTTAAAGTATCTTATATGAAGGTTTGGGATGCAAAAGAAAAAAATCAAGATCATTTTTGATAGTTGGAATATGTCTTATAGATCTTTATTTAGGTTTATGAATGTTATATGTGTTCAGTCATGAGATGGTCTATTTATAGAATATAATATGGTCAGTCTAATAGATTTCAATCATTATGTGTAGAGCTTAGATGATACATATCTTTTAAGCAAATATAAGGGACTCTACTTACAGCTATTGCTATAGATTCTAACAATGATTTATTTTTATTAGCATTTGCTGTCATCGAATCTAAATGCAATGAGTCTTGATGATGGTTTATCAAGATGTTATATGAAGCTATTCCTGATGTGCCTGATTTGTGCATCATATATGATTGTCATGTTGGACTTGTTATGATTTTTACTAATAATATAACTTCACATATGTTTTTATAAATCACTATCAAGATTCGTTGCATTCATATTCTACGACAACAAATGCCAATAAAAATAAGCAATTATTAGAATCCATAGTAATAACAATAAGTAGAGTTCTCATATACTTCCCTAAAGATATGCACCATCTAAACTCAACACTGAGTGATAATATCTCCAACCGCTGATCGTTGGACCGATGCCCAAAATAATCACTAAAATCGATTAAATTGATCACTATATTCTATAAACAAACTCTCTTACAGTTGAATGCATAACATTCATAAATCTAAATAAAGATATATAAGATTCCTCCAAACTATTAAAAATAGCATTGATTGCCTTTTTTTTCTTACATCCCAAGCCTTCATATAGGATACTTTAATATTAAACTTAGCTTCAATATATTCTATTATTTCTCTTGTCTACTAAGGTGCTTCCTACTATATGTATGCAAATGTCACTTACACGGTCGAACTGGATGATTACTTTGAATATAAGCAACAATGAGCATTTTTTTGTTAGAGTAAATCATCTAGAGCTCTACATTATTTATGATCGATCACCCACTAAATGTACATTATAACTCATTTTTTGTTACAAAAAATGTCTTCTACTAACTCATTTAGAATAAAACTTTTTTGAGTTAACATCAAGTGCTCAAGCGAATCATCAAAGCAATTAATTTCATTCTATTCATGTGTATTTTGATTGTATTGGATATATTTATTGTTAAATGTCATATAATCGGGTTGATAACAACTTAAGAATGCATTTTCTCGAATTAGGTCATAGCCTGATAATAATGGAGTTTCAGCTTCTGCTCTAGCAATATCTTCAAAATTGATGCTATCAATACTACTATTTTTACTTGAGCCACTATTCATAGTCTTATACCTTTCATCAACAATAGCTAAATGGAGACCAATGGACGAGAGTAATCCTAGATAGAGCTAGTTTATTAAATTTAAACCACTCTAAGCTCCGAAGTGGGACTATTATATCTGGATAAACAAAATATGATATGATTTATACTAACGAGAGGACATAGAAAAAATTGTACTTACTAGTCATATAGGTGGATGATGATAGTTGAGATGTGAAATAATCAATATTTGGTGCGTCAACTTGCAAAGAAATAATCTCAATATAAACCATAAATGTTTTGTAGGTAGCTACATCCAAGGTATATGAGCACACTACATCATTTTCAATAATAGTTATGATAAAACTTTTATCAGGAATTCGACAAATTAGATTTGTAGTGTAACACGATATCATACTTTAACGCACGATTGTATTCTTCAATTCTAATAAAGTGTTTTGTGGCGATGATGCAATTGGACAACTTTTGCCACCAACATATTTAGATGCTAATTCATCTAATATAGTTAAATTCTCATCATATGTAAGCATCAATTGAGTGAGTGACTGGCTTATTTTTTATAATACTATGACAAATAGTCAAGATTTATATATACAGATTTTTGTATTATTACAAACTGATTATCTATTATGCATATTTATTTATAATAGAGTATATGTATCAAAGATCATCTCTAATATCATTAAACATTTATCACTAGATGTTTAGATAAACTTTAAGGTCAAAAGATTTTTTAACCTATTTTAACATATCATTCTAATATATCACATTTTTTAAAGAAATAATTTTAATCTAACACCAACGGTATTCATTTTTTTATATTTTGACTTAAACAATATTTATATTCAAGAGGTATAATTAAATATTCCTAAGGAGCTAATTCCCTTCTATTTTCATTATTTTTAATTCTCATATATGTAGAAAAAAAAATCAACTTGATATACTATTGATTTGTAAATAGACTATTTTTTTGTGTGAATAATGATTTTTTTCTTCAAATTCAACTTCAATTATTAATTATTATTATATATATTATATCAAAAAATAAATTAAATTATAATAAATATTAACATATATTATGCTAAAAATTTATAATTAAATCAACATTTTAATAGATTTAAAATGTATATATCAAATATGATTGGAATGCCATTGTTTATGATATTTTACATACACAACTCCTAAATCATCTAAAGTTTGCATGAATTTAATAATAACAAACATGTTAATTGAAATAAACTTATAATTAAGTAAGATAAATAGTTGGTAAACTTAAAATTTTAAGAAATCTCACTAACCAATTTATTTATTGTTTTAGAAGATAGATATTGGCTTACACTTGGTTTGAAAATTTCCTATAACAAAGACAAACATGTTCTCCATCTCAAAACTTATAAAAAGAGCTTGATTTGAGAGATGAAATGAAAGGAGAGGAAGAAATAGAATTTGGGGAAGAAGAAAAGGGATTTGGAGGGGGTTTGTGTGTGTGTGTGTGTTGGGAGAGGGGTTTATAGCCCATATTCAGGCTTAATGGCTAGGCTAGGAAATTAAAATAAATTGCCATTGTGCTGGTGACGCATAGGTGATTTTTGCTTGTGGCATATGAAATCCCCATGGGTGAGGGGTTTTTAACCCATATTCGTGATTAACGACTAGCCTAAAAATTTTTTTAAAAAAATCATCAATGTATTGGTGATTTCTATCACATAGGCAAAATCATCATCTACGTGGTGATTTTGTCACCATCTACATGGTGATTTTGCCTATGTGGCATATGAAATCATCACTGTAGTGACGATTAGGTCTCTTTTATTATTATTTTTTGAAAATTTATTTTTCTTAATTTTTTTAACCTGATCTATCTTAAAATATTCTATAAAATATTTAGCGTGATCATACCATTTGACAAGTGGAATGTATATTTAAAAGCCTACGTAGTTTTGAGTTGACATAACAATTATTATTTCATATATTTTTTAAATTATTAAGCTAGGATGGAATCTTGTGCATCATATGTCTCTATGGCACATATAAAGAACGGGTTGAAATAATATTTTCATTTTAATAGATGATCTTCAACATTAAACTTCCTACTTGTTCTTAATTCCCACCCAAATAAAGAACAAACTTTCCATGGAGTTTTGTTTATTGTTAAATCTATAAATAAATAGATTTAATGACATTAATCAAATATATAGGAGACTATGATTATATATTGTTTTATCTAAGTTATACTTGGAACAACTATTTAAAGAGAAATACAATAGAAATACATAACAAAAATTAAGAAAAGAATACTCATAAGAGGCAAACAAGATAATTTTGGAGATGCTAGAGCGAAGCTAAAGGTGGCTATAGGGGTCTAAAGAGAGCTTGTAGGAGGTTAGATGATAGCTTTAGGAGGTTGATAGGAGCCTAGGTTAAGACTAGAGGATTACTTTAGTGAGGATCGAGGGAGATTAGAGAGAGGATAGAGAAAATTATAAGAAAAATATGAAGTTAGAAGAGAGAAAGCTTGAAGTGTGAAAAAGTACACCCCAAGTGGACATATATGACCCTAAGGCTAAGCATTATTACATTTTGTGCAATAATATTATTGTCAATTATGAGCAATGATATTATCATCATCTATGTCACCTATTATAATGCCTTATGAACTACCTAATTGAAAAACACAATAGTGACATGATTTGATAAAGGGTAAAATGGTCATACTAATGTCATATAAAATATCACTGTTTTCTTGATTTGAAAGAGGAGCAATATTATTCGGTGTAGGAAAATATTTTTTGATTGTGACATTAAATGTAGGTTAATAAAAGAAGATTTAAAGAACCCTTGTTCATAGAATATATAAAAGTATTTAATAGCTTCATGAACATCTTTATAACTAGAAAGAAGACCGTTAAGTTTGAATATTCATTAATAAAATTATGGTTCCTTACCCCTTAAATTTCTAATACAAGAAACTATGGCCATATCTCTTCTAAGTGTCGAGTAGCCTCTACACATTGAGAAATCCACTTACATTTACATATAGAGGCATGCATAAATTTTTCATTTAGTAACTTGGCTTCGTGAAGTGAAGAATGAGTAGTTTATCTTAAGGCAACAAGAAAATAAAAATTTCTCCTTAGCAATTTTTAAAATCTACGATCTGTGGTTGAGAAGAATTGCTCTCAATTTACTCTTAAGTTTTTAGGGATTTTAATTACAATTGCTCTCAATTTTTGTCCAAAAAAAAAAAAAAAGAGTAATTACAATTAAAATCCCTAAAAACTTAGGGCTCTTTCAGGATCAATTTTATTTTTTTTTAATTTATATTTTTATGTTATTTTTAAAATATATTTGTTTAACATATTTTTAAAATATTTTCATTTCTTATTTTGGAAAAATAGATCATATTTTTTGAATATTTTGAATGTTATTAAATAATTATCTCTAGCAAATATATATTATTTAAAATAAAAATATAAATAAAATTTATCTCAAATAGACCCTAACTGAATTAGATACATACTCCTAGAGATGTTTACAGTTGAACTACTTTATTTACAAAATAGAAAAGTGACAAAACTAATAGGATATGAAGTAATATAGAATAAATTGGGCATTAATAAAAATAAATAAAAGAAGAAAATGAATGAATGAAATGCCTGACTTAATCAGCTTTATTAGGGAAAATTTGTGATCCCCAAGGAGTAATGGGATCACAAGAGATGAATATTAATCCTAGTTATGAATGCTATCTTTGCATCTATTTCAACACATTGGCACTTACCACAAATACTATTTATAAATTTTTAAATTAATATTGGTGATATGACACTAAAAATTCCATTAGGCAAAGCACAAATCTTGATGTCAAAAGTAATCTGATTCTGAATAAAGATTAACCCAGATCAAGAGCTTATTGAAAACTTTGCGATATCAATCAGCTCTTAAATATGGAGTGTTTATAGTCAAATCGAGCGTCTTGACGAGTCGGATCTAACATGTCCAAGATCTCTAATTCTGACTTCATTTGGGCATTCAAATACTTAAAATACATCAGATAATCAAGAATCATTTTGAGTCGTCCGATGGAGTGGTTTAGATTTTGCATGTATTACAAAAGCGTCGCTCTCTGTATAAATAATTCTTTGATTAAATATGAGGGGCGCTAAGAGAAGAGAGAACTCTAAGGTTTGAAGATCCTCCAAGCATAATCGTGTCACCATTCGGTCACAAGCCGCATGCCGCTGCGACCACCGGGTCACCGCCCGTAGCCACCCGGTCCCGTCGTGCCACCACGCCCTCCCCGTCAACCACCACCGTTGGTCGCCGTCGACCACCATCGTCGATCACCACCATTGATACGTCACTGCCAATGTGCCACAACCACACCCGCCGTCGGTCGCCATCGTCGATCAGCGCCAATGACCATCATCGTCGCCGCCACCACTACCGCCATGCATTTTACTATTGTTGGTCGCCGACCACCATCACGGTCCCACCAGTAAGTACCACCACCAATATTGCTAGATCATCACCAATGCCTCATTCGCTCGTTACGCGTATAACATTCTGACCAACTTCATTTACATATTTGTTTATTTTTGTCGGACTTTCTCACATACTATGTAATCTCACTTCTCGGAAAACTTAAACTTTGTACTCCCAAACATATAGTGGAACATTTTTGTCTTGGGTCGTGATTTTTCCCCTTATTTTAGGGTTTTCACTTAAAATCATGGAGTTTCTTCTCTCTTCAAATATCCTGGTGTGGATTTCTCAAAAAGAGCGTGAAGTTTTATTCTCTAGATTGGATTTCTAGCATGCAACAGTTTGACGTCATTTGTAGGAAACATTTCCTTTGCATCTTCACAATGGTTATCGACTTTATGTTGAGCACCTATATGGTGAAGAAAATCTTACTATCGAGGAATACATAAGAAGGATGAAGATTCATCAAACTTCGAATCTTGAGCTTTTGTTAAAGACCGGAGGGCAACTTTTAATCTCAAAATATCATCCAAATCAATATTCCGGATATCTAATTGATTATCAGTTTGAGAAGCAAGTCAATAATATTCATGAAAAAAATAAAGATCAAGGAGCAACTTTGGCTAGAAATGAATATTTTTGATTTGACCTCCTCCACACAGGTTAAATGTTACCAATTAACACTCTGACAAACAACCTCGAATAGTTCATAACTTTGTACTTACTCCACATAGGTTAATGTCATCGAGTAACACTCTGACAAATAACCTCGGATAGGTCATTATTTTGTACTTACTGACAGTTAACGTCTCCGGTAATACTCACAGATAATCTCGGAAAAATCAAAATGTTTAACCTCTTCCACACAGGTTAACGTCATACCTTGACAAAACAATCTCGGGTGAGAGTTAAAACTATTGACTTCTTCCTATATCGCGTAATATAATCTGACAAACAACCCGGATGGGTCAAAATCTGATTTCAATTACCTCTTCCATATAGGTTAACGTTATCAAATAACACTTTGACAAATAACCTCGGATGGGTAAAAAATCCTCAGCGAATTAATTCAACCTCTTCCATACAAGTTATTGTCATCAAGTAATACTTTGACAAACAACCTTGGATGGGTCAAAAATCTTGGCGGATTGATTCGACCTCCATACAGTTAACGCGTCAGTAACACTTCAACAAACAACCTCGGATGGGTCAAAATCTTCAACATATTCGATTCAACCCATACAGTTCATCGTCAAGTAATACTTTAACAAACAATTTGGATGACTCAAAATCTTGGATTGATTGACCTCTTCCATACATGTGCGTCATCAGTAATACTTTGACAAATAATCTTGATGGGTCAAAATCCTTGGCGGATTGATTCTCTTCCATACAGGTTAACGTCATCAAGTAACCATTTGATAAACAACCTCGAATGGGTCAAAAATCCTTAGCATATTCAAATCAACTTCTTCCATACGGGCTAATGTCATCAAATAACACACAACCTCGATAGTTAAAATCCCGTGATTGATTACATTCCATTCAGTCAGCGGCATGAAATAACATCATGAAGAATGACTCAAATTATCGTAATTTCTAAGTTTTTGAGAATGATTCATAATCAATGCTTCCCCACCACCTTGATGGTTGTGATTGTTTCAAGAAATTCAATTTTCTATAAAATATATGGACTTGATGCCTCCAAAATGACACTTCTCTCGATGGAAAAGAGATGAACTACGCGAGGTCGACGAGGACAATTGATGTCTCTTTCGAGAAAGCAGCCGTCATTATGAACTATGGGCCTTGATCGCCTTCAAACCGGTCAATCACGAGGATAGTTCTTCTCTCGAGAAAACGGAGCCTCGTCATGAACTACGTCTTGATGCCTCCAAACCGGTCCGATGAAGACAATTCTCTCGAGGAAAAAGTCACCTATGAACTACGGCTTGATCACCTCAACTTCGGTCGGTCGGCGAGGATAGTTCCTCTCGAGGAAAATCGAATCTCGTCATGAACTACGTCTTGATCGCCTCAAACTCGATCGGTCCAACGAGGATATTCTCACATCGTCGTATGATGAAATGCCTCCAATCTGAACTCGAGAAACGGAGCCTCAGTATGAACTCGGTCGATATCCAATACGAAGATAGTTAATCTCTCGAGGGAAAAGCGAGAAAGAGTCTTAATTAACAAAGCGAATGACTTTCTTCTAAGAAGAAGGTCAGAGCTTCGCTGACAAAAAAAAAAAAAAAATTATTATCCTAACCTTTAAACTTCTGCTAGATAATTTATCATATAACGTAGAAAAATACTAAAACATATGGGAGTTGTGTCTCCTTACTTGACCCTAGGAGGATTTTATAGACCCACTATAAGGAAATAAAGGAAAAAAAAATTTTTTTAAATGAAAAAAAATCCCTCTCCTCATTATGGCTAACGTTAGCTAACCATTTAATTAAACAAAACCCTCTCCTCATTATGACTGATGTTTGACAACCATTTAATTAAAAAAAATCTCTCTCCTCATTATGACTAGTATTTGCCAATCATTTAATTAAAAAAAAACCTCTCCTCATTATGATTAGTATTTGTCAATCATTTAATTAAAAAAAATTCCCTTCTCATTATAATATTTAATTATAAAACAAAACTTCTCTCTTTCAAAACTAAATGTTGATATATATAATAATCAAATAAATAAACATTAATAATTAATTAGTTAATAAATAAATTAATACATATAATATATGTAATTACAAATCATAATAATAAGTAAAGTTATTTTATTTGTAAAAAAAATTTAATATATTTTTGGATGAAATAAGTAATGTCATTCAAAAAGGGGAAACGGCTTGATATGACCGAAAATTTCGAGTTTAAGATCGAATCTTGATCTCAAAGTGTCGATTAGTAAGAATCAGATCAATTCAGAAAATTTGCGATATCATCGATTGAATATGAAGTGTTTATAATAATCGAATCGGCGTCTTGACTAATCCCAACGCAGATCTCATAATTACTTCATTTGGGCATTCAAATACTTAAAATACATAAGATGATCAAAGAATCATTTTAATCGTAGATGGGGTGGTTTGATTTTAAAATATATTTACGTCCTTTCTTGTCATAAATAGCTCAATTCTTCACATAAGAAAAATAAGAAAAAGAAATAAGCTTAAGATCCTAAAATGTCACTAATTCGGCGATGCAGAATAACCGTCGGTATTATCTCAACACTTATCAATTGTAAATTATCATAGACCATCATTTTCAGCCTAATACGACGTATTGCACATATCCGCCAGGGGCTAGAAAGAAAAATCATCAGCTGTATGGTATCTGGTTAGCCATCGTCAACCATCAACTTATTATTGGTAGGCCGATCCTTCACCACCGCTTCATAGCTGATCTAAATCATCATCGATAGTCATTTTACTGCGATCTTATCCACTCAATCCCTCCATTTGCTAATTATTATTACACGATTACATTCTTGTCAGCTTTCTCACATATAACTTTGTATCTCATATCGAAAACTTAAAACTGTGAAACAGATATAATGGAACATTTTCTTGGATAAGTCTCTTAATTTTTCCCTATTTCTTGAATTTTTCAAATAAAATCCACTTTCTGTTCTCTCTTCAAATATCAGCATGAGTACTAGATTTCTCAACAAGACTAAAGCGTAAAATTTTATTCTACTATACCTGAATTTCTAGCACGCAACAATTGATTTTTAAGAATATTTTTAAATAAAAAATAAAAAATTAATTTTAGTTTATGTTACTGTTAACTTGAAACTTATAAATTCTAAGCAAGACACCCTCTACTTAGACAGCTTTAAGAAATCCTAATATCAAAGATGATATTTTCCTCAAACCAAATAACATACCACCTTAACCAATTTTTGTTTATTTATTTCTAAATATATTCATTAAAATTATAGAATTATAAGTGTAAATGATGTAAGAGCTTGACTGGTTTATAGGCTTATTAACTCAACTTATTGAGCAACAAGCTCCAGCACAAACTCGAGCTTAGTTTAAAGCACCTTCAGTATCTTCATATTCTTGGTTGAACTCAAACCCCATTCATCACTAATTCACTCGCATCCCAAACCTTCAATCACGCGTGCTTCATACCTTTCTCATTGTAGGTGGATTTACAGGAATTTACTAACTGAATATATCTCAATGACTTTTCGAGTTTCAAGTAGCAGGTAAGAGAAAAGGTTAAGAGTCGAGCTTGAGCTTAACTTATAAGCTCAAGTCGAATTTGAGCTAAAATTTAGATGTTCAAGTCGAATAACTCAGACTCCTTTGTACCCTCAATCAGAATCTAATAAATTCAGAAAAAATTTGTGTTATATACAGATTTTTTTTTTTTTTTGTTGGAGGGATATTTAAGCAAATTTAATCACAAATTCACACACATAACATATATGCAAGAACTTGAACTCAAGACCAGTTGAAAGTGAATGCTCTCAACAATAATAATTACGAAGCTATTATAAGATCGGACAAGAAAACAATAATTTGTCTTTAATTTCTCATAATGGCATCAATATATATAATTTAATGCAAATGTTACGGTATTTCCACGTCAAAAATTTGAGTCTGAATTCAAACATAATAGCAGAAAAATAAAATGTAAATAAGCTTAGGATTAACCATTAAAATATCCATCAAGATATTTTGACACATTCTGTATAAGAATAAGTCTACTTTTACTGCACGTATCATCTCAAGACCACTAAACTATTAAATAATATAATTAAATTTAAAGAATACATACAACTAAATTAACAGACAAATAATTTAACTGTACGATATTGCACATATCAATCAACTGTAAGGAGAACTAGAAAAGAAAGCCACTGGAAGTTTCTCTCAAGTATCAAAATGGTTAACCATAGTTAACAAAAACTTATCAAAAGAAGAATTCTCATCATGTGGGAAGATGATGGACACCTTCTGGGTTCCTTCATCCACATCTAAATTCAAAATTTTAGTCTCTAACTGACCAAGCGATCCAATAACTTCCCAAGCATTTACCCTTTTGACAGCTTAGTCTAACGCAACCACCATTTCTTGATAGCTGAGATAGGAGCATTTAAGAAGGGAACATATCGATTAATGAAAGGGTTTATAGTACGACCGATCTTGGACCAGACGCTCTGATGGTAGCTAGAAGTTGCAGGAACATGATACATGAGCTTCAGCAGCTGGAGAACAAAATAAGAGAGGATGGAGTTTAACAAAATATATTTGTCTCATCGAAGAAAGAATAAATATTCTGTTCTGATATCAGTCTGTTTTATTGAGGATAATAATGCAGAATATGCACTCTGCATGTTAAGAAAGAAACTAGTTAAAGTTTTATAGCATAATACTCTTAGGAATATGATTCTCAGCTAATAGGTTGAAAAAAATGAACAAAGAAGGTGGCAGAGTAATGTAAAATGCACAAAAAGATCATGTAAATAATTAGTCTTCATTCCTTTGCAGAAATTATCAAATAAAATGAGACAGACTGGTGTTTGAACTTCTCTATTTCGTTTTTAGAACAAAATAAATAATATCAAAGAACGAAAACATACCTGCCAGTACATAAATGTGTGGATTATGCTGCGCCTTTGCCTGAAACAGGAAACAGATTTTGAGTACTTCGTTATGTTAATGTCTAAGATTAGGTACTTAAATTCACAAAACAACGGAGAAAAGTTTTTTTAAAAAAGGAAATGGAGGAAAGAGTAGAAGAAATTAAAGCCAACTTACGAGAACAGTGATATTATGAATAGGAAGCCCACGGCAACCTCAGCATTTGAACTGAGAATACTAATTGTGGTAGTGTTCACATCAACCCACAAGCAGGGTTCATCCAGATATTTCCTATACCAGATTCATCACTTATTAAATGCAAAAACCACTGATCAACATTACATTTTTTTTTAAATAAAGCAAGTTATATCAATAACTTTGGTGACCGTGTTTAAACAGTCAAAAAATTAGAAACTTATTAGGATTGATCGATCAGAATAAATCATGATGAATATCTTAGAAAACAGCACAGGCCTGTCAACAACTGGATTATCCTATCCGTGCATGAAGATAGGAAAAGAAAAAGCGTATCTGGCAGCAAGGAGCCACATATTTGTCTTGTGGAGTGATCCTAGTGCTTTCCAGGTCCTTTTCTATTTTTATCCTGCAATCACACAGCTGGATCTTTGCCTCATGAGCAATCCAATCCAATTCTTCATCTCAGCCATCAGCAATCAGCCATTGCTTATCAGTAGTTGGCAACATGCTCTCAACCACCTCACATTTGTCTCGAGCCTTGGACGTGAGTACAAGGCACCTTATGTTGATGAAGAACAATAGATGATGAATGCCACCTTTCCTTGGTTAACAAGACATCATCATGCTTATCCAAACTACTTAGGACAGGTTTATAAATCATCATTCTTTCATTCATTTCTATATCATACTCCACGAGGCGTAAACCCTATTTTTTTTCACATTTTGTGGCCATTATTGTTGGCATGCTCCTTTCCTTCCTAATGTTCGCATATTAATTTTGTTTACTCGTGCATTTTATACCCTCCGCCTATTTTCTACCATCTTATCTTCTATAGGTGCTACTCTCGCAATCTCTCTAATTATCATTTTCAAATTTACCGTTCCCAAATATCCCTCTTAGCATTTTCATTTTTCCTACAGTCAACTTGACTACCTATGATTTGTTATAATCAACACTTGGATGTATGTAACATTGTCAGCTTTATTACAATTCTTATCAAATTGATCTTTAACTTCTCTCCATGATATTCCCTTATTGCATAATAGTCACTTATATTCTCCTTCTATATAACAGACCCAACGTTACCTTTGATCTTTAACTTACTATTGACTCGTGCTATAACTCTACTGTGATTAGGAACTTTTAGTCACTCTACAACTATAGTATGCTAGTTAATATTTCATCTTACTTACCTTTGCTACTTACAATCGGTATCTACAAGTATTTGGGTATAAGAAATGTAATTTATATATTTAAGTGTACATGTGATGCAAAGAAAAGAAGTGAGTGATGCTCTATTATTGATTTGGAGTTAATTGGCTACTAGGAGGAAGATAACTTGAGAAAAAATGATAAAAGAAAATCAAGAAATTCAGATACCCAACCTAGAGAGATGAGAAAGATTTCTTTGTACACAATACGGTGTAACCCACATACACATCTTAGATAAATATAAATAAACAACTAATTTTATTCATCAACAATCAATCAATCTAAAAATTCCATCCAAGTAGTAACCTTATTTATAAAATAAAACAAAAATAAGGAAGTTAATCAAAATTGCCTAAAACAAGGATGAGATTATCCTTCTTTTCATTATATTTAATCCATAAAACACAATTTGCCCTAAATGAAAGATGGGTGGGTCTAAGAAGAGCTGAAAATGGGTATAATTCAATTTCTTTTTGTAACCTATCATGACTAGATTATGATTGGCTTATAAGAGATTGTACTTTTGTGGGCTGAATCTGTTGGAAAAATCAGCCAAAACGAACGGTACTGCATCAAACAAGGATGATACTGCATCATCGTGTTTTGTAATATATCTTCAAATACCTTTATGATGCATTCTATGAGATTAACCGATCAAGAAAATGAAGCTCAACTAGTTGGGATAAGGTGACAACAACTGCTATTGCTGCTGATGATGAGAGAACAAGCCAGTGCAGAGCAATAAGTCATGCACTATGTCAGATATATGGCCCATAGTATGACAAGTTGTTCTGAACTTGGAATGAGGAAAATCATATAAAATTATGACACTTGAATTTTCCATTAAGCAGCTGATTTCTAATGTAGAGTAGATAACAAATTACTTTTAAGATCCTACCCAAACCTCCATGTCCAGAGGAAAAATAACATCTCAATAATAGCATTTGCTTGCAATGATTTAACATAAATAAAACCCAAATAATAAAATATAGATTGATTGAAATAGTGCAGTCGGTCGTCCGATGACCCGGTTAGGAGAGTAGATGCATTAGATTTGCCTTATGTTAAGAAAGTTAGAGGTAGACCTAAAAAGACTTGGTTAAGATATATAAAAAATGACCTTAGTATACTTAAATTAAATGAAAATTTGACACATAATAGGACACAATGGAGACGAAGGATTCATGTAGCCAACCCCGCTTAATGGGATAAAGGCTTCTTGTTGTTGTTGTTGTTGAAATATTGCAGTCAAAGTTGAAGAAAAGAAACTCAAATCAGAGTGATATGAGATTCAGAACCAAGTCAAAAGTGTGGAGATGAATTTAACATACTCATCAAACAACCACACACATAGTAGGTTCAACTGAGAGAAAACTTTGAGTAATCTATTTCAATTGATAACTTAATAACAATTAATCGAGGATCAAGAAGTCTAACAAAATATTCACCAACCAAATGGGAGTCTAAAAGAAATAAATGAATAATATCAAGACTGGGAACCACAACGAAAACTTACCCAAAATAAGGAGTTAAAATAGAGTTAGCTAATTTAAAAATCTCAACATCATAATAAATAAGGGCCAATTTATCCTAAAATATGGAAAAATGTTTCTATTGAGGGTGGGTTTGATCCTTGGTGAAAAGACAATGAAAGTTGAATAAGTGAAGCCCACAAAGAACCAAAAAGCCTTTAATCTTTCAACAATATTAATGAAGGTCAAAGGAGCACCGATGGTAAGAGATACAATGGCCATAGCATCCCTAGTAGTAAGGAAAAAAATAGAAAAATCAAGCACTATAATTGAATAGGAACCTCTAAGATGCAAGGAGCTATAAAGGAAGGAAGTGGTGGCCTAAATGACAATTCATTCAAAATCCTAGGAGCAGCTAATATAGGAGAAAGAAGACATGAGATTCGTTAAGAAACCAACACCAAAGAAGGGTCTAATGCAACGATTAGAATGTCAACCGAAGCACCATTTTTAGATGAAGTGAATGAGCAAAAAGATGGTAGCATGAAAGCCAAAAAATCGACAAAAATCAAGAAAGTGGTTCGAGAAGGCAAAACAATTGCCAACTGCAAAAAGCCAAATAGTGAGCACGAGCTTAGGCAATGGTCGCATTGTCAAAAGGGAATGGACGGATGAAGTCAAAAATGTGTAAGAATCGTTGCATGAAAGTGAGAGCACTTGACCAATCTCATCCTCACACAAAGCCAACAATTTGTAAGCATGACAACACAACAAGCGAAGTAAGCAAAACTCAAAGGTACTATACTAGCACACAAGAAATCATAAAGGAGAGTAATGGAGCTACTTGCAAAAGCCCGGAGAGCTACCATGCTTCAAGCACTATGAGATTGAGAACAAATGATGGTGATTGCATTTGTTAAGAGTTAGGTATGTACATAAGTTGAGAAAGAATCTAATATCTTTGTGTGCTCTTAATGAAGTTAAGTACATTTTTTTAGTAATGTTAAGGGAATGGACGGATGAATTCAAAAATGTGTAAGAATCGTTGCATGAAAGTGAGAGCACTTGACCAATCTCATCCTCACACAAAGCCAACAATTTGTAAGCATGACAACACAACAAGCGAAGTAAGCAAAACTCAAAGGTACTATACTAGCACACAAGCAATCATAAAGGAGAGCAATGGAGCTACTTGCAAAAGCCCGGAGAGCTACCATGCTTCAAGCACTATGAGATTGAGAACAAATGATGGTGATTGCATTTGTTAAGAGTTAGGTATGTACATAAGTTGAGAAAGAATCTGATATCTTTGTGTGCTCTTAATGAAGTTAAGTACATTTTTTTAGTAATGTTAAGGGAATGGACGGATGAAGTCAAAAATGTGTAAGAATCGTTGCATGAAAGTGAGAGCACTTGACCAATCTCATCCTCACACAAGGCCAACAATTTGTAAGCATGACAACACAACAAGTGAAGTAAGCAAACTCAAAGGTACTATACTAGCACACAAGCAATCATAAAGGAGAGCAATGGAGCTACTTGCAAAAGCCAGGAGAGCTACCATGCTTCAAGCCCTATGAGATTGAGAACAAATGATGGTGATTGCATTTGTTAAGAATTAGGTATGTACATAAGTTGAGAAAGAATCTAATATCTTTGTGTGCTCTTAATGAAGTTAAGTACTTTTTTTTAAGTAATGTTAAGGCACTTAAAGTCTAGAAACATGTATTAGTTATCATGACAATGAATATAGTTATTAGATTCTATGTATTGTAAGGTGCAACCTTGGGTAGTTACATTATATCTAAATCACAGTTCGCACATTGTGTGTTTTGGAACTTCAAACATACATAAATGGAGAGCAATTCAAAAATGATTAAACGAATCGATCTTGTATTGCATAGTTTATCTCAGTGTCAAATTTGTTGACCTCATTTTTAATGAGATTAACACTCATTCATTTTCTTAGCCTATAAGATTTAATCCTAGTCAAGGGTTTGCCTCGCATAGACCATTAAAACACTATCCAATGGCTAGATGAATATCACAACCCAAGCCTAAATCAAAACAATTGAAATTCATGACTTATTCATTGGATCCTTATTTTATTCTCTAAGTCCTTGGCTCGCTGGCTCAGATCGATCCTTCATTGTCGAATACCCTTTCCAGCTAGTATACTTATTCTGGTAGCCTCGTTGCCAAATACCTTTTGTGACGAGTATGTTTGTCTTAGTGACTAGAACTGTCAGGTCACTACAGCTTGTCCGCTATTTTGGGTATACATTTAGTTTCCTGATTCTTCTATTCCTTATAGAGAAATCTTGTAAAAATGATAGAATAATGAAAAAATTGATTTAGCTGTAAACATTAATGAACTGTATAAAAGAGAAAATGTATGCAATTATAAAAGGTGACATCATCTTTTGACTAAATCTAGTTTTACAACGCACCAGATGCTATAAATGGATTATATTATCATTCTTTAGCTTGTTCAACATCTGCTTCAGTTACTTGCTCAAATAGATTTTTCAACTTTAGGGATCGAGACTATGAAATTGAAAACATAATTGCTATGGACACCAAGAAGCCTTGTGGAGACAATGATCTTGTGACTTTATGAGCAGATCTTCGAAAGATGGCCAAGAAAGCCAAGAAGTTGAAAGAGGTCGCTGTCATTCCTGTGGCCAAGGCACCAATGCCAACTCTTCCTGCTGGTGCAACTTTAGCTCCAAATACCTCCAAGGATCCACAAAAAGTATCGAGCACTTACCCTACTGAAGGGTGAGTTATTGCGGCAAGTCCTCATCCTGTGCGACCTGCGAGTGTCTATAAGGAGGATGAGGAAGGAGAGAATGAACCCTTAATCCTACGTAGGAAGGTACTGGTGAGCAGGATGGTTGGATCTGCTACCACGAAAGGTTATAGAGGAATACCCTGTTGAGGTGAGACTTGCCTTTTATTTACATTACGAGATCCTCTGTCCATGAATCTAAATTTCTCCTTTAATCGCAGCTGAGCATGACTAACATTCAAGCATCAGTGAAAAATGATGAAAGGCACTTGCTAGCTCTTCAAATTATTTCCTCTGACAATACAAATAGCCTTGCTAAATTACTTCGCCTTTCTATGAGTAATTTACTAAGCCATAATCTAAGTAAAAAGGAATTCCACTTACTCGAAAAATGACTTCGAAGGTTAAACCTATAACAAATCCCCTCATAAAAATTCCTTTTTTAGTTTTTAATGGATTCATCGCGGGTTAACTTGGCGACACTTCATGTGGACCTGGCAGAGAGTTCTCCCAGTAAGGAGCAGCCATCAAAGCTCCCACCGCTACAGCCAGCTTCACCTCAACCAACATCATGGAGATGATGTGTAGTTTTCCTTCTACTCCCAAAGATAGCAGCAAGTCCGAAGGGCGAGTCTACTCGACAACCGTGGGAGATGCAAATGCTTAAGTTATTATTTGAATTTTCATACCATACATATGTGTATTTATGCTTAACTTAGTATCATGCAAACTATCCTACCATGTCGCAACTATGATGTGTTTATCAATGCTTAGCTCAATGATCATTTGAATTGTCATATTATGAGATAAATACTTGATTAGAATTTCAATCTCCTTTTGTCGAAATGGTAATTATGTGTAATGTGACTTAAACATTGTCTTACTACTAAGCATACATTTATGACATAATTGTCTCTCTTTTGCCTAACCATGACTATCCTATCTTACTTATTCATTTCGCAACAATCCTTACATGCTTATGCATAGTTGAACATAAAAATAGGATGTATCTTATTGTTGCAAGATATAAATCTTGTTTTATTAGCAAATGTCTATTTATGTGAGGTGATGATAAAAAAATCTAAAACATCAAAGTTAGAAAGGACTTACAAGTTAATATGATACAAAATTGAATTATTTCTTTTGCAAGTTAGGAAAACTCCCTTAGAGGATTTAGGCTTATAATATATCTTGTGAGAGAATGGGGAGAAGTAGGAGAGTAAAGTCTTCATAAGAAAAGGATTCTCTCATATTTATAATGTTTAGCCCCTTAGCATGAGGCCAAACAAATGGGACTTGTGTCATCCCATCAAACCTCTCAATGTCATACCACATGCGAGAGATCTTTAACTTTATTATTTCTTTAAATGTTATATGACAAGAACATAAGTTTAAGGGAAGATTAACTTCCTTTTTGTCATTTCCTCTCAATGTCATACCACATACACATACAAGTAAGAGACCTTTAACTTGGTTTGTCATTTATCTTTAATGTTGGATGACAAAAACATAAGTTTCAGAGAAGATTAATCTTTTTTCATTTTCTCTCAATGTCATATCATATACACATGCAAGTAAGAGACTTTTTTGTCATTTCCTCTCAATGTCATACCACATACAAATACAAGTAAGAGACCTTTAACTTGGTTTATCATTTATCTTTAATGTTGGATGACAAAAACATAAGTTTCAGAGAAGATTAACTTCTTTTTTGTCATTTCCTTTCAATGTCATATCACATGCATATGCATGTACGGAGATCTTTAACTTGATTTGTCATTTCTCTTTAAATATTATATGACAAGAACATAAGTTTAATGGAAGATTAACTTCCTTTTTGTCATTTCCTCTCAATGTCATACCACATACACATACATGTAAGAGACCTTTAACTTGGTTTGTCATTTATCTTTAATATTGGATGACAAAAACATAAGTTTAAGAAAAAATTAACTTCCTTTTTGTCATTTTCTCTCAATGTCATGCCACATGCACATGCATGTAAGGAGATCTTTAACTTGGTTTGCCATTTATCTTTAAGTTGGATGACAAGAACATAAGTTTAAGGGGAGATTAACTTACTCTTTGTCATTTTCTCTCAATGTCATACTACATGTACATGCATGCAAGAAGATCTTTAACTTGGTTTGTCATTTCTCTTTAAATGTTATATGACAAGAACATAAATCTAATTGAAGATTAACTTTTTCTTGTCATTTATCTCTTAATGTCACATGACATACACACAAATCTAAAAAGAGACTTACTTTTCTTTGTCATCTTCTCCTAATATCTCCATAAAATATACATGGGTCTAAGGGGGGAATCTTTACTTCTTTTGTCATTTACTATTCCCTCATTTATGAGTACATGTCATGATGAAAAGAGGAACATAAGCTATCTTAAATAGAATTGGATCATAATGCCATGAGCTACTTTTTAAAATAAAATTTTTCTTACTTAGGCCTTTACTAAAAAAATGGCTCATCTAGAATTGATAAACTTTCTCTTTATATGAAAGACCCATTGAGCTTAATCTTGTAAATGGGGTTATGCAAAAAGTCATGGAGTGTAAATGGGCTTCTAAAATGGCATTTTAAAATAAATTTCAGCCATATTTTATTTGTTGATTGGTAATATAAAAATGACATTTTATCTAATGAATGTTCATACTACACCCCTAAATAAGTGTCAAACATCTGTCTTGCATGAGTTTTTATACTTATATAAATGGGCTTCTAAAATATCATTTTTAAATAAATTACAACCCTCTTTTGTTTGCTAATTGGTCATATAAAAAAAACATTTTACCTTATAAATGTTCATGTCATACCCATAAATAAGTGTCAAACTTATATCTTGAATGAGTAGCTTTATACTTGTAAATGGGTTTCTAAAATACAATTTTAAATAAATTTCAGCCCTCTTTTGTTTGTTGGTTGGTCATATAAAAATGACATTATTTCCTACTACACTGATAAGTAAGTGACAAACTTATATCTTGCAATGGCTTTATACTTAAGTTAATGGGCTTTTAAAATGTCACCTTGAAAATATGTTTAATGCACTTTTAAATCACTTTTAGTTGGCTGATTGATAACATTCAAATTGCATTTTACCTCATAAACGTTCATTCCCGGTTTGGTCTTAAGATCGAGTCCGGGTTATCAAAACCTAAAAATATCATATCAAAAAATCAAACTTGCAAATTGATACCTACATTTCAACTTAGACATTCACATGTTCATACAATATTTTAAAAAAAGATATATGTGTCAAATGTTGACATTTATGAACATATGCAAGATATAAAGCAAATGAACAAATGTTATGTTTCTGACGTTTAAGATCGAAGTTAACAAAACCTAAAAATTCATATCAAAACTCATGCTTGCATTTTGACACATACATTATATGAAGGACATTCCAGGAAGTCCATGGTAGAGCACATCTAGAGTGAGGGACCCGGTTCTAAAATGCAAGTTAGATATAAAGCAAATGTACGCTTTACGCTCTGGTGATCTAGACCGTCCCAAGTTAACAAACCTAAAAATTCATATCAAAACTCATACTTGCATTTTGACACATACATCATGTCAGATTCAACTACTTCAACTTAGACATTTCCATGTTCATTCAATATTTTAAAAAAGAACAGATACCTGTATGTATGTTAAAGTACTCATTAGATCAAGTATCTAGAAAGATATACAGTTGAAATGCAAGATACAAAGAACAGATACTACATATCCCTTGACAGATCGTCGTTAACAAAACCTAAAATCTAATTATGATATTATAAACATTTTAAGTTAATAATATCCGGTAGTAATTTTCATATATAATTACAAAGATACGAAATAATCGACATACAAGTTAAGCCTCTCGAAGAAAAAGCCTCAAACCCGATCTTATGCTCAAGTAAATACAAGATTTGAAGATTATACTTTCGATACAATTTGTACCGATCCTCGTAAAAAATAAGAGTGCCGCCTATTAATCGATATTAATCATATGATCGAGAAGGGCGATTATTATTAAAATTTTAAATAATCAATGATCATATATTCAAGTCTAAATCGATCATAAAAATGATCAAAATTCAAATAAAATAATAAAATATAAATGAAATGAAATGAATTATTTAAATTAAAACCTAAAAATCAATCCACCCTCCGATTGTTTTCATGTGACAAATTAAAAAAATTTTCTCACAAAAGCAATGCCAAATCGAATGATAACTATCTTTACTTCAAATATTCCTAGGCCGTGACGTGCTGTCTCCTATCCGCTGTGATTTTGAAATGACACCACATAAATGGCGCACGCACGAGCCTCTCGACCGGGTAGTTCGCCGCGATGACACTACTAAATTACGGTCACGGCCGCGTGATTTTTGCTAATAAAGCAAGATTTAGAGCATGTAACAATAAGATACATCATCTTTCTATGTTTAACTATACATAAGCATGTAAGGATTATTGCGAAATGAATAAGTAAGATAGGATAGATATCCATACTAAACTCATGATTAGGCAAAAGAGAGGCAATTATTCATAAATGTATGTTTTTTAGTAAGACAATGTTTAAGTCACATGACATATAATTACCATTTAGACAAAAGGAGATTGAAATTCTAATCAAGTATTTGTCTCATAATATGACAATTCAAATGACAATTGAGCTAAGCATTGATAAACACATCATAGTTGCCACATGGTAGGATAGTTTGCATGATATTAAGTTAAGTATAAATAAACATATGTATGATATGGAAATTCAAATAATAACTTAAGCATTTGCATCTCCTTTTTTTTATCAAAATTTTCGGCAACTTCCAAGCGTCATCCCCGCGATATGTACGCGAAGACAGCTTCCACCACGCCAAAAAAGTGCATGGTAGTATCGTGAGACACCACTAGAAAATTTATTGCCCACCACGCCGGCACGGTTAACGAAAGATAAGATTTCTTTGTCAGAACAACGCAGCAGATCTTATATCATAACAAATTCTGCCACATCGGAACAACGTGAATAAGTCTTATAAGAATGATTTCCGCCACATTGGAATAACGAACGATACTTAGACAAGTTTTTCTCAGATTGGAACAACGAACGGCATCTTATAAGAACATATTTCGCCACGCTGGAACAACGAACGCGTATCATGATATTTCCCGCCACACGGAACAACGCAACAGCATTATCGAAAGTTTCCCCGCCGCATTGGAATAATATGAACGGGTACTTATTACAATAGGTTTCAACCTTGCATTTACACATAAACATGCATGTATATGCATTTAAACAAGACATGACATTTGCAAGTTTAGCTAAGCATTGCATTGAAACATCATTAACAAGAAATCATTACATGACTTTTTATTGTATGTCATTTCTCCCCCTTTTTTTGTTGTTTCAATATGAGGGATGAAATAGCTTTTTCAATTTTAGTGAACAAAATAGCATTCATGTGTAAAACGATGAACATATGCTTTACTTTTTACTACGCATAGTTAATATTCAACCTTCCATATTAAAGCCATATATTTCATTCATTTCTTTTGTGGTGGAGAAAAATCGACAAGTAGAATAATAGTTTACACTAAGTATAACTAGCATTCAACCTTCCATAATATATCATGAAATCTAAAGAAGAAATTTCTAATCCACAAAAGAAACTTGAAAATCTGAAGTTTTACCCAAAATCATGCTCATATGAAAGGAATATAGAAATTTCATTCATTTTGGTTTATCTCTAGCCTCCATTTCATCTCTTATTATGATAGCCACAACAGTGAGCATAACAGTTCATAAACTCAAAAGAAAAGAGAGGATTAGATTTAGTAAAGCTTTAGTAAAACCCACAAAATTCGAACATGAAATAATACTTGCATTTGGGTTTGTCAAATTAAGAGAAGAATTCTGAAAATGAGCTTTGTTCAAATCTTCATCTCCATATTATCAAATAACTAAGTAATAGAAGTAAGGAAAGATAGACTTCATAAGTTAAATCCAGAAAATCAGTGTATATAATAAACACTTGTATTAGAACTTAACAAATCTAAAAAATCTGAAAACTAATCTTCTCCCAAGTCATGATTCTCATAATAACAACTAATCATGCAATAGAATAAAGAGCTCCCCAACAAATAATTTCTCTTCCTCCCCCTTCTTCTTTCTCTCTTTTTTAGGAAAATAACACATACATAAATCTAAATTTTCAGATCCAATTAAAGCTAAAGATATTTCGCCCCTTCTTCTTGCATGATTTACCAGAAATCTGTTGCAAAAAGGGCATTTTACACAAAAATCTAAAATACCCAACGGAGTCGCCAGAAATTTGTGGGATCCGAAAATTCATCACCGACCTCTTTTGAAATGAAAATGAGTAGTTTTAGTGTCGGTGAAAATTTCAAAAGGAGAATGAATAGTAGATAAGACACTATCCAGAGATTTCGCCCTCATTTTGTGAGGACATTTTATATCTGTTCTAGGTTTTCTATAGGCCACTATATTAATCTCAATACCGAGAAGACTTTCGATTAAGAATGTTTAAATAATGAGTTTATAATAGCAATGAGTGGAGTTTAGGATTTATGAAATTTATTATTTTTCTTTAAAACTTTTGGTGGGGAGAACGATGCCGATCTAGATCTCATGTTCGTCATCCGGCCTATCGCGGTCATCCCGTCCAGAGGTATGAATCTAACCTCCAAGGATCTGCAAGAACACAGGTCGCCCAAGGTATGTCCATGTACTAGAGTTTGTCATGACAATTATAAGTCAACCTTTTAACATAGAACTTTTGCCCAACCAAAATATATTTTATATTTCAGCTCAAAGAGCAAAGTCGTTGGGAACATACTGCGTGGCTATGACTAATTTTGTGGTCTATCACCGCAACCACGATCGAGGCTCTGTAACCGCATTTATGGTGTCATTTCAGAAAATCATGCGACAGACACGGTCAGCCCCTACGCGAATATTTGAGTGTGAAGATACATGATTCGATTTGACATTACTATTTATAAAGAATTTTTTATCACACCCCAAACAAACAATCATGGAGGGTGGATTGATTTTTTAAGTTTTAATTTAAATAATTCATTTCATTTCATTTATATTTTGTTATTTTATTTGAATTTTGATCATTTTTATGATTAATTTAGATTTGAATATATGATAATTGATTATTTAAAATTTTAATAATAATCGTCCATCTCAATAAATATCGACATTGTATCGTCACTCATTTATTTTTCTAGAAGTAAATTCATGTCAAGAAGATAATCCTTCAAACCTCATTCAACAAATAAAAGGGTTTAGAACTTTTCTTCGAGAGAACTTGTGTTTACAATTGATTCATATCTTATAATTATAACAAAATTAACTTCGATATTATAACTTAAAATTCTTATAATATCATAATGATTTTAGTTTTGTTAACCTGACCCCTCCAAGACCAAACCAGAAATGAAGATGCTCTTTATCTTGCATTTGGATTGCAGATCTTTCTAGATATTTGATCTAATGAATACTTCAACCTACATACGATATCTCTTTTTTAAAATCTATATGGACATGTGAATTAAGAATTGAAGTTTTTGAATGATGTGTCAAAATGCAAAGCATGAGTTTCGATATGAATTTTAGGTTAACCCTAACCCTAAGACAAATCGAAGATAACATATGTTCATTTGCTTTATACTTAACTTGCATATGTTCCTAAATGTCTGAACATTTCACCGCACATATGAGTATCTATTCTTTTAAAATATCAGTTTACATTTAATGCCTAAGTTGAAATGTATCAATTTGGTTTGATTTTTTGATACATTTTAGGTTTTGTTAACTGATCCGGTCCCTAAGACCAAAAAAGCATAAGACTGCTCATTGCTTTTATTTTGCATTTGGGAAGCATATTTCCCATATTTAATCTAATAGACATTTCAACACACATCTGATCGTTTCTTTTAAAATATTATATATATGAATTTTAAGTTTAACTATGTTTAGAATATTACTTTAATACATGTTATAAAATAAGAATCTATTTTGATCAAACATGTATCTGCTTTTTTTTGTATTTAACATTCCCAAATACAGACCGAACGAATATCTGTTCTAGATGGTTAAGCCCACATCTATTCGAAACAGATAGGAGAACTTTAACCTTTTAAAGCATTCCTAAGCTTCGAGTATAATATCTGTCTTAAGAGAAATTTAAGGATTACGGATGACGTATAAATTTGCACGTCATGACCAAATCCCATTACGCGTATTAGGATTTGAATGGTTGAAGGTTAATTCAAATATAAGCATGTATATAGGCTTCCATTCAATGTCTCTTCGAATTTGAAAGAGAGTTTTATGTTTAATAACACCTTTCATATATTCACAGAAAGGAAAGAGTGATACTAATGTTAATGAAGCTACCCACTTACTTCCCATTTTTTTATTCTCTCATTCTTTTAAATGAAAATCAACTAGGACTTAAGCTTCATGTAAAGCAAGTAATCTTAGAGGATCATGCCCTACTTTCATATTAATGTAAGCTATAAATTTAACACTTAAGGATGTAATATAAACGTTTATGAGGTAAACTGCAATTTGAATGTTATCAATCAGCCAATTAAAAGGGGTTTAAAATTGCATTAAACATATTTTCAAGGTGGCATTTTAAAAACTCATTAACTTAAGTATAAAGTCATTCATGCAAGATATAAGTTTGACACTTATGGGTGTAGCATGAAAGAATGTCATTTTTATATGACCAATCAGCAAACAAAAGATGACTAGAATTTATTTAAAATGGCATTTTAGAAGCCATTTGTACAAGTATAAAATCACTCATGCAAGATATAAGTTTGACACTTATTTATGGGTATGACAAGAATATTTATCAGGTAAAATGCCCTTTTTATATGACCAATCAGCAAATAAAAGAGGGCTGTAATTTATTTAAAAATGACATTTTAGAAACCCATTTGTATAAGTACTACTCATGCAAGACATAAGTTTGACACTTATTTCGGGGTATAGTATGAACATCCATTAGGTAAAATACCCGTTTTATATGAACAATCAGCAAATAAAAAAAAATTTATTTTAAAATGACATTTTAGAAGCTTATTTGCACTCCATGACTTTTTATATAAACACATTTACAAGATTAAGCCCAATGGGTTTCATATAAAGAGAAAGTTTATCAACTCTAGATGGGCCATTTTTTTTGTAAAGACCTAAGTAAGAAAAATTTTGTTTTAAAAAGTAGCCCATGGTATTATGATCCAATTCTATTAAAGATAGCTCATGTTCCTCTTTTCATCATAACATGTACTCATAAATGAGGGAATAGTGAATGACAAAAGAAGTAAAAATTTCTCCATTAGACCCATGTACATTTTATGGAGACATTAGCAGAAGATGACAAAAAAAAGTAAGTCTCTTCTTAGATTAATGTGTATATCATGTGACATTAAGGGGTAAATGGCAAGAAAAAGTTAATCTTCTCTTAGATTTATATTCTTGTCATATAACATTTAAAAAAAAATGACAAATCAAGTTAAAGATCTTCTTGCATGCATCTACATGTAGTATGACATTCAGAGAAAATGACAAAGAGAAAGTTAATCTTCCCTTAAACTTATGTTCTTCTCATCCAACATTAAAGATAAATGACAAACCAAGTTAAAGATCTCCTTACATGCATGTGCATGTGGCATGACATTAAGAGAAAACGACAAAAAAGAAGTTAATCTTCTCTTAAACTTATGTTCTTGTCATATAACATTTAAAGAGAAATGACAAATCAAGTTAAAGATCTCCTTACATGCATGTGCATGTGGTATGAAATTGAGAGGTTTGATGGGATGACACAAGTCCCATTTGTTTGGCCTCATGCTAAGGGGCTAAGCATTATAAGTATGAGAAAATCATTCTCTTATGAAGACTTTACTCTCTCACTTTTTCCCATTTTCTCACAAGATATATTACAAGCCTAAATCCTCTAAGGGAGTCTACCCAACTTGCAAAGAAAATAATCCAATTTTATATCATATTAACTTGTAAGTCCTTTCTAACTTGATGTTTTAGATTTTTTTTATCATCTCACATAAATAGACATTTGCTAATAAAGCAAGATTTATATCATGCAACAATAAGATACATCATCTTTCTATGCTCAACTATGCATAAATATGTAAGGATTGTTGCGAAATAAATAAGATATGATAGATATCTATAATAAACTCATGGTTAGGCAAAAGATAGCAATTATGTCATAAATGTATGCTTAGGAGTAAGACAATGTTTAAGTCATATGACATATAATTAACATTTAGACAAAAAGAGATTGAAATTCTAATCAAGTATTTGCCTCATAATATGACAATTCAAATGACAATTGAACTAAACATTGATAAACACATCATAGTTGTCACATGGTAGGATAGTTTGCATGATACTAAGTTAAGCATAAATACACATATGTATTGTATGAAAATTCAAATAATAATTTAAGCATTTGCATCTCCCTTTTTTTATCAAAATTTTCGGCAGCCTCCCAATGTCATCCTCGTATATGGGGGCTACTTCGGGAGACTAGATCTTCCCACCACGCTAAGAAAGGCATGCATGGTAGATGTTGTGACAGCTACCGGTAAAATTTATTTATTCACCACGCCAAGGCGTATGGGTTAACACAACATAAGATTTCCTGCCACGCCGGAACAACGCAAAAGACTTATAGGTTTTCCGCCATATCGAACAACGCGGAATAAGTATTTACAAGAATGATTTCTCCGTCACGCCGGAACTACGGAACAAGATTTATCACAAATTTTCCCGCCAGACGAACAATGTGAACGTACTTATAACAACATATCTCTCCACGCGAATAATGTGAATGATACTTATCACATATATTTCTCACACGCCGGAATAACGCAATGATACTTATCACAAGTTTTCCCGCCGCATTGGAACAATATGAACGGGTACTTATAATAATAGATTTCAAGCTTGCATTTACACATAAACATGCATGTATATGTATTTAAACAAGACATGACATTTACAAGTTTAGCTAAGCATTGCATTGAAACATCATTAATAAGAAATCATCACATGACTTTTTATTACATATGTCATTTCTTCTCCTTTTTTTATTTCAATATGAGGGATGAAATAGCTTTTTCAATTTTAGTGAATAAGATAGTATTCATGTGTTAAACTATAAACATATGCTTTACTGTTTACTACGTATAGTTAATATTCAACATATCATATTAAAGTCATATACTTCATTCATTTCTTTTGTGGTGGAGAAAAATCGGCAAGTAGAATAATGATTTACACCAAGTATAACTAGCATTCAACCTTCCATAATGTGTCATGAAATTTAAGGAAGAAATTTCTAATCTCACAAAAGAAACTTGAAAATCTGAAGTTTTACCCAAAATCATGCTCATATGAAAGAATATAGAAATTTCATTCATTTTGGTTTATCTCTAGCCTCCATTTCATCTCTTATTATGATAGCCACAACAATAAGCATAACATTTCATAAACTCGAAAGAAAAGAGAGGATTAGATTTAGTAAAACATTTGTAAAACCCACAAAATTCGAACATGAAATTTCTAATCTCACAAAAGAAACTTGAAAAATCTGAAGTTTTACCCAAAATCATACTCATATGAAAGGAATATAGAAATTTCATTCATTTTTTTTCTTTCTCTTTCATCTCTTATTATGATAGCCACAACAATAAGCATAACATTTCATAAACTCGAAAGAAAAGAGAGGATTAGATTTAGTAAAGCATTTGTAAAACCCACAAAATTCAAACATGAAATAATACTTGCATTTGGGTTTGTCAAATTAAGAGAAGAATTTTGAAAATGAGCTTTGTTCAAATCTTCATCTCCATATTATCAAACAACTAAGTAATAGAAGCAAGGTAGGATAGACTTCATAAGGTAAATCCAGAAAATCAATGTATGTAATAAACATTAGAACTTAACAAACCCAGAAAATCTGAAAACTAATATTCTCCCAAGTCATTATTCTCATAATAACAACTAACCATGCAATAGAATAAATAGCTCCCCAACAAATAATTTTCCTTCCTCCCCCTTCTTCTTTCTCTCCTTTTTTTAAAAAAAAGGAAATAACACATACATAAATCTGAATTTTCAGATTCAATTAAAGCTAAAGATATTTTAGCTAAAGATATCAACTTTCATATTTTACCTAAAGATATGCTTGCATATTAAAGGAACTTGCTAAGAATAGAGCTTATCACTAATAACTAGTGATAAATAAAAAAAAATGACCAAGCAATTATATTAACCAATATGCATAAGCCACTTCTCTTTATTTCTAACCATGATAATCATTCACACTTATTGTTTCATCATTTCTAACCTCAATTTCACATTTTGATTTTATTTTAAATATATAAGAAAAGCTTAAGAATATTATTCCATCCAAACAAAAATTTGAAACATGATAGTGGAGGAAACATGTATATAACTAGGATTTGGGCTATATATCTTCTCAAATTTCATTTCCACAATTCTAATTTTATTTTGAGTATGTAAAAGAGACTTGGCAAGTGTCATTTCATCCAAACAACAAAGCTGAAGCATAAAAGAGAAGGAACCTTGCATGTAACTTAGGGTTTAAGCTACATAATCTCTCAAAACCATATTTCAGATTTCGGATTTCATCTAACATGTGAAAGAGGCTTAAAACTTTGCACATAATCTAGGATTTAAGCCATGCAACACTTCAAACCCCTATTCCAATTTCAGATTTCAATTTAGCATGTGAAAGAGGCTAAATAAATGTAATTTCTTCCATAGAAAATCACTTCAAGTAAAATAGAAGCATAAAAATCCGTGGTAATAAGAAATAACATGAGATTTGGGCTATACATCATCTCAAGCATAAAATAAGGTAAATTTACCAAAACCCTAACTCTCAACAGAACTCAAATACGTGAAAATAAGCTTAGGATTAGAGAGAGACGACCTAGAGCTTGATTTGAAGAGGAGAAGGAAGGGGCCAACAGGCTGCTTTTGCCGGTGTGAGGTCGTTTTAGAGAATGACCTGACAAATGGAGAAGAGGTGACCTTCGACGCCATACCAAACAACACGAGGAGAAGAGGGAGAGAGGGATTTATGGAGGAAGAATAGATCAAGAGAATGCAAAGAATTGGGCCAAAAACATTTTTTTTGATTGGTTGCCCAAACGGCAGCCGATAGAAATAAAAAGGCGGCTATTATCGTACACTACGGCTATTTTGATTGACGATCCCGCGTGATTGGATGATTCAAGCGGCTAATTAAGCAAGGATTAAGAGATCATTAGCTAATTTCAGTCGTTAATTAGCCTAACGATAAAATATTGAGATTAAATATAAATTATTTGTCGAATCCTCTTAATTAATGAATTATAGCAATATGGATGTCAATATAAGGTGTTTTTGTACAACGCTGATCGATTTCGCGTGACGGCGTATTTAAACGCCTGTCGAAGAGTGAATTGGCGACGCCGTGATTCGAATCAATCGACGTCGCGCACACTTTGCCAATCGACCGCGGAAGGCCGTTTGATAGGTTTCATATATACACAACATCAAGCAAACGGGGTCGTCGACGTCGCCGGCTAATTTCGATATGCACGTAATTTCATTAAAAATTGATTTTAATTGATTAATTAATTGTGAATTGATGGAATGAGCTTTATTTGATTAATTTTAGAAATACTTTAATTAGTTTTGATCGCAATTATGAGGTTTTATTCTCCGATTATGCGACGTCGCCATAGATTTTTCATAGATTTTATCATATGAGCTTAATTTGAATAATGGCATATACTCGTAAGTCAATACATTGTGATTTTTTTATGCTTAGCTTGTTAATATGTCACACTTCCAAATTTTATTAAAAAGAATATAACATGGTGATTAATTTCAAATAATTTTGTCTTCTCCATAATACCAATATGCTCATGACTTTTAACCATTGTACCGTTTGACCATTTTTTTACCTTGGTATTTCTGTGGTGATTTTAAAGTCATTATCTTTTATCTGAAAAATATTTTTCGTAATCTTTCTGTATCATGATCTGACAAAGTAAGAGTATATAATGTTTTGGTATACCATATTGGCATGTATTTTTGTGTTTTAACATAAAATATGGGACCAATGATTGCTTACTAAACTTGCTTTAGGTGATTTGGGTAATTCTAATTATTTTGGCCTTTTTCTGCGATATAGTTACAATATTTTTGTCCTTATCTATTCTTTCTTGGTGCTAATTTTTCTAGATACGGTTCGAGTCCAAAGGTGGGAAAAATTCTTTAATAATGTTCTGCACAAATGGTATTCTTTTGAGATTTTTAGTTGGTAGAAGTGCAAATGCATCTGAGATGGCAAATAAAAAGAGATCAGCAAACGACAGTCTTCTTGAGATAACCCACATAATAGTGGTAATGCTGGTTATATCTTGGTAAAAAGTAACCATACTTTTGATATTTTTATCCGCATAACTACTAGGTGTTTTTGGTATGCATGCTATAATCTAATATAAATGAATTGTTTGCCAATTTTCTTGGATGACCGATATATACAAATTGATCATTTATATTTGTTGAATGAAGCTAGATGTTGTTACCACATGCTATCATGTGAGAAATTAAGGGCTTGTTTAGGATCAATTTATTTTGTGATTTTTTTATGTTATCTTTTAAAATTATATTTATTTAGAGTATTTTAAAAATAAATAAAAAAGTAAATTCATATTATTTTAAAAACGGTCAAACTAAGTAGGTTATATAAGTTGGAAACCCGTGTGGTGCACACTTATGATTCACTATATATTGCAATTGAGCTTTAAATAAACATTTATACAGTAGGTCATATAAAAATCTTAGCTTAACTAGATTAGTTTAAGTAGCTTGACTTTGAACTCCACCCAAGATTACATATTGAGCTAAGGAATTGAATTTATTTCTATTCTAACATGCCTCTAATATATAAATCATGAAGAAGCTTTTAATTTTAAAATAAACATATCATAATCCTTTTTTAACCAAGTAGTAAATTTTTATTTATAATTTATTTATATTTTAATATATATTTAAGTTATTAATTTAATAATTCAATTAATGAAAAAAAATATTGTAATTACTTTAAATACAACAATATTCAGAATACAAGTATTTACTTCACTTTACATATACCCAAACCAAACAAAAAATATAATTTTCATGTATTTACTATACATACAACCAAACAACTGTAAAGTATTCATAATTCACTGTATTCACTTTACATTGCATTCCTTTTACACTGCATTCCTTTTTCAGCCAACCAAACAACCCCTAAATCATTGAAAATTTTCTCACATTTTGGATTCTATTCAAATTTCTTTGCTCCTTTGAGAATCTTAAAAAAATGATGAGTATTGCACCCCTGCCTTTGAGATAAATCTGCTCAATCCTATTACTCGCCCTGCAAACCGTGTACCTCTTTCACGTTCCTGGGTGAGGGCACGTCGAGTATGGCTATCACTTTGTTAGGATTCGCCTTTAAGCCTTAAAAAATAATAAGAAATCTCAAAAACTTTCTTGCTCCTACATCAAAAATACACTTTAGGTGGTTAAGACGCATATTGTACCTTTTTAATGTAGCGAATGTCTCTTTAAGATCTTGGATATGTTATATTGGCGACTTACTTTTGACTAACTGATCGTCCAAATAGATTTTCACATTTTTTTTCCTTTCTACTCCTTGTATACTTGATCCACTAGCCTTTGTTAGGTCGCCCATCTATTCTTTAGTCCAAAGGGCATAAATCAATAATAGTATAATCCTTCAGCTATAATAAAGGTTGTTTTTTCAAAATCTGTAGGGTGCATTTGAATTTGATAGTATCCTAAGAATGCATCCAGAAAACTCATCACAAAGTAACTTGTTGAGTCAACAAGCACGTATATCAGTGGGAGAGGATACTTATCTTTTGGGCATACTGAATTTAGCTAGTGAAGTCGACACATTCTTTATTTGCCTCCTGATTTTTGCACCATTACTATGTTAGACACACACTATGAGTATTGAACCTCTTTGATGAAGTTAGCCTTAAGCAGCTTGACGACCTCCTCCTTAATAGGCTCGATGAGCATGGCAATGGTTTTCCTCATCTTCTGCTTGATAGGTTGTGCACCTTTATGAACCTCTTTTTGTACCATTATTATGTTAGACACCCGCTCTGAGTATTGAACCTCTTTGATGAAGTTAGCCTTAAGCAGCTTGA
The DNA here is from genome assembly GCA_021442155.1 of Cymbidium sinense. NCBI lineage: Eukaryota > Viridiplantae > Streptophyta > Magnoliopsida > Asparagales > Orchidaceae > Cymbidium > Cymbidium sinense. Next base: position 78,720,513 of record CM038228.1, on the reverse strand, counting down.
CGACCTCCTCCTTAATAGGCTCGACGAGTATGGTAACAATTTTCCTCATCTTCTGCTTGATAGGTTGTGCATCTTTATGAACGTTCAGGTGATGACATGCAGTATTTGATGTCTATACCCAACATCTCTACTAGCGTCCAAGCAAATACATCTAAGAGAGAGTTTGGATGAGAGTTTTCTATGCTCGGGATAGAAAGTTGAGCTGACATTTAATACTTGCCTATTATTCTATGCGGTTGGAATTTTCTCTCTCTTCAAGGACTTCAATTCATATTCACGCAATATGTAGTTGCAATACTTCATCTTGTTTGATCGACTCGCCAACGACTTTTAAGTAGCATGTGCGGGATTGATTGAGATTTCCTCAAACAATAATTTCTTCTCCTCTAGTAGAGAATTTGATAGCTACATGATACATCGACACCACCGCCCTGAATGTGTTGAACAAAGGTTGGTAAAAAATAGTGTTGTAAGTAGCAAGAGTCTCTACTACAATGAAATCAGTCATGATTGTGAATTGTTTCTTCCTTTCTCCCCACGTGATAGGGAGAGTGGTCATTTTTTAGTTTCTCTTCACTCTCTTGAGATACTGTATAATGGTCTTCCCATGGGTGCAAGTTTGGAATTCGTCAGTCCTACTTTATCAAAAATAAAATTTAAAAATAATATTGATCGAGCTCCCCGCATCAATCAAAATACTTCTCACCTGGTAGTTGGTGATCAGGGTTGTTACCACGACTGCATCACTGTAGGGGTTCCTAATAGCAAGCTTGTCTCTTTCTGAAAAGCTATTTGGTACAATGATAGTAGATGGTGCTCACATCATAGCAAATGAGTTTACTTCTTTGGACCACAATCTTTTCATACTCACCTTTTTAAAGGACTCTACATCACTCCCAAAAATGGTGAGTATGACTCCAACGATATAAATAGTATATGCGAGTACAGGTTCATTGCTAGCTTTGATGATTTCTTTATCTTTCCTCCTAATGACCTTGAGTTTCCTCGCCTTTATTAACTTGTCCACTAGGCTCTTCAAATGATGTCTGTCAGTGTCGTGCACATTATCGTGATGATAAACGCAATACCTTGATCAGTCGCACACTCCATCAGCCTTCATACGTGGTGAGCGGTTGAAGTACTCCTGGTTCTAAATCGCATCTACCAGCTCAGCCATTGACACTCTAAGAAGAGTCGCTAGAGCAAGTTGTGTATGGTCAACTCCTGGGTAGCAAGTTGTCGGGTTTCTAAAGCCTCGCCCTAGTACTTGCACATATAGTTGTCTCCTCTATCCATTCTTCACCTTTGGTATCCATCTCTGGCCAATCGCTCCGAAAATCTTTTTAATGAGTCTGTAGTCCTAGTCAGGGATGTCGATTGGACAATTTCATTATATGCTTCAACATTTACATGATTATTCGCCACCTCTAGTAATTTAGCAAGTGTCTTGAGTTGTTGAAGTCCAAATACATATCTGAAGGACCCCTCCTTCAAGCCTTTGAGCAAGTGCTACTTGTGCAATTGCGGGTTTTTGGTCTTTAACTTCCAATATTTCCATTGAAAACAAGTAATGAACTTCCTTAAGGACTCGCTAGGTTCCTATCTCATATGCAGAAGAGCTTGGGAACTCTTCAGCAACTTCTAAGTGTTGGTGAATTATGTGGCGAACATCCTTTTCAAATCAACAAATGATGTTATAAATCTCAAAGAAAAGCAAGATAACCATCTAATGGTCGACTCTTTGAAAGTGGTGAAGAAAAGTTGGCACTTCATCGTGTCATCTAAGTTCAGTAGCAATGTGGTTGACTCGAAATAAATTATATGATCGGTTGGATCTATTCGAAATGCAGGATCTTAAACTTCATAAGGAGGGCGAACTTCCGCGATGCTCACAGAGAAAGCATTAGTTGGTTGCAACTACTTCCTTTGTACATCTTCATCACTTATGTCATAAGATTCATCGCCAGAACAAGAAACCTTAGATAGATCTCATCTTTCTCGACAAGCTCGACGAGCCAATCTCGTGGATCATTCGCTTTAGCTCTGGATTCTTCACTGTGTGGTTTTCCTATGGATGTTTGTACAAGGCGAGTAATTATGTCTTCCATGTCTACTTGAGATTTGTTGGACATTTTGCTCCATGTCTGCTAAATGAACTCATGTTGAGGGTCCTACTTTGCTTTGTATTTAACTTTAAAAATTATTACTTGATATCTAAGACGACATGTACTAGTGTGATATTTCAAAACCATATTAATAGATCTTCATATCAAATCAACACAAGAGCACAAGAGAATATGGAAGCAAAACAATATATGCTGACTCATTGAAGAACATATCCGATAATATTTAGTTAATACTTAGTGATAAGTTCCTACCAACTAGAGACACAAGTAATAAACAAAAGATTAAATAATATGTTAGAAGCATTAATAATGAAGATTTAAAGGTGAAAGATATTTCAAAGTTAGGCCAAAGGGCATCTCCAATGCAAAGCTAAAGGAGCATTAGGAGAAGAAAAGAAGAATTAAAATTGTAACTTACTCCACAACTAAGTGTGATTTTAAAATTTGAGCAAATATTAATGTTGCTAACTTATTTGAATTTACAAGGAATGTTAATACTCCTACAGCTGTTGGAGAGAAAATACTATCTATAAGACAGTTTGGGTTATGTAACATGCATGAATATTTCATAGAAGAATTCTCAATGGTCCATCAAATAGCCAACCAACTACCGAGTACACAAGATTGATGATGAACATTATTGCATCAGCTAAATGTAGCTTATAACTTATTCATTTGTAATAAGATATTTCTTGTCGATAGAATTAGCATGATGTGTTCTAATATACTTATTTGTTTGTATGTATATTTATACTTAATTCGAAAATGTTGATTTACATCTGCTTATTTCATTTTTATTATCTTTAATATGCAAATGTATAAGTATTTTAGTGTGTACCTAACGCATGCACATACAGACATATAGCAATATAAATGTAGATGTCATGTGTTTATGACATATGTATCTATCTAAATGAAATACATAATATATATACTTAATATTTGTCGGGGTACACAAGAAAAATTTACATAAAATATTATGTACGGTGCATATATGCATACAGGATTTCAGATGTATATAAACTACATACATAACAAAAACAAATAAAATTTATAAAATGATTTGATAGATACACAAAATAATATAAATAAACAAAATTTACATAATGCTCGTAGCAAGATATTTACAGAATTAACTAAATTATTTACTTCATGATCAAATAAATAATTCACTTGATGTTTGTATAAAATAAGCGTGAGTCAATTCAACCTTAAATATTGACATACTTAGCTCAATCGTGATGATCTGCTCAATTTATAGCCATTGAAGTCACAACTCCCTCCATATATTTGCAAACGAACATCTCACAGTCAATGTTATTCTTCTAAATAGATACACCGATAACTACTTCGATTGACCATTGTCTGATATCATTATCAAATGATTCTTTAGTGTCTTCATGCAATAGTTTTTATAGATGCATAAATTCAAATTTATTAGCTATGTATATACTAATAATTAAGCAACAAAAATTTCTAATGTTACACTTATGATATTAGGCAAAATAAATTTGTGTGAGATTGGGCAATAAATCATAGAAAAGTCAAACCTTATTTTTAAATGCACCAAACAGAAGTCCAATGCTGATTTTTATAATTAAAACTAAAATAAATTCTGCTTCTTGTTGAATATACATTTGACTTTCTTTTTTAAGATCAAAATCGGCATAGTTTTGTTAACACAACAAATTTAGATTATTAAGGCTGGACAAACAAGAAATCTTAAACATAACTAATAGGATAATATGTCACTAAACAACTTACTCAATGCAAATAAGAGATGTACAAAGGGTAAATATAGTCTTGGGGGCAATACTTATTTTTCTTAAATAACAAATAAACAAAAGCATAAATATAAGAATCACTTAAGTATTAATTTATTATGAAGTCGTCAAGTTAATCCCTGTTAATCGAGATAATCCCAATTACAAATATGATATTATTCATGATAATACAATAAAATAAACATTCCATGAACAAGACACAAATTGTCACTAATAATACAATTAGTTATTTAAGTTATTAAAATGTACTTTTAAGAAAATTGTGTGAAGCAAATATCTATAAAATACGGCATTTCATTAGTCAGCGATTCTCTTCCACATAAATCTATTTCTTTACTTGTTGATACTATCTATTATTCCAAAATATATTATAATAATTATTTATCTTAAGAGAATTCACTCTATATTAAAACAATTATTCAAATAATACTTTATCAGACAATGACTCCATTGGAATCACTTTCTCCATTATAATCCGAGGCTCTAAAAACTACACTTCTAACAATGTTAGTTTTTTTTTATATTTTTCTAGCATCACCACATATGAAAGGAGATTTGATGACTTTCCTTTTTCTACTACGTCTTTATTTCACACCTCGGGCTATACCATTCATCTTAGGGTGAGTTGTCGAGTATATAATATCTGCAAATTGCTAAAAATCTAAAAAATAATTTAATTCACAAGCAATAACTTTTTTAGTCATTCAATAACATATCTCAATATCAATTATTTGGGCGGGAGGTTCTGCTTGTGAATGCTCTCTAAACTAGTCGGTTAATTTCCTGAAGTGTTAACATGCACAATTATTCTTTCCTCAATGAGGCAAGTTTTGGTTTCAAGACATCCAAATCCAAATCTTAAGATTTTGATATCTTTTTCAAATACAGATAAGAACGACTTTAACTATGTGAGCCTATAATTAATCTTCCGAAACTGCTCAAACAAGTTGACATCATCATGAGATTAAGGAGAATTAGGTGAATAAGGAGAACATGAAGAATGAGGAGAATGAGAGAGAGATTTAAGAAAATGAGGATAATGAGGACAAAGAGGAGGATGAGAAAAATAAGGAGAACGAGGAGATTCTCCAAGATTTATGTGTGTATGTAACTTGGTTGGTGATTATGGTTGTGGCTCTGGCTTGACTAGGCTTTGGTGATGAGTGATAAACAACTAATAGTCGGAGAGAAGTAGCTTTTCTCATGTGTTAAATCCTTCAAAGAATTTGAACTTATTAAATACAACAATTTATGCAAAGTAAATTTGTAATCCTAACAATAATGATAATTGTAGACCTAGTTATCTTCTAGCTCAAAAAAGGCTTAAGAGCATTGAAAAATATTAAAAAAACTACTATTGGACCACCGCAAAAAATGAGGCCTCATTTTGGGAGAAACAACATTGGTGTACTTGAGAAACTAAATCTACATATTAATAAAGCACAATATTAAATCACTTATGAATTAAAGGAATCCTTGCAAGCAATAGAAACTCATCATCAAAAGAGGAACAAGCCACTCATGCACCCAAGTGGCTTATCTACAATTTTTTTGACCAATCCATCAACTTTTTAATCAAAAAACTCTAAATGGCTTATGCCCAATAATAGGTGGGGAACTCGTCAATATTCTTGACATTACTGAGAAGGCTCTTTAAATTTCTGCAATTATAAAAAGAAATTAACAAGTTTATAATAGAAGAAACTTTATATACATCTTCGCAAAAATATTGTAATTAGCCAACAACAACAACAACAAGCCTTTATCCCACTAAGTGGGGTCGGCTACATGAATCCTTCATGTTAATTGTTGAATGTCTTAACAAAGGCTCACTATCCCAAGACATTCTAGCACCTCTATTGAGCAACCCTGTCAAAAAAACAATTTCATCTACAATGAACTTTAGCTCATGAATTTTAATCAGATATGCTTGTTTTTCCACATCCCAAATGAGAGGCACATTCTGTTGAAATGGTGGAAACTTCAAGAATTGATAAATATGCAACCTTCTTAATATAATTTCAACTTCCTTGACAACATGGCAGACTACCGAGTCATAAATAGCTCTAAATGTTGACGGTCAGCAATGAAACATGATCTTTGGGGTATACATCTTATTACTAAGATCACAAATAAAATATAAAGGAGTAAAATATATATTCTAGACAAGCATAAAACATATACAGTGCATGCGTATAACTAAAATTTATTCACCAAAATTGATAAATGATAATTTCTAATTTCAAAACTCATCAAAGTTTAAATAGATAGCCTATCGATAAAATATCTTCCAGTACACGACATATGTACATATGTAAAAAGTATATCTATTTATATAAACAAATACACAGTATATGTATAAACCAAATTTATATACCCAGGATAAGATAAGTTGAAGATTCTTAATTTTAGAGCTTATCACAAATTAAATATATATGTACATAGTCTATGTATAAATATCTTGCAGTACACAACATATGTATATATAAAAGGTATTTGTATTAATGTAAATAAATACATAGCATGAGCATAAACAAAATTTATGTACCTAAGCTAAATTGAAGATTCTTAATATCAAAGCTTTCACAAATTAAATACACATGTACATAGTCTATGCATAAAATATCTACATATGTAAAAAGTATATTTATTTATATAAACAAATACACAGCATGTGTATAAGCAAAATTTGAACCTAGTCAAAGATAAGTTGAAGATTTTTAATTTCAAAACTTATCACAGTTTAAATACACATACATAGTTTGTGTATAAAAAGTATGCCAGTACACGACATATGTACATATATAAAAAAATACATGCTCGTTATGTAAATAAATACACAACATGTGTATAACTGAAATTCCTGTACCTAGTCTAACATAAGTTGAAAGAGCTTATCATAGTTTAAATACACATGTACATAGTATGTATATAAGTTAAAACCATGGACACATACCCTCTAGCCATTCAATATTGATTGAAACCAAAAAATAAAAAAGGCTAAAACAGAATAATACATGGACAGTGTTCCTACAGTAAAATTTATACAGTTTGTGTATACATGAACATAGTCTATGGACACTATGTACAGAGTATGTACATCTACAACTTTCAAAGTCTAAACCCATAAAAAGATAAAATGTCATTCGAATCAAATCCATTCATGAAAAGAACCCTAAACTCAAAGCTTAGAAAAAATTATGCATCTCCACAAATCCGGCTTAAATATTAATCTTACGGAGCTATCTACATGAAAACGTCGGAAGACGATGAGGAGAAAAGAACCAATGTCGGAGTGAGAATGACCTTTATAGGAAGACGAAGAAGCACGAATCTTGATAACTCTAAATTTTTTATTTTTTACTCAAGTGTTTTTTTTTTTTTTTACAGCATGAATGCTTTTTTACTTTTCACCTTATGGGTCTGACTAGAATCATCGGGTACATAATGAATAAAAAAATTTTAATATAAAATCCACATGTCATTATGTAATTTGGAGTCTAGACATAACTCTATATCCGAACTCTACATGTAATAATTTCACCTACACCACTTCCAGCTCTTACGATTCTCTTGGTCTTCCTCATTTTCATGCTATCAACTTCTTATCTCTTCATCCTCCTGTCGCTCAGTCTTCTCTCGGTCAACTTGTTCAAGCAATTTTAGAAGATTGATTATAGCTCACAGTTCAAGTCATTTTTACGTGCATTTGGAAAAGATATGAATATCTTACGACTTGGAGTTTGACATCTTGAAAGTAAAGTCAACCTTATTGAGAAAAAAATGGATGTGTATGTCAACACTTCAGAAAGTCAACCAACTAATTCAGAGAGCATTCGCAAGCAAAACCTCCTACCCAAATAACTGATATTGAGATATGTTATTGAATGATCAAAAAAGTTCTTGCTTTTGATTTAATTTATCTTTTAAATTTTTAGCGATTTGCAAATATTATGTACTCTAACAACTCATCCTAAGATAGACAATATAGCCTAAGGTGTGAAAGAAAGACGTAGTAGAAAAAGGAATGTCATAATATCTCCTTTCATATGTAGTGATGCTAGAAAAAATATAAAAAAAGAAGCAATATAGTTGGAAGTGTAGATTGCAAGGCCCTAGGTTGGAGTGAAAATGATTCTAATGGAATCATTATCTGATAAAGTATTATTTGAATACAACAACAACAACAACAACAAGCCTTAATTCTAGGTGGGGTCGGCTACATGAATCCTTCGTCTCCATTGTGTCCTATTAAGTGTCAAATTCTCATTTAATTCAAGTATACTAAGATCATTTTTTATACATCTTAACCAAGTCTTTTAGACTACTCTACCTTTCTTAACATAAAGAAATCTAATGCATCTACTCTCCTAATCGTCATCTGACGGCGCTTTATGTGGCCAAACCATCTAAGGCGACTCTCCCTAATCTTATCTACCACCTGAGCTACTCCAACTTTTTCCAACATACTCATTTTGCATTCTATCTCTAAGAGTAAAGCCACTCATCCACCTGAGCATCCTCATCTCAGTACACTTAACTTAGTTTATGCTTCTCTTTATTGGCCAACATTCTCGCACCATAAGTCATTGCGTGTCTTACCACCATCTTATAAAATTTTCCTTAAGTTTTAACTTTTCTATCACATAATAGCCGATGCATTCCTCCACTTCAACCATCCAACTTGAATTCTACTAATAACATCTCCATCTATTTCACCATCATTTTGAAAAATAAGGCCTAAATATATGAATCGCTCACTCTTATTAATGACTTGATCACCTAAAGTCACAACACTATCACTAAAACTTCTACAACTAAAATTACACTCCATATATTTTAGATCTACTTAAACTAAAAACCTTTAAACTCTAAAGTTGACCTCCATAATTCAAGTTTCGTTGGACTCTCTAGTCTTATCAACAAGAAGAATGTCATCAAGAAAAGCATACACCAAGGTACATCTTCTTGTAAATGCCTCGTAAGAACATCCATAACTAAAGTAAAAAAAGATAAGGGCTTAATGTTGATCCTTGATGTAATCCAACAAATAGGAAAATATTTTGTCAATCATCCTTGTGTTTGGACACAAGTAATGCTCTAGTATACATATCCTTAATGACTTGAATATAACCAATATTAACTCATTTCTCTTCTAGAACTCTACAAAGAACATCTCTTGAGACTTTATCATAAGCTTTCTAAATCAATAAATATCATATGTAGATCCTTCTTACTTTTTCTATGCTTCTCCATCAAACCTCTTAACAAATGTATAGCATCCATAGTAGATCTACCTGGCATGAAACCAAACTGAGAAAACTTCAGATCACATAACCTATGCTCAATTACTCCCTCCCATAATTTTAATGTATGGCACATTAACTTAATTCCTTTATAATTTGCACACTCTTGTGCATCACCTTTATTCTTAAATATAGAACCAACAAACTCTTTCTCCACTTATCTCGCATCTTTTAGTCTTTAAAATAACATTAAAAGATTTGTAAGCCAAGAAATTCCTTGATCTCCCAACCATTTCCACACATCTATTGGAATATTATCCTCCTACTGTTTTTCCACATTTCATTTTCTTTAAAACTTCACTAACCAGATTTACTAATACGAAATAGAAATGAAATTCTATTTTGCTTATGGTATTAAGGTTGCTAAAATCAATCGTACTTTCAGATCCTTCATTGAAAAGTTTATCAAAATGATTCTAATGGAATCATTATCTGATAAAGTATTATTTGAATAATTATTTTTATATAGAGTGAATTCCTTCAAGAGAAATAAATATTATAAGACACTTTGAAATAACAAATAATACCAACATGCAAAGAAATATATTTTTGTGAAAGAGAATTGCTAATTGATAAAATACGGTATTTCATGGATAATTATTTCATATGTTTTTCTTATAAGTACAATTTAATAACTTAAATAACTGATTATATTATCAGTAACAATTAGTGTCTTGTTCATGAAATATTTATTTTATTGTATTACTAAAAATAATATCATATTTGTAACTATGAATATCTCAATTAGTAAGTGTTAACTTGATCTCATAATAAATCAATACTTAAATGATTTTCATATCGATGCTTTCACTTATTTGTTATTTGAGAAAAATAAGTTTTGCCCAAGGCTGTGTTGACCATTTTTATATGTCTCTTGTTTGTCAAGTCTTAAAAATTTAATTTTGTTCCACTAATAAAGCAATGCCTATAATGGTCATAAAAAAAGGTCAAATGTCTATTCAACATATCGATAGGAGTGTAGTGCAAGAAGTAAAATTTATTTTAGTTCTAGTTATAAATAATCAGTATTGGACTCTTTTGGTTTGAGTAATTAAAGATAAAATTTAGTTTTTCTATGATTCATTGATTAATCTCACACACAAAATCATTTTACCTATCATTATAAGTGCAGCAGTAGAATTTTTTATTATTTAATTATTAGCATGTACATAACTAGTGAAATTGAATTTTTATATCTGTAGATAAAATTTCTGCATGAAGATATTAAGGAATCATTTGATAATGATATCAGACAATGATCAATCAAAATATTTACTAATGTACCCATTCAAAAAAATTGCAATGACTATAAGATATTCGTATGCAAATAAATGGAGAAAGTTGTGACTTCAAGATTATAAACTAGATCATCATGATTGGGCTAACAAGATGTCAGCTTTTAAGACTAAATTGACTTAACGTTTTTTTTAAACAACTATCAAGTGAATTATTTATTTGGTCATGAAGTAAACAATGTAGTTAACTATGTAAATATCTTGCTATGAATATTATGTAAATTCTATTTGTTTACATTATTTTGTGCATCTATCAAGTTAATTTATAAATTTTGTTTGTTTATGTTATGTACGTAATCTATGTACACCTAGAACCCTATAAGCATATATGCACTGTACATAATAAGTTATGTAAATTTTTCTTGTACACCGATATATATTAAGTACATATATATTAAGTACATATACTATGGTTATATAATTGTTGCATGTATATATATTATGTATTGCACCTAAATAGATACATATCATATATACATAATATCTATATTTATATTGCTATATGTCTACATGTACATACGTTGGGTACATACTAAAACACTTATACATTTGCATATTAAAGATAAAACAAATGCAAATTGATCTTTTCGAGTTAAGCTGAAATATACATACAAATGAAATAAGTATATATTACAACAAATCATGCTAGTTTTATCGACAAAAAAATATAATATTACAAATGAATAAGTTATAAGCTACTTTTAGTTGATGCAATAATGTTCATCATCAATCTCATGCTTGGATCACTGAAGAATTCTTTTGTGAAGTATTCGACCAAATTACAAAATCCATACTTACAGACAATATTTTCTCATCAACAGCTAGCAACATCAACATTTGCTCGAATTTTAAAATCACACTTAACTGTAGAGTAAGTTATAACTTACTTTTAATCCTTTTTTCTTCTCCTAGTGTTCCTTTAGCCTTGCATTGGAGGCGCCCTTAGGCCTAACTTTCGAGGATCTTTCACCTTTAAATCTTCAATTGTTAATATTTCTAATATATTTTTTAACCTTTTGCTTATCACTTGTATCTTCAGTTGGCAGGAGCTTACCACTAAGTATTAAGTCAACATTATTGAATATATTCTTCAATGTAATCAATATATATTATTCTGTTTTCTTATTTTCATGTCCTCTTATACTAACTTGATATAAAAATTTGCTAATATGACTTTGAAATATCACAGCAGTACATGTTTTAGATGTCAAATCGTCATTTTTAAAGTAACCATACAGCCATCGAGCATATACTTCTTTGAAATTTTTATAGTATCCTGCTGGCTTAATACTCTGATACAATGACAATTAAATATGCCATTATTTCAAATTTCTTATAACTACATTGTATACTACCACCATTTTTGTAAAAGGAGACAACCTAACTTTTAGACTATTCTCTATTCTCTAAACACCTAATAAGAACCTACCAAGAATTACTTGAAAAATAATATCAGGATATTTCACCAATAACATATAAAAACTCATTTTCAAATAAGGAATATATCTTTCTCGAATAAAATGTAGCAGTTTGGTTTAATATTGAGCTATTTTTCACCCTAAAAATAATTGTAAACTAACTATATTTGAAATCCTCATCTTATTCATCCTTATGTCATTAAGTTATAAACCTTTCTAACTCCAAAAAATAATCAGTGATAAAGTTAGTGAGCTTTGAAATTTCATAACAAATATTATTGGTCGATTCACTACGATGTGTAGATAAAATGCTCATGTTAAATAAGTATTTATTTAATGTTATGGACCACTTATGCTTTATCATTTAAAGCTCCTCCAGCTAAGAATGATTTTGGAGGTTCCCTTCAATGATCATCTCAGACCATGCATCCTTAAACTCATCTCTGAATCACAATGATGGTTAACTCCCATAAATGGCGCATATACTAAATTATATTTATTTAATTTGTAGCTTGTATCAAAAATAATTACAACTCCAAAACAATCATAATCAACCCTCCCTATACCATCAACCTAAAAATAATTCACCAACCTATCAAATTTATCAATTTGGACATCCGAGGAGAACATGTTGTCCTTAACTTGTCTTTCTTTAAATAGTTAGATAAATGAAGTAGCATCCTTATTTTGAGTCATTGATCTCTTCTCTTTCTAAATATAATTACATACATCTGTCTTAGAGAATTCAACATTTTCAACACCACCAACTTTCTCGGCGAGGTAGGCAAATGCATCAACTTATTTTATCCAAGCTTCAATTATTGTCTTAAGCATTGATGTTTTTTCATCAATAATGAACCTACTAGACCTAAGCAAATGTTGATCCTCTGGCTTTGCTAACTCATGATTATGACTCCCCACAAATTTTTCATCCATATTGTATCTCATTATCACAAGAGATCCTATCCTAATATATGATTTGTAATATTTCACTTAAAATTTAAAATTAAAACTTTTCTTGTAACCAGCTTTTGAGCAAACAAAGTCCTTAGATATTATTTTTCTGGAATTTGGCCAATAATTGTGATGATCTTTTCGAATATTGAATCCAACTTCATGGGCATAACTACAATACAACTCATATGGTTCATTCTCATTCTTCACATTACAACCTAAGAGATTGGTAAGCTCTAGTTTATCATTGTAATGGGTTGCATTCATACAAGAATGATCTAAAAAATACCAACTTGCAGTCATACATAGTTTAATAAGAATGATCTAAAAACTATGTACACACCATGTGTATAAATCTATCTATACAAGTACACATGGTTGCTGCATGTGTATAAGGCAGTGAACACATATACAAGATTGTATTTGTACACATGGTATGTGGATAGCTATGTGCACACCATATGTACAAGTTTATCTACACAAGTGCACATAGCTACTTACAGCATGTGTACAAGGCAGTGAGCACATGTACAAGACTGTGTACACATATTGTGTGCAAGATAGTGAACACATGTACAAGACTGTGTACACATAATGTGTACAAGTGTGTCTGAGCATGTGCAAGATTGTATACACAATCTATTCACGAAGCCAATAATTTTAATACCTAGAGTTTGATATTTATAAAATAACTTTCAATGTAAATATAAAAATTAATGAAATTTAAAGATATGAATGTTGTTAATGTAAATATAATAAATTTTGTGCTATGTATATAAATACTCCTTAATTGTATTTTGCATCTCCACGGATTAATGCAATATGCATACACCTAAAATCATTAATTTCTTTAAGAAAAACTAACTCGGCAATAGGTGTTTAGTGATATACCAATAAGTTCAAATCTAGATTTACTCCAAACAAGCTGAAATTCATATCACCCGAGCTTGCAATCTCCACATTATCCTATAACTTAATATCCTTCACATTTTCATGCCAGATTTCAATCTCCACGCTTTTACCTAAGCATGCAGCTCGATTCTCTGATTCTCTGTTGCTTGAGTTCTCTCCTTTCTCTGGAACCCTATATTTTTTATTTTTTTACTCACGCGATTTTTTTTTTACAACAAGAATACCTTTTTGCTTTTCACCCTATGGATCTCAATCGAGTCATCGGGTTCATAATGAAAAAAATATACATATCATTATATAATTGGAGTTCGAATGTAGCGCTACATCCGGACTCCGTATGTAATAATTTCTTGTGTAGGTGACAGAGAATGTATGTGAAAAAATAAGAGTTGTCTAGCCTTGATAGAGTTAGGTACATCATTATTATATCTTCTTTTTTTAATTTGTATTTAAGCAAAATGATCAAGGACAAAGACGTGGCAATTTGAAGTATGGGAGATTCAAAATAAATGAATGCAGTGGGTTATTTATTATCATCATCGTATGATTTTTAGTTTAAATCTAAAACTTTTAATAACACTTATATATATTACCTATATTATTAACTAAAGTGATAGGTGAATTTTATTATTATTTTTTTGAATATAAGATATTTAAATGTGTTTACCAAATGATATTTTTAGTAGATTTTAATACATTTAGCAGAACAATTGAAATATTTTGTTTATATATATATATAATTTTTATATCATTTTTACTTTCATTTTCAGTTTATTTTTTAAATCATTGTTGCGCATTTCAAGTTGTGTCGTTGACCGCATGCGTAAGAAATTTTAAAATTTTGGATTCATATAGGAACCCATGCAATACACACATTATTCCTGATAATTTAATTGTTTTGAATGTACCAACACAATCCATTTTATAAATGGATATTGTTCGAATAGTTTTGAAGATAATTGAAGCGACTATTTAGTCTGATTTGTACAACACAAGTCATCTGCCAATTTTATTATATTTGCTGAATCGTATCATTATCAACACAAAGCAAAGATTTAGCTTTGATATGACACTTATAGACTTTAAATTCTCCATTATGTCTTTGTTAATGAAGTATATTTTAATGTGCAGTGCGTAAAGTTGTGGACCTTTTCATTTCAAAATATCATATCCCCACATGCAAATTTAAAAATAATTGCAAGACCACATCGTAATCTTTCTAAACAATATACTTAGAATTACCATAATTTGTGTATATTGCTTGTTAAAAAAATTACCTGTACAAAGTGGAATGTGCGAAGTTTTTCCTTAAGAACCTGGCAACATGCTGTGCTGACCAAGAAAGAACAGGAACCAAGGCAACTGTAAAGATAATTCAAACTGTTTTAGAAAGTTACTGAGTGGAGCAGTTTCAAATAAGTCGGAAAAATTGGCAAGCACTGAAAATGCATCCATACTATATTCACGTCTATGAAATGAAAAGTAAAATCTTGGACGAATGCTCACATTTAAAAGGCGTTGAATAAGTAACTAGCATAATGCTGTAAAGGATATTAATAAATTCTCTGGTTGCAGTAACAGACTGCAACCATGTGTAAATGCCTTGCTGATTCCATGTTCTTGGTATCTGTAAAGGGAAAAATTGCAAACGCACAAACAATGCACCATATAATGAGGACAAGATGAATTATCCTAAAAACATGAAGTAATCACACTAGCAAGCTGTCAAAATTTATTAGTTAAGGAGATTTGCTCTCAACTTACCCCAAAACGAGTGTACAAAGAAAACAGTGAGGAAAAGGCAGCTCCCAATAAGGATAACCAATATGCTTTGTCTGCAAGACTATTTGGTACAAGGGGAAAGATCCCAAGAATGGACATAGCAAACACCTACCAATCAGAGACACATCAGAAACAAGTTACAAGTTACAAGAGACAACCATGTAGGGGTTAAAAAGCTGTAAACTTAAAAGTAGATGTAACCAAATTCTGCTTTTAATGATAAATTGTGCAAGCTAATTGGTTGGATTTGAAGTAGTCATGTGACACGGAGTGTCAATTATTAGATGGATTTGCTTTATCTATTTAATTCAGCCTATTATTTCTTCTTCTTCTTTTTTAACTTAGGAGTATGTTTGTGAATACGAGGGTCTTGTCTTAGGAAGTCTATAAAAACCACTTCATTAGGAGTAGGGAGGGGGCCTTTAATTTGGTGTTTAGTTTCAGAATTTCCTTAAGTATTCTAGAGTAGATTCCCTAGCTCTAGCTCAAGGATAAATTCCTTATAAGAGTTGAGGGAGGGAAGCCATAGTGAGGTATGCGTCTCTCCAAGATTGGCTGCCCCAGGTCCTTCATCCACTCCTGCCAACTGCCTGCGTGGGTTCCATCAATTCTTGAAGCCTTATAGCCACTGGTGTAGGTTCATTTCCTATTTCAGCCATGGTTTAGCCTGCCAGCCAAAGAACAGAACTCTGCTAGCCTGCCAACCCAAACCATCCTTCCAAAACATTGTTTTCATTCTAACCAGCCATCCAATTCTGGTTAAACATTGGTGAAAGAGCTGACAAGGCTATTCCATCATCAAGATTTCATGTTTCTGTTGCATCCTCAATTATTTTTCATTCTAGTCCACGGCTGCCTTAGTAGAACCAAAACTGCTAGGTGTTTCTTTGAACTTTGGTAGGTGAGGTCCGGTCTAACCCTGCCATTCTAATTGTGAAAGTTCAAATTGGAAAATTAAATCACTGAATTTATATATATTCAAAAAAATTCCAGTAAGCACGGTCCATTTTGGATCAAGAGATATCACCAATCAGGTTTTACTAGGAACAGCAAAACTTTGAAACTAATTCAACCCCTGCCCAGAAAAATGGAATCAAGAATCATTTCCAGTAGTTATTAAATTCCAGAAAAATAAAGATTCCATCAGTAGCAACCCATCTTCATGAGCCAGGTGGTGGAAACAAATAGGTGGTGAGTTATAATCGGTGGAGAACACAGTGCACTGTAGGAATGCAGGCGTTGTGGGTTGTTATGAAGGCATAGATTAGCTTGTTGATGATAGGGTGGTTTTGTATTATAAAAATTCTAAATTTCTACTTTGTATTATAAAAATTCTAAATTTCTATTACTTTTATAGTCCTAATTAGTTCTTTTTTACTGCTTTATTTTTCCTATCATATGGAATGTGCCATGATTTATTGCTAGCTGAATTTATTACTTCTTAACAAGAAATCCTTCTACTCTGTCCCACTTCTTTTCGGTGTCAATCAGTAGTATCAAAGCTTTAGGTTAAGGTATCCCATAGAAGAAATTAGTCCCTCTAAAACAAAGATTTAGCCATAGAAAAATTTTGTAGGGAAATCCAACAATGGAAATCATGATCCATTCATTCGGATGAGCATCACATACAATTGGGCGCATTTTTTCCTATAAGTTTATGTTCAAATTTAAACAATCTCATGCTAGTAAGAACGGCTCTTATCCTCTGTCTGCATGATCTTATTCTTAAATGACACCACATAAAGAACCATGAGTAGTTTTCATAATAACCAATCTCTCAATGGCTAATATTACGGTCATGACTATAACTCATATGCTCTCAAGTATATCTACCATTTTGAGTTATGAATCATAGGGTACACCTGATAGGGCACAAAATCCTCTATTAGCTAAAGTGAATTTAAAGTTGTCTCCTTAGACAAACATCAACCCAGTTCTACAAGAATTGCTTGGATGATGCAACTCATGATTTGTAAATCTTTTGTTGAATTTATTACTTTAGAATTAGTTAGCTATAGATAATAACATAAGATTCATCGGTATCATTCCCCAAATCATATGCTTTAAGTTAATAAATAATGACTTTTTCTTAAATTTCTAAGAGTTCATTCACTGCTACTATATGCTAAGCAATTAATGACCTAATAATTAGCCTTAATCAAAAGTTCTTTCTCACTATTGGGAGGAGTAATTAACTATAAGTGCTTGCGAGAAACCTGAAACCAAATCTAAAATCCTCACAAAAATGAAGACGAAATCTTTAAGTAGTGTTTTATCTATAATCCTAATTTGCCTTATGAAAATTTGACTCGGCATAACATCCAACCTCACGTTGGTCAAGAGGCCAAGTGTGAATTTTTAGAGCCCATAGTTTCTTCTTCTTCTTCTCTTCTTCTTCTTACAAATCAATTTTATGTTCTCTTTATTGCACAATAAAAGTGGGTACAACACGAGATGAACAGCCTTCATTATAAATGATCCCCTTTTTTGGTTGACCTACTAAAGCTTATAATCTCCCTTCAATCAACTTCTCCTAAAGCCTCATCTATTTGTCTTCAAGTATGATCTTCTTCACCAAATTGTTGCTCATCAGCATC
The DNA here is from genome assembly GCA_021442155.1 of Cymbidium sinense. Classification (NCBI taxonomy): domain Eukaryota; kingdom Viridiplantae; phylum Streptophyta; class Magnoliopsida; order Asparagales; family Orchidaceae; genus Cymbidium; species Cymbidium sinense. The sequence continues at coordinate 78,702,339 of CM038228.1, read as the reverse complement.
TTTCATTTTTGCAATCAACCACTCACAACACTCATCAATTGAATACAAATTAATTGGATCAATAATATCTTTAAAATTAAATCTTCTCTTTAAATCTTGATTGTACTTGATAAAAACTAGATCATCTAGGTGTTTTCAATCTAATCTTTTTTTTTTGTATGAATTTGGAAAAAATGATAAACTCATAACACATGAATTACTAATGTTTTTAAAATTTACAATTATTAACCTACTCAAAAAACAATCTAGTTTCTCTCACATTTATAAGCACTACAAGTCAATCACAAAATCTTAATGGCCAACTTTTGTAAATTTGGGTCTGATACATCATACATCTTCCATCACTCTACTGTATTACAATTATAATTTAACATCAAAAAATATAATTAACATAAAAATTTACTAACAAACTTCAATTAATCTTACTTGGAGATTTTTTTCTCTACTGCAAATGGCATTCTCAGCTACAAATAAATCACCAATATGATTATAAATAGAAAGTTCTTGATTTATGACTATTATATTATTTGGATCTCTCACTAACTTGCTAATAATTGCATATAAATCTTTCATGAATTGTCAATGTAATTGTATTTTGGACATTTTGTAAAAGAACTCTGAATTAATATAATATCTAAGTTGTCAAAGTTAACACCTCCATCTATCATCAATGATATGAAAAATTTGCTCAAACTTTTTTCATCTCCACCAAATGCATTACTAATTGCATCTTAAACTCTATCCATAGCGTCATAAATATAACTTATTGTCGGCCATTTGTTACTATTTGCTAGTCTTGATGTCTTCATAATTGGGCTTGTAACCTTCAAAGTATAAGATGCATTCTAAAATCTAGTTTTGAGAGCAAACTCCTTAGCCTTCTTCCCTTTATAATCAACATTAAATTTAATTTTGTTCCAACCTTCAAAAACAAACATACATCTTTTTTTTTTTGGCTAATATATGCTTGCAATAGTGAGAAATGAAGTTGCAAAGCAAGTTTTGTCCGGTCTCAGTAGCTCTTCACCACTAGTGTATTTCCTTACATAAACAACAAGCCCATGATTATATATATATCCAATTAACTCTAAAGATTTTTTGAAAATATTTCTTACTTCAACTACCTTCCCAATATCTTTTAACATTAATTGGGCTTTAACCTTCAAAGTATAAGACACGTTATTTCAAAATCTAGCTTTGAAAGTGATCTCCTTAGCCTTCTTCCCTTTATAATCAATATTAAATTTTTATGCCTTAAATTTTCTTTTTGCTTATATATACTTGCAAGATGAGAAATAAAATTGCAAAGCGATTGATGTCCAATCTCACCAATTCGACACCACTAATAATTTTCTCATGTTAAAAATAAGCCCATGATTATATATTTATTCAATTAACCCTAAAGTTTTCTTAATGATATTTCTTACTTAAATTATCTTCTCAATATTTTCTAACATTAAATCAATACAATGGCCTATGTATGGTGTCCAATGCATATGCATCATTTTCTCCATAAGCATTTCACCTATAAGAATAAAACATGTATTAATAATTTGATATTATAAACTAAAAAATTGGAATGTACATAAATATTGTAGATTACTATCCTGCAAAAATGCAGTTGGAGTGATTATCTATAACAACTTAAAACACATTGTCTTCTCCAACCTTCTTTATTATGCATCAAACAATTCAAAGACCTTTCATACAATTTTTGCATACTCAAAACATCTAGTGACTCTAAGAATACAATAGTTGATAGTGAATTAACTAAAAAAATAATCATAGATCGGTTTCTATAATCAGTCCACCGATCAGGCATAAAAGACTGCAACCCTTCTCTTGCCATATTTTCTTATGATCTTCTATATTCATCATAGTTACTTGCAATTGTGGTTGAAAACCTGATTCATATTGTACAATTGCCTCCACCATATGATCAAACCTCTCAAGCTTCACAACATTGAATGGAATTCATGTTTGATAAAACCATCTAGCTATGTATTGTATAGTTTTATCTCTTATCCCTTTATCTGCATTTTATTTGATTCTCATTTGTCTCATAATTTTCTTCTTGCAACTTCTTTTTATGGTTCCTTAAAAAAGAAATAATTCAATGGCCCTTTCATTTTAGATAGATTATTACTGCCCAATCCAGAACTTAATTCAAATGGTCTCTTACCACAATGCACTAGCAGTTGAATTTCCAATTCCTCAGTAATATCAACTACCCTCTCTTTTCCACACATAAACTTTGTTTGAATTTTTTAACTCTTAGACAAGCAAGCAACTCATCTCTTACATTCGATGGTACCTTACATTTGATAGCATTACTCTTTTTTGACGTATTAAAAGGCCCAATAAAATGCTCCTTAGCTCGAGATATACATCCATTTATCTCTTTACCATAATAAATACATATATGGCAAAGAATGTTTAACTCCGATTTCAACTTTATATACTTCCAAGTTGGATCTTTTCTCTCATGTTCAAATCAGTCATATCTAAGTAATCAATTAATTGTAAAAATAAACTATATCTAATTGAATTTGGTAAATAGCATGCATTAGGAACTCATTATTAATTACATTACTAAGACATGTAATGCTAGAACGTGAGTGATCAAAGCATAATGTAAATGGTATAACATGAAAATATATTAATATACAACTTGTATCAAATTAAACAACCAAAAAGTGGAACCAAAATGACATTCGATGGTATTCAATACAAAGGTAAGCTATATGCATGTGCAAGAGAAATATAATTATCAAGAATAATGATAAAAATTAACTACATCACAAATGCTCATGGGATCTAATGTCATCAAACACCAAAGTCCACAAATGTCCACATAAATTAACGCATGGTGATGTAAAAAGTTCTAAGTTACAAATAAGAACAATTAGATCATTAAGTACAAGATTAATATTTGCTCAACATAAGAGCATATGATCATATGGGTTTAATTAAATTTGCTAATATATAAATGACATAATTAGGAATGCTAATTAAATTATTATTTAGTTTACTTTCTCGACCAAGTGAATGATAATATAACTATCATGGTTATCATATTAAAATAAATTTAGCAAATTTAATGAATTGAATGAAAAATGTGGAGTCACATAAAGTTGTTAAACATGAATGATTAAATAACATAAGTTCAGCATTTTAGGCATATGATCACTTACTAAAAAATTAAGATGCTATATATACAAGTTTGTATGAACATCAATAATCACATGGATGCAACTTAAATTGGAAATCCTTAGCCTATAATGTACATATTCATGCATAGTATTTGTGATCAGTGATTTTATTAAAGTGGTAATTACATGATTATTTTTACCAGATGTATTTGTACTGTATTGTCAATACTGCACATTCAAATTGCATATGTTTCAATAAATTACTAAGTTTTATTGTATTAATTCTGGAAAAACATAAGCTTTTGCAGCATCATGTTGTTCTAGAGTAATGTTTATACAAAAATTTATATTAGTTCTTTCAAGTTTTCATCTCGGAGTTATTTGCTTCTAAATGTAATTGTTGTGTATGTGAGGGCTAATTACCTATTTAATGAATATTTGAATAATTAATGCTTCTACTTTGTGTAAAGTGATTAAGTTATTGAGAATTGCTTTGGCCACATTTCACTAAGCATATTGAAGTTGCTTGTTTCCACCGAATGAGGGGTGAGGGATGAGGTGCAACTTACCTTGATGGGTCATGTTGGAGAATGGAGAGTCGATGCATCAACGGGTTGAGGATGAGAGGTACTTTAAGTTAATTCCTATTTTTTTATCTAATTAATCCATTGTTACTATAGCACCTTAACATGCAGTTGCTGGATTAAGGATTTAACGCGTATGTGATTTATCAAAAGGTATACTGCTTTTTTTTATTTCATTTCTCCGGCCGGTAATTCTTCTCCTCGATTCGGTTTTATGGGTTCGTCTCGAGCCGCAAGAAATCCTTTCCCTCTCCTCACCGTGATTGGAAATGCCGCCCCGTGATGCATCGAGGCAGCGGATTCCGACGGCAGTGGACCGCCGCCTGCGGACGACGCCGCCAGAGTTCCGTCGGCCACTTTCCTTCCGGACACGCAGCCTTCTTCAAGCTTCGACTTCACCGAATCGTTGTTCGGAAGTTGAGCACTGATGGAAGTCCCGTGAATCAATCGGAATAGGGATTTCGGGTCCCGCCGATCGGGAAGCTTAGGAGTTTCGTGATTTGTCGGGTTTCTTTCCTATTCCTTTTCCTTCACACCTTCCTGGTGAAATGCGTGATTAGGGAGTTCCGAAATTTGTTTTGTCTGTTAAGTGAGTATGCAGAATTTTTGTGTATTAGAATGGCAGAAATGGTATTAGCTTCTTTAGTTATAGTTATGTTATTACATTTTTGTTAATTTTAATTTGCTAATTTAATCAGGTAATTAGTATGATTAGTTAAGATTACGGAGTCGCTGTGTTTTGAAAGATTATATGAGAAACATCAATTTCGGTAAGAATGCAATTTAAGCACATCGCGTTAAATTTATTTATGAATTTATGTATTCAAGAATAATTCAATTATAGGTTGTTTACTCGAGGAAACGTCGAGACATCACCATTTGCCTGAAGAGGTAATGGTATATAATAATTTAAATTCGCCATACCCCATGACATCGTTTCTACCGATTCTTATAAATCATGAATGACATATGATATTCCCTCAGTATCGAATAAATACAAACGCTTATTACTGACCTATGAATCGATTTACAATGATTATAAGCCAATTACCATTTTCCTTAATAGATATGATTTTTGTTGGGCATATGGAAATGTTTAAAACACGCATTATTAATTGTTAAATACGAATGCTGTTAAAATGCAGAAATGTCGAAAAAATTGTGATAGTGAAAACTATGTTATAGATATCGCAGATAAAGGCTCTAACTAGAGAGCCTGAAAGGGATCTTAAAGATCCCCGACTGACATTGAGGTTGGGGCAAGCTCAACCTGTCGTTAAGCAGAGATTCCCTACCGCCTTTACTTTCACTTTAGCCGACCTAATTATGATGTGAAAGTCAAAACTTATACAATTATAAATGACATTTCTATGAAAAGGATTTGATATAGAACTAAAATTGCTTTCATTAAATAACTGAATAAATAAACAACTCCTATGAAATAACAAATTATTGATACATTACTACTCAAAGATATCGTTCGCCATTTCAAAGATAGCTACCACTTTACCTGCAATTTTAAATTTTAAACGCACGCGATTGTTCTAATGCCTCGTTCGAGCTTATTTTAAGATTATCGATCTCAGCTTTAGATGTTACCGTTGATAATTTCGCGAAAGACGAGTGGGTTTAGCTTTAATTGATTTTGGGTGTATAGTTTTGGGAAGATTAAAGCTTTTAGACGATAAAATTTTAATGTCTTAGCTCAGATTGTGCATAAACTGAAGATTCTCACGTGATATGAATTCATTAGTTAAGAAAATCAAAATATATGAATTTATTTGTGATAATTGATGAGATACAAATTCCACTGCTTGTTCAAAGTCACATGTCAACGCGTGTTGGTGGAATCTATGTCTAATCGAGTCATACTATTCTGTTACACCTCAGATTGACCCTAGAATAAGGGGGTCATTTGGGGTGTGATATCGACAGTATCGATGTTGAGCTAACTTGCTGCACCTATGGGGTAGGGGTCGAGTCGAAAATTAGATTAAAAGGTCCAAGTCGCTATGTAGTCAGAGTCAAGTTGTCGCGTCAATAAAGGAGGTCCGAGCTAGAACTGTTGTGTCGAGTAGGTCATCATCTTCTTCTTCGACGCTACTAGAGTAGAATGGAGTGCCATAAATCCTAATAACTATTATATACTATGCAATACGCTCAACCCGCTCTCACTTGCCGACCCACTACATGCTAGCGTGCTTCGCACACAATGGCCACGCGACTGAGATGAGAAGCGAAGTCTCCCTGCTTCGCAATGCTTTGCTTTCAAAACATGCTTCAATTTCGGCTTTTGATTTCACTAGTATGCATCAAATCCCTTTTTAATCAATGCATGGTACTAGGACATAGTTTGAAATAGTCTCATATTACATTAGTATTCCTTCAACATGTATTCATAATTTTGCACATTAAGAATCGATTTCAAATTATTATGAACCTTATGGTATGTTAGTCATTATATGTGTGCTTCACCTAAAGTGCATACTTCATGCTTTAAAATTTTAAAAAAATATATCTTGCTTTTCCTTTTTTTAGCTTTAACATCTTAACACACTGATTCTGATTAACCTTCTCAATGGCATTTAAGAGGACCCCAATGATTACATCCTGAACACTTCTATTGATTTAACAGAAGCCTGAACAACAGTTACCACAACCAAATTATTATTTTCTTGTAACTAAGTATGAACAAACAGTACTTCTTAAGTTTAACCTTATTTGCAATAAAAAGATATCTGACAAACTTGTTCAGAAGTTCGAGAAATGAGAAGAAAAAAATAAGTTAAACACAACGCCTTAGGGTTTGTCACTCAAAAACTAAATCATAGTAACAGCTTTTGATTTCCTACAACACACTCAGTATGATACCAATTTTAACTGTGTTGGACAAAAGAAAGTTATAAGAATGTAGCTAAGCATTATTATTACAAGCAAAATTTTCTCTTATTTTTATCACAGAAGGTTGAGAACTAATTTAAGAAAATAAAATCACAGAAAGTTGGAGTTGTCATGCATGCATGAAACATGCATGTATTCTTATGCTCACCACGATGGCGACAACTTATGGAAGATCATGATCAAAAAATTAAATAGTGTTTTGCTCAACCAGATCCTTTAATGCTATGTCAGTTTTGGCAGAGAATTGCATACTGTGAGAACCATATGATAAAAAGCAGCATAACACAAATTTGGGGCATTTCATGTATGGCTCGGTGACCATAGTACATGCTCACAATGAATAAAAATCTTTAATGATTCAAAAACAATTAGTAGTCATGGTTTTTTTAATGGTCAGTAGAACATTTATCATCAAAAACATGAAATTAAGAGCTGCAAAGAAGACCCCTGCAGGACAGTACACAATTATTGATTTAGTTTCATTCATTATAATTAAATCCAAAATGGCTGTGAAAATTCTTGTCAAGATTAACACTTTTGTCTTAAAAATAAAAAAAGTTTAAGCAATGCCCAAAAGTATAATGTAAGTTTCTTCTTATTACAGCAAGGGAGATCCTGGAGACCTAATAGGATGTAGTGATAAGTAAAAAAAATGAATCAATGTGTATAGCAAATTTGTATATTTTGAATAAAGATAAAGCTTCATTTACTTACCCAGGAATTGAAAGCAAAATTAACAGTCCGTTTATCCATTTGTAAGGAAGATGAGGTCCGACCTTGTGGTACAGACGTCCCTGAAACAGACCCTGCATCACATCTTCAGTTTAACCACATGCAAAAACAAATTAAGATGCCTATAAAGAACACAAACTAATACTTACCCGAATTATGAGGCCTTTCATTTTCTGTAGCAGGCACTGACGAAGATCTCTCAGATGATCTAGATGCCTGGGAAGAAACGGAAGAGAACAGGGGTTGAACCACAAAATTGGGATCCTGCATGAAGACCTGAAGGTCAAAGCTAACAGATGGTAAATTGTTATACCAAACAAAGGCCAAAGTAAAATGCACAACCCATATAACCAATTATGTAAATCAGATTAAACCAATAAATCATAAATCATGTATTTGTTGCTAATCGCCAAAATACCTCAGATTAATTTTATCCTAGTTGCAATCCTTAATTTTCCTAAGTATAGTTGCATCTCAGTCGTACACACGTTTTAATTAGTAAAAACAAAATGGGAGTCCAACCAAGACATTCCAGAGACATCTAATATCTCTTGCGACATCTAAAACTCTGAACAGACTTCTCCTTGAAGGATCTCAATGGCTACAAATCATATAAAAAAAATCTCAACTATAAGCCTTATAATCACGAAACAGTGAGAGCATTACAAATTTAATAATAAAGATGAGAATTAATAATATAACTAAAAGAGTTACAACACTAATTAAGAGCTCAACTAAGAGAATAACTCAAATCCAGAAATAACATTGTCATCAAATGTCAGATTTTCTTCAAGCATTCAATTAAACTCAATTCAGCACTCAATACTAAGGTTGTGAAAACCAGAACAGAAAGAAGAAGAGATTCAAGATTCAATGATTCAACTAGAATTATAGTAAGAGTTGAACTTAATGATATAATAAATATTAGATTATTTAAATTCAATCTAAATATTACAAAATAATGTAAACATGTGATAAACATGTGACAAAAAATAAATAGAACTCATATACAATTTATATGTAAATAATATTATAAATAACTGTAAATTTAAATATTAATATAAAGTTCATTAATATATAATAATAAAGATATTATAAATCTATGTGTGTGTGTATATATATGTATGTATATACATACATATATACATGTATATAATATAAATTATAAATATAATTTATAATAAGAACATAAGGTTTAAATATTTACAAATCATATTTTTTATTTTTATTATTATGAAAATTTTTATTTTAAAAACTTGTAAAATATTAAATAATAATAATAATAATAATATGATTTGTAAAATATTTATAAAATGTTGCTATAAACTTTATATTCATAAAATGATTTTTATATTATAAAATATAATTTATAATAAGAAGATAAAGTTACAAATTAAAATGTTATTCTTATATTCCCACATCCCCAAACCCATTTAATATTCTCAAAGCCCAATTCCTTATTCCCACAACCCAACTTAGATTTGAGCATATTCACAACTATATTAGTCTCAAATTACAAGGATAAATTAGTATTACACTATTTATATAAAAAAGAGCTCTGCAATTTAAGCTTGTAACTCACATGGGTGGTGGCTTAATGGGCTTCTAAGCTTATGTTAATGAGGTTTTTAAATATAGTTCAAAATTTTTTAAATTTACTTTAAAAATATAAAAAATTAAAATATTATGTTTAAGGTTGGTTGGACCGATCATATGGACGATCCGATCCCTAGTTTGCAAATCCATGATTATAAATTTAACTTAATATAATTTGTAGAATTAATTTTCATAAGAAAAATTTTAACCATTAGATTAAGCATTAAAGGTGCAAATAATGGATAGATTTGGACAGGTCAATTCTATATAATCAAGATTGATTCACAAATTAAACAGATGGTTCAAACCGATTTTTGTAGGTTGAATGTGAAAAAGGCTTTTAAGGTTAATCGATAAACTGTATGCCCAATTCACAATCAAACCAATTGAATTGACAGGCCCGATCCTATTTTTAGAACCTTGATGAAGACAAATATTGATGTAAATAATACCAACTAAGCCTCTTGAAAAGGAAAGGGAGGCACATCTATAGCCACCATATAGAGAATATATCATGTATTATAATAAGTCAACAAGAGGGTGCTCTTGTACCAAATAGTTTATCTTTTATATAAAGAAATCATCTAACCACTTCTAGGAGTAAATGCAAACCAAAATCGCTTTAATCATTGTCTTTGTGTGCAGTAAGCCACTCACGTAGTATCATAAGACTTAGTTTCTTCTAGGCTTCTTCACATTTAAACCCCAGACTATGAAATTGCACTCATCCTAAGGATAAGTTTCCATAGTTCACATATTTGACATCGTATGAGGAAGATCACTTTTGCTTTCAAGCAACCAACATGATTAATATGATGATGGTAATAACAACAATATTAATGTGAATTCCAAGTCTTGCAAGACAAAAAAGTTGCCCATTCTAAATATCAAATATGTGAGGTGTAGATAACAATTTCTATTACATCTACAAACATATGAATGCTCAATTTGTTGAGATCCATGAGGAGCAACCACACATTATCAAACTAGTTATCAAATCGTGAGTTTTAGATACTACAATGTCATCTCAACAACAATATAAATATCCCAATGCTTTCCTGGAAAGAGATTAAATAATTTTCATAAACAAAACTCATGTAAGAAACTCCCCTCATAATCTCCATTCAATCTTGAAAATTTAGAAAAGCTAGTTCCATCAAATTCAAAGTTTCCTAACTAAAGCTTTAAAGGAACATCAGATCAAGTGGATCATATGGATACTTAAGCAAATGTTTTGTTTGCATACAAAGTTTTGGATGCTATCAAGTAAAGAGTATTCGCCACTAGCTTCAATGATTCGACAAGAATGTGGTTCAATGATTTGCCTCCTGCCAATGTAGTTACATTGAAGAGGTTGTCATACTTACTCCTTACCTAATTTTCATTGTCACATGAACCGTTGAAAAACTTCACAGTCAGTTTTTTGCATTAAGCAATAAGAGGTGGAATGCATTAGAAAAGAGTACATGGCTCAACTCAACAAGGACAATAATGATGTTACTGACAATGATAAGTATTGGTGAGAGTTGCATTTGTCTTCGGATTTAGTCAAGTTGGTCGTTGCCCACTTCAAAGACCATAGAGGAGGTGCTAAGAAAGGCAACTAGTACATAAAATACCAAAGAGTTCATTCTTGAATCAAAATACAATGCTATTAAAACATCTCCCTCGACTAAAAAAAGGAATAGCAACAATTCCTCTTCTCAACTCAAGAAGAGATTTTAGAGAACTAGCTTCTTTAAACACAGAGGTGGTAGTATAGACACTATCCATCCATAGACAATAAGATGAAACTTGTCTTACCCTCTATAAAGTACACTGGTGTTAATTCCTTAAATTGCCACTAGTTATTGTGAATGATGTTTTTTGCAATCGATCAAGCAAACAAAGGTGGAGAAGAAATATTATCATTTAAGAGAGGAACATTAAGTAATTGGTGATTTGACTTATTAAAGGACTACTTGCAAGTGATGTATGTGTCAGTATGGGAGAGGCAAAGCATATAGTTCAATAGAAACATGAAATTCATACCAGATCAACCGGTTAAGTCCACAATAGAAAAAGAGAATTCTATATTATTTAAGCAATTGCATACATAGTGCATGAGACATTATGAATAAAAGGAAGAATCATCCAAAACAATTTGATTTATAGTGTCCTACATATATGTTCCACATACTAATTCAATAGAATGTGACAATAATAAAAAAATATGGATCCAATGTCACAAAGATTCAACCCAAAAATGCATGTTTAGCAAAATTCGCTATACTGATGAGTCGGGAACGTCGAGATTATCTAGAATGGTCCCTTATAACTACTCAAATTACTACATGTAGGGGAGGACAAAATTTAACATGTGCAAGTAAAGAATTTACAAGAGTAATTGCACACAATCATTTTTTAATTAGGGGCATTTATATACATAGCACACAATTTTTCTATATTTACATATGTAACAACAAAACTTTATATTTACCTAAAGAGCAATCATTTTTTTAGTATTACATCAAAAATAGTACCATCATTAAAGTGAAATGCACCTTTTAAAGTATAAAAAAATGTTATTTTTGTAAATATCAAACTTTATGTCTAGATATGTACATGCATAAGCATTGTGTGCTATGTATGTAAATTTTCCTCTTAATTACCAAAGATAATGATGAGATGATAATAAAACTAATAGTAATGATAAATATTATAGTTATATTAAAAAATAAATTAAGTTATAATAACAAATAATAATATATAAAATAAATAAATAAATTATTTCTAATATATATATTATCCGATCAAAAAATAAAATAAATATTATTCATTAAAAACTAAAAAATAATGATAAATAAAATACAATATAAATTTTATATATTAATTATTATTAAAAACCAAATAATATAAAAAAGTCAAAACCACTCAAAGTTAAAAAAAATTATTGACAATGATTTTCCCCTCAAAAAGTTGGCTTATACTCATTCACGTGCACCACTTAGCCTCACTCTATAATTTATCACTATTTTCCCCTATGTTTAAAAAACTCCCAACAATTCATGCCTAAACCTTAATTTATCAAACCCAAACCCCCACTTTCCCTTGCTTTGATCAAATGCCAACACTTCCAAGCCCCAATCTATTCCCGTTAACTCTCTTCTTCCCACAACATGTTCTCTAGCCAACCACTTGGCACATATTCCGCCTCACATCTTTCTTTCATCCCTACCATCAAGCACCATGTGTTAATCTCCTACCTTAACATGAACCTACCCTCTCTCCCCCAATGATCACAACTATCACGCAACCTCCACTCTCATCCAACTAGAAACCAACCGCTCTTCAAAGCTCACCAATGAGCCTCACTCATGCAACCTCCAACCTATCCTCTCTCTCATCACTAATCAATTCACCATCAATGGCTCTCTCTCCACTCTGCCCTCCATACCTTGAACCGAATTCCATCTACCTCATTTTATCCACGAAACCTTCTAATGTATAAACCAAATCCTACAACTCCCTATCTTTTTACTATATCTATTTCTAATGTACTGCATCAAAGGAATCAAACTCAAAGTCCAATTATAATATTAGGACTAAATCCTAAGCTGAAATCCAAGTGAGAGAACCATTAACAAGGGCCAAAGCAAAAGCCCATTTATGAAATATTTAGGGCCTATTTGTGTTCATTTTTGTTTTGTATTTTTATTTTTATTTTTTATGTTGTTTTTTAAAATATATTTGTTAGGTGTATTTTTATGAATTTTTTTTTTATTTTTTAAAAATAAATCATATTGCTTTTAAAACACTTACTCTCATAAGTTTACAATTTGATCAACTCCACCCATTGGAGAAACTTGTATGACCAAAAATCTTATTGAATGGAGTTTTAAAAATACTAGAGATATTGTTTGTTTCAACTATTATAGGAAAATTCATATGTAAAATTAATGCAAAGCTCAAATTCTATTACTAATAAAAACTAACAACAACAAGCTTTTATCCCACTAAGTGGGGTCGACTATATGAATCTTTCGTCTCCATTGTATCATATTATGTGTCAAATTCTCATTTAATTCAAGTATACTAAGGTCATTTTTTATACATCTTAACCAAGTCATTTTAGGTCTACCTCTACCTTTCTTAACATAAGGTAAATCTAATGCATCAAACTCTCCTAACCGGGTCATCGGACGGCCGACGCTTTATGTGACCAAACCATCTAAGGCGACTCTCTCTAATCTTATCTACCACCGGAACTATTCCAAGTTTTTCCCAAACATACTCATTTAGCATTTTATCTCTAAGAGTAAAGTCACTCCACTGCATCCTCATCTCTAACACTTAACTTAGCCTTATGCTTCTCTTTTTTATTGGCCAACATTCACCATAAGTCATTGCGGTCTTACCACCATCTTATAAAATTTTCCTTAAGTTTAAGTGGAACTTTTCTATCACAATGCCGGATGCATTCCTCCACTTCAATCAACTTGAATTCTACTAATAACATCTCCATCTATTTCACCATCATTTTGAACAATAGAGCCTAAATATCTAATCACTCACTCTTATTAATGACTTGTTCACCTAATGTCACAACACTATCAGAACTTTTCTAACTAAAATTACACTCCATATATTCGCTTTAGATCTCTTAAATGAAAACCTTTAGACTCTAATGTTGACCTCCATAATTCAAGTTTCTCTTGGACTCCCTCTAATCTTATCAAAAGAAGAATGTCATCGAAAAAAACACCAAGGTACATCTTCCGTAAATGCCTATAAGAACATCCGTAACTAAAGCAAAAGATAAGGGCTTAAAGGATCCTTGATGTAATCCAATTGAAATGGGAAAATATTTTGTCAATCCTCCTTGTGTTTGGACACAAATAACATCTCTAGTATACATATCCTTAATGACTTGAATATAACCAATATTAACTCCTTTCTGTTCTAGAACTCTCCAAAGAACATCTCTTGAAACTTTATCATAAGCTTTCTAAATCAATAAATATCATATGTAAATCCTCCTTGCTTTCTCTATCTTCTCCATGAACCTCTTAACAAATGTATAGCATCCATGGTAGATCTACGGCATGAAACTAATTGTGAGAAACTTTTGTATCACGTAGCATGCTCGATTACTCTCTCCATAATTTTAATGTATGACACATTAACTTAATTCCTCATAATTTGTACATTCTTGGGCATCACCTTTATTCTTAAATATAGGAACCAATAAACTCTTTCTCCACTCATCATCATCTTTTAGTCTTTAAAATAACATTAAAAGATTTGTAAGCCAAGAAATTCCTTGATCTCTAAACATTTTCACACTTACATTGGAATATCATCAGTCTACTTACTTTTCCACATTTCATTTTCAAAGTTTCTCAACTTGTTACTAATCTGACGATAAAAATAATATTCTATTTTTATTTAGGGTATTAAGGTTCTTAAAATCAATCGTATTCGGATCCTTCATTGAAAAGTTTATCAAATATCTCATATATTTTCAATATCCTTTTATAAGAAAAGCTGACTTTTTATTCTCTCAACTTGAGTAGGTCTTTTCTTCTCTTGTCTCTTTGGTTTCTTAACTTATCTGTCATCTTTCAGCTCTTTGGTATCAATCTATGTATAAATCACTAAAATTAAATTTTTTTCGTCGTATATTCTTTCTTAGAATCTCTAACTTTATATCTTTCTCGATTCTCAGTTTTTTTACATCTAAATCAAATTTTATAATAATCTTTCTTTATTTATCTTCTTCTGGCTCATTATTTTTATTAAAGAAAACTTTTGATTCTCCGGCATTTTAACTTAGCAACTTTTATTTTTCTCACGTAATATTAACTTTATGAACATCCCAAAAAATTTTTATAACTCTTAAAATATTTTTTATTTGTGCTCTTTAAGTGTCCCATTAATCCTGGAGACAATAATTTGATTTATTTTTTCCTCTTCTGATCTTTTCGTCTTAAAATCTAAAGTACAATCGATGTTGGGTCTTGGACTTTCACTTGGAATGACCTTCTGATCTTTTCAATCTAAGCGATTTATTTTTCTCGTTAGAAAATAATCGATCACGTGTTTTCTTAGATTCGTTTTATAAGTAATAATATGTTAAATCTTTTTTTTTTAAATAAAGTATTATATTCTAAATCGTAAAATTTAGGCAAAATCTAATATAGTCCTCTTTCTTCGTTAATCCATCCGAATCATGCATGAACACTTTTAAAATCTTACACTCTATAACGTGTCAGTAAAATCTCTCCGATAAATAATTTTTTTTGAGGGTATCTTTTGTATTAATCATATTCGTTCAAAATTTTTCTTTTGAGCTTACATCCAAACTACTTGAGAGCATAAACACTTATAATTGATAATCTTAGTATCAATGATAATCTTTAAAATTTATAATTATATCTCATTATTAATATTTATAACGTTATCCTTCAAACTTTTATCTATAATCTTTCTGTAGTTCTAGTTCGACTTCTACGAATACCAAAGTTTAAAACTTAAACTATCAATCTCTTGGCCTTCTCCAACCCATTTAATTTCTTGAACACATAAAATATTTATTTTTCCATAAACTTTTATCTACTAATAAAAACTAAGAACCCAAAAAATGATTATCCTGGAGAAATTTTTTATGACTCCCTTTTATCTGACAAAGAACTTGAATTTATAGATGGCCCCTAGCTTAATATTATGAGATGCTTGACAGCAGTTAAAAATGAGATGAAAACTGAAGAACATCTTTAGCGTGTACCTAGTCTATAATGACAAAAGGTGTAAGTCATAAATGGGATGTGGCATGTATGATATTATTATACTCACTAGGGCTAATCCAAAAAATTGAACCACACTATGAGCCAGTTCATGTAAATTGGATGAACAATACTCTTCCCATCACCAATTGAAATCTTATCCTAATCAAATATCAGATCTTTTATGATATTCTCCCCATTTAAGTATATATCCTCTAAGAAAAATCCTCTAAGAACATTTATGTGTTCAAACATAACAATAGAACCATAAAATTTGTGACGATCAATCCAACAAAAAGAATGTCATCTGTTGCCCACACAAAAGTCCAACTGATTTTAGTGATATTGCTTCAGGAGAAATGTCAAATGAATTGCCATAATTAAGAACCATTACCATGATCCAGCTTCCAAATATTTCACATTACAAGAATAATATCACATAACACATTAACTTGAAACAAGTTAAAAGAATTATTTACAAAAAATTTTAGTCAAAAAAGCCCTAACTCCCGTTCAATCCCCACATTCTCTTGACTCCTGAAAATGATGGAACTTAGAGGTTGTATGTAGATCAAAGAGCAATTAACAAAGTCACCATCACATATAGGTTTTATATTCCCTAATTAGATGATATGCTCGATTAAGTTTCAATAACAAATCATTTGTTCCAAAATTGATCTTAAGAATGTCTATCATCATATTAGGAATAGTATTGGAAATGAATAAAAAATTAACTACAATACCTCAAATGATCTATAATAAATGGTTAGTTATAATATTTAGTTTTTCTTATAGATCTAGCGCATTTATGAGGCTGAGAAACATTATCCAAAACTCTGCATAGAAAAACTTGGTGGTGTATTTAAATGACAGCTTATCTTTAGCATTAATGAAAAAGAATGCTTAGAATATCTTCAGCTAATATTGAAATAATTAAAAGAGATTATATTGGCCTTCACCTAAACATTTTATTTATGCCAAAGGGTTTGAATTTTTGTAAGACTAATCTTTCATCCTTAAACATAAACATAAGGTAGAGAATAAATTAATTGATATTTTATTAAGGATAAGCTTGCCAGTTTCTTCCTTAGAACTTCATTTCCTAGGTTTATATGACCTTACAAGTGAAAATCTAGTGTCCAGACTTCCACTTGCTCTACCTAAAGCAATTCAACAAGCCTTTGACTCTGTAACAATCCTTCTTTTGTATAAAGAAAAGCAATAGTGTATTCATAGGACTCATGTTAGAGAATTTATAATCAATGAAGTACATTATAGAGCAATTGTTTTGAAAAGCATAAGTCATAGCTTTGATGGAAAATAGACTCTCTAGCCCTCACTGAAAAGAGAGATTTAAAAGCCAAGTATTTCACCTGTAAATAAGTGAAAATCACAAAATAAAAGTCTAAATAAAAGGTTGCTCTACCTATGCTATAAAAACCTTCGAAGATTTATCCAGAGATTCGTGTTCCGTTTACATAGGATTGTTAGAGGACATGATAACATTTATGTGGTAATTAATAGATTTTAAAAAATGACCAATTTCTTGCCTTACTCAAAAACTGATGATAATCTCATATGACAAAATAATGATTAAAATTGTGCAACACAAGGACACCTCAAGGTGCTTTTGTCATCATGAGACACCTCATGGGGTGTTATGTGAGGTGTGCGCCTCCCAAGATATGAGACAAACCTTGCCTCAAGTTTGATAAAGTGTGCCTCAAGTTTATTTTTTAAAAAATATATGAAAATAAAATACTATAAAACCATCGTATTAAACCAATTTCTTCCTCATGCCTCACACACCATACTCTTGATCCACAGCATACTCAAGCTCCTATCCCTCAGACCTCATCTCTACTCATTCTCACACATGCTATCAAGCATCTCATACATAATCTTAGTCATCACCACATAATCTTAGTCATCATCTCCTTCCCAAGTTTTCTTCCTCCACAAGGAACGCATCTCCTCTTCTACCACCACATCCCTTCTTTCGCTAATAATCCCTGAAACCTAATTTTTTTTTTCTTTTTTGAACCTAATTTTTTTATGTTTATTTAGGGCTTCTAAAAAATGAAAAGATGTAAGAAAAAATCACAATAATACATAGAAAAGATATGGCATGAAAACATAGTGTGCAAATTAAACTTGAGGGAAATAATAAGATGTATATTTACCTTAAATGCAATTATAGCGATAAGGAGATTAAAAGGGAGCATAACAAAGATGAAAAAGTATCACCATAGAATCCTAAATTTGGAAATTGAGTCATATGCATATGAGGTAGAGTTGATAAGGCTTATAAGTAATAATTCTTCAAGTGAATTTGAAAATCATGTACTCAGTCCTCTGCATGCAAGTAGGAAAAGACATCAAGAATCATGCATTTACCCCAATGATAGGTGTGGTTAGTGCACATCATAACTAAAGGAGTTTATTCAAAAACAAAATGCCCAACCATAAAAACAAATTATTTAAGTAATATTCCTTGATGACGGCAGAGTTAACATCAACTCTCAATTGGAAGAGATCTTTGTTGAAAAAATTCCCTTAAATGACAAGCCAAATTACTTCGAGTTTTCTTCAGGATAATAATGCATCTCAAAATTAAGTCATAACTAAAGAGAATAGTATGTAAATTTTCCATCCTTTTAAATCAAAAAAATAAATATCAAAATGCACAAGTACTAATCGGTCAATTAAAGTTTAAAGTAGCCAATTATTCATCTGTCCTATCAATTTTCCAATGGTAATAATTTTAAATTCAACCAATAATCACAAGAAGCCACTGCCATATCAAATGGGTCTATATGATCACACTTAAAATCTCATGCCACTAAAGATATAGCACATGCCGTCAACAAACTCATCAATCTACTAATGGCTCAATTATATCAAAGTATGGATATTTCCCCAATTGTAAAGTCTATGAGTTAATCATAAAGCACACATGTTAAGTTGAGCCTAAAATTGGCCTTTATGGCAAACTTTTAAATCTTGATTGAGTTCATCATCATCCTTCCACTTACACTTTAAATTAGCCATGGTGTATATTTTCTTCATAAACCCATTTACAACCACTAAGCTAAATATTATAGAGCCTAATGACTAGCCTTAGTTCAAAATTCCCTAAACCATAGTGGCTTTACACATATGGAAAACCTCAAATCATATAATAAAGTTCTCATTAAAGGTTGAAATCTCTGAATGGTTTATTCTCTGATATTTAATCTATTCTTCTTAAAATTTAATTTGGAACCAATCATGTATTTTAAAAGAGAAAGATGAGAACTTAAAATTCCACAAAAATCTACTCGAAGACTTCTTCGAACATTTTCTAAGAGCATTGTCTACCCTATGAATGAGTGTTTCCTGAATTTCAAAACATGTTTTGTCCATTTAAGCTCTTTAGGCTCTCTCTCTCTCTCTCTCTTTAAGAGTGTCCTAATTCCTCTGTTGTCTCGTCACCCTTTTCTCTCTTGCTCCACCCTTTTTTACTTTTCTCACCATCTTCATTCACTATCTCTATAGTTTCATAAATAAGTTTTATAAGTGCTACAGGAATACAAATAAGATGTTTTATGAGATTAGTATTATTTATTTGAGTTCTAAACTTGATGAAAATAAAAATCATAGAGCTTTAGTTTGTACTTAGAAATGAGAACATCAGGCTTATATAATTGTTTTATTTAGTTAAGATACACCACCAAATCTGATTGAATTATAAATTTTAATTGTTAATATTTTCGTTGTTGGGTCCCAAGCCTCGGTTGAGAAAAGTGAAAGAACTATGATAAATAGTCGATAACCAGCATAAAACTTGTCAAAAACCATGACATGAATCCTTTAATACATTGAGTCAATATTAGGTGTTCCTTGAAAGTGATGCATTGTATAGCTTAAAAACAATGAAACGTGTGTAAGGGCTGGTGCACTGACAGTTGGGTATAGTGTTAAATAAATAAGAGTTCACACATTACGAACGAATTACGAACGAAAGCAAAAAGGCTAATCCATGAAATTAGAATTAAAATAGTAACTTAAAATATATAAACTTTTACAAGTAAATTAATGGAATTAATAGATATTATAGTTCGTATGTATTACAGAAACTAAATGGGTTGGAGAAAAGATTAAGGAAATTGATAGTTAGATTTTAAATTTTGATATTAAGGTAAAAATCATATTAAAAATAGTGTAGGTGTGATTACAGATAAGAGTTTGAAAAATAATAGAATTAGAGATAAAATTATAGCTTTAAAAATTATTATTATTACTAAGATTATTAATATTATAAGTGTTTATATTCTTTAAGTAAATTTGGATATATGTTTAAAAGAAAATTTTTGAAATGACCTAAATGAATTAATACAAAGAATAACTTTTGAAAGAGATTTAAAATGACATGTTAGAAGAGTGGTTGAAGATTTTAAAAACATTCATGATGGCTATGGTTTGGAGAGACTAATGAAGAAAATAAAATCATATTGAATTTTATTTTAGCTTATGATTTTGTAATTGTTAATAATTTATTTAAGAAAAGATGAAAGTATCTTATCACTTATAAGAATGAACCTAATAAATACAAATTAATTATTTTTTTACAAAAAAATATTGATCATTTAAATTGTAAAGATTATAAGGTCATTTCAAATGAAAATTTTAAGCACATAACATAGATTACTAATTTTAAATTTTAAGATGAACGGTTGAAAATAGAAAAATAAAATAAATCATTGTCCTAAAATTAGATGAGGGTACTTAAAAAGTTAAAAATATATTTTTTATAAGATACAATAACTTAAAAATTGAGATGCACGTGAAAAAACTAATATTATGTGAGAAAAGGTAAGAAAATGATATTAAGCAAGTTAGAAAAAATATGCTAGGAAAATTAAAAGTAAAAGCTACTATCATAAACAATTGCTGGTAGAGTTAAAATATGCAAGAAAAGATCAAAAATAAGAAGCTTTGCTATAAAAATTAGTAAAGATGAAAAAGCTTAGAAAATTGAAAAAAATATAAAAAAACCCATAGGGATCTAAGAAAATAATACGTGATACAATGCATCCAACATTTCGTGATCTATATAATATATTGAATGTTAAATATAGCAAAAGATGTATTTATAAATTAGTTAAACAAAAAGATAGCAGAAGTAAGATTAACTTCGAATAAAGTGCATTAAGAATAAAGATAAAAAATTAATTTTCTTATAAGAGAATATTCAATATAAGTGGATGAGATATTTTAATAAACTTTTTAATGAAGGTTGAAAGAATACGATTGTCTCAAGCGACTTTAATATCCAAAATGAAAATAGAGATTTATGTTTCTATTATCGTATTAGTAAAACTAAAATAGGAGAGACTTTAAAGAACATGAAGTGTGAAAAAGCAATGGGACCTAATGATAGTCTAATAAAAGTGTGAAAATGTTTAGAAAATCAACAGATTTATTGGCTTACTAAACTTTTTAATAATATCAAAAAACTTAAAAAAAAAAGCTAAATGAGTAGATAAAGAGTTTGTTGGTTCCTATTTTAAAAATAAAGGTGAAGCATAAAGGTGTACAAATTATATAAAATTAAGTTAATGTGTCATACATTAAAATTATATGAGAGAGAAATTAAGCATAAGTTACAATGTGACACGAATTTCTTTAAATCAGTTTAAAATCATGTCGGTAGGTCTTGTATGGATGTTACACATTTATTGAGAGGTTTGATAGAGAAAAGTAGATAGAGTAAGAAAGATCCACACATGATATTTTTTATTCAAGGAAAGCATATAATAAACTGCCAAAAGAAGTAGTTTTGAGAGATCTAGAAAAGAAAAGAGTTAATATTACTTATATTCAAGTCATTAAGAATATGCATACTGGAGCCTTTGCTTGTGTTTTCATGAGGAGGATTGACTAAGTATTTTCCTATTTTAGTTGGATTACACCAAGGATCGGCTTTAAACACATTTTTTTGCTTTAGTTATGGATGTTTTTACTAGATATTTACATGAGGATGTACCTTGATGTATACTTCTTACTAATGATATTCTCCTTGATGGTAAAACTAGAGAGGAAGTTAAAGAAAAATTTGAATTATGAAGGTCAACCTTAGAATCTAAAGGCTTTCTTTTGAGTAGATCTAAAACTGAATACACGAAGTGTAATTCTAGTAGTAGTAGATCTAGTGGTGAGGTTGTGATAATGGGTGATCAAGTCATTAAAAAGGTGAACATTTTAGTTATCTGGTCTATTGTTCAAAGCGATTGTGAAATAGATGGGAATGTTATTATTAGAATTAAAGTTGGATGGTTGAACTGGAGAAACGTATCGGGCCTATTATGTGATAGAAAAGTGTCACTTAGACTTAAAGGAAAATTTAATAAGATGGTGGTGAGACTTACAATGCTTTATAGTGCAGAATATTGGCTAGCAAAAGAGAAACATAAAATTAAGTTTTGCAAAGATGAGAATGCTCAGATTGATGAATGGCTTTACACTTAAAGATAAAATGTGAAACAATTATATATGTGAAAAAGTCGGAGTTAGGGGTGTAAGTAAGTCGAGTCAACTCGTGAGCTAAGCTTACCGAGCCACGAGCTCGAACTCATAATTAAGCTCAAAATATATTCAACTCGAGTTCGAGTTTAGAGTGGGCTCAACTCGCTTCGAATTAGTCATTTACACACACACATATCTTTGCAAAATCTGCAAGGTAGGAGTCAAACTCGAGCTTTTTAATTGAGCACGAGCATTTGAGTCGAGCTCGAGCTTGATAAATGAGCTCAATAAAAATTAAACAAACTTAACTCGATTAAATCAAAACTCTACTTACTCAACTCGTTTACACCTCCAATAGCATATAAGATTTGAGTCGTTTTAGATAGTTTGGTCTCATAAAGTGTCAATTGTTCGAAGAACCAATTAAGAGAGTAGATGTATTAAATTCAGCCTATGTTAAGAAATGTAGACATATATCTAAAAAGACTTAGTTAGGAAGTGTAAAAAATAACCGTAATTTATTAAAATTAAATGAGAATTTGACACTTAAAAAGGAATAATGGAGAAAAAGAATTCATGTGGCCAACCCCACGTAATGGGGTAAAGGCTTCTTGTTGTTGTTGTTGTTGTTGATGTTGATAATCATGAAATATTTAATTGCTAAACAACAAGTTTTAAATTCTCCAATGATAATTTAAGTAATTTCTAAATCTAAAGAAGATGCCTTAATTTCTATGAATTAAAATAAGAGAATAACATAGATAAAAAAACATGATGAATTTTAGAAGGATGAAAATCCTAAGCATAAGAGAAATTAGTTGCTCAATAGAACTTATTATAAATGCAGCAAGCACAGACATAGAGAACAAGATTATATAGTTAAGTGTATACAATCAAATGTTGGATCCAGTACACATCATGTGGGTGATAATAATGGCAACTGGGTTTTTCCTTCTCATGTTTTTGTCATTAATACTCCTTAGAATTTTGATCTTGATTTTGCGGTGTTCTATATTATTTATTCTAGATGTTCAAATCATCACATCAACCACAAAAAGTGTTTTAACCTTGGGGGTTTATTATGATTCTAATATGATTAATATGACTAATGATTTAGTTTAACTTAATAAAAAATAGAGATGTATCGCTTTATTGATCAGATCAACTTCATCAGTTAATAATGTTTATTATGTTGGTATCATGATAAATTTAATTTTTGCTAAATAAAGAAGTTATTTTGTGTCATGTCAGCCTGATAAAATGAGAATCTTTACCAATGCTACTGTTTACAGTATGCTTATCATCAAAGGGAAATGTGAAAGCTTTATGTTCTGCCTACTCGAAGTTCTTATATTAATAAAACTCTAATATATGTCATTCTTGTTTTATGACATGCTAGATTAGCTCATGTGATTTATGATCGGCTTGGTAATATGTAAAGAAACAATTTGGTCATTGCTCTTCATCAACTAAAGATGGATATTGGAGTTATATGAGATAAATGTCAAATATGACAAGATGTACAAGTGTAACTTTGAAAATCACAGAACCAAATCCACTTAACCCTTGCAATTGGTTCGCTCAAATATGCCAAGAAAGAGCCACACATGTGCCAGGAAATATCTACACACTTATGTAAATTCAAAACTTCGAACTTATTCTAAAATTGTTTTCAGAAAACTAGTTTTTTTGTTGAAGAATTTAAGTCTAAAAAGTATTCTAGTTGTTTGACAACATGTGAAATTTCTTGCCCAAGGCTGCGAAACAAAAATGTTCTAGCTAAAAAAAGAATAAACACGTCTTTGAAACTTCTAGATGTATACTTCATAGGAATAATGCTAAGGATGACTTTTAGGTTGTGTGGATACAAATAATTACTCATATCACCAACAGAAACACTTAGAAATATTAGTAACTGCTTAATGTGAGAAGCTATCTAACAAAAAGCCTAATTCTCGTTTTCAAGTATTTAAATGCAATTGATTCATGCAAAACTATGATGGTTTCTTTATAAACTAAATAAGAAGTCTATCATGTACATATTTCTTAGTTATGATGTGCCCGTCAATTATTGAAGGTGTATTGATTATACATAGATGAAGATCTACAACTCTAAACATGATGCCTTTGATGAGAGCACTTTATGATTGACAATAGATCTTCTAAGATTGAAACCTTTAATTATGAACAAGAAGAAGTTCTAGATGATTTTCCTCAGCCTTCATCTCCCAAAGAAGCTCAAGGCACTTCTAGATTTTCTTTTCTTTCACATAGAAGTCCTAGATAGTCTAATGCTCATATGTCCAATTCAAAGGGGAAATAAATTGTTATCAAAGATGAAAGTGTGGGATTGCATGAATATGATCATTTAGTTCAAGTTCATGGCAGTAAGATAAAAAATGAAGCCTGTTAAGAGACATGGAGAATAGGATCATTCTTCCATTGCTGATTGTTGTGGTGCTTATATTATTTATAAGCGGGTACCATCTCTATAAATGAGGCCAAGGTATTGATTTTTGGCAAGATGTTGAAGAAAAGAAGACCATGAACATGCATCATCTCCAATGGTGTTTCTCTTGTTTCACATAAGTGGGTTTATGATATAAAGAGTAAAGTGGAATATCTTGTTTTGGGTTTTTAGGATAACCAATTCCAAAAAAAAGTTTTTCGAGCCACCTCCATAATGTTAGAAGAAGCAAGTATGGTGCTCTTCATGAAATCAACAATAAGGGGATGTGTTGATATATAATGACTCAAAATATTCTTGGAATAATTATTCTTCATTTATTGCTTCATTTGGTATAGGATTGATTTTATTTGATTTATTTTATTACACATTTTAATTTATTGATTCCTTCTATGACAAGGTATAATTCTGCTATATAAATAGGTGGAGACTGGGAATCGATAAATAATAAAACAAAAGAATAATTAGAAAATACCAGTACTTGCTACCATCCAAGCTTCCATCCTCTCGTCTCTCAGTTTTCCACATTAGTATACAGGCAAGGTTTTCATCTAGATGATGAATTGATGTGGATGAGTTCTCCATATAGAATTTCTTTTATATTTTGAATTACTTACCTTCTGCAATGAAGTTCCCATGTATGTTCTTTATTTGGTTGAGGCCTTCCCTATTAGGATTGTTTTGATCCTATGAGTTTTTTAAACACACTTATTTACATGCTAATCAGCAGTCGGTAGAATGCCACATATAATTGACAAAGCTAATCTCAAGGCCAGATGTTAGGTTATAGCTAATCATAAACCTACCTCTTTCAAGACACAATAGAATGAATGGAGAAGAACGTTCACAAATCCACCCAAAATAGACAGGATAAGGCTGCTCACGATAGTAATTTAGGATCTACTTAATTTGTTTGGTCAGCGTGCTGAAATAAATCCCTATTAACTCCAAAATACTCTAGGTTTTTAGTCATTTATGTCCATAGCAGTAACAATTTTGCTTGCTTAAAGTGTCTAAATCATATCAATATCTTATATATAAGTGTAACTGTCTGTATGGATGTGATAATAACAAATGTGTTAAAATAGCAGTAACGCGTAGCAACTATGAAGAAAAATTCTGACATGGTAAGCACACACAAAAGATCTATTTTTCCCTACTCAGAAGTCCGCAGGAAGTTGAAGGTAACGTCTCCAAAACACATGGGCATCCTCTCTCTAACCTCGGGTAGATTGAAAGAAAATAACAAATGAGTGCAGCACAGAAAAATAAATAAAAGCTGCTGCTTTGCCAAAAAGCTTAGTACTGGGTCACAGTAAAAGGCAAAATACTTCAAGAGGCCCCATGAATTCGATTTTGGTAATGCGGCATGGGTGGGTGCCGAAAGGGAGAGAAGCATTTATCAGATAAAAAGAGTACGATGTAACGCTGGTAGAACTTGCGCTTGTAGTGGTCGACGACGTCAGATCGGGAAGCCATGTGAGGAGGGATGAGAACGTTGGACCAGTACTCCGCCCACCGGGGATCGATTTCATAGTTGTACGCCGCGGCGGCAATCCTTTTCATCCCCTGCGGGTCGCTCTCATCACCCATCTCTCTCTCTCTCTCTCTCTCTCTCTCTCTTGCAGACCAGTTATCGCCTTATAGGTAAGGTAAGGCAGGGGGTTACACGAATATTTGAGCGCATCGGTTGCCGGCTGCGTCCGAATGATCGGATTTAAAGCCGATGCAGCCCGGGTATAAAATAGACCCCACCAACATATCACATAAATTTTAAGGGTTTTTACATAGCGAAATATATATATTTACTTATTTCATATTCTAAACTTAAATATTAATTGCATATCATCCAAAAATTATATAATTACAATAGATTTAAAAAAACTAATCTATTATATAAAAAAATGTAAAAATATTTAAATTTATGAAATATGTAAATACATATTTCAATGATATTTATAAAAAACCTCTAAATTTTATTTATTATATATATATATATATACATATATATATATATATATATATATATATATATATATATATATATATATATATATATTAAAATTTACTCTTCTTGAATTATAAAATTATTTCTATAATTTATCCTACTCCCTCATTATATTATTTGCTCTAAAAAAAATATAGAATTTATTAGATTTCTCCTCTTTCTTGCAGCTACACTAAACACAAATAACAGAATCGTAATGTTAAAAAAAAAAAGTTCTGAAATATCACAAATAAAAAATAAATTTTATAAATATGTTTATGAGATATTCATATTAAAAAAAATATTAGGCCACCCATTTATAATTGTTTTCAAAATTAATTTTTTTTGTTGAAATATATTTTGCTAAATCATTTTGTTAGAATTCATTTTATTTAAATATATTTTATCTGAGTCATTTCACTATAATTATTTTCATTAAAATGAACTTTTATTGAATTATTTTCTTGATTTATAAAAATTCAATTCACTATACTTTATAGACTTCTCAAATCAGCATTAAAAAAAAATTCTAGTTAGCTAATTTTTATTTAATTCTCTTCTTATAGCTGATATTTAACTCATTAATTATATTAAAATAAAATATTTTGATTTGAATTATATATTTTTTTTATTTATAATATTATTTTATTTAAATAATAAAATTTTTCACACTCAACAAATAGATTAGTTCCAATATATATATATATATATATCTTTTAGAAGAAAATTGAGAGCCTATGTTCAATTTATAAATTTAAAAAGTAAATATCTTTAAAAAGAAGAGCTTTGAATAAAATTTTATATATGAGTTTTTGATGGAATGAGAATAAACTCCTTCAATGAAATAATTTGAATTTGTGTGGTTTAATTTCTTGATTAATTGATTTATAAAATATTTCATTTAGTTGTTTAAATTGTCATTATTTAACTTAAAAAAATTTACAATATTTAAAATTTTCTTAAGAAATATGTTATGCAATATAATAAATAAATTAATAAATTATTATTTCCGATATGAATATACTCAAATGGAATTTGTTAGTTGTCAATTATAAAAAAATTCAATGCAATCTTTTCAATGAAGTTTACATAAGAATACAATGTGCTAATTGAAGAAAAGATAATTTTATTCTTACTTGATAATTCATAATTGTAATAATATTATAAATTCATATTATATAATTGAAGATGAGCGTCTTGAGAAAATTATAAAACTAGATTTCTCTCTCTCTCTTAAGTGAAATAAAATTTAAATTTTAGAATATAAAACATAACATTGGATTATCAAATAAAATTACAGATAATATAAGTTAGTAATTAAACTTCCAAAATACTCTTGATCCTTATAAGAATAATTCTCTACTCATAATAAGTAATTTATTTGCAAGTACACTACCCTATCATAAATTAAGTCAAATAATATAATTAGATTGTATCAAAAGGTCAAGATCATTAACACTTCCCTGATCAATGTGCCCTTTTTTATAGGGGAGGTTATAAATTATACAAGATGCATCTATTTTAAGGGCTTTCGCATCACGAAGCGTCGGCGTCTTGAAAATGCGATTGTGTTGTTCTTTATGTAGTTTAAACTTTCAATTTTCCGTTTGAAAACATCATTTTCTAATCGGTCATTCGGCGTTCAACTAAATGCTCATTTTTCGCCTGACCGTCACCTCGAGAGTTCTTACTCCACCTCGTCTGCCCTCGCCTCAAACCTGTAACCCTGAGAGCTTCTCTTATGCCGTCTTTTGTCCCCCAAGCAAGTATCCTCTGCTGGCGTCTTCACTTCTTTATGGTATCAGCTATGATCTGTAATTTCCTTCTTTACGATTTCACTCATACGGTTTGTTCTGGTAAATGTCATCTTCTCAATTTTGTCTTATATCTGTGGTTCCTACTAAACTAAGTTTTATGATCTTCTTTCGTTCTATATGTAATCAAGTCAGATGTGGCATTTTTGTTTACTATTTCAATTAGTTGTTTAGGGTTGAGGTTTTTTCAGTGGATTTGGAGGATCTGATTTTCTGTTGTTTCCAATTGAAATAGGTGGTGCTACCTTCTTTCCCCTCGTTTTTCTTCTCTTCCTTCGTTCTATATGTAAACAAGTCAACTGTTATCGAGCAAAGCCATTTTTGGGAGGATTTTGGGGGATCTGCATTCTTTGTGGGTTTGCCATTGTGATGTTCTTAGAATTTTTAGCCTACTCCGGGCTGTTGCTTCTATGCTGTTCTATCTGGGTGGTTGGCTGGGTGTAAGGCAAGCTGATAATGTATGTGGCCTGATCCGGGGTGGTGCTACCTTCTATTTCTTGGTTGGTTCATTGGGTTGTTCTTCCTGCTGTTGTTGTTGCTATTTCATTGGTCTATTATTTCAGTTTAGGTTTTTATTGTGGTTGGGTGAGTGGCAAGTTGTTGTTGTTTTCTTTTTCCTGGCTGGTTTACTATGACTTAGTGCTAATGTTCTTCTACTTTAGTGCAAGGGTTGGTTGCTTTTATGATTGCCAATGGTGGATTGAATCTGATTGGTATTGCAATTGTTGAATATAACATGTAGGTATTTCAATGTTGTTCAGATCATTTGGTGATTGCAGCAAGCTTCATGTAGCCTGTTCAAATCTATGTTGTTGTTTACTAGGCAACACACATCATCTATTTTTGGACTTTTGTTGTTGTTAACATATCTACATACTTCATACATTTATTGTCGGTTTAGGGTGATCATAGCATGATTCATATAATGCTGGTTAGTTGTGGTTAATATTTTTCTTTGGTTTCTTTAAGATATTGTGGGATGGATTTCTTGTAGCTTGCAAGTGGTAAGAGTATTTTTTCTTGCATACAAGTTCAATATTTCGTTGCTACATATACATTGATGAAGTTGTTGCATTTGTATGTTACTGAGATGAGTTGGAGTTTCAGTGGCAGTGCGAAAACTTATGTTGTCTGATTAATATGATTTTGTTGTATTTCAATGCATAAACTTTTAGCTTAGTATGGCGGATGTTGGAAATTTTGAGGACGTTGATTTACACTTCATTTGGTAATGTTGATATTTTCTTATGTTTTGTTTAGAAATGCAAGATGGGTGTCTCTAAAGATGGTGGTGTGAGTGTCACTTGGGAGCGAGATGTGAAAATGATATTCTATGACCTATGCCTAGGGTGGTTGAAGTAGGAAACTGACGCATGACTCGCTTTAATAGGGAGGGTTGGACAAATATTACAAATAAATGTAGAGAGATTACTTGAATAGAGTATGATATGACACAATTAAAAAATAAATGGGATCAACTAAAGAAAAATTGTAAATTATGAAAAGTGCTAAAATAAGGAGCAAGTGAATTAGGTTGTGCCCTCTGATGAGTGGTGGCAAGAGAAGCTACTAGTATTTCAACAGTTGTTGCATCCGAAAAGTTCATCAAAAAAGAAAACTAGTGCAAGATTTATGCCAAATCAGATTTCTCAATTAGTTACTGCATGCAGCACTATGACATATACATCAGCCACATCTCGTACAACTCCCTCTCTTTTAGATGCTATTATTGTTCTAGATCAAATTAAGGAAGTGTTTGATGATCTGTCTCTTTACTTACACTCTACAAAATTACTTGAGAACACTAACAAGAGAGAGATTTTCATGGCTATGGTCCCTGAATGAAGAATTCAATATTTGTCACTATTTTGAGAATTGTATAATGTAACATCACTACGTGATTGCATTCTCAGTGTTTGCTTAGGATTTGTGTTTTCACATACACTTGTGAAGTATTATTTTGTTGATGTCTTCTGGAGTTTATTATTTTGTAACTCAGTAACCTCTTTAATTATACTAGTGTATTTGTGCACGTAATTGTTATGTATTTCTGAATATTTACAATTATGTATAACAATGAAAGAGAGAAATGTGTGAGAACTATTGTGACAGTTGTATGTTTAATTAACGAGTATTATGAAAATTATATTAACAATACACCTTATATGACATCCGCTTTACTTGCTGAGAAGTGGCTTACCGAACTTCTAAACAACCATCCTGATGGATTCCACAACATGTTCCATATGTCACAGCCCATTTTTTTTATATTCTTCTTGAATTGGAGAGCTTTTATGGGCTTCACGGATCATCTAGGAAAATAATAAAAGAAGCGTTGGCCTTTACACTCTATGTTTTATCACACAGTGAATCCATCAGAGTTACAAATGAGAGATTTCAACATTAATCCAAAACAATAAGCAAATATTTCTCTATTGGTCTCGACGCACTTGTTAGCCTTTCTTCTAAGAATATTAAGTCAATGGATCCAACCTTTCGAAGTACAACAACGGAGATATGTAATGATTGTCGGTATATGTCATACTTCAAGGTACTTTTCTAAGTTTAATTTCATATGAGTTATGTAATTGTGAATGAGAGTATGAGATTATCACTTAACATAGGATTATATTAGAGCTATAGAAGGGACACACATTGATGCTCGTGTCCCAAACAATGAAAAGATTGCTTACATTGGTCATTGCGGTTACCCCACACAGAATATAATAGCAGCATGTGATCTTAACATGTGCTTCACATTCGTGATAGTCGAATGGGAAGACAGTGCACATGATAGTCATATATTTAAATTTATAATGCAACATCCGTAGTATAACTTCACAATGCCACCTTCAGGTTAGTTCTCATTGCACATTGTATCTTTTACATGAAAACATGTCACAATCAATTTAGTTACTATCTTCAATAGGCAAGTACTACCTTGTTGATGTTGGTTATCCAATGTAAAGTGGGTTCCTTAAGTCATATCCTAACATAAAATACCGTATATCATATTTTGAAAGGAGCAATAATGTGATTTGTGGTAAGAATGAGATGTTTAATAAGTGTCACTCATCACTAAGTGGTGTCATTGAATGGGCTTTTGGTGTTTAGAAGAAAAAATGGGATATATTATGTGATATTCCTATGTATTCTTCCAAAAAATAAGTTAAGATAGTTGCAGCAACGATGGCTCTACATAATTTCATTAGAAGACATCATTCGTGAGATGATGTAGAATTCAATATTGTGGATGAAGACCTCTCTTATGTCCCACCGGAGGCGTATGAGTTTCGAATAAGTCAATCAATGTTAGATCTCAATCACAAAAATATTGAATTAGAGCCGCAAGACGGAGATGGAGCTACAGAGTTGAAACTTCTACGATAGCAAATTGTAGATGCCTTGCCTAATGTTTAGTTAAGGCGTGACTAGCTTCTATTGACTATTTTTTTTATTTTGGCTATTGTAAATCTACTAATGTTTAGTTTCGAACGGGCTTTTGTTTTGCCACACGCTTTGCTAGATAATTTGCTACTCTATTTCCTTAATGATGAATGTAGAAGAATTAAAATTTTTTGTTTAATGAAAGCTGCTCAATCTCTTTATGGAGGTTGAATAGAAAGAATGGGAGCTGATGTATTAATCAATTATTGGCCATTAGTATCAATTTCAATACACTTGTTTGTTGGCCTCTTCCATCTAATCTTAATACACTTGGTGTAATTGTTGTTTATGATTGGGTTGAGGTTTCAACATTTTCATTTACCTATCTCGTTCACTGCTGCCTACAGTTGTTGTTCTTTTAATTGTTGGCTGGGTTGTATGGCTGGGTGCTTCTTTATTTAGCTATTGGCTATGTGCTTCTTTGTTCACATATTGGATGGGTTGTACTAGCTGGTTCACTGCTGCCTAGAGTTACTGTTCTTTTAGTTGCGGCTCTAATCCATTAGATTAATTTTTCTGGTGCTTGGACTGGTGTTCTCGATTTGTGCTAGTTGTGACTTGAATGCTTCCCTCTTCTCTTGGGTGGCTTTCCTGATGAGTGGTGTCAATTGTAGCATCATATTGGTTGACTTTTTTTTCTTGGTTGCAGAATCTGTACCATTTGGTGCTTTTCAATATGGCTTGGCTATTGGCTATTGCTATTACTGTGGTTTGTTGCATTTTATTTTTGTTTGAACTTTTTTATTTTATTTCTTACACTTGTGAAGTATTATTATGTTGATGTCATTTTTCCTGATGGTTGGTGTCAATTGTATGACCCTGTTGGCTGGTTTTACTATTTTTTTAGCAGAATTTAAAACTAGTTGGCTAGTTGGCTGGATGATTGTTGGTAGGAGTTGGCTGGTTATGTTTTTGGTTTGGCTGGTTGGACTTACTGTGTTGGCAGTTTTGGTATGTTTTGGTGTCTATTTTGGTGGTATGGGATGATTATTTGACATATTGGTGGGAGTTGGCTAGCTATATTTTTTGTTTGGCATATTGGACTTGCTGTGTTGACTGTTTTGGTGTTTGTTTTGGTAGTGTGGGATGATTATTTGGCTTGTTGGTGGGAGTTGGCTGGCTATATTTTTTTTTTCGGCTGGTTGTACTTGTTGTGTTGACAATTTTGGTCTGTTTTGGTGCCTATTTTGGTTATACATGGCTTATGTTTTTGG
Source organism: Cymbidium sinense (assembly GCA_021442155.1). Lineage (NCBI taxonomy): Eukaryota > Viridiplantae > Streptophyta > Magnoliopsida > Asparagales > Orchidaceae > Cymbidium > Cymbidium sinense. Next base: position 78,669,174 of record CM038228.1, on the reverse strand, counting down.
ACTGAGCATAATAATAGAGGTAAGTGGGCAATGATGGCTGGGATGATTCTCCAATTCTTCTTATTGGCTAGTGTCGTCTTATATGATTGTAACCCTTCATTTTGAAGTTTGGATGCTCATATAGATGTTGCCCCTTGAGAAAACGTTGTCTGAGCTTGATCCATCATTCTTATTTTCCTTTAATGTATCTTTCTACACTTGCTTATATCTTTTTTGAACTTCTTGCAGGTATTTGTACATGGTGGAACTTTGCAGTGCTTATGTACCTTTCTCATGAGGGAATTGCTACCTTGTTGTTATTTTTCACTTTAATTTTTCCATGTATTCTATTCTAATATTAGTTAGGGGAATTTCTTTATTAACTCTGATGTAGCTCTTAGAGTATTAGTTTTAAGATTTTTCCCCTACAGGATTGTGTATTTTTTATTTCTATTAATAAAATTTCTATCATTTTGTTGGGATATAAATATTTTGCTATTTAATTATAGTTTTAAAAATATTATGCAATGTAACCCGTCCTCATATTAATATTTTTATTGCTTATATAATTTTTTTATCAGGAAATATGAGTTCAAGGAGCTCTATTGAGTCCAGAGCTGTGTATTGCAACTATGATTTGTCATGTTATGTATTCACTTCACGTAAGGAAAGAAATTAGAAGATTTTTCAAATGTCCAAAAAATAGAAGAAGAGATGATTGCAATTATTTCAAATTGGTTGACGAATTCGAGGGTGACACATCAAACAGTGATCATGTTAGTAGGATAGAAATGGAAAAAAATTAAAAAAATTTGATCAAGAGGACAATAAGCTTAATATTTTGATCGCATTAGTTATTGTACTTATAACTTCAATATTACTGTTATTTATTAAATAATATTATTTATTAAGTGATGTGTAACGGTAATATAATTTAGTTAACTTATGACTATATATGAGAATTACTTATTCTATTTTTATTCATTATGTTTAAAATTATTCAGTTAATATGAATACAAGGACATTTTAGTCATTTCGCACAAGCGATTCTGATGCAAGATTCGAATGAGTTTTCCAAATAAAATCACGAGTTTAAAGTGGTTTCACGATACACTTTCTTCACACTTAAAAAAAATTGCTACCCCAAACAAACTCTTATTTCTTAAACCGTGCTTTAAATGTTACAAGACATAACCACTCAATATAGGGTTTCATGTTCTTGGTCAAGCAATTAGTGATCTCTCACTTTCCTCTCATACCCGTTGAGTGGGAGGATGTTGGAGGCTTATTAGTGCAAAGAAGAAGGTTTCATCATACAATTAATTGGAGTTCAAATATATTTGAGTATTTCTTTATTTAATATGTCACCATTCTGACCTTTTACTAGTGAATGTTGTTTTTCCTCCCCTATATTGGTCATAGGGTTAATTGAAACTACATAACATAGATCTTTTTTGCCATTTGAATTGTGCCTCTAAGTAAACTTGAAATCTCAAATTAAGTATATGCAAGCTCAAAAATTTACTCAAAGTTCGTTATTTTTAGGGTCTGTTTGAGACAACTATCATTTTTTTATGAAGCTGTCATAAAAAAATCAATTTCTTAAAATATTTTTGGATGTTAGAAATATTTTCTTCTTTGAAAAATTAATTCTAACAGCTCTGATTCTCAAAAATAAATTTTTATCATAAATTTTGTGAAAAATAACTAAAAAATTAATAGCTAAACATAACTTTGATTAATTTCTAAAAAATAAAATAATTATAAAACTATCCTAAATACATCATTACTCTATTTGAATGTAGTTGAAGGCAATATTAAAATTTTAAATCAAATCAAGGGGAATGCGTTACATTTTTTTTTGTTATATATAAGCATTAGTTATTTCTTTATTCTATTCCATTTTTGTAATTTAGAAGAATATTTTTTTACTCAATTCGGAGATCAAAATTCAAAATAAATCTCTACTCTCGAGAGTAGCTTGGCAGATGAGTGGATGATGCCACACTTGAGCTTCAGTAACCACTATCATGCATTTTTTGTGACACCCACACTTTTGAGTTTCACTTTAATCAAGAGGCATGAGTTTTACGTAGGGTATTTTTTTTTTTTTTGAGTAAAATTTCTCAAAATATTTTTTTAAAAAATACGTTTATTAAAGTTTGTAGTTTTCATTGAACTTAAAATTGATATTATTTTTAAATTTCATTAACTGTTTCAAAATTCTTCAAATATAGTAATTTATTATTAAATAAAAAAAATACTAGTCCCAACTCCCAACAGACTTTTAATAATTAAAAATTTAAAGCTTAGTCTGTGTTATGAATGTTTTGAATCTGTTGCTGCTATGCATAGAGCTCTCAAATAAGCTCATTGTTCACAGTTTGTTATTCATTAGTTGTTAAGCGAAGGCGAACATAAATCAATATTTCCTCAATTTATAAACAAAGAATATAATCCTTCATTCGATCGTGTTTAACATAATTAACATTATATATATATATATATATATATATATATTATATTACATCTTAGAAAATCGGTTGTGGTAGAGTAAAGTTCTTACTTTGTTGTAATCCAAAGATGTTTGAAGAATTTAAAACTTTGGAAAAATCTCAAAAAAGAGAAAAAAATCACGCTGCAGAAAATCATCCACTATGTATCTATTTGAGTAAAATTTTCCCGATATGGGATTACTGAGTATATGAGAAAGCGACAACCGAATCGTAACATATATAGCCATGGTTAGTTGTAAATTCAGAAGTGGTAGTAGATGATGGTGAACAGTGGGGGTCAGCGACCAACGACGATGATGACCGGTGACAGTCGGCGGCGGTGACCGGCGATGGTGGTCGGTGATGATGACCGGTGACGGTAGTTGATGACAATGATGATTGATGGTGGCCGATGGTATGGCGGGGTGTGGCCGCAGCCAGTGATGTGGTCAACGGCGATGTCGTATGTGGATAACCGGCAGCAATGGTTAACGACGGCAAGCAGTAGTAAGCCGGCAATGATCTATGGTTGCAGTCAACGGGCCGCGTAATGGTCGCAACACCAGCGATATGGTCAGCAGTAGTAGAGCGTCAGTAATTAAGCGGGATACCGCAGCAATGTTAACGATAGCCGGTAATATAGCCAGCTGTGGTTAGCCAGCGACCAGCAGTGGTGGCCGCAGTAACCAGCGATAGTTGGCGGTCAACGCGGTATCAGCAGCAACCAGCGATGGTCGACGTGCGCGCGTCAGTATCAGCGAGATAACCGGCGAACGTTAGCAGTGATACCGGTAATGATCGTAGCAGTGGTTAGCGGCGACCGGCGGTGGTGGCGATGCGGCTGCGATGGAGGCGATGGCGGGCGCCGGTGGTCGGCAGCGGCAACCGGCGACGGTGGTCGGCGACCGTCGAGTGGTGGCACGATTATGCTTGGAAGATTTTCAAGCTTTAGAGCTCTCTCTTCTCTTTAGCTTCCCCCCCTCTCATGTGAAGAATGAGGGACTATTTATAAATTAGAGGGGTGTCGTTTCTGTAAATACATGCAAAATCCAAACCACTCCATTGGACAACTTATGATGATTCACTTGATCATCTGATGTATTTTGTGTATTTGAATACTCAAATGAGGTCAGAATTATGAGATCTTGGGCTTGTTAGATCCGGCTCGTCAAGACGCTCGATTTGGCTATAAACACTCCACGTTTAAGAGCTATTTAGGGATTTAACTGATATCTCAAAGTTTCTAATGATATTTTAAGTGTTTGATCTCTAGTTTACTCGGGATAAAGCTTTTCGACATCAAGATTAGATTGATTGTAGAATTTTCAGTGTCATATTATATATATATATATTATAGTTATAAATATAACTTAATGATTATAGCTTTTGTCATGCAAAAGATTAATCCAGATTCAAATTCTCCCTCTTACAAATTTTTCGTATTATTATTTTTGAGCCATTTTGAGCTTTTACTTTTATTAGAATAATTTGAAATTTGAATCTGAACACTAAAATTTCGAATCATTTTGAACACAAGCCGAACACGAATAAAATTTTAACTTACTCAATGCAAAAGATTAATCCAGATTCAAATTCTCCCTCTTACAAATTTTTCGTATTATTATTTTTGAGCCATTTTGAGCTTTTACTAGCTATTTCGAATAATTTGAGCTGAATACGAACACTAAAATTTCGAATCATTTTGAACACGAGCCGAACACGAATAAAATTTTAACTTACTCGATGCAAAAGATTAATCTAGATTCAAATTCTCCCTCTTACAAATTTTTTGTATTATTATTTTTGAGCCATTTTGAGCTTTTACTAGCTATTTCGAATAATTTGGTGAATCTGACACTAAAATTTGAATCATTTTGAACACGCAGTAAAGAATAAAATTTTAACTTACTCAATACAAAAGATTAATCCAGATTCAAATTCTCCTTCTTACAAATTTTTCGTATTATTATTTTTGAGTCATTTTGAGCTTTTACTAGCTATTTCGAATAATTCGAACTGAATAGGAACACTAAAATTTCGAATCATTTTGAACATGAATAAAATTTTAACTTATTCAAGTTCAGCTCATTTATACCCCCTAGCTACTATGCAATCAACAGAATATGTGATATTTAATGCTACATGTGAATTTTCTACGTCAAATATGAGCTTACTACATAGATAAATAAAATCTGCCACATTCCACCACAAGCTGCACCTCCATATGTACTGATTTTTGGGTATAGAATACCTTAATCTTTTGAAGAGCATAGCACTTAAAACTAGAGGATTTACGTATTTAGTATCCAAACTTTAAAACTTACAAAAATAACACCCAAAATAGTTGAATATAAACAAAAATAACATCCTTATCATTAAAATGACTAATGCCATCACTGAATTAACTGCTTGTTGTCCATTCCGGCAACATCGTCAACGCATTAGTGGAAAATCTGACTAGTGCGGCAAGCTTCGTCTTGTAGCGGTGCAATCAATAGAAAGGATGTCCAAAAAAAAAGACCAAACCCTATTAACATGATATTATCTTTGTCAATTTTAAAGTTTGGATGCTAAATATGAAAATCCTCAAGTTCTAAGTACTACCGTATATAAATGCCTCTAAAAAAAGATGTTTTCAATACAACTTCAAGACAAAAAAAATAAAAAAGATACCTCTGTGACACTCTTTGCCAACACGAGTAGGTAAATAAGCGGGTTAAATCCTGTCACACCTCGATCAGGAATGTTTGGCACCACCCTTATCCACCTCTAATTCGGTAACTAAGCGCTTAACACTTCATTTAAGAACGCATTTACAGCTTTACTTTTAAATAATTCGGTTATATTATCAGTTTTATTTATATGAGAAATATAAAAAATATGTAATATATTGTTGGGATATCGACTATTCATTTTCTCATTCAACTTAAACAAAATAATTTTAAGAAAATTTTACATATATTTTATACAATTCTTATATATTTACATATCTTACACTTATAATTAGATATTTACTTATCTAATATTTTTATTTTTAAAAAATGAGTGATAATAATATTTTTGATGTGCTACTGCAATTTTGAGTGTTATATATATAAAAATTAAAATTTAAGTATTAGATATATAAATACATAAGAATTATATGATATGTATGTAAATCCCATTTTAAAAATACCCTGTGAAGATGAAGAAAGGTCTTGAGAGTGAGGATGGAGATGGCACAGAAAGCAAATCAAATCAAAGTTTATAAATAAAAAAAAAAGAGTCAGAATTTACTCTTCTTAAAGAAATATCAATGGCATCATGGAAATCACAACATAAATCTCAATAAAAAAATTATTACTTTTATTGAACTAATAAGACTTCGCCTTCAAAAATTACAGAAAGCTCCTAATTTTAATCTTCTAAGCCTTTAGTAATCTCTCATAAGTAGCTGGAGCTTTAGAAAGCTGCAAATTGATTTAAGAATAACTATCTCATTGAAAGGATAGATATGGTGACCATCAAACTGATATAACTGTAGGTTTAACGTTAACAGGGCTGCACCATTGAAGCTACTCTGAAGGTTTAAAGAACAGCCACAGTTCTGACAGGAAGTAACTCATGGCTCGGTACTCAATGAAGGCGCCATTTATTCATATTCTTAGAATGCCACCAAAAAAAAAAAAAATGCTTTTAACCTGAGTTTTGAATTGGTATCACCAAAGTACCTTATTTCTTCTCATGATTTTATGAATTGAGTTCTCTTAGTCTTCTATTCCTTCTTGATGTCACCTCAGCGGCCCACCTTCTTCCAATATCTGTTTGGAATTTGCCTGCAATACAACAGAGTTGGAGAAATATATCAGTCTTTCAAAGCCGGTCATACAAATCTAGTCAAGAACTGAAGAGATCTCATAGTCTTCAAACAGAGCAGAAAATTTTACATCTAGAAATCTATATTTTCCAGCATACACAACCACCATGCATTCATATGCATGTAAGAATTAGTAAATACCTGCTGTGGAAAGAAAGAATTCATCAAGGACCTTTCCATGCGCTGCAGGAAATATAGGATGGCAGTGAATCAGTATCAAAAGAGTAAAAAAGAAGGCAAAAACAAAAGCAAACTGTGCATCAAGATTGAGAGCTAAGATGCACGATTAGTATGAAGAAGTTAAACCATGATAGTTGGTATCAAAGCCATGGTTAAGGTATGACAATCAAACATCACAGTTTTGAGTGTTAACCCCAGATTAGGCTTCTGAAATAGTGAGCTTGAAAAGCTCATCATAGAGGTCCAACCAATCTTTACTTGGATTGGAGAAGACCATAACCTAATTACAATAACTTCTGTAGCCTAGTCCAGGTATTCTCTCTGTATATACAGGCACTGATTGTACCCCTTTCAATTGAGCAATAAACTATAAGTGTAACTTTAATCATCCGACCATCACTGTAGAGTATTAGCTACCTCCGTTTCTTGCTTTCGGAGTTGAAGAAGAAAGTACTCTACAGGAGGAACTAGTCATCATCCCTGCAGCGCATGTTCCTCAAATTGCATTGGCTCTGTTTGGTCTCCACTGTTCAGCATAGGTTGGTGCATGGCAGCAATAGAGAAGGTATAACAAATCACGTAACTCATTTGCCCTACTTCTATAAATTCCCCTAATCTCTGGTTCAATGATTCCGCATAAATGAGGAAATCACATTAATAAGTTTGGGCCTGAGTAGAGACAAAAGAAAGATTAAAGGAAAATAATATTCCTAAAAAATATATCTCCAAATACAATACACATCTCACAGCATAGTTGCATACCTAATGTGTCAACACCCAACGCCCCTCAAGTAGGAAGCATACATATATGTTACCTACATTTTGTTACAAATAAGAGAAAGGTAGATAAATTAAAGCTTGCTAAAGATACAACAAATCACAGAATAAATGTGTCTTAGCTCTATATTCAACTTCAACATTAGATCTAGCCACAACAATCTACTTCAAGTTTTCTTAAATGACCAAATTGGCTTTGCCAAAGATACACTATCTTGAGATTGTTTTATTATCATCTACTTGAGTAACATGATTAGCATCAAAAAGTAATTCAACTTTCAGGTGCCCTATTTGGTTGTATAACAACTCCCTCCAAGAGAATTCTTGATGTATCTGAGGATCCGGTGAATTGCCTGCCAATGCTTCTTTTTTTTTTTTTGGATTTTGCATGTGCTAACTTGCAACTTCTGGTGAATAAGTCATCTAGTCTAATAAAAGTATGGTAGTAAAATTAATTTTTTAGCTAACCATCCATAACGAGGTATTCACCAAAGATTTCTACCTCATTTCTTGCCATCTGAGGGTCAATGAGAGTATTAACCTAAAGATCATTTTTTCCAAAACATTAGTTATATATTTCCTTTGGGATAAAGAAACTCCTTATTTGTTGTCAAGAAATTCAGTGCTTAGAAAATCCTTTGGTTAACCCAGCTTTTTTATCAGAAAATATTTATGTGGATAGTATTTTATTTAAGTAGATCCTTTATGAAACTTCATATAAATGATATGCCATCAAAATAGTTAACCAATATAACAAAACCAGATGACATATGTCGAGCAAATTATCTTATGATGAATTGCATACATATTAATTCTGTTCTTGAAATTTCTATAGCATAAAACTGAAATTATCTACTGAGCGACTGTATAACTCAACCCATTAGTTGATGTTTATTTTTAGGTGAAGCGCCTTTAAGATGGGTGACTGTAGAGACTGTGTATAGAGTAGCAAATGGAATAGGTACACAAAAAATTGAGTTTATAATTAGCATCTAATTTGAAATGCTTTTCATAGAGTTAATTTATATTTAATTTGGGGAAGAATGAAAACTTTATTGTTTAGTGGCTCTGTAAAATCTTGGGAGTTAAATTAGACTACTTACTATAAAATGAAAGAATCTGCCTGACCATTTTGTTCCCGTCTTGGCGTTCCAAGTTCTTAAGTTAAGATAGTAATGCAATGGGAGACATACAAGAACATTTGTGAGTGCTAAAAAAGATGATCATAATACTATCAAAAAAGTTATGGATCTAAATCAAGTGGTGGGAGTAAGAGAACCAATAAGGTATTTGAAGACATAAATACATGTTAAGTCAATGGGTGATATTTAGCCTCCAACAGTGATCCGATGAATGATTAGTCTAATCATGAAGAAAAAGCTTTTCCTTCATATCATTGTCCACAACCATGATCGTCATGATGCCTAGAGCAGACAATTCAAAGACTACTAGAGAGTTGAAAGCTAAGCGGCAATTATGGGATCACTTTTGCTTTTTATTTTCTGTTTTTAATTTAATTTAATTTTTTTTATGTTTTGATTTGAAACAAACATGTTTGGCGGTGATAGTTATTTTTAAAAATACTCAACATATCAAAAAACTGTTTTGAGTATTTTTAAAAATAATGCAATTTATTTTAAAATAAAAATTAAACATACTTAAAAAAATACACTAAATAATCATGTTTTTGAAAATAACATAAAAACAAAAACAAAAACACTAAATAAAATTGATGCAAAACAAGTCCTAAGTGACCCGTAGTATAAGTGAGAATAATTGCATTGGAGTATATCATCAATTATGATTGTACCTACCAAAGTGAAGGGTGAAGTCTAGAGAAAATTTTGGCAACTAGAATGTCATCATTATGTTTTTTTTTCTTTTTTTTTTTTTCAAAAGGATAGATCAGTTAGTTGTGAAAGGACGATACCAAAGAAGCTCATCACCCATTTACCACGCAGGGTACTATAATATTTCTATATTAAAAGATCATTTTGTTCAAGAGAAAAAAATGACAGTAAAGAGTATAGAACCAAGATATGTTAATATTCTAAAATTTTGCAGAGGTAGTCCATATTACCTTAATGCCTCTTGCCTCGTGAAACATTGCAATTGAAGGTTTGATACTGTTGGGTGACAAAGTTAAAACAAAAATTAGAGGCTTGACAATTAGAGAATTCAATGGTATCATCGCACGTTAGAGGAGAAGCATCCAAATTAATGACTTTGTCATGAGAATTGGCAAGAAAGCCAAAAAATAAACTCAACCATAAAAGTAGTTAGTATCATTATAATGTGATCATTTATTGATAAGGGAAGACTATTTCGATTCAGGAATAGAATGCTAAGATGCCATGATACCACAAAGAAGAGAGAGTTAAACAGATTAAAGATAACATAAATCATGCATAAAGGCAAGCCAAGACAAGTGACATTGAGAGAGAGAGAGAGAGAGATGGAGTTGGAGGTTGAATATGGCAGGTATAGTAAAAATCAAGTCAACAATCTTGCATCATAGCAAGCAGGTTCGAAGCTACAAGTGCAATTGCATACAATGAGAGGCAAGTCAACACATGATAGAAGGATGCTGGGACCAGATCATGTGAAGTGAGAAGAGAAGACATTCAAGTGCAGGTAAAGGTGCAAAGTTGGGATGTGTAGGCTCCAAAAATTCAAGGCCAGCCTCTCGATGAAGAGAGTTTAAATTAGTATCGATCAAACTTTTTGAAGGTAGATGAGACTTATAGATAAGACAATACACTAAGATTTCGCCCTCATTTTGTAAGAACTTTAGATCTGATTTCAAGTTTCCTATAGACACAAGCATCTATAGTTAATTATCCCTCCCAAATGATCAAAGAGAACTTTCGATTAAGGCTAATCATTAGATCACTAATTGTTTAGTGTATAGAAGCAACAATAAATTTTGAAAATTTATAAAATTCATCATTTAATTTAAAGCATATGTTAGGGAGAAATTGTAAGATCAAGATCTCATGGTTTCGTCATCCTGAGTTATCGTAGTTTCTGATCTACTTAGCCAAAGGAGGTAGTCGACCCAACCTTTATGAAAGATCCTTATCGGCAGCCATGAGTTGTTTCATCAAGGTATACAAACTGTTGATGTTTGTCTAAGGAGGCAACTTTAAATCCACCTTAGCTAATAAAAAAATTTTATCCTATCAGATACACCTTATAATTCACATTCAAAAGACAGATCCATTAGAGAACATACATGTAACAGCTATGACCGTAATTTAATGGACCCATTGAGGAGCCAAACCACCAGGTTAGAAGGATTTAATCAATAACCGCTACTTATGGTGTCATTTAAAGTCAAAAACCATAGAAAAAAACATGGGTCATGTTCTTACTGGCATGAGATTATTTAAATGTAAAAATAACGATATATTTGATTTGACATTTGCTCCTTTGTGCCCTAGAGTTTTTTTCCATTTGTCACTCCCGACAAGCAATTGTGAAAGGCAAACTGGATGGGTGTTTGCTTTAAGTTATTAAGTAATGAATTTCATTTGAGCATTTTGAGCTTAATAATTTATAAAATGTGAAATGAGAATGTTCGAGAAAAAGTTAGAGTAGCTCCAGTGGCAGATAAGATTAGAGAGAGTCGCCTTAGATGGTTTGGCCACATAAAGCATCGGCCGTCTGATGACCCGGTTAGAAGAGTAGATGCATTAGATTTATCTTATGTTAAGAAAGGTAGAGGTAAACCGAAAATACTTGGTTAAAATATATAAAAAAGGACCTTAGTATACTTGAATTAAATGAGAATTTAACACATAATAAGACACAATGGAGAAGAATGATTCATGTAGCCGAACCCACATAGTGGGATAAATGCTTGTTGTTGTTGTTGACTTATCAAATTTTTGCATTTATATTGGTATTTGATTTAGATTAATTTGATCTGAAATATTTAAACATTTTAATGGTAATATCCCTCTAGTTGAAATCTCCATCAACGTGATCATCATCGAGGTATAAATTATTTGATCGTCCACACTATAACTTGATTTTATTTTTAAATTGAACCCCTCTAGTTGATATCTTCTTTTAACACTATCATTATCAGGGCTGCTTGACTGATTTTATTTAATATTATAGATCTTGTCAACTCTACATGCCTAATTGTAGAGGATCAGGTATGTAATTAGAATTTATAAGCATACTCACAATTTTGAAATATAGAATTTATAGGTTTGAATATGAGATTTTCTAATTAAAACCTTTGATGGTCATATGCAAATGTAAAATCAAAATTTCCTTTTAAAAAGTGAACACTTGATTTATAATCAATCATGCCAACTCTTGTTCACATGAGAAGAAGGAGATAAGATTGATTAAGACTTACAACTTCATCATACAAGCAAACAACCCAATCAAGAATGCACATGATCAATAGATTTAGATTTTACTTTAAAAATAAACATTTGTTAATCATTCAAATACATGTAAAATTCTTGAAACAAGATTGAATGTAGATTAATTTTGATTTTAACCTGCTTAGCATTCTCATACCGTATGATCAAGCGTTTAACGTACTAGTCAGAGCACATGCAAACAATTCAAATTTATTTTGCATTAACCCGTGCATCATCCTCAAGCATTAGAATTTTAGTATTTAACATGTGTTGGAGATCATACGGGTTATTTAAAGTCCATTTCACAATTCTTGTGCACATATATTGCATGATTATACAAATTTTGAGACATTAAGTTTGAGCGTGCACAAGATTTCAATTTTTTGATCATCTAAATACACTTTGATGCAATGAATTTGAACAAGAGATGGCTTCATAATGTGTGAAAGATTTCAATCTTTTGTGTTGATTGTACGCATTTTGATGCCACCGATTTGAAAATCAAATTACTTCATAATATTTATTTGAATAAATATTGAGACACTATACTTATAAGAATATTTGTCTAGTAGTATGTGTAATATCTCATTTGAAGCTTAACGCCTTTTGTCTATTTGCACGTATGTGTTGTGATATTTAGGCTTTTGTTCAACTATTTAAACTATAGTTCCTTAAATTCTTAAATTTTAATGGGACTTAGTTTGTGGGTACAAACATGCAAGTTCATCATTAGTCATATTCAACCTCCATTGATTCTTTTGAATTTACTTGATGTAGAATATAACATGGTCCAATCATCACTAAGAAGTCTTGTTTATGCTCATTGACGAGCTACTTAGGTTCAACACAAGTCTTGTGAGTCTCATTTGGGTCTCATTCTAATTTGGAGATAAGCATTCTATATGTCTTGTGTGGTTCAATTTTATGTTCAAATGCAAGACATTAATATTTTTTTAAGAGTGCTCATAGGTGGAAATCAAGTTCACCATGAGTTTCGTTAAAGTTTTTCTTGAGTTTTGTTCTTATAAAGTAACAAGCTTGCATGTCTATTGCAAGTTCCATTCATGCTCATTAACGAGCCATCAATTCCTCTTATTGTCTGATGTTATATTTAATTTCCTATACAATTCCAATTCTTATAATTCAATTGGTGTGACCTGCTTTGCATTTGATGTATCCATTTTGATCTCATTTTGTAATAATTATACTTTTTCAGTTTCGCTTTTAATGCATTCTAAGGTCCAAGTATTCATTTTAAACTTATTCTTTCTAAACTCTTTTACTAAAAATTTCGGTAGCATCCCGACAACATCCCCACATAGGAGCATGATTAGTATCTCGTGACACCACAATCAAAAGATCTTCATACCCACCATGCTTAAAAAATCATGCATAGACTTTCAAAAGTACCTACACGAAAAAAGCAAACATAAGATTTCCCCGTTGCACGAGTACTTATTTTACACACATTTATTCTACCACAATACAACATGTCTGAGTACTTAAAATTTATGAGTCTCCCGTCATTTTTTCCTTCGCACGTATATCAAGACAATGTTACCAAAAATTGTAGGTAATATATGATTTTTTAATGATGATTTTTTGTGAGAGAGAAAATGTTGTAGGGAGAGCTAGAGTAAGAAAATTTAGAGAGAGAGAGATATTCCTCTCTTTAATTTAGAGAGAGGGAATGAAAAATCCTTGTTTAGAGAGTGGGAGAGTGGAGGTTTCAGCCTAGAGGAAATAAAAAAGGAAGAGTTAGAGAGAGAAATAGAGAGTGAAAGAGAGATTTTCTAAAATTTTGTGTAGACAGAGATAGAGAGGGGGTGGTCGATGCAACCTTGGTTGAGGAACCAAGACATTCTAGAGAGGAAGTAAGATAGGAGAGCAGTTGTCGGGAAGGGAGGCGGAAGATGGGATGAGAGAGAGAGGCCTTGATCCGATTTCAAGTGAGTTGTGTGAGGCGTAAAAGAGAAAGAATCAAAGAAGGCTAGCATGATAAAAAGATAACAAAAGAGTAGGCAGTGGCTGCTTGGTAGCAGCAGCCAAGTGTCTGGGGCAAGAATGGGGGGCCACTAGAATGTATCATGTGAAGGAAACTGAGAGGGAGATGGAGAGGAGAGGGTCGTAGAACTAGAAAGCGGGATGGATTTGGAGTCGAATCAGGGGTTGTGTGGATCAAGAGATGGGGATGCATGGTTGGGCTGTCATCGGTTCCTTTTTTTGTTGGTTTATGAAGCATGGACGAAGGGACAAGAGCTCAAACGGGGATGGGTTAGTCGGATATTTTGAAATTTTGCAAAAAAACAAGTAGCGAGATGAGATTTGGGAAGTTTTGATTAAAAAAATTCATAAACTTAACTTCTATTTGTCATTATTCATACATCTTGATTTGTGTCATTGCCTCGAAAGCAAGCAAATTTTAATTTTCTCAAAATATTTTTTTTTTGTGCAGTGACCAAGGTAAAATGGGTGTCAATTATAAGTAATTTTAAAGTCCTAAATGCATTGACAATTTTCATTCTATGAACAGAGTTAATTTGAGTGACTTTGATAGCGATTGAAGCAATTTCAGCATCAATCGAATCAATTACGGAGGGCTCGCCATTTGTATCATACTCACTCGAATCAATTACGGAGGGTCCCTCTTAGTAGATTTTAACGTTTCGGTGAAATTGACACAATCTATTTCCTGAATGGAGCCCGTTTGAATGACATTGAGGCCCTCCGACTTCGAAATGCATGAAATTATATGTATGAACCATTTCCTTCAATAAGTAGTCATTAGACGATGGAAGAAGCCTCTTTTAGTCGATTTTAGCATTTCAAATGCATCGACGCAATCTATTTTATAAACGTAGGACATTTGAATCAATTTTGTTCATGATCGAGACATTTCCACTATGATTTACTTGACATTATTTTAGATATCTATCAATTTCGCCATGTATGCTCAATTCGACTTATGACATATATATATGGAGGTCAATAGGTGCACATGCAACGCATGAGACAAAATGCAGGGACAAAGTGTATGATTTGAGAGGCAGGGGAGATGGTGGGGTGCAACTAAGGCAATATCACATACATGAGTGGGAACAAGGCATATGCGATGTACATAAGCAAAGTTTCAGGTAATATTTGGCAAGTGGAAAACGACTGGAGAAAGCTATCACCTTTGATACTAGGGAAGAGCACTATCAATAAAAGTTGAGGAGATAGGAAGATGCAGTGACAGCTAGGACAGTGTCAGCTTTACTCTAATACAATGTTAGATGAAAATTATGTCTATTACCAAATATGCTTGGACCAATAAGGAAATAAAAGAGGGAAAGAATAAACAAGAATAACGAAATAGCTGCTACTCTAGCAGGATTACTACTGTTGCTTGCACATAAGGGACTGCTTTCTAAGATATTGTTTTATTTTCAACAAACTTAAGAAAGATAATTACAGAAGCATTGTATCATTTTTTATAAATCTAGCAAAAATTGAAGAACCTTAATGGCACTTAGATAAAATATAAAACATAACATAATTATTACACACTTTGGAGGCTGTTACTTATTTAAAAGTGCTCTCATTTCTAAACCACCAAACCTAAGAGACTCGCCTATCAACATACGCCAATGACTATTTCCTTTAAAAATGATGTTATTCATTTTGAAAATCTAAAATAAAGCTGCACAGTGCTACAAACTTGATAGACTTTATGGCATGTAATGATTAGTTTTTCATGAAATTTATGATTATTAGCGTATCCGTATCCATAAAAACGCATGGTTAAGTGACTACCTAAAAATTATTAATTTTTAATAGACATTGTAACCTTTGTTGCAATTTAATCTCCCCGTTCGCGTCTACATGAGACTTAGCCCAATAGGCCCAATGTACACACGTGGCTATTTAGTTGACATTATTAACATTTTATTATGATTCAATCTCTCCATTTGTATGTGCATGGGACTTAGTACAATTGCTTCGATATGCGAGTGAGACTCAATTTACGAGTTAGCCTTAATTTGAAGATGTGACCACTAGCATGGCCAATGAGTCATTGACATGCTAAAGGCCCCGCCGTGTCATCAAAATGATACAAAATATCCCATATAAGTGACTTTGAATATGCCTTCCACATTAACCTCCTGGTACAAAAATAGAAAAAGGTAAGAACACATATTTTTCAGATGTCAAACTCTAGTATAACATTATGCAGTGTCCAAAGAGCCCCAAACCCTAGCTTATAACAAGAAGGGGAAGCTCAGGGAGAGTGAAAGAATGTTTTAATTGGATTCTCAAAATTTCTAAATTACAAAAACTTTGAAAATAATTAAAAATGATAAAGTACTAAAAAAAAATCTTTGAGGTGCATATCCAGCAAGGTGATTCCAACTTTCATTATTCGTGCATACTCTACCATAAATGTGCTAACCATATGCGCCTTTATTAGCTTGATGGGAGAAGCTTCATATGTTATCTTATTAATATTTTATTAAATGCATGGAAAGACACATACATATCTTTTTTAAAGAGGTGCCTTATATACACCTTTTTTGGCACAATGGGTGAGTTCTCCTGTTTAAATTTCGATCTTATCATAAAATTGTGCTAAATTGTACAGTGAACTTAAAGAACCATAGTGTCTATTTTGGTGATGTCAGGAATTAAAATTTCTCCTTGATGCCAAGCACAACTTATGTGTCTTTCTTGTCCTAGACAATGTGAAGTAGTAAAAAAAATTCATGCAAAATATTTTATTTTAAATCATCCATATTTATCTTTGGAACCCTTGAAGAAATTTTCATCACAAAGTCTTCGATTGAAAATTTTCCCTCACCATTTGAATGTGATACTCATCATGTGCGAAGCAAATGAGCATTCCTGCACGATGACATCTCCATACTCCACAATGATCTCGACTATAGATGCAATGTTCCCATAAAAGCTGTGTGGAAAAATAAAATACTCATTATTCATTAAGCTAGTAACCCACTTGTGAATCTTGTTGATGAATCTCAAGATATTTTGGTTTAAATATCCATCAACTGTCACCTACCTCAACATAACCACATTGTTCTGGATACTCACAGTCGAAAGTCAAGACAAACACTCAAAATAAAGCACTACTCTGACAGAAGCTTTCGTACATTCTACTTTAATTAAAATGATTAATTTAGATAAAATTATTCAATCTCATCTTTCCAAATCACCTTCTTTATATTTTTCTAACATAGACAAATTACAGGAAGTTCGACATTTTGCTGACAAATTATTTTCCAAAACCTTTTCTGAAAATCCCTTACAATTTTGGTCCAAAGATGAGTCCGTTGCTCATATTGAACCACTTAACCCCTCTTTAGTCATTCGGGTTAGTCCATGAAATATAGGCGATAAACTTGAATTTAAAAATAAATTTCTGAACTTCTACATTTAAAACTCATCTTCATAAAATAGCTCTCATAGCGGTCGCTTTCCCCATATGCGAACAAGTTCAGTAAACGCATATGGTTATTAATTATAAAAACTTGATACCAAATTGTGGATATTTCTTACCAAACAAAGAAGTTTTTAATCAAATCAAAATGCTAAATGATTTTCAAAACTTGACTATAAATTTGCTTGGCATAAGAGATCCGACGGCCAATAATAGCATTTAGTACTCCAAAGATTATCATTGGAATGTTATGCCTTTTGGCTTAGAAAATACCAAATATTTCAACGGCGTATGGATTATTTATTTCAATTTAATACATTTTCACTTGTTTTTTATTATAATATTCTTATTTTCGGTCTACTTCCAACACATATTAAACATCTTACAATATTTGCGAAAGGCATATAAACATGGTTCGTTAAGCAAAAAAAAAGTCGTCTTTGTTACCAACTATTGAATTTCTAGGATTAAAAATTGATCACCATCGAATTACAAGACATTCTACAAAGATAGATGAATTCTCAACAATAACCAACCAAAAGACTTACTTCGTTGTATTAATTACTGAAACATTTATTCAAGATTTAGCGACCATTCTGAAAAACTTGAAAAATATTAGTTGGTCGGGATATTAATGATCGAACTTATTACTACAAATTAAAAATCGTTGTAAACAATTCCCTAAATTAACTCTACCAACAAATGAAAAATTAATAATCGAAACTGATAGCTCAAACTTTGGGAGCTATTTTAAAAGCAATCCAACAAAATACTCAAGTTTTATGCATATGCCGCATCTTATACACCAAATGAACAAAATTATCACATTAATGAAAAAGAATTTTTAGCTATTAAAAAAGCTATTAAAAAATTCGAGTTATTTCTGAATGAATACTTTATTGTCTGAACGGATAATAAAACTCATTTCTTTTATAAAAGGAAAAATTATTGATTCATTACCAAATAAACGATTGATTAGATGGCAAAGTTGATTTTCTGCTTATCATTTTGATTTAGAATATATTGAAGGAAAAGCGAAATTCTTTAACTTTCGAGAATTATCAGTCATGAGTTCGATCCAGATAACGATTTATCTTTGGACAAGTTACGAGACACTTGACACATACTCAACTACAAAAGATTGGACAAATCGATGACCACGAATGGAAAGTTATCTCAAATACTGTGATTAACAAAAATTAGAATGTGAAATTGCTTATAAATAACTTAGCAAGCTACAAAACATCAAAAAATATCTCCTTGGAGAAATTGAAGACCATTACCGGTTTCCAAGTTACAAATTAAACCGAAAACTTTCCTCCAATTCTACTCCAAAAAATATTGCAAGTGAAAATACGTTCGCTACTACAAAAGCGCAAAAAAAATAAATTAGAAATAGTGATTGGCAAAGATATTCATTATATCAAGAACGTATTAATGCGTTTTACACATGAAAATATCATGTAGCATATATTTATGGCATCCTTGCAAAAAATTATTTAATTATATGAATATTACTCAGAATGATGTATCTTGAGACTTATCAACTCTTCAAAAGTATTTAGTGAAGTAGTCAATATTCAGTCGGTTATATGGATATATATATCAAATTAATTCAAACATATCCCGAGATACAGAAGGACAAATCTCACTTATTAAATTGGTATTAGTACCTTTTATCCAAAATATAACGGAACCATTTTATCAAAGATGGATGAAGACTATAGATAGATAGACAAAGATCGGATAATTTATATAGCCATGCAAACTAGAAAATTCAAGTATTATATCAAAAATGGATAAATCTACTTGAAAAATATGATAAACTAGTAAGAAAATAAAAGAAAAATTTTGTGAAAAAATACAAAAGGACAAAATACATCAATGTATCTAAAAGAAAAGCGTTTGAAGAATTTGGAAAAAAGACATAATCATGAAAGCAAGGACAATAATTAAAAAGTAGCAGCATTATTAGAAAAAGCATCTAATAATGGATCGCACTCAGATAAAGGTATGAATAATAGAAAGCACTCAAATAAAAACCACACTCAGCAAAAGCAAAAGCAAAAGCAAAAGCAAATCAAATAATTGTACGACAAAATAATTATTTCAAGCACTCGCAAAGCAATCAAATATTGGAACAGAGAATACTCTGTCATCTATAAATTAGAGAACAAGCAATGGTCCGAGTTGGGTGAGGGTGAGCTTGACTTATGAGTCTTCTTATTTTCCACTGTTCTCTTTCTATTTTGAAGAGAAGTCTACTATAACTCGAAATAATAACTTCTCGATGATGTCTGTAAGATATTTCTATGTTTTCGGTTTATTATTGTAATATTCGGCTGGTTTGTAATAATATCTATATAATTGTGTTTTTTTATTAGTTACGCCTAGTGTAGGAAAGCGACAGGTCTTTCTTCTCAAGTGATCATTAGGGTTGTGGTCTTAAGTGTTGAGCCCTTATCTTCCTAAGAAATCCACTAGGTGTTTGAAGAGTACGATATGAACCGGAGAATGCAAGGTCATACCCCCCAGTGGTAAACACGATTATAGAGTTTTACTCAGAGGATATTATCTGAGAGAAGGACCCATAAACATTATGCTTAGAGATAACGGCAGAGAGAAGGCTTTCATTTTAATGGAATCAAGAGAAAACCTAGAGCAACAAATTAGGGAATTAGGAAAACGACTAGAAACAACAACAAAATTATTACAAAAGCTAATTACTCCAAAATTAACCGAACAAAACTCTACAACTTTTAGGTAGAGCCCCCGTCACGAAAAATGGTATGAGAGCCTGAAAAATATCAATAGTGTAACAAATACTATTCATGTTTTTGTACACCATCTTATACATATAAATCTAATTATCGAAGAAATAGCTAAAAAATTTTGTAATAACAAACATTACCTGACGGGGGTTCTACTTGATACAAAAAATGGTATCGAAGAAATAAATTTCCTCAATAAATTCTTCTTCAAAGTCTATTTGAAAATGCATGCATAGATGTTATCCGTTCGGCTAAACAAGTAGATCTAATATTTTGTTTTTGATCTAAACTTAAGCCTAAAAACCATTTTTTATAAATTCTAGTAAGTGTATTTTCTATAAAACTATATGCATCTTCTCCCTGAAGAGTGTAATTAAAAATTGCTAAACTATTTTCTATTGTCTATTTGTCAATCTTCATTAATGTTTTTACAGCAATCTATGTTTAAATAGATTCGCATTAATTGGTTGGTTGTTTGGTACTTGAGGAGTTTGTTGGCTTCGTGGTGTAGGAATACGTCTAGTTGTTGTTGGTGGCATAAATATTTGTCTAGGCGTATTACTGTTACTAGAACTGCTTGAGTACTAGCTTGAGTATTTTTTCACAAAATTTTTCTTTTATTTTGTTACTAGCTTTTATCATATTTTTTTCGAAGTAGATTTATCCATTTTTAATATAATACTTCATGAATTCTTCTGGTAAGAGCTTTGCTATGGTTGTATATGAATAAGTTATCTGAGCAGTGATATACTCATATATTTGTTGAATCTATCTTTTTTGTTTCTATCCATATCTGATATAAGTCTTTATCCTTCTGTCTTTGATAAAATGATTTGTCTGTTGTATACTTTGGATAAAAAGATTCACTACTGATACCAATTTGTATAAGTGAAATTTATCCTTCGGGTATCTCATGATATGTTTGAAATAATTTGATATATATATATATTCCAGTGTTTGATAACTGGAATATTTTACTTCCTAAATACTTTTGGTAGCTTTTGAAGAGTTGATAAGTCCTCAAGATAGATCATTGAGTAATCCGATTCATATAATTATAAATAATTTTTTGCATCGGTGATCATAAATATATGCTATATGATATTTTGATGTGTGCGAAAATATATCGATTAATCGTTCTTGATATAATGAATATCTTTGTTGTCAATATTTCTAATATTGTTTTTTATTTTGGTACGACTTTTTGTAGTATAGCTGAGAACGTATTTTCACTTGCAATATTTTCTGGAGTAGTAATTGGAGGAAAATTTTCTGGTTTAATTTGTAACTTAGAAACTGATGATAATTAGTCTTCGTCAATTTCTCCAAGTTGATATTTTTTGACGTTTTGTAGCTCCGTCAATAAGTTTGCTATAAGCAATTTAACATTCTAATTTCCATAATTGTTGATCTAATAACCTTTAAGAATTAATTGGTTATTAATGTATTGTATTTTACGCGAATTTATAGAACATCGAGGTTTAATTATCAATTCATTATTTATTTCATTGAAACGGACTTGTTTTAGTGGTAAATTAAAATTTTTATTTATACTACTACTTTCACCAAAGTCTAGAGCTAAATTATCAGGCGGTGGTGTTACGGTTGAGTAATCAACTTTGTTGGGTGTACTTATATTGTTTGAAGTACTCAAACTTAATCCGAGTTCATATTGTTGTTTAATAATCATATAACTAATTACCATCCATTCATTAAAGTTTTCTATGAGGGTTTTTATGATGCAATGATTGTTCTTCAGTGAAGATTTCTAACTAATTATTAGAAATGTTAATGTTTAATATATCTCGAATTCTATTAAATTCCTTTTCGAGATATTCTTTATTTAATTTAGGCATGAAAAATGTCATCTTTTAATTCTTCTAATTTAAGACGTTTGTTACGTTCTTGTTCTTCTTTTAGCTCAGAGTGGTAAGAAGGAAAATTAGATTTATATATATAAGATGGTGTACAAAAACATGAATAGTGTTTGTTACACTATTGATCTTTTTCAGGCTCTGATACCATTTTTAGTGTTTTGTAGTTGAGTATGTGTCCATGTCAAGTGTCTCAGGTAACTTGTCCAAAGATAAATCGTTATGGATCGAACTTATGTGAGGACTACTTATTCTCGGGGTGGGCAATTGCCTTTATATAATTATAAATGTAGATGATATTTTTACTCATTATTTGCTAAAAAATAAACAAATAATTTTATCGTGGTGGCGTCTGCGTGCATATCTACGTTCACTTCCTCTCTCAATCTCTCATTCTCTTCTCTCTCTCTCTCTCTCTCTCTTCTTGGAGCTATTTAATATTTTTTATTTGGCTTTATTTTTTTTTATTTCTACTTATTTTAAGAAAATGAATACAAGGCTCTATGAATTTTTTTTAAGTGGAGAATAATGTGCTTACATTTTTTAAAAATTTGACAAAATCTTCTCTTTAATTTGAAATAGGACAATGTCAGAGATTTATTAAATCTTACATTTTATAAAATTAGTAAAAAAAAATTGTTCAAGACAATATTTAATAAAAAATAATATAATACAAAAGAAAGAAAATTACAGTTAAAATATTTTAATAAAAATTTGATAAATTTATAAACTTACTTTAATATAAGTGTAATACATAAATACTTAATTAATTTTTTATTTCATATTTTATTTTAAAATAAATTAAAGATTTTTAAAATTCATCGTAATTAATTTTTCACACGTCTCCTCTGTCATTTTCTCCTTTATAATGATCACCTCATTATTTATTTAATTAAATCATCATCCGAAATTTATTAGAAATACAAAGGTCCCAAAGCAGGAACTTTCTAATTGATTTTATAATTATATCACTTAAAATTTCATAATATCTTATAAAACAATCAATTTATTATTTAAGATGAATCTAGAGTTGTTGCTAGAAAATCAATTCGGTGATGAAAGTTTCGCCTTGTAGTGAAATCAAAGCGGGTATTTAAAGTGACGAAAACTCAGAATTTTACGTGAAAAACTGAAAGGAGGAAAAAAAACGCGGCAGCTTAAAAAAAAGTATATATTTGTTTTGGTCTGATTTCGATACGGGATTACATAATTGTATATGAGAAGAGCGTGATAGAATCCCAAAATAACAACAACCACGTTCGGCGTTGAGTTATGCTTAGTGGTAGCAGATAATGAGCAATGGACCCACGGCGATGAAGGTCATCATGATGGAACCGGAGATTGGCGGCGGCGAAGATCGGCATGGCGGTGGCGGCCCGGCCGTGGCCGGCGGTGATTATGCCCGGAGGTGGTGATGTCGTCGAGTAGTGAGATTATCTGCGGAGGATTTTCTTGAGCTCTCTTTAGAGCTCTCTCTGGCCTCTCATGAAATGAGGGGTTATTTATAGATTGGAGGTGGCGTCTACGTAAATACATGCAAAATCGAACCACTCTCTCCATCGGACTGACTCATGATGATTCCCCGATCATATGATGTATTTTGTGTATTTGAATGCTCGATGATAAAATTATGAGATGGGCTTTAGATCATCGTCAGGCTTCGATTTGACTATTTCCATGTTTAAGAGTCGATTGATAATAAACGCATCTCGGTTAGTCGATTGATTAGATTCTTTTGGCGTTAAGATTCATGCTTATTGGTAAATTTTGGAGTCATATCGAGTCATATACAATTTAAGGCTTGCTTCATTCCTCATAAATTTAGTATTATTTTCTTTGTTTGTATTTTTGTTTTATTCTTATTGCTTAAGATAGCTTTTCTTACTTTATTAGAATTTTATTGGTTCTGCGTTGGAATCTGATGTAAAAAAATTGATTAAAAGGATTCTTTATAGTTGTTTGGTTGAGAGCTTTACAAATTATTCTTTTTGTTTGGTTGACAAATGTAATGTAAAATGCGAAGGTTTTGGCGGTCTGGCGACCATCGCGAGCGGCAATGTGATGGCGGCGGCGGCGATCGGCGGGCTAATGCGGCGGCCGATAGATGGTGAAAGTGGCCGGCGGCCATAAACTACTTGGGGTGTATTTGGAATTAGTCGGTAATTCAAATACATAAAATTTTGTATTTGGATTACATTCTTTATGACCGGCAACGAAATGTTAGCGTGCATTTGGAATCATGTCTTCAAATACCAACAATAATTTCTCCCAACAATTGAGGACTTGCCTTGGCGTGTGAGAGCCCTCAAATTCTTTTTTACGTAAAATATATATATATATTTTTTAAAATATTATGGGCACCTTCAATTTGCATTTTATAAAATCAATCCTCTCCAAATAAATCAATTTAACTCATTACTCTTAAATGACTATTTAATTAATTAAAATAAAAATTCATAAGTTCAATAATCTTGTTCACATATATTTTTTTCTTATAAATTTAGTGATATTACTTTCTAATAATATATATATATATATATATATATATATATATATATATATATATATATATATTAATTTTAAGTATTATTTATTTAATTATTTGAAATCTTGTCCACTCGAAATAACAGTTGCTTACCATAATTCGAGTTAAAGTGTAAATTTAAAAAATTTCGTTTTCCTGATATATTCTAAATCAAAATGATAAGCAGAAAACCAACTTTGCCATTTACTCAATTGTTTATTTGGTAATGAATCAATAATTTTTCCTTTTATAAAAGAAATGAGAGTTTTATTATCTGTTCGGACAATAAAGTGTTCTTTCAGAAATAACTCGAATTTTTTAATAATTTTAATAGTAAAGTTATTTTTCATTAATGTGATAATTTTGTTCGTTGGTGTATAAATCTGGGATCGCGCTAAAACTTTAGTATTTTGTCGGATTGCTTTTAAAATAGCTCCTGACAAGTTTTGAGCTATCGGTTTGATTATTAATTTTTCATTTGTTGGTAGAGTTAATTTAGGAGTTGTTTACAATATTTAATTGTAGTAATAAGTTCTAATCATTAATATCCCGGGACCAACTAATATTTTTCGAAGTGGAGAGAGTTGCTAAATCTTGAATAAATCTTACATAATTAATACAAAGCGTTATAAGTCTTTTGATTAGTTATAGTTAAGAATTTGTCTATCTTTTGTAGAATGTTAATTCTTGTAATTCGATGATTAGGTATCAATTTTTAATTAGAAATTCAATGGTATTGGTAACAAAGACTTTCTTTTTTTCGCTTATGATACCATGTTTATATGCCTTTTTTAGAAATATTGTAAGATGTTTAATATGTGTTGGAAGAGTGGGAAAATAAGAATATCATCATAAACAAGTGAAAATGTATTAAATTGAAAAAATAAATAATCCATGTGCTACGAACTTGTTCAACTGGTTCTGAGAGAAAAAGCTTATGAGAAATAGTCTATGAGAGATGAGTTTTAAATATAAGTTAGAAATTTATTTTTTAAATTCAAGTTTATCTTCTATAGTATATTTCATGGGACGAACCCAAATGACTAAAGAGGGGTTAAGTGGTTCAATATGAGCAACAGGCTCATCTTTGAACCAAAATTGTAAGGGATTTTCAAAAAAGGTTTTGGAAAATAATTTTTCAAAATGTCGGACTTGTAATTTATTACATGTAAGAAAAATATAAAGAAGGTGGTTTGGAAAGATGAGATTGAATGATTTTATCTAAATCACCACGTTAGCTGCGGAAAGGCGGAGGTGATGTGGAAGTGTGGGTGATAGGTGTTGGAATAAAGGGCAGGAGAGGAGATGTTGACAGGGTGTAAGTAATTCAATATGATCTGTATATTGAGTAAATGTATGCATAGATTTAAAGAAATCATTGCCGAGAATAAAATCCGGACCGTTATCAGTAAGACACCAAAGTTTTGGTATTTTAATAAGCGTATTATTAATGAGAATATATTGATTAGACCAGTAGGTAGTAATGGTACGAAGGCCATTAAAAGGTATCTAGGAGTAAATTGTAATGTTGTAGTGTGATATGTGGAGGAATAAGCCATTGTTTATAAACACAAATGTCGCTCCATTCGCATGTAATGCTGAGATTGGTTCATATGTGGGGACATAGATTTCTATTTGGATATATATGAAAGTGAGCGATGTGGATTGGATTCGACGAGTTAATTTTACAGTAGTATCGTAAAGGAAAAATAATGTTGTTGTAGAAATTCATTCCTACTAAGACTTCGGCCTTTTTGATTCATCGGTTAAAAGTATGTTGAAGATCAATTCGTTGATCATTAAGATCCCAAAATCCGAATAAAATATTAGTTTCATTCTGGACAAGAATGTTTTAGTCCATAATCTTTATATATATATGGTTGAGGTTGTACTTACAGATTTGTAGGGATTAAAGTATTATCGATATGAGTACATGTGACCGTAAGTAAGATAGGTATTATTTTTTCGGGTGATATATAATAACCTTTAAGAATTAATTGGTTATTAGTGTATTGTATTTTACGCGAATCTATAGAACGTCGAGGTTGAATTATCAATTCATTATTTATTTCATTGAAACGAAGTTGTTTTTGTAGTAAATTAAAATTTTTATTTATACTACTTTCACCAAAGTCTAGAGCTAAATTATCGGGTGGTGTGTTAAGGTTGAGTAATCGTTGGGTGTATAGTTTGTCTATTTGAAAAATATTGAGTCAGATGTATAGGCTCATTTTGAGGTTTAAATACTATTGTGGTTATTCTTATAAGCGTTATATACTTGGTAGGTATGCTATAAACCGCTTGCTCAATTGAATCTGATCTAGTTTATGTTTTAAAGTGAGTGTCAGATTAATTATTGATAGCATAATTCTGTAGATTAAATAGTGTCGATAACATAAATTTCTTGTATAACTCATAATAAAGCATCTTTTTTGGAATGAATAATTCTTTTGTCATATAATATATTATCAATCTTTTTCAAAATAATTTTATTAATATTTGAATACCTCCAAAGAATATGTCTATATTTTTACGGATGTAGAATTTTTGTAAATCTTGATTTCTATAGAAAGATTATACAAAGGGATTTTTTTTACTTTGAGCTTGATTATTTAGATGGGATATTCTGTGAGTATAATATATCTTTGTTCTTTTCCAATTTTAATATCAAAATAATCTTTTGTTCAAAGATAATTTTCTTTTAATCTTTTTTTATTCTTCTTGAAAGAGTTAGATGTATTGTAAATTGATCATCAATATTATATCTTGAGTTTTTCAATTTGGACATATTAATGAACATAAGTAATCGTTTTAAATCAAAACATGAAGAATTTATTAAATCTTCTTGGTTTAATTTCATAAAGTTTTATTGATTCTGAAGATGTCAAAGATTGGTTCTAAGTCGTTATACTAATTCACTAACGACCATTTTTTGTGACGAGGGCTCTACCTGATACAAAAAATGGTATCGAAGAAATAGATTTCCTCAGTAAATTCTTCTTCAAATTCTATTTCAAAAATGCATGCATAGACGTTATCCGTTCGGCTAAACCAGTAGATCTAATATTTTATTTTTGATCTAAACTTAAGCCTAAAAACCATTTTTTACAAATTCCAGTAAATGTATTTTCTATAAAACTATATGCATCTTCTCCCTGAAGAGTGTAATTAAAAATTGCTAAACTATTTTCTATTGTCCATTTGTCAATCGTTTCATTAATGTTTTTACAAATATATGTTTAAATAGATTTGTGTCCTAGTGGTTGGGTTGACGGTTTGGTACTTGAGGAGTTTGTTGGCCTTGGTGTAGGAATCAGTTGTTGTTGGTGGCATAAATATTTGTTTAGGCATTCGTACTTAGAACTAGCTACTAGTTGTATTTTTATATGGGCATAAGTGGTATGTCCAAGTAGTTGAGTACTAGTTGAGTACTAGTTGAGCACTAGTTGTACCAGTATTTGATCGAAAATAAAAAGACTCACAAGCCAAGCACACCCTCACTCCAACTCTGCCTCAGACCATTGCTTGTTCTCTAATTTATAGATGCCAGAGTATTCTCTGTTCCAATAATTGATTGCTTTGCGAGTGCTTGAAATAATTGTTTTGCCATACAATTATTTGATTCTTTTCTTTTGCTTTTTGCGGTTTTATTTGAGTGCTTTTATTATTCATACCTTTTCATTTTGATCCATTATTAGATACTTTTTTAATAATGCTTTTTTTATTGCTTGATTCATGATTCTTTTTTATTCTCGAAGCCTTTATGGTGTGCTTTTCTTGCAGTAGATACATTGATGTATTTTGTCCTTTTGTATTTTTTCACAAAATTTTTCTTTTATTTTGTTATTGGCTTTTATCATATTTTTTCGAAGTAGGGACAATGTGTTGACTACTACAGATTCTAATATCCCTCCCTATTCTGTAGAACCATCAAACTAAAAATTTAAGATACTGCAAATTAAACAGATTTCATTGACGTCAAATCACCCATTTGCATTTCTATATACAATAAATAGATGAATAATAATAAGACTCTCTTTTAAGGATGTTCAGCAACGTACCCATTTCATATTCCAATGCTTGAAGAATCATTTCCACCTGTGTAAAATAATGTAAAAAATTAATTGTTTACAATTTAACCAATAGAAGATGTTACTCATTGTTGACTTTTAATTGTATATGTGTCTCCGCAAAAAAAGTAAATTAACTCTGGGTATATATCCTCACTAACAAGAACGGACAAATATTACAAAAAAAAAAAAAAAAAAAGAACGGACAAAACATAATTAATAAATTTGCATCAGTTAAATGAATAACAAATCTATCAAAAGCTATTAGACATACTTTGTCAAAATCCTTCACTAGGCTAGCCTCAATTGAAGAATTATTCTCATATTCTGCCCAGAGTTCTTGTATTTCGTCAGCTGCACGTATAAAGTTAAATACAGAATAGAATGATCATTCAAGCAGTAAAAGCTACAAACTACTCGTTTGAAAGGAAGAATAGAAGACTCATGGCGTACCCCTAATCCCTCCGCCAAGAATTTCACACATTTCATCCAGAGCAACCTGCTCACGTCTGCTTTTTTCAGACTTGGGCACTCCATCTGAGGGGGTGATATCACCAACAATAGCTGTCGTATTAATCCAAATAAAATCAAATAAGAACAGGGCCAGTATTAAGACACTATTTGAGTTAAAAATTCTATATTTGAGAAGAAAATCTTTACATTTGTAATCACCTATTCTTCTATCATGAAGCTATGGGCTGCATGCTAAAATATAATAAAACATTTTTTGGGAAGATTTACATAGATAGCACACAATTCTTATGCATTTACATATCTAACACCTAAAATTTGATATTAATAAATATAGCATTTTTTCTATGTATGAAAAGATACATATCACTTTAAAAAGTTAATAATGGTCGTATTTTCGATGTGATATTAAAGATTTAGATATTATTTTATGTAAATATTAAAATTTAGGTGTTATATATATATATATATATATATATATATATATATATATATATATATATATATATATAAAAGTACATAAAATTGTGCTACATATGTATGTAAATTCTCAACCCCGCCAGCCTTTTTTTTTTACTTCTTGGACCAATATTAACGCACTATGTCAAGAATCAAGGAACTCTCATGATGGTTCCCTTCAAGACTAAATATGTAACAAACTCAAATGCCATAATGTAAAAAAGTAAAAGGAACATCCTAATGCTTCATATGCAAGAGTCACAAATATACGAACACTGCAAACCTTGTCAGAGTGAGTCAGCATACAAAAATATTCAAAACACATTCAGGTAACATCTAAAAAGCTAATGGAGGCAAAATTGCAGAGGTTAATTACCTTCTGCAATATCGTGCACAATAGCAATCTTGATACACCTGTTGCAATGATCAAAATGATAGAAAATAAAAAAATTAAGTACAAGCGATCGAATACAAACAATTACCCATGAAAGTGCTAAAATAAAAGCAAAACATGCAATAAGTTTGACTGAATGCACCCTTCAAGTTGAAATGAGAATGCATGCAAATATAAAGATTTCCTTTTTTTACAAAAGCATAGAAAGAGATAGAAATAAAGTTGACAGCTTTGGAATAAAATCAACCTTTCCCTATTTACACCTGGTAGGTCCCCAGCAATCAAAGCCATTAATGCCATGCGGTACATGTGATCTGCAATTGACTCAGCCCCCTTAATTCCATGATTAACCCAACCCTTTCGCTTAGTTGTCTGAAAATAAAAAATGCAAGAATATATTATATTATTTGCCATCAGAACATCTGAAATCAGATTCTCATCAACAACTCCCCAGAATGAGTTTACAGTATAAAAGATGCATTATGAGATGTAAATTAAAATGAGAAAATGATTTTTGTATTGCAGCGCATGCATTTTATGAGATTAATCACATTTGCCTCGTTTTGTCTCTTCCTAGAAGTTTGTAAACAAAATTGTAAAATAATAGATGTAAAACCTCATGCGCTAACCCCAAATGGTTGGCATGTGGTTAATGATGATGATGGTCTCTCTTCCTAGAGTTACACGTCAAGCATAAACATTAAAGACTGAATAGGTGAGCATACAAGACACTAAGTAAACGTTATAGCCAGTCTGCAGTAGTAAAATAACAATAATGGTAAGGGGTACACTTGTTCATGTTAAGTTTTGGCCAACAAACCCTAATCAACCCAACTTGATATAGATAAACATTTTGAATTTTTATTATGACTAGAAAAGTAAACAGGTGTGGTCAAATCCAGGTAATGCATGAAGCTTATGATTATATTTTCTTTAATGTTGTCTACCTACGATATATGTAATTCTAGAATTCTAATGAAAACTTGATTTTTAAACTCAGGCTACTGTTACCCAGATCCAACAAATTCCAAAATGGAAAATCTTTCTTACTCATTCTTTATAAAACTTGCTCTAAATAATATAGGGATGTCATTTTTCCCATTGTTGAAAGCCTTTTGGTCATGTAAAAACCATAAGAAATTGCACAACAGCAGTCCATGACACTGCATCTCTAATTATTTATATTCCTTAATCAGTTCAAAAGATTAATAATGTTTCTTTAATTTTATAAACCTCATGGAGGTTAAATAGAACTAAACACAATACATTCAATTTCAGCATCAATAAGATTCAATAAATGACAAAATAAACAAAAACTAATTCTGAGCCATGATAGTCCCCTGCCTATGGATCAAAAAGGTAAAAGGAGTTTATGCTTTCATTGTTTGCCTTTTAGGGGTGAAAGTGAGTCAAGCCAACTCATGAGCCGACTAGGGCTCAATTCGATAAATTGCTCGTGAACCAAGCTCAATGTTCTAACAAGTCAAGCTAGAGTAAGCCTTGAATCGTTTGATTAGTTCTTGAGCTAGCCCATTTAAAAATTAATATAAAATACATTTAAAATATAATAGCTCAAGTATAAAGTTGTTAAAAAATATTTAAAATTATATCTAATTTCTTGAATGACTAAAGAAGGTACAATCATATTAAGTTTTGCTTTAACTTATGATTTATAATTATTAATACTTTATCAAGAAAAGAGAGGATCATATTATCACTTACAAGAATTAACTTAGTAAAACATAAATTGATTATTTTTTTATAAGAAAAAATAATCATTTAGATCGTAAAGATTTTAAGGTAATTCTGGATAAAAGTTTATATACCTAACATCAACTATTGATTTGGATTTTAAGATGAAGTATTGAAAGTTGAAAAATAAAATGAAACATTATCTTAAGATTTGATGGAAGTATTTAAAAAACATTAATAAAATATTTTTAAAAGTAAGCTACAAGACCTTAAGATTGAGGAAGTACATAAAGAAGCTAATGTTATGTGAGAAAAAGTAACAAGTGATATTACGCAAGTTGCGAAAAATATACTTGGAGAAGTTGTGAAAAATGTGCTTGAAGAATCAAAAGAAAATATAATTATTAGTAAAATCAGTTTATGATAGAGTTAAAATATGCTTGAAGAAGTTGTGAAAAATATGCTTAGAGAATTAAAAGAAAAAAACTCCTATTAATAAAATAGTTTATGATAGAGTCAAAATGTGCAAAAAATAAAAATAAAAAATAAGCAAGTTTGTTATAATAATTAGTTTAGATGTAAAAGCCTGAATAAGTGGGATGGATATAAAGTGTAGGATAGATTAAAATAATATATATATATATATATAAATATATATTTATATATATATATATATATATATATAGAGTAATATTGAAGAAAGATATATATACATACATACATATATATATATATATATATATATATATATATATACAAAGAGCTAAGAGATACAAATTTAGTTCAAGTGAACTGCATCAAGAATAAAGATCAAAAAATATTTTTCTTAGAAGAGGATATTCATAGATAGTTGAGAGATATTTTGATAAACTTTTCAATGAATATTGTAAAAATATAATCAACTTTAGTGGCCCTAGTATCCTAAATAAAAATAGAGATTATTATTTATATCATTATATTAGTAAAATTGAAATTGGAAAGGCTTTAAAGAAAATAAAGTGTGAAAAAGTAGTAAGTCCTAAAGAATTTTTTTTAGCTTATTAAACTTTTTAATATTATTTTAAAGACAAAAAAGCATGCCAAATGAGTAGATAAATTTATTTATTTATTTTTAAAAATAAAGGGGATGCTCAAGAGTGTGCAAATTAAAAAAACACTAAGTTAATGTGCCATACATCAAAATTATGGGAGAGTAATTGAGCATAAGTTATGATGTGATAAATTTCTCAAAACCAATTAGATTCATGCCGAGTAGGTCTACTATAGATGTTATACATTTGTTAAGATGTTTGATGGAAAAGTATAGAGAGAGTGAGAAGGATATACATGTGATATTTGTTTATTTAAAGAAAGCATATGATAAAGTTCCAAGAGAAGTGCTTTGGAGAATTCTAGAAATGAAATGAGTTAATATTGCTTATATTCAAGTCATTAAGGATATCTATATTAGAGCTATTACTTGTGTTCAAACAAAATGAAGACTGGCCAAATATTTTCCTATTTCAATTGGATTGCATTAAGGATCGGCTTTAAGCCCATATATTTTTACTTTAGTTATGGATGTTCTTACTAGACATTTAAAGGAAGATGTACCTTGGTTTATGCTTTTTGCTGATGATATTGCCCTTGTTGATAAGACTAGAGGGAGAGTGGAAGAAAAACTTGAATTATATCAACCTTAGAGTCCAAAGGCTTTTGTTTGAGTAGATCTAAAAACGAATACATGGAGTGTAATTTTAGTAGTAGTAGATCAAGTGGTGGGGTTGTCACAGTGGATGATCCAATCATTAAAAGAGAACGTTTTGGACATCTCCCCTCTATTGTTCAAAGTAGTGGTGCAATAAACAGGGATGTTATTAGTAGAAAGTTGGATGGTTTTAAGTGGATGAATGCATCAGACCTATTGTGTGATAGTAAAATATCGCTTAGATTTAAGAGGAATTTTTATCACATAGTGGTGAGACCTACAATGCTTTACGACGCAAAATGTTGGCCAGTAAAAGAGAAGCATAAAAGTAAGTTAAAATGTTGCAAAGATAAGGATGCTTAAGTGGATGAATGGCTTTACACTTAGAGACACAATACAAAATGAATATGTCCGTAAAAATGTTGGAGTAGTTCAAGTGGCAGATAAGATTAAAGAAACTTGCCTTAGATGGTTTGGTCACATAAAACGCTAGCATCATATAACACAATTAAGAGCAAATGTATTAGATCCGGCCTACGTTAAGAAAAATAAAGGTAGACCTAAAAAGACTTGGTTTGAAAATATAAAAAATGATCTTAAATTATTCAAATTAAATGAGAATATGACACTTAATAAGAACACAATGGAGGAAAAAGATTCATGTAGCCAACCCTACACAGTATTATAAAGGCTGTTGTTGTTGTGTTGTTATATATAATTTTTTTATATCAAATAAGTTCTTGTTATTTTTTCTACTTCTATTATTTTTATCATTTTATTATAATAATTGCATGAATTAAAATTATTTATCTTTTTCATGCTCAATGAGCTTCCTCATGAGCTGACTTGAACTCATAAAATAAAGTTGAAACTCAAGCTCGATTAATTAATAAGCTTAAGCTAAGGGTGACTTGAGGTTAGCTCGACTCGTTTACACCACTAATACCTTTATGGATATATCAATGAAAAGGAATATTGCGGCTACAAGTTATGCAATCTCCTGAAGCTAATGGATGGTTAAACTACCTAAGCAGACACACAAACAATCAAGATGCCCACTACACTTTTATATGAAAAGTTAATTCTCAACCTAAATAAATTCATATGACAACACAATAAGGTAGAAATGATATCAATCTATAACTACAAAAACAATAGTGATCAACTTTCAAAAACATATGGTCGGGCCAATCATAACTACAAAATGGATGTGGGCAATGTTAAGGATAAAAATGATACTTTCATATTTTCTTTTTTGAAAATGAAAACAACCAAAATTGTTTTCCATATCATTCGATGTAAAATTTCATTTCAATTGGGGACACTTGAACCATAAAATTGATGATTTAATTATATAATTGTCTTAAAGTCCATTAAGGTACAAGATTAAATCATTGTGTAAACTTTACCTTTTTTTTCTCTCCAATTGGATGTTGAAAGATCAACAAAAAAAAGCCAAAACAAATTTTTGGCTAAATAAATCTATATGCACAAAATGAGCTAATACCTTAGGGCAATGTTTTCTCCTATGCAATCTCAAACATTAACACACCGGATGCCCTCCTTATGTTCTCGATTTTGGTCATTCCCTATAACATTATTTTCCTCCATTACTATATGAAGTCATGCTTCCGCACTTTTCCCGATACTATCCATGTGTTAAATTGCTTATCATCATCTCCACCACCCCTCTACTATCATGATTATTCCCTCGACGCCATTGTTTCCACTGTTTGTCCTTAGGTCATTTATCCTATCGTGACAACTCCATCAATGTCATTGGTTCAAGTGACTGCAATCTACCATGTGGTATCTCCTATGATTCGTTTGCTATCAATTTCTCTAATTGTTGTTGTTCCTCGATCCTTCACAAATGTTGTTCAATGAGCTTCAATTGTCTAGTTTTGATTGATTTTTTTTAATCAAGGGTGTTCATATCCTCCTTATCACAAACAAGTCTCCACATTTCAAAGAAATTCAACACTCATCTTCACTAATTTAAGTATATCTGAATTAGCAAGCCCATTTTCCTTTTCTATAGTAGGTATGTTCTCAATGAAATGTATCAATCTTGATGTTATACATTCATTAATATCAATTTTATATTTGGTTGGAGAATATTCACTTGAGCTTCTTGATCTTTGGTAAATAACTATCATACTATTTATTAAAGCAGATTACTCTAGTCAATTATCACAACATTCCTATTATATAATGGTTTCTCAATGCAAATGTTAAAATGGTCTCCTCATTTTGACACATCCGTGGAACCTCATATTACTTTAGTTCAAATTTTTTTCCTCAACTTCAGCTTCGCTATTTTAATTAGTTTACACTTTATTCATTGTGTTCCATTTTTGCAAGCTCTCACAAGTAGATGATACTATTGCTTGCCTCTTTGGGCCATACGTGGCCAGTGTTCTAGTTGAACTAGATGTTACTAGGCCTCTTGATAGTGATGTTTGGATTGCACATTCTTCCTATATTTATTGATAAAAGTTTGTATTTTAGAATATTACGTCATATTATACCGCATATAAAATTTGTGAACGCAACAGTCTAATTACTTCAAAGCTCATATAAAACTAAAGAAACCATTTGTTATCGATCCTTGCGATAAAGAACATAAATAACATGAAAATGAACAAAATATGTCTTCACATATGGTGGGAGTACTTCCATCTTTTTAGTTCACATGTATATAAAATTTTGAACAAATTGTGAATGATATTGTAAAATTAAAGCCTTCAAAACCTCCCCTTACAAATTAAGTCATATGAAAAATAATATAATACTTCAGCATCCAAAAGCATTGTTCTATATCCTTTCGAGGAGTTAACCCTTAATCCCATCACTATTGTTGAGAGTGTTGAACCCAATAGGTTTAGAGCAATCTTTAATTCAAATGGTAGCCTTTCAAGCATTGAAGCCTAGGATGATAGGAGATTTCAAATTCTGTTTTCCAAGACATGCAAAAAAAAAATCTCATCACTTCCCAATATTCACTAGGTTATAAGTGAGGAAGCACAAATTTAATAAAGCTTATCATGAATTTTTTCCATCTATTAAATATTTATTTACATTGTCATACTATTATCCTTAATCATCTTTTTGCTTTTAAATTGTAATATGGCAATTCACTATAATTGTCATTGCGTACCCATTCCATTATCTGATAGTAATATTTTGTTTAAAAAAATCTTCATAAAATGGGTCTATCCTGACCACATCACCCACCCAACCATCCACACACACACACACATAAATACATTTCTTAAAAGATTACAGTACCTCAAGAGTTAGTGAAGATTCAGGCTTCACATTTTGTATTTAGTTCTCAGTGTTGGCTAACACTTCACTTTAATCCATAAATTTTTAAATCATCAAAGGTGGCCCTTATTACTTTTCTAAGACAAATATAATGGTCCTTTTCTAATAGTAATTCAACCATTAAATTTTCTTGGCAGAAGCCAATACCCCAAAATTTTGATCTTTTATACTTTTGAAGAAAAAAGGTTAACGATTTAGCCTCTTTTTTTTTTTTTTTGAAAAATAACAAAAATGGTTTGGTGAGTGGAACATTATTAGTGGTCCTCCCTCCCTCCCACAATTTACTCTTTTTTTAAATCTAACAAAATTGTTTGATGGGCAACTAACCCTCCCTCATTGAGAAGCGACAAGCCCTTACTTTTATAAACTTATACAATAGTTTGGCACTACACTGAACATGCAAATATCCCGAATGGATGGCCCAGGCAATAAAATGAATGATTCATTGACTCAAATCAAATTAAACTATATGACTACATATATTATGGCATTTAGAACAATTTTAATTACTTGGTTTTCGAATGATTGAACCAAATATTAGTTTAGTGAAGAGCTTCATGCACCACTCATTTATTCATCATGTTTGCTTAAATGTGACTAAAAGGAGAATACATGTTATTCTGCATTAAAACTAGTGGAAATAATATTTTCATGCATTTTTAAGATTGCTTAATCAGCCATGTGATGCATAAATAATTTCTCAATGAATGGCTAATCATTACTATCATAGACTAGGATTACAAATTATTTGAACTCTAAGCATAGAATGTTCATGATGTTCATTACATATTCAAATTGGTGCTAGATAAGCTTCTATACATTATCTGATCCTACTTTTATGTGCTTGATGAATGACTAATTTTTAAAACTTGTGGAACTCAGTAACAACTAATATTTTTTGCTATAAATAAATATGAAATGCATGATTTATATTTGAAACCAATAGAAGGTAGTAAACTTTAATATTTATTTCAAAGGTGAATGTCTATTCAACATTTAGAGGAGAAAAGTCCATCAAATTATGCATTTAACAAATGCACGCAAATGGGGATATAACAAATTCACAAATGGACAGAACAAATTGCATGCATACATGCACAATAATGCACATAAAGGTAAGTAAAAAAATACACTAAGCTACCTGAATTTGAAATCAGATTGATGCATGAATGGCAGCAGAGAATTGGTGCATATTGTCTCAATGATCCATAAAAAAAAGGGGTAGATCCCTTTTAGTTGAACAAAATTTCTCTTTTATTGACAGCAGCATGTATCATTCCAAAAAAAAAAAGACTGCAATAAGTAAAAGTTTGCCCGATAACATTCCCTACTAGAAAAAAGATTTTTAATGAGAACAATAATTAATCAGAAAACTAATTGATCAGCATGTAACATTCCCTTTCGTCATTGATCATTCAATTAAGAACAATAATTAATCAGAAAACTAAAAAAGAGCCATAATCTTTTAACTCGCGCAGTTGAAATAAGACGTGCATTTTCTAAATCAATAACTCGATCACTTAAAATAAAATAATCATGCAAAATCAACCGTCATTAAGTTAATTCTACAAACAGAGACCAATAAATCAAATGCTTCCAGGCTTAAAACAGATAATTAAAAACCCAGATGTCAATGAACCTGTACAATCCAGTACCCTGTACCTTCAAACGATGACAAAGCGTTAGGAAATTAATTGCTGAAGCCGCATCTGCGGATGCCTTCAGAACGGGTCCATCGGAACTAGGGATCCCAACACCAGCACGAACGGCCACGGAACTAGGTGAGTTTCTTTTACCGCCGAGCTCGAGCGAATTTCGGGGGAAAAGAGAAAAAAATGATATGGATCGTCGGAGGCGGAACAGCTGAGCGGAAGAAAGTAGCGATTTCACCGCCATTGTCGTCGGTGCGGTTACCGACGGCAGCGACAAAGGAGCAGAAGATGGCAAGGAGACGGTGAATAATTAGGGGTTAAGGGGAGTGTTTTCGTTCCTAGTCAATTAAGTTTGATTTTATGGAGAGGAACAAGTCGGAAGACGACGCATGGCTCTTTCACGTGTTAAGCGAGGCACACTGTGTGATAATTAAGAAGAAAACTAATTGAAATAGAGCGCATCGTTCCGGTCGAAATGTTCGACAAGATAAGCGGTTTGGACGTTCTGTGACCATTGTGGAAAGGAGAATCCATAGTTTTTTTTTTAGTTTTTTTAAAAATTTTTTTTTTTTAAACATTTAAACGAATTTAATTATAAATTTATATGCATAATACATATGTAAAAATTTAAATCTAAAACCTCTTAAAAATAAATTTAAACTCTTAACTAATAAGTTAAGATGACTTGCACCGACTCTATAGTTCTAAATAGAAAATTTAGGTTAGATTAATATAAAAAACTTTTAATGAGAATAAATTTTACAACTTGCATTAAAAATTTTAGCTTATTTAAATTAATATCATTAGAATAATTTGATTTTATATAACTTATAATATACATAATTAATTAAATAATTTTATTATTTATTTTTAATAGAAATATATCTTATTGTCCATTCCAAATAAAATTATTCCCTTGAACTAATTAATGAAGTTTATTGCAAATGAAATTAATTCGAATTTGAACTTGACATTCTTGAATGCTCTAATCCCATGAATGAGGTTTGGCCAGTTTTGATTCGAAAAGCTTTAAAGATTTTAAAAAACTATTCTTTTCGAAAATGCTAAAACGAAATTTTCGAGATGGATAAAGCGTAGTTTCAAAAAGCGCACTATTCAAACGAGTATCAAAATCAGAAATTCCCGTTTTCAAATGTAAAATGCACTAAAAAAGCCCTCTCAAACGAAGCCTAAATCTTCTCTTTCACATACCAATAAGCTGCGATGTCTTCCTCTGAGCTTCATCATTCACCTCCGATCTTATGAAGTTTTTCCCATAAAGTTAATCAACTAACTCCACTTGTCCTCACACATTCAAGAAAAAAAAAATTTGTGTAAGTGCAATAAAGTTCAAATTAGTTCGAGCATTAATTCAAATATCGGTGTTCATGAGAGCACATTGTGAGGTTCAAATCGAAGTTCAAATAAGTTCCCAATTAAAACTGATTTTAACTAATTCCAAATGATTTGGTGCATAACAAGCAAGTCATGAATATAAGAGTTTATTCCTTATTAAAGATATTTTCCTTAAAAGTAAATCTTCAAGCATATTTCTCTAAGAAAATAAATTTTAATGGTATCTAGATAATTATGTGTATTATTAGAGATTTGCATACATATAATAAAAACTCATGTATTTACATATATAACATTTAGAATTTTATATTTAGTTTATAGCACCTTAGTGATAAAAAAAACCTTTTTATTTCTATGTTAAGTGACCCATATGGCATTAAAAGGTCATTATATTTTAAATTTTACCAAATTCACTATGGCTCACCCCTTTTTATAGGTCCTAATATATTGATTATCTTAAAAATGACCTAATAAAGCTAGGTAGACCCTTAATGTAGTTTGATTGGACTATTTGCCTCAACTAAATCCAATATGATTATTGATCTTATAGATGAAATTAACCTATTTGATCAATTTGAGTATTTAAGATGTCACAATAATTTATAATAAGTTAACCATCAGCTTCTTTTGCATGTAGTTTGCCAAAAGTGTCACCTAATTTTAATTAATTCCAAATGGCTTTGTGCATAACAATAAATTCATGAATACATAAGAATATCCCTTATTATGGGTGGCTTTATTGAAAATGAACTCCTAGCATATTTCTCCACAAAAAATAAATATCAATGATATTTAGCTAATTATGTGTATTGTTAGAGATTTGCATGCATTAAATAAAATTCTTATGTATTTACATATTTAACATTTTATTTTTATGTTAAGTGACCCAAAAGACAATAAGACATAATTATAGTTTAATAATTATTAGCATCAAAATTTTATTGGTTAATATAGAGATTTAGGTGGTCAAAATTTTATTGACCAAATTTACTATGATTAACCATTCTGAAATATATTTAAAATGATCTAATAGTTCCATATAGATCATTTGTGTAGTTTGATTGGACTATTTGACTTAACAAAAAATCCAATGGGCCTATTTGATCTTATTTTCTTCTAGATAAAATATGAATGTTGATGATTGTCTTATCTTTATAAAATATATGGCCCACATATAACTTGATTATCATAAGAACATGTGCTTGAACTAAATTTGAATATTTTTTTAATTAGAACATTCAAGATAATAGAAGGGAAGTTTTATATTTTGACTTTGTACAAAGATCCCACATTAAAAAAAAAAAAGTGAAAAAAATAATATAAATGACTAAAGTATTGATGTGAAAACCT
Organism: Cymbidium sinense; assembly: GCA_021442155.1. Classification (NCBI taxonomy): domain Eukaryota; kingdom Viridiplantae; phylum Streptophyta; class Magnoliopsida; order Asparagales; family Orchidaceae; genus Cymbidium; species Cymbidium sinense. Next base: position 78,628,441 of record CM038228.1, on the reverse strand, counting down.
AAAAAAAAGGAAAAAAAAAAAAAAAACTTTAAGGCCTAGCTTGACAAAATAATCAATAATATTGACTAAGCTAACAATTTATGCTCTCTCCTTTAATCATAAATGTTGAGATTAAAAAGGTGAGAGCATTTGCTTGATCTCTTATGATCATTATAAAAATAATTGAAAAGTAATAACAGTTAAAAGATGGTGATTAAGCAATGATATATGGATGATAATGAACATACAACAATTGTCAGAAGATGGCGATTACTAGTGATGTTCTTCAAAACTCAATACTCTCTTTAATTTAAAGTCTAAATATTTTTTATATAAAAATATGAATTTAATTATTTATGATTTTTGATAGCCTTATTTTGATTATTTTAGTCAAAATTCTAAAATATTCAATCATATGCCTCATATTAGTTTTTTGATGACAGTTCATTCATTTAACATTTAAAAACATTAATAATCTTAGAAATGAGTGATCTTAAGCTCATTGGATTCTCTTCATCAAAATATTTTGTTTGATTATAAGCATGTAAGATTTAGATATCACTTTATCATTTAATTAATGACTAAAATTTTTTAAACATACTTTAATTGCCTGATTTGAGCTTATTTAAATTAGAATTTGATCACTTTTAGTCTCATTGAATTTTTCTCATTAAGTGTTCAGTTCAACTATAAAATTTTTGAAATCATAATTCAAAGGGTTCTAAATTTAAGTCTTTAAATTTCTATTCAAATATTATATCAAGATTTGTGCTTAATCAAATGAATTTCTAGTGATATAATAATTGTCCCCTATTTTCATATATAATTTTCTTTGAATCCAAAAATAATACCATTTAAAAAAAATATGAGTCATGTAAATTAGGTTACAAATCATATCATATTAACTCTTCTAATTATTAATATTGATAATAAATTAAATCACATCATAATAAGCCTTCATGATGATTTTAACTTCTATATTTTATTTTTTAAAACTTTTTTTTAATATTAATAACTCATAATAAATGTTAAGTATAACTCATATTTAAGTTTTGTAGCTCCATTCCTCAAAATATTTCTAAATTTTTATATTGAAAATTAAGTGTGACCATCATCTTTAAATTTTACTGCTCCTTCCTTGAATATTTGTAACTCTTCTTCATTCTTTCAAGTATGAATACCCCTATAACTGAGAGGGAAAAATTTTCTCCTATCAATTTTCTCCTTTACAACTTTAAGTCTTTCTCCTAAAAAGGTTTGATGCTGCCATATATAAAGTGAAGCATCCTTACTTTACAAACTCAAATATTTTCTTTACTAGAAATATTGAACTATCAATATAAGTGTATTATTCTCTTATTTAAAGGTTGTGGTTCTAAAAGAGGTTCGATTATGGTCTCCAAAAATTCACATCCGGCCTCTCGATGAAAGAGAGTTTGGATTTGCCAGTTTAAACTTTCAAAAGGCAAATGAAAGTGTATATAAGCAACTACCTAGAGCTTTCACCCTCATTTTATGAGGACTTTAGATCTAGTCCCAAGTTTAATATAGGCACAAGTACTTATAGTTAATTACCCCTCCCAATTATGAGAGACAACTTTAATTAAAGCTAGTCATTACGACTTAAGGCAATAATTGAAATTTGGAGTTTAAAACATATGAAATTCATCATCATATAACTTAAAGTGGATGGTAGGGGAAATGATAATGCGCCAGATCAAAGTCTTATAGTCCCGTCATCACGGGCTATCATAGTCCTTAGTTTATTTAGTCAAAGAAGGTAGTCGACCCAACGTGATCCAAGAGGATCCTTGTTGGCAATCATGAGTTGCTTCATCAAATAAAATCTTGTGGGCCTAAGTTGATATTTATCTAAGGGGATAATTTTAAGTTCACCCTAACTGATATAAGGCTTTGTGCCTTATTAGGCATATTATGATTACAACTTAAAGGAATAGAAAATCATTGGAGAACATATGAGCTACAACCATAACCAATATATAGTGAGCTTGCTAGCCAAACTACATGGTTAGAGGGCACTAGTCATAATTGATTTATATATAAAGCTTATTGACTAAATCATGTAGACAAACTACTCAGTCATATCCTTACTAGCATAGACTATCTTAAGTGTGAATGTAGTAGTATATTTTATATGGCATTACCTCTTTATGAGTTTAGGTTTGTATTAAATTTAGCACCCTCAATAAATATGTGTGAAAGGTGGATGGTGAATGATTTTGCTTTAAAACTTTAATGCAATGAATTTTACTTTATGAGTATCATTAAATAAAAAATTTATTATCATTTTGATTGATTAAGATTTAGATTTAAAATAATTTAATATCAAAATTTTAAGAGATTTTGATATCACCAAACCTCTAAAATTGAAATCTATAATTAGCGTTATAATTATCGGAGCATACCTTATTAATTCTACTTGTTTACTTACAGATGATTAGGTCTAGAATTTATACTTTAAGAGTTTATATTTGAGATGATTTAAGATTAACACTATAAATTTTTAATATTAATATCCTCTCTGATTGAAATTTACAATCAACATAGCCATCATCGACATAATTTTGGCATGTTTCATTATTTATTTTCTTGCTTTAGACCTTATCAACTCTATTAACTTACTAACAGAGAATTTGGTCTATAATTAACATTGATCACATTCCATATTTTGAAATATAGAGTTTGTAACTTTGAATATAAAATATCTTGATTAAGGTCTTTGATGGTTGTATGCAAATTAAAAATAGAAATTTCACTTTAAAAGTGAACATTTAATTCTGTGGTTAGTCATGTCGACTCTGGTCCTTGTGGGGAGGAGGATTGGACCATCAGACAAAACTTAAGACTTCCACAATATATGTGGAGTAGTCCATTCAAGATAACATTTATGATTAATAAGTTTAAGTATATCTTTGAAAACATGATATTACATTTTTTTTATAAATATAATGATTAATCATTATGAATAGTAACACTATTCTTTGGATAAGATAGTACATAAATTTATTTTAATTACATTTTGTGCATTACTCTAAGAACACAATAAACACACTAATCGGAGTATATGTAGACAATTCAAAAAATTTGTGTTAACCCACACAACATCTTCAGACACAAGAATCAAGCATTGATTATATGTGTCGGGCCTTTGTGAGTGATTCTCAATAATGCTTGCATGCAATTCAATTTAATGAGATTAAGCAAAAAATTATCTTGTGATGCATATAAGCATTGCATTCATTTCTTTAAAGGCTTGCACAAATTTTAAAGCACTTAAATAGGGTGTAATTTTGGTTCTAAAATATGAGCAATGAATTTATTTCATTTGAAACTTTGATTGTTTGCATGTATTTTGATGCAATGAGTATGAAAATGAAATTATCTCATAATGTATGCAAAAGTTCGTTCAAAGCTCACATCAAATGTCTTATGTCTCCTTGTGTATATGAGTTATGGATTCAATGGTGTAAAACATTCTAATTATGTTTTATCATTTAAAGTAACATTGATTTGCCCACATTTTATCTATAGAATATTAAACTTTGGTTGTTTTTTGTCAAGGAACTTTAGAATCATTGCAAATCTCATTCAAGTCTTTTTGAATTCACTCAAACTTGACAAGTGCAACAAGTAGTGTGATCTAATTGTTGAATAGAATATCTTATACTCATTAATGTATTATTTAAATTGATGCACATTCTTATGAATTATGCTTAAGTTTTATTTTTAATTGAAGATAAGCATTCAAATATGTTGTTGGTCTCATATGTTTTAATTATACCTTCACATACAAGACCCAAGTGCTCATTGAAAATTATGCTTATGTACATTAGTAATTGTCGAAATCACCAAAGGTTATATGAGAATTCTAAGTTTTATTCTTGTTAGAAGTCAAACTTCCAAATCTGATGTAGGTTTCATTTGTAATCACTAATGAGTCACCGAATCCCTTGCTAATTTTTGCATTCATTTTCATTTGAATACTTTTAGGTCTTCCATATGTAAGTTTAGTTTGTGCTTTAACTTTTTAATTGATGTCTAATTTAACTTTAATTTAAATTTAAAGTGGTTTCATTTTATTTTTTTTTAGAGTCTATTATCTCTATTAAATTTGATAAAATTTTGGAAACATCCTAACGTCATCCCTACGTAAGGGGCATTTAGTATACTTGACATTTTCACCATGCTTATAGGAAGTGTGCATGATTGGTTTCTTATGACATCATAGCAGAGGGGTCTTGCCAACTATTGCACTTATAAGAACTGATGCATTTGTCTTCATGTATACATACATGAAAGAAATGCACAATTTTTTCACTACATTGAAACAATGCATATGAGTACTTAGTTTGTAAGTTTACTGCAAGTTGGAACGTGTGTAAATACTTAAATATTTTATGCATTTTTCTAGCATGTTGGAATGTGTCCCAATATTTAATTTATTTTGGTATTTTTATCTTCTCATGCAAAACTAGATGATGTTACGTGGCATGAATTTCAAAAATACGAGGTAGAGAGGGGAGGATTGTTCCTTTCTCTTTCTCTATTTTTTTATTTTCAGATTTTCTATAGAGAGAAAGTGGGAGAATAAGCCCTAGATAGAGATTGAGAGAGAGAGAGAGAGAGCTCTCTCTCTCTTTATATATATATATATATATATATACAAAGAGAAAGGGAGAGAGTGTGAGATAGTGTGGAGGGATATGGGCTTGCTATTTACATGGATGAAGGAAGAGAGATGGGTTGTGAGAGAGTGACAATGATTAAAACAAAGGAGGGAGGGATAGCGGGCATGGCTGGATCATCAATTGCTGCTAGTTGAACTTGTGGTTGGCATCGACAGAGAAGAAAGGGATCAGGAGTAGTTCGGGTAGAGAGGAGAGTGGTCATGGGTTGTCGGGCGGCTGACGAGGTTTATTTAAAGTTGTAAAGGCAGTGAAGTTTGGGTTGGCTGGTTGAGCACGACGCTAGGGAATCACATGAGTAGGGATAGGAGGAAATTGGAGGGCGACTTGGTGTCTTGTGAGGGAGTAAAGAAAGAAAAGGAGGCTTCGGGAGAAGCATACACTTGTTCTCTCTAATAGAGGAGTTTATGAACTCTAAAACGAGTCTAGACAGGAGAGGCAAATGGCTCTCTAGTAGGGCTGAGAAATTTGCTCGAAGATTGTTAATCACTAAGAAATTGGCTCGTATTTTAGCTCAAATCGAGTTCGAATCGAGCTAAACAAGCCGAGCTATGAGCTGAATTGTTGGCTCAATTTTTAATTTGAGCTGATTTTGATTCATACTTAAATCGACTCGTTCGATTTTTGAACGGATCGAATTCGACACAGGCTGCGGGTTTTGTTTCACGGAATCATGGGCGACTCGCCTTCTCTGTCTCTCTGGACCGTGAGATCAAGGTTTTCATTAATGAACAATGGATATCTAAGTTAGAATCGAGGATTTGAGATTATAATTTATAACTTCTAACGAGGGTTTCACTATTTCAGCCCTCGACTCTTCGTGACTTATTTCTCTGTTTCTTATCTTTGCGGCTAGGGCTGAGAACGATCCTCTATTCTTCGCCTCTTCGGTCTTCAGGCTTCGTCGCTTCGATGCTTTGTGATTTATTTCTCAACCCTCTGAGTCGCACTGTCTGCATTTTTTCTCTGTGATAGACTCATTGTTACCTTCACAACTTCGCTCAATTGCTCGATTTGTTTCTTTGCCCTAGACTCATTTTTTCGACACAAACATTATAACTATTGGTAAAATTTCTTCGTTAGTTTATGGCATAGATGTATGTTGGTTATTTTTTTTATATATATTATAGTTTCAACTTGATTACTCTCGATGGTACTATTGTTGGGTTTCAGTTTTTTGTTGGTATAAGTTTCACGGCTTGGTAGTTGTTAATAATGAAGAAATATTTTAAGAGGATTGTTCATTTGTTCTGCTGCTTTGAGCAAAGTTATTTTGTTATTAGAGCTATCGGGTTTTTGGTGGCATCAATATTTAGAGTTCTTGATGTGCTCGTCTGAGTTATCTCCTTTATGTGTTATGTATTTCCATCAATTTTGGAGCATAACTTATGCTGCTTTCTTGGTCCCTTGGATGCTCTCGGTCTCGATTTGCTCTCATCCTTTAAGAATGTCGTAAAGTAAAGTGGAGCCTATTTTTTGTGATTCCTTTCTTGTGAAGCTCTTCTCCTTTCTTGGATGCTCTCGATTTGCTCTTGTCCTTTAAGTATGCAGTAAAGTATTGGATTAGTAAACTAGTAAAGTGGAGCCTGTGACTGTGGGCTGTAAATTGTGATTAATTTCCTGTTAAGCTTGTCTCTTTTCTTGGATGCTCTCGGTTTGCTCAGTTACTCTTGTTATTTATGTGTTATGTATTTTTCATCGATTTTGGAGTAGAACTTATGCTCCTTTCTTAGTCCCTTGGATGCTCTCAGTCTCGGTTTGCTCTCGTCTTTAAAGAATGATGTAAAGTAAAGTGGAGCCTATTTTTTGTGATTTCTTTCTTGTGAAACTCTTCTCCTTTCTTGGATGCTCTCTGTTTGCTCGTCTTTTAAGTATGCAGTAAAGTATCAGATTAATAAAGTGGAGCCTATGGATGTGGGCTATGAATTATAATTCCTTTCCTGTTAAGCTTGTCTCTTTTTTTGGATGCTCTCGGTTTGCTCAGTCGCTCTTGTTATTTTAGATTGCATTTATAAGTTGTGATTCTTGGATCAGTTGGAAGCTCTTGCTGTGATATTAAACTATTTTAATTTGTTATGGCTATAATATGTTTGGATCAGTTGGATGCTCTTATCCTTTAAGTATGTATTTATTTCTTGAATATTCAGGTTTACATAAACTTTTTCAGCCCAAGCCTTGGGGCTAGGGTAATACTTTCTGAAACTTTGATGTAAATATCTGATACATGTGCCATTTAATTTTTTTTTAGCTTGAGCAATGTTTCACTATTTTTATCGTTGAAAATGGTTACAATAAAGCAAATATAGGAAATCATCCTTTATACATATGACATTTAATTTATTTCACTTGAGCAATGTTTTACTATGCTCATCATGGAAAATAGTTTTTGCAGTAGATATATAATAAAATTGGAATGATTTAGGTCTAGAAAAGATCATAGTTAAGGTTTACTTAAATCTTTTCACAATTATTTTGGTTTCAGCTTAATGATTGGCTCATGATCAAAATAGAAGATTGAATTCCTAATTTCCTATCATTTTGGTTCACAATCATTTTAGTTTTTTTTATTATTATTTTTATATCATTTTCCCAAACATTTTTTTTGTTTAAAATCATTTATTCACATATAAATTGCAAATATTTGCTGAATTGCATACTAGTCTATAAATGGATCATATTATTTTTGCATATATATAATGGAAAGTCACTCTCAAAACAAATCAAATAGTTCTTCAACTCAACCTCATGGTGAAAATGCAAAAAAAATTATTGAAGGTGTGGATGAAATTACTTCTGTAGATGATAGAAAGGGTAAAAGGCAACATTCTGAAGTTTGGCAACAATTTACTAAATATCTATCTTAGAAAAAGGAAAAATCATATAAAAAGTACAAATGTAACTATTGTATTAAGTCTTATGTTAAACAAAAAATTAGTAATACATCTAAATTGAGCAAGCATTATAAAATGAATCACTATAGTAAAAATAGCACAAGAGAAAAGTGACAAAAAATTTTTGATCCTATAACTGAGGACCTTGAAGAAACAAAATCGATTTTCTAGTTTGTGTATTTCAACTACTTATGATCATAATAGAATTAAAAATATTATTGCTAAATGAACATTATTCATGAATATCCCTTTATGATAATTGAACATTTATGATTTAATATTTTGATGAAATCTATGAAACCAAACTATCGTAAAATTTCTAGATTTTGTATCAAAGAAGAGTGCATGAAAATATATGAAGTGGAAAAAGAAAAACTTAAATTTTTTTTGAAATTAATTGAAAGAGTTTCCCTTACTAGTGATTGTTGGACATCAAGCCAAACAATTAGTTATATATGTCTCATAGTGCATTATATTAGTTCTAATTAAAAATTACAGTCTAAGATAATTAATTTTTGTGATTTAGATCCTCTTCACAGTGGAGCTGTGATATCTGAAAGTTTATTGCAATGGGGTATTCAAAATAAAAGCAGCACTACTACTTTGGATAATGCATTATCAAATGATGTAACAGCTAGAAACTTGAAAGCATTATTTACTAGAAAGTCTGGATTTATGGTAATGAGAGATTTCTTTCATGTTCATTGTACTGCTTAATTTAAATCTAATGGTGCAGGAAGGCTTGAAATAAATTGACAAAATAATTAAAAAAGGTAAGAGAATCAATCTTATTTATAAAGTGATCTTCTAAATGCTTACACAAATTTGGTGAGATTGCTAGACAGATTGACTTATCAACAATAAAATCATTATGCATTTATGTTCCTACACGTTGGAACTCAACATACAAAATGTTGGAGTCTGCATTTTACTATAAGACTATTTTTCCAGAATATATTTTGCGAGATCTTAATTACATATGGTTACCTTCTAATGAAGATTGGAATCAGTGTGATAAGGTTAGAGAGTTGCTTCAAATTTTCTATCGAATAACTGAGATTTTTTTTGGATTCAATTATCCTACTATAAACAGGCTTCTTTCAAATCTAATACTAATTAAGAAAACTTTATGATATAAAATATTTATCTGATACTCTATTCATTTCTAATATGACAAGCACTATGAAGATAAAATTTGATAAGTATTGGGTAGATTGTTCATTATTATTCTCAATTGCATGCATTCTAGATCTCAGGATGAAATTATTTGTCATTAACTATTACTATCCACAAATTTATGGTAATGATATTATTGATGAGAAAAATGATGAAGTCAAATAAAAATTATTTGAGCTCTACTCTTTATATGATATTGATAAACATCATACAACTAAAGAAAATACTAGAGCAACTACTATACAAGTTGAAATAACATTTACAATAGAAGGAAGTCACAATTTGTCTAATGATTTGACTGGGTTGTAGGATTTTATAGACACTACTGGCCTTTTAGTTCCACATAAGTCTGACTTAGAATTAGACTTAAATGAAGCTTGTGTTAAATGTCTTGATTCAGAATTTGACAGTTTAGATTGGTGAAAAATGTCCACTATGAAGTAAAGACACTATCTAAGATGACAAAATATATTCTTATAATCCTAATAACTACAATAGCTTCAGAGTAAGCTTTTAGTGCAGGTAGTCATGTGCTTAGTGATTATAGAAGTTATATTTCACCTAAAATATTGGATGTCTTAGTATGTAGTGGAAATTATCCTACTATATACAGGCTTCTTTCAAATCTAATACTAATTAAGAAAACTTTATGATATAAAATATTTATCTGATACTCTATTCATTTCTAATATGACAAGCACTATGAAGATAAAATTTGATAAGTATTGGGTAAATTGTTCATTATTATTCTCAATTGCATGCATTCTAGATCTCAGGATGAAATTATTTGTCATTAACTATTACTATCTACAAATTTATGATAATGATATTATTGATGAGAAAAATGATGAAGTCGAATAAAAATTATTTGATCTCTACTCTTTATATTCTGTTGATAAACATCATACAACTAAAAAAAATATTGGAATAGCTACTATACAAGTTGAAATAACATTTACAATAGAAGGAAGTCACAATTTGTTTAATGATTTGATTGGGTTGTAGGATTTTATAGACACTACTGACCTTTTAGTTCCACAGAAGTCTGACTTAGAATTATACTTAGATGAAGCTTGTGTTAAATGTCTTGATTCAGAATTTGACATTTTAGATTGGTGAAAAATGTTCACTATGAAGTAAAGACACTATCTAAGATGATAAAATATATTCTTACAATCTTAATAACTACAATAGCTTCAGAGTAAGCCTTTACTGCAGGTAATCGTGTGCTTAGTGATTATAGAAGTTATATTTCACCTAAAATATTGGATGTCTTAGTATGTAGTGGAAATTAGCTTCATGCAGTAAATAAAAATTTGAAAGAGCCTATGGTAATGTTTTCATTATTCTATTTTTATAGTGGAATTACTTTCTATTTAATTTTTTTAAAAATGACAACGTCTACTTTGCATTTTCAGTTTGACATTTTAGAGCCTATGGTAATATTTTCATTCTTCTATTTTTATAGTAGAATTACTTTCTATTTAATTTTTTCAAAAATGACAACATCTGCTTTGCATTTTCAATTTGACATTTTAGTTGAAGAAAACTTAGTTATATCTATGCTTGAAAGCTTAAGTGTGGATTCAAAAATTTGAAATTCAGGATGGTAATAATTTACTTATATAATACTGCAGGTTTTGCGCAACATTTCCTTCTTTTGCAGCTTATTGTAGACTTTAACTATTTTGTGGGCTTTTATAATATGTTGTATTGATGTATTAGATGTATTATCAAATTTACTGATATTTTTCTATTGTAACTGTTGTTTTATGTATTATAGACTTTAAGAATTTATGGTTGTTTTTAATTTTGGATGCCCAATGATAAAATTATACTAAGATGACTAGTGAGGTAATTAATAATTTTTAGGCTTACAATATGGATAATTTTGGTTTAAATATATCGGTTTGGTCAAGAAAAAAATTTGAGATCGCTTAGGGTGGCAAAATACTTCTCAATTTTTTGCTTTGAAATTGTGACTTACTTTCTCAAATTGCAGTATTTAAAGTGAGGCTTTTTAAAAAATTTTGTAGTTGCTATTTATACATTTTAGTTGTTGTTCTTTCAATCATGGAAATGGAAGGTTGAAAGATTTGTTTCAACTATATTAGAGTGTCATTTGTACATTTTAATTGTTGTTTTAATATCATCACAGTAGTTTCTTGTGCTTTTAAAATCATTTTGTGTTTTTATATAATTGAAGTTGATGCTTTTCAATATCTTATATCACCCTAAAAAATAACAATCATCTCAATATTTTGAGGGCAAAAAAATAAAATAGAAAAATACATTCAATTTTTGGGATTTAGTTATATTCTCTGATGTATGAACCATTGGAGTTGCAATTTAGACTTCTAATTATTACTGTGTTTGAGCATGTTAATGATTATTAGTCTCAACTTTGCTGAAAGCTGAACCTTGGACCTCTATTTAACTTTTGAGTTTTAAAATACTCCAATATCTTGAGTATATGCACTGCGGTGCCACTAACTCTAGCTTGCTCTGGTGTATTCTTTCATCATGACACATATGTTATTTTGCATATGTTGCCACCAACCTTTTCAGTAAATTGGCTTTCATCTTCTTGTAGCCAAATATTTCTAATCTGGAAACTTTTTTATCTTGCTCTTTCTATTAGAAATGTTTTATTTTATTGTTTGAGCTTGAAGATTATTCAATCTTTCATATTTAATTTTTATCTATCATGTGATTATTACATTGTCTTTTCTTGATAAGTGCCACACGCTTCTCAGATTATTGTTGGATGTTGATTATTGTATGATTTTTTGTAACATTCATACTATGGGTATAAATTATAGATGCATTTTTAGACACTTTTGAGAAGCCTGGTATTTCTCTATGAGGTTGCTTACCTTTATCTTAGGGTTCATTGCACCAACAAATGCAATTATAGATGCATTTTTATCCTGTAGCTTGTATGTGCGGTTGTAGCTTGTTGGAGGCTTGGAGCTTGAAGTATTTCTTTTAATTTATAATTTCTGTTGTTCAGTTACTTCAGTAACTTCAATTGGAGGCTTGGAGCATTTGGTATTTATTTTATTTCACAATTTGGGTTCTCCTTTTATTCAATGTTCTTTAATTCCTGATTTCTTATAATCCTGTGGCCTGTAGGCTTGTAGCTCTGTTTTGTTACTTTTGTTACATGGATATGTAACCTGTGGTATTTTTTTATCTCATTTTGTTTTTGTTGGATGCTTTTGTCTTGTTGTAAGTCTTGTGTTGTAAGTCAGCTTGTGCAGTGTAGCTATCTTTGTGGGTTGTAGCCACAAGCTGATATTTGTTTTAATTCATAATTTCTGCTGTTCAGTTACTTCAATAACTTCAGTTGGAGGATGAGGGATTTATCTTATTTCACAATTTGGGTTCTCCTTTTATTATATGTTCATCAATTCCTATCTCCTGATTTCCTATTATCCTGTGAACTGTAGATTTATTTGATTTGCTTATTCGAGAATCAGGACTATGATGAGAAGAGCATAATATTGCAATTTCAAATTTTTCCAACAAAAATTTCTGATCCATCATTAGTGGCTCTCGATTCAACCAAATATATTTTGGGGTTTTCTTTATTTTAACGATGCTATCAGATGGCCTCGACAACCTGGAGTCTACAAGTGGAATATATAAATTTGTATAGATTGCGGATACTTGAAGATGATTATAACTCTCTCTGAGTCCCAATAATCAATTTAAATATGTAATATTGATATTGTCTTTTATTTGTATTTTTTTGAAATTTGATTTTTTTGTATTGGTTAAACACAATTAAATATGTACAATGAAAATTAAATTGTAAAAATTTCAATTTATTTGTTTAGTAAAATGTACAACATTATTATTTTTAATTGATTTAAAATTTTTAATTGCTCTATTGGTTTAAATTTTAATTTTACACTATTAATTCAAGAAAATTTCAGTTTATATATTTTTTTATTTGTGCATTAAATTTGAGCTAGTTAAACCAAAACGAGCGAGCTCTTTTTTTTTTGAGCCAAAATGATCCAAAATCGAGCTAAACAATGTTGGACATAAAAAAAATGAGCCGGATCGAGCTTGATTTAGATTCGATCTGAGCTGGCTCGAAAGCAATGTGTACGAGCTACGATCCGAATTCGAGCCAGCATATAATTGATTCAAGACGATTTCGAGCCAGTCCTGGATCGGCTCAAAATCAGATCTTTCTCAGCCCTACTCTATAGTGGGTGGTTGTACATCAAGTGCCAGATAGATACATGGATTTAGTGAGAGGAAGCAAGCTTGTTGTGTTGCATGGATAGGTATGGGCTTCATGCCAGGGACTTTACACATTTAATGGAATGACAGTTGTCTTGATTTGCGCAATATTATGTCAAAATGCTTGTTAATTTTATTGAAACTTCTCGTGCAATGACCTCAACCAATATAAGTGTCAATTCCAAGTAAATTCAATTTTATGGATGCAACAGTGCAGTCCATTTCACAATAATAGGTCATTTGAGTGATTTCAGCATCAAGGTAATTTAAGCCGGAATTGCACGATGTCGCATATGTGACTCATTATTCATACCACACTCAAATGGATCGATTACAAAAAGTCTCATTTGATAGATTTTAATATTTTGATGATATTCACATAGTTAGTTTCACAAACAGAGTATGTTTGGATGTTATCGAGACTTTTAACATTTAGCTATTTTAGTGGCCTTAACTATTTGAAGCATTCAAAATTTTGAATCTTCATTAAAATATTTTTTCTATTCATATTTAAAGGGATGAAATGAGATGAATTATATTGAATTTGGAAGGAAGAATGCCTCTAGTCTTTTAACTCTTGTCTTATTGGTATGTTTGTACAACATTTTCTTAAGAATTCTTTTATTTGCTAGACAACAACGACAACAACAACAACAACAAGCCTTAATCCCACTAGGTGGGTCGGCTACATGAATCCTTTGTCTCCATTGTGTCCTATTATGTGTCAAATTCTCATTTAAATCAAGTATACTAAGATCAATTTTTATACATCTTAACCAAATCTTTTTAGGTCTACCTCTACCTTTCTTAACATAAAGCAAATCTAATGCATCTACTCTCCTAATCGTCATGGACTACACTTTATGTGGCCAAACCATCTAAGGTGACTCTCCCTAATCTTATCTACCACTGGAGCTACTCCAACTTTTTCCTGAATATACTCATTTTGCATTCTATCTCTAAGAGTAAAGCCACTCATCCACCTAAGCATCCTCATCTCTGTAACACTTAGTCTTATGCTTCTCTTTTGTTGGCCAACATTCGCAATAAGTCATTGCGTGTCTGGTCTTACCACCATCTTATAAAATTTTCCCTTAAGTTTAAGTGAAACTTTTCTATCACATAATAGGCGGATGCATTCCTCCACTTCAACCATCCAACTTGAATTCTACTAATAACATCTCCATCTATTTCACCATCATTTTGAACAATAGAGCCTAAATATCTGAAACACTCACTCTTATTAATGACTTATTCACCTAATGTCATAACACTATCACTAGAACTTCTACAACTAAAATTTAGGCTTTTACACGATTAAAAATGGTAGTATGTATGGAATATGTATCTCATATTAGTGAGAAGTAAAAAAAGCTCATAATAAAAGGTGTCAAAAAAAAAAAAATCTTAATATGCATTCTGAATTAAACCTTAGGATTTTGCAAACCTCAAAAAGAATATTTAAAAGTACTCCTTAAGGATGTCCACTCATTTTGGTGAATCCAAAAAAGATAAGAGGAGTATTTGATAATCCATCAATTTGTAATAAATTGATGAAATGCCCTTGTGAGGTCTGCAAAGCTATAATTAACTTTAAGAAAAAAAAAAGATAGGGGCTTGACCCTTTGAGTGATGGGAATGACTTGACAAAGGAGTGCATTTGAGGATTATTGAATATGTATGATAGTTTTGTAGTTATTTAGATGCTCATACAAAATTAAGGGACCCATTGTGATGATTGAATGAAGACAACTTGAAACCCACTAGAAATAGATACTAGAGAACTATATTAACCATAAATGAAGTCTCTTCAAAGCTTCAACAAGGCTCTCAAAAGAAATTTTTCTTAGATAAAACATCGAAGTTTATTTTCCATGACATCTTGAAAGGTGTCAATAAGGCGAGGATAAGCTAAATCCACTTATGTAGTTAGGGATTAAGAGTCTGATAATATTTGAGAGATTTTGTTGAGATTATGGTGGAGGAACTACAACATGAAGATGATGAGACACTTCATTGGTGGCATCAAATTGATCGGCCTTAGTATACTATTGATTTGATGATGGGAGAATTCCATCATATAATGATAATACTTTTCATTATCTAGTTTTCTCTATAAGCTAAAAGATTTGAGTGTGATGCTCCTTCATCTTCCACATATAATTCTTTAAAATTATGTCTGGGTGGCTTTCCTTAGATGGATTGTATTGTCCTTGGTTGAGGGATTATTTGTCAGCCATCGAAGAAGTACTTGTAGTCTTTCAGAAATCTTTCTACAAATGATACCAAACTATCTTATTGTAGAAAATTCCTACCAGTAAGTAGAAGTTTTGTATTATAGCTTGACATGAAGATCTTCATATAGAAAAATGAAAAGAGCATAAGAGTCACTAAAAGTTTTATGTGAAAACCCCCTCTCACTAAAATAAAAATCAGGGGTCCTAACTAGACAAAATAATTTGTATTTTTTTTATTAATATGAAAAGATGGTATCACAAAATAATTAAGAGTGCTTATTTCATCATTAATGATTGTGGTAAAACTAATATAAGATAATAATGATAATTAAACGATAATGATTGGATGATAATACACAAGTAATAATAATTAGATGATAATGATTGTTTGTAGTGATCATCGGTGTTGATCTTCGAGTAGAGCTTTAGAGTTATTCAGATCTCCATGCTATCTTTAATTCTAAGTTTATGCCCCTTTTATTTGTCGAATATCACTTTATTTGTATATTTTGAGAGCAATATTTTAATTATTTTGGCCAAAGTCACAAAATACTCTATCAGATTGCCCTTGTTATTACCTTTGATCACAAGTCATTTAATCATCATTTAAGTGTCTTAAAGATGCTATAATTAAGTGATTAGGCTCATTGAATTCTTCTCATTGAGATATTTAATTTGATTATATATATATATGCAATAATTGAATATGATTCCAACATTTAATTAATGTTCAAAAGTTTTTAACCATACTTCTTGCTTAATTTTAGATATTTGGACTTAAATCTAATAAATTTTAACATCATTGAAACATTTAGTTTGACTATAAATTTTCTAAAATAAAAGTTCAAATAATTTAAATTTAATTTATGAAAAATTTCAATCCAAACACTGAATAAATCTTTGAAATATCCAAACTCCAGGGGCACATATCTGGATCAGAGTTTTGGTGATGGAACAACTCAGTTTTAGTCAAGCCATTGGATCTTCGTTTGAGCCTTAAAGCTCATTTTGGGCCAATGGATTCCCTAGCTAAGTTTTTTTTGAGAATTCTGATTCTAATTAACTGGTAGGTAGGTTTTTGGCAGGATGAGCTTGGGAGTTGAATCAACCATTACCTTTTGGTGGTTGAGTTTGAACAACGGAACTTGCTTAAGAATTTGGTGTGTGGTATAAATTGGTTCAGAGAGTTCCTAACCTATGAAAGATTATGATCAATACATTCCACCTTTGGCCTATCATCACCCTCACAATCCCCACCCTGGCTTGTCTCTTCTTCTGTTGCCTCAAGAATAGTTTAATTTGGCCAGAACAAGGGAGCATTCCTATTAGGGATCATTTGAGCATGAAGCTTATTTTTTTCCTTGACCTTTATCATCTTCTCTATTCATTTGGTGATATCTTTTCATGACAACATTAAAACACTGCAGAGATGAGGGAGCTTAGGAAGTAACCATGGAATCATTCGAACATGACACGTTGAAGAACTTTTATACCATTACATGTTTGTTGCTTGAAAATGGACATGCCATTGATCCATCAAGAAAGAAACAAAGCTGGAGTCCTTTTCTCACAAGAGGTGGGAAATATTTTCTTTTGTTGAGGCAGATTTGATGTAATAAATCATATTGTTGCTGATGTTGGATTTGAGTTGTTTAGAATTGGGTGACAACACAATTTCTTATGGGTATAAGCCTTTATAGTCAATTGCATTTTTAATGATCTTTCTTTGTTCAAGTATTTAGAAAGCTTGTTAGGTTGGTAAAGTTTTGGGTAATAGGTTTGGGGAAGAAGTATTCGTACTTTCAAGATCCTTTGTTCCATTTATGAGTATAACGAGCCAAACTAACTTGTGAGGCCACTTAAGCCTTGTTTGATAAAATGCTCATGAGTTGATCTTGATGAGCCAACAAGTTAATTTAGTGCCAACTCCAACTCAAATTATTGGCTCATTGGTTAGATCATTTAACAAAAATGATAATTTAGATTATGCTTAATGATATTAGAATTAAGGGCTTAATTACAAAGTTATGAAGAACATACAAATCATAATTCTCCTTTTTTTCATTCCAAAATTTTATTCTTCCATCTCCAAACTTCTCACTCATGCTATGAGTTTATCCTCTCAACTTTAAATTCAAAGTTACCTTACTTTTTTTCATAAAAGTCAAGCCAACTTGTATGCAGGATCGAACTTGTTGAATTGCACTTGAACTGGTTGAATTTATCATACTCATGCTTAAGTTAGAGCTAGTTTTTACTCATGTTGACATGTTTAAATTTACATTTCATTGTTCAAGTGTTTGTTCAATCACTTATCTTTAGTTATTATGGATCCTTGGCAATGATGTGAAAAATTTCTTATTAGAAACTATGATTTTTTATATCTAAAGAGCTTTCCAAAGAATCAATGCCTAAAGGTATGTTATTTTTTTGAAGTTTGTGGAATGATCCTCAACTAGCTCTTGGATTTTTTCTGATAGCGTTGAACCCTGACTTCTGCCTAACAATCAAGACATTTGTCCTGACAATCTTTGCTTGAGTCCTCAACTTGATTGGTGATGTAAATCTTAGGCACTATTGCTCAAGTACCAGTGCAGAAAAAGATGATTGATTATTGTCATATAGATATAAGCAATGATTTACTAGATTTGGTTGCTCCCCACTAGGTCTTTAAGCACTAACTAGGTGACTTGTGCTAGATAATGCACTCTTTGGTGACATCTTGGTTGATATGCCCAATTCAATAATGAATTGTCCTTGGTCATTAGATAAAGAAATGGGTTTAGCATGACGCCTTGAATGAATTTCTTATATGATTAGACGAACCAAGTCTAATCCAACATGAGATGCTTGAATAGTGTGCAAATAGTACCTTGTTATAAAATAGACAAGAAAGTTGAACATGGCTCAAAAATACTTGGTTAAAATCTCCTACACCATTGCCAAAACTAACAAAATCCAAATGGTCATCCAAGTTTGGCTGCAGAGGAACCTAGTGGAGCCAAGCAGGGGCTTGTTTGAGCTTGAGCTTGACTATTAAATGTCTTCTTTGAGATTTTGTTCGAGCTCGATTTGAGCTTTTAAGATCGTGTTCAAACTCGACCTCGATTATAAAAATTCTGTTCAAGCTTGGTTCATATTAAGATTATCGAGCCTATGAGCAACTTATTTAATGAAATAAATGAGCTTTAATCAATCCTTAATTGAGCTTTTCCTTGACCAACTTGTTAGGAATATATATGAGCTATGTCAAATAAAGTTTATTAAGCCTAAAAATTAACTTTTAAACAATACTGCTCATGAACAAGCCTTGATCAAACCTTAATCAACATTAATCTAACTTCTTAATGAGTTTGTTCATGAGCTTTAAATGATACTATTTATGAACATAAATGAATCAAATAACAAGCTATTCAAGCTTGTTCATTTAGTTACCTAGTATTTATAGAAGTGTTCAAGGTCGTTCAATTAGTTAATCAAATAATCATGAACAAGTTCTATTTGAGCCGAGTCAAGTGTAGCTTGTTGAACACTTAGTTGCAGCCCTATACCCTATGAATAGCTAGGGTTAGTGGCTTGACTACCATATAAATTGTCTAGGCATATCTGTGGACAAATTTGCAAACAAATTCCAAGGAGTTGGCCAAGGAGACTAAGGTTTACTAGGCACCTACTTAGCTCAACCAATCATTCTATGCCATGACCCTATTGACATTTTTTTGTAATCTTAAATTCTTGGTCTTGTTTTGACTAAGATTAGGAATAGTAATGCTGAAAGTTAGATAGAATAGGGGTTAACATAAGATACATGCATCTCCATTCGAAGTCTACTAAGCTTTTGAACCAAAGCTAACCATGTGCTTGATATGCGAAATAGGATGCTATTGATCGTGCCAAAACATATCGCCTATTCTTAAAGCATTCCTTAGATATCTTCAGAATCACAAGTGAACAAATCATGCATAATTTAAATAGTCTTGCTTGTAGCTTATATCTTCTTTGAAAAGAGAAGATTTTCCTAAACTACTAGCCACTGTGCCAAAAATAACTAGGTTAGATGCCTAAGAAGATCAAATGGATGCGGGTTCTTCTTGAAGATGGATCATTAGTAATGTGTAGGTAAAGAATCCTTATCACCCACACAGCTGTACCCACCACCCTTGTATCATCATCTCCATGAAAATAAAAAAAAGGAGTTTGGTCCTTAAATTGGTTATGTTGGCAACAAAATTGGAGCTTTACAACTCCAAGATCAATAAAAAATCTGCATTCTCCTCTCTATTTGGCTATTTTTTGTCTCATTCCTAACTAAATCATTTGTCTGCATAAATTATATCTTCTGAATTTATTTTGTTGATTTGTCCATAACAATCTTAGGACAAATGACATCTTTTCTAATGCACATGTAAGACCATGGTAATATTGAGGAAAAGGATCTGGCGAGCAAAATGAGCCAAGATGACCCTTCAATAAGAGGACCATTCTTGGTTGAGGACAATATGCAAAACTTAAACTATTATTAAGTGTGACACAAGTGCAATTTAAAGAGTCGCTTCCGAGGATTAACACAATGACAAGATTCATGATTGCTAGCCAAAGGGTCATATATGCAGTTGGGATCCGCAAAAGAGATGAGACAACCTTAGTCGCCCTTTCGTCACATATGAAACAAATAAATGCAAACATTGAGGGAGTCGAGGAAATGTCATTTTCACTATTTGCTTTCTAGAATAAGAGTCTAAGAGTTGACGATCGTAGGAATGTTCTCTTGACTTCGAGGAAGATCCAGTTATACGTGATCACGACATTTCAATCTCATCTTTTTTTATAGACAAAATTCTTGATGAGCCTCTCCCTTATAAAGTAAAGATCTCTTAGATTCTTGTAAGGTCTTGACTTCCTTGCTAGATCATTTTGTAGGATTGGTGGCAATGATGGCTTTGCAAATGACATCATATATTATTAAATATATAATCCTGCTAATGACTGAAAAATTCCATGATTTTGTAGTTCTCTATTGTGCCCCTTGAGCATCACCTCATTTGATGAATTCATGAAGAATGTTGGACCTAGATCTTGGGTTTGTAAAAGTTGAGAAACAGTTGGTAACCCCTCCTTTGTATAATGTAAGAAGTGAGTGAGTCTCTTTGAATTAAATTTTCAGCTATGAAGATCATGTTTGAGTTTTTGTTGGAGCCATTGGAGAAGGCCAACTTGCACATTTATGTTATGGAGTTTAAGAACGGTTCTAAAGCATCTTCTTTAGCATATTGATTAGCTTTGGCTACTTCAAAAATTACAAGGCTTTTAAAAAAAATACAAGGCATCCATCATAACTAGCACTTTGGTAGATCACAAATAGACTTGAGCATCTAGAGTCATCTCGAAAGGGTGCGTTTGGAATAACTTTCTAATTACTCTGATTTTTAGAAAGTAGCTAAAAGCAACCATAATTGTGTTTGGCTACCAATTTTTTGATTATTTTTTATAAAATTTTGTGGTGAAGAGCTGCTTTTGAGAACTAGAGTTGTTAGAATGTGGTAGTTATCAGAAAGCTGTTGTTTGAATTTTTAAAAAGAAAAATATTTGCAACACAATAGTTTTTCAAAAAACTGCTTCCTCACAATGGCTTTTCAAAAAGTTATTTTCCCCATAACAGCTTTATAATCAGCTTTTTAAGAAGCTATAACTACCTCAAACAGTTTAAATATTGCATATAACACAATAAGAGAGAGATATTGGGTATCAAAGAGGAAGTGAACATGCTCTTTAAGTTGAGTTAATTTTAGATGTTTGATATTTGAACTAGATATCACACAACTTTTAGAAAAAATATTAGAGCCATCATAACATTTATTAAAATGAATGGAATTCTTAAGAATAAATATTGCCTTAAAAATTATGACAAGAAATTTCATTCTAATTTTGACCTTTAGATAGGGTAATATGCAAGTAATTTAGCTTATAGGCACCTTTGAAGAATTAATTATTAAAACTAATTGCCTTTACAGTGATTATTAAATTTTTAACAATTTGTAATTAGACTTAAGATTAAAGTAAAGAATAAAATTAAACTTCTAGATTGAAAATTTTTATAAAATGTCTTTTATTTTGCTCGTATCATTGAAAAAATAAAAATAAAAGAAACTGCTTCCTAATTTTTAGCCAAAAGGATTAGTCATTTCTTCTTCTACCCTAAGTCTACTACTACATCTAATTTATACATGCTTCAAATTTAGTATTTTCCATCGTACTAATCTTACTGACATTACTAGTAGGATTGCTAAGGAGATTATTTCCCTTAAGTACCATGAAAAGCTTCATTTGTAAAAACAATGTAAATCACATATTTCTTTTTTGGAGGAATAATGACCTGAAAGTTGATGATTTTGAGGTTGAGGTTGTTGATGCATTATCAATTATTTGATGAATGATTTGTCCAATTTGAAAATTGGTTCTTAGAAGATGCATGTTGATAGACATGCCATTAATAAAATTGTGATTAAATATAATTTTTTATTTAAAGGCTAGATGATATTTTGGATCTAGTTTTAGGCTTGAACTTTTTTTTTTCTAGAATCAATTTGAAGAGTAGTTACTAGTGGTGTAAGTGGGTCAAGCTAGATCAAGCTCGACTTGTTAATGGGATCTCGAGTTTCACTCGACTTGGCTCGATTATTCATTGAGTTTGAATATATTATGTGTTATATGTCCAATCTCATGTCTCTTTCTGCCATTTCTACATGCTCTCAGAAGCCCTATCTCAGTCCCCATTTCTCGGCTCACCTAGCAATATAGGTATGTTCTCTTTTTCTCTCTCTCTCTCTCTCTCTCTCTCGACTGTAAGGTGACAGGATTTGAGGATTTATGCCAAAGAGTAAAATGGCAACTGTAAATCCTACTGAATTTTAAATCTCATTTCTTTATTGTTTTGCCTTAAATCCCATCTTTATGCATGTGAAGGAGGGTGAGAGGAAAGGCGAGGGTTATCGTCGTGAATCCTTTCTGTTCGATTGTGGGTAGGAGTTAAGCAAAAAAAAGGAGAAAAACAAGATTTCAAACGCCAAAATTCTGTAGGCTGTTCGCCAATGAGCTCGAATTGAGCACAAGCTTCATATTTTTTAAATGAGCCGAGCTCGAGCTTAGCTTATGAACTCGAGTCATAAATTGGGTGTTCAAATTGAGCTTGACTCAGCTTATTTACATCCCTAGTAGTTACCATCAAATACATATTAGACTATGTGATGGCTTGAAACTACCTTCAAGACTCTTGATCATGAACTTTTTAATGCTCCCAATATTTTTTAAGGCTTGTAAATAGACTTTTACTTTAGTTTATGAGAATTGAGTTTTTAAAATATTTTAAAATTAAAAATTAATTTTAATGTTTTGTAGAAAACTTAATCATAAATGTTTATACTTTAATGAATCATAATAATAATGAGTAACAATAAAAATAAATAAATGTGCAGAAAAAGTAAAAAGAGAATACATAATTTTTTATGTGGTTCGATCAAACCTAAAAAATCAGCCTACGTCAACACCTAGCAATCTAAGCTAGGAATTCACAAAATCAAAGTTGAGATTATAATAAATCTCCTGAACTCTCTTTCACAGGTAGTACAATCCAATATCATATTTTCCTACACAGGCAAGTACAACCTAACACTGTACTTTCCTTTAAGGGCAAGTACAACCCAAACAAAGAACAAGAG
Organism: Cymbidium sinense; assembly: GCA_021442155.1. Lineage (NCBI taxonomy): Eukaryota > Viridiplantae > Streptophyta > Magnoliopsida > Asparagales > Orchidaceae > Cymbidium > Cymbidium sinense. Next base: position 78,605,480 of record CM038228.1, on the reverse strand, counting down.
AGAAGAAGACAAAAGATACAAAAGATCTAACTTTCAATTTAAAATTATTTTGCATTCATAACCTAACTGAAGCAATATTAAGACAAATAATAAAAGAGAGTTCACTTATTTATTATTTAAGATAAAGTTAATGTAAGGGCTTGTATGAAATGTTATATGTAATCAAGAAAAGACACTTGATTTGTTTTAAAAGAAATGAAAGGTTAAAATCAAAGCAACTTGGAATGAGATAAAAAATACCACACAATAATGATTTGAATATATGAATGAAAAATCAAAACAAATGAAGTATGTAATCTTGTGTTATACAATAAGGAAGTTTATGTGGCAAACCAAATCAAACAATCTCGCTTAAGATTTGTATGCAAGTAATTAAAGGATTTGTAAATATAAGCTAACTAATCACTTGTATGCAATTTTAAATAAAACAAAAAAATGTCTTTCACTTAAGAATTTATGAAAGAAGGAACAGATGAAAAGAGCTTCAAGCACAAATCTTTATCCAAACTAATCTAATAATTAGGCCAAGAGAAAAACATCAATCAATACTTAAATTTCTTCATGCATATCATTATTATATGATTTGGCCAAGAAGAAAAGTGAGGTAAGATGAAGAGTTAAACACCTTAGAAGCTTGAGAACAATATTCAATTTTTCAGCCAAGAGTGTATTTCCACTAATCTTTCAAATCTCCCAAGAAATTTTCAACACAACTTTCGGCCAAGAGAAGAGGAAGGATGATGAGAGAGTTGTAGCACTTGAATCACAAGAATCTCCAAGAAAATAATGTAGCAAGAGGTCGGACAAGAGTGTAGAAGAGCTAAGAAGAGTGTAACCCTAAGACAAAGCCACATTAAATAGAAAAGAGAGGCTAAGGGGGTGGCTAAGTATGATGGAGTTGAAGGGAAAAAATATTTAGGAAACAATTTGATTTTGATTTACACAATCACAATCAAATAACCAAGGATTCTATTTTTAAGATTTTCAGCCCAGAGGGAAAGAGGAGGGAAGATAGATTAGGTAATAAATTAAAATTTGAAATCAATATAAAAAGTTTGATTGGATCAGCCAAGGCATGAGAGGGAAATCCAAGTATGGAAAGTATTTAAGATTTGAATAGAGAGCATCAATTAAATCATGAGACATTTCTTGAATAATTTTTGGCCAAGACAAGATATGGTGAGAGCGAGAGAGAGAGAGAGAGAGAGACATAGCAATATATCAACCTAAAGATCCATTAATGAAAATCGGCTAAGGAGGGAAGATTGATTAAGGCAATGTTTTGAAATTCAAATACATTAGATCTAAAATGAAAACTTAAATTGAATGAGATATTATTTTAAGTGGATCGGCCTAGAGGAGATTAAGAAGAGGGAAAATAATAATGAATAGCAAATATGATTTAATTCAATTAAGATAAGTGATTTGAAATTTAGAAATCCAAAATAGGGTGGTCGGTCAAGGTAAAATCCAAGTGAGGATTCAATTTAAATTTGGCGCATGATATGATGAATATATGATGAATTAATTAGAGCAAGATTAAAGATGCAAATAGCGTGAATTAATTTAAATAAAATAATTACAAGAAAATCTATGGGATTTTCGGCCAACAATATATTCCATAATAAGGGTGATCTCAAATCAATGTATTTAATTAATTCAATTCTAAGATAATTAATTAGGATGATTTTTAAAATAATCATTATTTAAAATAATATAGTTTAATTTAATAGGGACGGCCAAAATACTTTCTAAAAATGAATTTAATTAAAATATGGAAGCTTATTAAATCAAGGCTTATTTGAATTTAATTTTGAATTAACTTAAAATAATTCAATTAAAATTAAATTAGCTAAAATAAATCAAGCTATGGTTGGCCAAATCATTCCATAAATGATTAGAATTAATTTTGCATTGATATGACAATGAATATACAAATTATTTTCAAAATAATTTAACTTAAAAAATTCAAATAAATGAATTTTTAAAATTTGAAAAAAAAAATGAAGGAATTATTATGAAAATGATTTAAATAATTCTTACATAATTTATTAGACAAATATTTATGAAAAATTCAGCCAAAACATAATTTGGATGATAATGATGATAGGAGAGAGAAAACAAAAGAATAGGAGAGAGAAAAGGATAATTTGAATAATTGTAGAATAAATTTATTCTCATGCAAGAAATAAATGGATAATAAATATGATTAAGCATGAAAATGATTTAATGAAGTATGAACTTAATTTATCTTACTTGAAAGTACATTAAATGAAACTTAGCTCATGCACTTAGTTCATATTATCCAAAATGAATAATTCAATAAATAATTAAAGAATAATATAATTTTAATATGTAGAAATATGGATAAAATTAAGTAAAATATTTTGAAATAAATAAATCATTTATTTTATTTTATTGAGCTATTTGGCTTAATCTAATTCTTAGAAAATTTCCAACTAGTTTAAATCCAATAGTTTTAGCTTTCCAAATTGATTGAAGAATTTGACTTTGAAGAAGTTTTCTGGATCACTTGAATTTAAACCAATTAGTAGTATTTTGAACATATGTTTGTTATCATCAAAATCAATCTTAAATCAGATGGAGCTCATGAAGTCAACATTTTCTAATGAACTTCGATTTAATACTCTCATGATTAAAGCATAATTGATTACCCAACACTAAAAGGATTTTATGATGTTTGGAGTGTTCCCAAACTAACCACATTTTATATGAGATTCATTATAAAATTCAATACTATTATGTCATCCATTATTGATATTTTAAAGAATATATCTGTTGTTGGACATCTAATGTTGATAAATCTTTCTCCTAAATCAAAGTTTTGATGATATCATCATCAATTTTAAGTCTATTTGATTTTTTAAAGTTTTGACATGACTTATCATACATTAGGCATAACAATAGGAGATGAATTTTGCTAGAAAAATCATCTGATAACTTTTTTTAGGAGGAATTAAATGAAATAAAATAATAATAATTTCATGATATTATTCAGTCTTTGAAATATTTGTTTGCAACCAGAAAATATAAAAAGAAAAAAAGGAAGGAAAAATGGAGAGAATACAAACCCTAACTGCACCTTAACCACCTCCATGTCTGCCAAAACCATCCAAGAAGGGAGGAGGGAACCGTTAGAGTTTCGTTCTCCTATAAAAAGAGAAGGAGGGATCAGTCGAGGGACTGTGTGTGAGCACCCGAGTGTGAGAAAGAAAGAGAGGAAGTCATTCTTTCTTACGTGTTGTTGCTCACACGCCGTCGTACTTTGCTGCTTGAGTGGAGAATTCGTCGAGTCCGCAGACGTAGTTTTACGCGGGACTCAATCCATGGACGACATCCGTCCCTTATTTTTTCCCGCTTACATTAATCCAGCAACAGATAACGACGGGGCACCGCCCGAACGCCGATGGCGATTAACGGACGGCCATAAATACATTTCTCCGCCCGCCCGCCTTAGCGCGTTCAAAATGCGGGAGGAATTTAAAAGAAATATATGATGATTTAGGGTTCGGGTTAGTTTTTCCAAGAAACAAGTCGAGAAGAGATAAAAAATCTCATTTCCTTTTACAAAAGAACCATGAAGATGGAGAACGTTGAGGAAAACAACCATTTTAGGCGAGGATGTATTAAATACAAATCCATCTAATGCTTCGCATTTTTTCTACGGTTTATTAGTGATATTCTTGTTCTATCGAAAATAATATGTTCATTTCTTCCAATTAGAAGTAATTTGGATGTTTTTTTTGTCGAATATTTAATTTTGAGTGTTATTTTGACCAGACTCTTTGAGGGCCACTTTTGACCTCTTTTGCCAATTTTTTTGCCAACTCCTTATGATTATGTTTAGAACATTGCATAGGAAGCATTTGATGTCGGGTGATTTGGTGGTTTAGTGCCAGACTGTACCTCTTTGAGGGTAGACATTTTGACCTTTTTTCCCATTTTTTTGCCAACTCATTATGATTATGTATGAGCATTATAATGGAAGCATTTGATGTCAGTTTGGGTGATTTCTGGATGGTTTAGTGCATTTGTACCCTCTGTACCTCTTTGGAGGGTACAGACCATTTTTGACCTTTTTTTCCCATTTTTTTTGCCAACTCCTTATGATTATGTATAGAGCATTATAATGGAAGCATTTGATGGCAGTTTGGCTGGTTTTGGGTGGGTATTTTGTATTTGTATCCTGTGTACCTCTTTGGAGGGTACAGATCAATTTTGACCTTTTTTTACAGTTTTTTCTGGCCAACTCCCTATGATTATGTATGGAGCATTATAATGGAAGCATTCGATGGTAGTTTGGGTGGTTTCTGAGTGGTTTAGTGCATCAGACTCAGTTACCTTTTGGAGGGTACATCTTTTGATCTTTTTTTACGCTTTTTCGGCCAACTCCTTATGATTATGTATGAGAATTATAATGGAAGCATTTGATGGCGGTGATTGATTTTTATCAGACTGGTGTACCTCTTTGAGGGTACAGACCTCTTTTGAATTTTTTTTTTCTAATTTTGCCAACTCCTTATGATTATGTTTAGAATATTGCAAAGGAAGCATTTTATGTCGGGCTTGTGATTTCGGTGGTTTAGTGCATTCAGACTGTGTACCTGAGGGTGCACCATTTTGACCTTTTTTCCCATTTTTTTTGCCAACTCCTTATGATTATGTATAGAGCATTATAATGGAAGCATTTGATGGCGCATGGTTTTGGGTGGGTATTTTGTATTTGTACTCAGTACCTTTGAGGGTACAGACCTTTTTTTCATCCTTTTTCCAATTTTTTGCCAACTCCTTATGATTATGTTTAACAATGCAAAGCATTTTATGTCGGTTGGATTTCTGGTGTAGTGTATCTCAGACTCTGGTACCTCTTGAGGGTAGACCATTTTGACCTTTTTTTCCCATTTTTTTTGCCAACTCCTTATGATTATGTAGCATTATAATGGAAGCATTTGATGGCGCTTTGGTTTTGTGGGTGTTTTGACCAGACTGTACCTCTTTGGAGGGTACAGACCATTTTGATCTTCTTTCCTTTTTTTGCCAACTCCTTATGATTATGTACAAAAAGGAAGCATTGATGGCGCTTGGGTGGTTTTGGGTTTATCAGATGTACTCCTCACCTCTTGGAGGGTACTGCACCATTTTGATCTTCTTTCCGCTTTTTTTGCCAACTCCTTATGATTATGTATAGGCATTGCAAAGGAAGCATTTGATGGCGCTTGGGTGGTTTCGGTGGTTTAGACCAGACCAGTGTACCTCTTTGAGGGTACACCTCTTTTGACCTTTTTTTACGCTTTTTTGCCAACTCCTTAGATTATGTTTAGAACATTGCAAAGGAAGCATTTGATGTCGACTTGGGTGATTGGTGGTATTTTCATCCATATTTTCTAACATATTTTTGTATCTGTTCTGCCAGGTAAATGCAATGACCCATATTTGGAGAAACTCCTTGGCACCACTGTTCAGAATGAAACGGAGGCATATGCACTGTACTGTGACTATGCACATCAAATTGGCTTCAGTGTTCGGAAGGACCATACTAGCTATTGGCCAAACTCAAAGAAATTGAAATCAAAAGATTTTCTATGTGCAAAAGCTGGTCGGAAGAAGTCCGCTACCTAAATAGCTTGACAAAATTCCAGAAGGTTGATACAAGAACTGGATGTCCAGCCATGATTAGATTCTCTGTTGATTTGGAGGGGAATTGGACGATTAAAAATATACGAAAAGTCATAATCATTCTTTGAGCACCTACATCTTCTCGTGATCACATAAATGCATTAGCGATGAAAAGGCGTCTGTTGAAGACAACAGAGGTCGGTATTAGAGCAACCGATGCATTCGCCTATCTAACTGAGGAAGTTGGTAGAATATCGTTCACCAAAAGAGATGCTTTCAATTTTATTGAAAGAGAAAGATCGAGGATTGCAAATGGTGATGGTAATGCATTAATACGCTTGTTTAAGGAGGCAAGCATGGATGGGATGTTTGCATGGGATGTGCAAGTTGATGAGTCGGATTGCTTAGTAAGTTTTTTTTGTAATGGCATGTCCGAATAGAATATGATTGTTTTGGGGATGTGATAATTTTGATACAAGCTATCGACTCAATAAATATAATCTGTTTGTGCCCTCTTGTTGGAGTGAATCATCACGGCAAAATGTATTATTTGGAGTAGCCTTTATCGAAGAGACAATTGAGTCATATTCCAAACTTTTCTTTGGTTGATGAATGACAGACATCCTATAACAATATTCACCGATCAAGATCGCTAACGAGAGCCATTGAAATTGTATTGCCGATACTCATCATAGGTTGTGCCAATGTCATATTTCAAAGAAAGCTCCTTCCAAGGTTCATTGCTTCAATAGTAATAAGATAAGACAAGGCCTATTTTATAAATGCATGAGTAAGTGTGACTCAGAGGAAGAGTTTAAAGAGGCTTGGTCTGCCATGCTAGAAGAAGGCAATTTGCATGATCATGCTTGGTTGTCTGAGCTTTATAAGATTATATCCAAGTGGTCCACTGCATTCAGCAAGGACTCATTCTGCATGGGCATCTTGTCAACGCAGCGTAGTGAGTCCACGAACAATGTATGCCATGGAATATCTAAACCAACAAGTTCGCTCACAGATTATTTCTTGGGGTTGGAAAAGGTTATGGAGACATGGTTTGAATGAACATGACGAAGACTTCAAGTGTAGCCACCATCGATTGTTCTTGTTAAGACCACCCAATTCTAAAACAAGTCGCTATGTTTTATACAAGAAAGGTTTACACTATGTTTGAAGAGGAATTTTGCATGGGGTTGTCTATCGCTACTAAGTCGATGACGACCATGGAGTATTTGGTAAGAAATTTAGAGAATAAAATGCATCCAACATAGTGTATTTCGAGACTACCCTGAAGTTGTAGTTGCAAAAAAATTTGAGATGATGGGATTACTTTGTGCCCACTGTATCAGAGTTCTTAGTCAGGAAGATGTTGTGCGCATTCCAGACAAGTATCTTCTGATGCGATGGTCTACTAGAGCAAAGAGGGATATTTACAATGATAGTGCATACAAAATTAAGAGATGTGGCAAGCAGATGGAAATGCTTCGCATTATTTTTCAACCACATAAGTCGATATGCATATCAAATAAGCGTGGCACAGACAATAAGAGAGCGGGACTACATGCTTGATCCCTAAAAAACTATATGATGATGTTGACTCTATAATAAGTGGGAATTCTCCAACCGACAAAGCAAGCTTAGGAAGAAGAAGTTAACCACTGATAAGAGAAAAGACATCTTAAAAGATCCAGCTTAAGCAACGTCAAAGGGTGTTTCCAACTCAAGGCTTAAGGGATATTGGGAGAGATCCAAGAAAGCCAAGAGTAATTTTCACTATGATATTTTTTGGTATTTTAAATATTGTAATCTTCAAACCCTTCTACTTTTTTGGTTGCGTAAACCAAACTACGCCCGATAGCTCAAGGTGCTTCCTCACAAGTTGCATCACCTTTCTCGCTATGCCAAAGTGTTTTTCGAGGTATGCACTAATATCATATATCGATGTCGCAAGAATGTATCAACTAATGATGTTCTACATGCAGAATTTAACTCGAGCTCCACAAAACAATCAAGGGTACACTAAGCTGATGATGGATATTATCTCAGGAAAACATTTTGATACATGACATTATCCAATTTTGGTTGGTTCTGATAGCTAGGAGATTTTACACTGCTCTGTTTGTAGCTCTTTAAGCAATAGTGAATGAGTTAATCCCGGAAATTGTAATCAATAAATATGTACAATAATGATCAATTTTGACTTTGTTTTCCGCTTTTATTGCCAACTCCATGATTATATTTTAGGGCATTATAATGGAAGCATTTGATGTCGCTTGGTTTGGGTGGTATAGTGCATTTGTTCCTGTACCTGAGGGTACCATTTTTTGACCCTTTTTTCCCATTTTTTTGGCCAACTCCTTATGATTATGTTTAACATATGAAGCATTTGAGCATTTTTTGGTGGTTTTTTGGGTATTTTAGTGCATTTGTACCCTCAGACTCTTTGGAGGGTACGCATTTTGACCTTTTTTTAATTTTTTTTCCAACTCCTAATGATTAGAAACAATAGGAAGCATTTGATGGCATTTTGGGTGGTTTCGGTGGTTTAGTGCATTTGTACCCTATCCTCTTTGGAGGGTACTGCATTTTGACCCTTTTATCCCATTTTTTTTTGCCAACTCCTTATGATTATGTTTAACATTGCAGGAAGCATTTGATGTCGCTTGGTGATTGGTGGTTTAGTGCATTGCAGTTCTTGAGGGTACATCTTTTGACCCTTTTTTTCCCATTTTTTTGCCAACTCCTTATGATTATGTTTAGACATCAGATAGGAAGCATTTGATGCGCTTGGGTGGTTGTGGTTTAGTAATTTGTGTACTTTGAGGGTACGACCATTTTGACTTTTTTCCTTTTTTTTGCCAACTCCTTATGATTATGTTTAACAATGCAAAGGAAGCATTTTATGTCTGATTGGTGGTTTAGTGCATCTGATCTGTGTACCTTTTGAGGGTACGACCATTTTGTCCCTTTTTCCGCTTTTTTTTTGCCACCTCCTTATGATTATGTTTAGAACATTGCAAAGGAAGCATTTAATGGCGCTTTGGGTGATTGGATGGTTTAGTGCATCAGACTGTACCTCTTTGAGGGTACGACCTTTTTGACCCTTTTTTTTTTTTGCCAACTCCTTATGATTATGTTTAATATTGCAAAGGAAGCATTTTATGTCATTGGTGATTTTGGGTGGTTTAGATCAGATCTCAGACCTCTTTGAGTACATTTTGCCCTTTTTTTTTCAACCTTATGATTATGTGTTTATGAAGAAGCATGTGGTGGGTATTTTGCATCAGTGTACCTCTTTGAGGGTAGATCATTTGACATTTTTTTTCCATTTTTTTTCCAACCTTATGATTATGTTTAATATTGCAAAGGAAGCATTTGATGTCGTGATTTTGGGTGTTTTGTTCTGCATGTGTACCTTTGAGGGTACGACCATTTTGATCTTCTTTTCCGCTTTTTTTTTGCTTCTTATGATTATGTTTAAATGCAATGAAGCATTTGATTTTAGTGTGTTTTAGACTCAGTTCACTTTTGAGGGTAACCATTTTGCCCTTTTTTTTTTCCAACTCCTTATGATTATGTTTATATTATAATGGAAGCATTTGATGGGCTAGTTTAGGGTGGGTATTTTGCATCAGACTGTACCTCTTTGAGGGTACAGATCAATTTTGACATTTTTTCCATTTTTTTCCAACTCTTGGATTATGTTTAGAATATTGCAAAGGAAGCATTTGATGTCGCTGATTTTTGGGGTTTTATTCAGACATGTGTACCTCTTTGAGGGTACATATCATTTTTGACATTTTTTCACATGTTTTTTTTGCCAACTTCTTATGATTATGTTTAGAACACTGCAAAGGAAGCATTTGATGACATTTTGGGTGGTTGTGTTTTAGTGCATCTCAGACTTTGTACCTCTTGGAGGGTACACCATTTTTGACCTTTTTTTTTCCCATTTTATTTTGCCTACCCCTTATGATTATGTTTAGAACATTGCAAAGGAAGCATTTGATGGCGCTTTTGGGGTATTTGATCTGTATTCTCCTGCACTCTCTTGAGGGTACAACCATTTTTAATCTTTTTTACAATATATTATAATCTATTATAAACAATTCAGACTCAGAATCAATAAATTAAGCCTCTAAAGTGACAAAGCATAAATTCGAGCTCATAAGTATGTTCTAAGTGAGAAAAAGTACCACATGTTAAGCACAACTAAGCAACAATCTATCCTAGTAAATAGAATTACTAATCAACATTAACCTCACAATCAAATATAAATAATATATATAGCTTCAACAAACCACACTACTTAATAACATCATCACGATATAACTACACCGCAAATCAACTAAAGATATATAATGTCATTAATCATAAAACAAACAATGAGCCATTTAGCAAAACCTAAACATTTATTTTGAAAAGTTATTTTTATAGATCCATCTCATGAACTGAACCTGGGAATTATCAATCATCACTATCAAATACATTTCTCACCATATGTGAAAATATACAATGAATCACTATTCATGACATGGAAATGCTCCATATTGAAGAAAATATACAATGCGAATCACACTTTATGTGGAAATCAATCTTTATTGGAATTAGCTTTGGGAGCTTCACTGATCAGATGCATGCACTTCAATAGCTGAGTCTTCAAAGCAGAATAAAATATCATCCCAGGCCCATGCACTTCAACTATATGAGATGAAAGGAGAAGTTAAACAAAGAGTAAAATATCATCCTGTGTCTATGCACTTTAAAAAAAAAATACAGCCTCTTCAAAGCCACCTAATGCATTAAACAAAATCTTATATCGGACAAAATAATATTGTTCTCACTTCCGGATTTTAAGTCCCAAATAAAATGTAGCGTAGTTTAACTCAAATATATTCATTATCTTTGGCCAATCTTGGTACCCACCATCGGAGGTTCATTGATTGCTTCCATGTATTTGTCGACAAACATTCCTGCAGACACTATTTTCTTGACCGTATCCCACTCACTGTCGATTGGCCATTTCCTTGATCGCCGAAAAAAGCTCGCAAAGATCTTCAACAAGTAATTTGATCTAAATAGAAAAAAAATTTCAATAAGTTGGATCGGGAAAAAAAGTTAAGATGAACTAGATTTGAAAATAGTTCTTACAATCTGAAGAATGCTCTTATGGGTTGGTTTGGGCAATGAGTCATAAAATACCGCCTCTGATTTAATATGTCCAACCAAGAGTGTCCAGTGCTGATTATCTATAACTGGCATTAAGATTAACTCAGCCCTGGCCACACTGTCCGCAGAGATATGCTGGATGAACATCTTGCTTTCCATCTTCGCACTGCATAACTCTGCAGAGAAAGAAGAGAACAATTACACATTACGCCTTTCATCTAAGCAAACAAGAATCGTACCGAACATTCATGCGGGTAACATACCCAATGCAAGCATGAAATGTACAAATATGGTTCATACCGAGCGAGCATTTCTGAAGTAAGGCGAAGGCATCAATGTGTGCATCGAGAGATATTGATCCGTCAACTCATCGACCTGCAATAATGATATTCCCAATACATCGTATCACCCTACAATTAATAAATATTTTAAAGTGATATGAACTAAACGAGTAGGTTATTTTATGAAGGACCTGACAGAGGCTTGACTTACTTGTCCTTGAACCAGGAGCACGACGTGCCAATAAGATCGAGCATTCGCAGTAAAAATAGCTCGGATGAGAACTTCGACAACATGAAGTGCCGATGCCCGCAACGAAATTACACGATGACAAAAGCTAGCGATGAAGAGATACATTCACTATGAATAAATACTCGAGATATGATGCATACCTCCTGATGCTCCTCCACCACGCAATGGCGTCGGGTCATCGACCTCTATTGGCTCATCTTTGCTAACCTATAAAACAATTTAGTGATGACGAAGAAGCTAAATATGACTTTGGATCGAGAGGTCGAGATTATTAATACCTCGCCCGATGCTCCACCACAAAAACCGTGGGTCATCGACCTTTATTGCATCATCGTGCTAACCTATACAAAAATTTAGTGAAAGACTATTTCTATTATTTCCAATTTAAAAGAAAGTTAATACCTCTTCCGATGCTCCTCCACCACAACAAGATACTGTGGGTCATCGACCTTTATTGCATCATCTATGCTAACCTATACAAAAATTTAGTGAAAGACTATTTCTATTATTTACAATTTAAAAGAAAGTAACTTAATACCTCGGTCTGATGCTCCTCCACCACAACAGTAGCAGCCTGTGGGTCATCGACCTTTATTGCATCATCTATGCTAACCTATACAAAAACTTAGTTAAAGACTATTTCTATTATCTCAAATTTAAAGGAAAGTATCTTAATACCTCTTTTGCCGGCTCTGCAGCTTGCGTGGAGGCCACCACATCATTTGTTCTTGCTCGAGACGTAAGTGTGTGTGAAACAATTTTCCTCTTCTTATCCCGAGCTTTAACACCACCAATGTCGCCAATTCTGTTTGAGCATCGCCATGTGTAGTGGTGGCCTCCACAAGAACTTCTCCTACTCAATTCCATGCGGCTTCCCCTTTGAAGTATCGGAATCTCTGGTAGACTCCACAAGAGCTTCCTCACAGGCCCTCCTCGGGTCAGACTGCGTAGTCTCCCAGGGTACCATCCACGTGGAAGCTCAGCCTCCCTCAAGAGTTTCTCTGTGGTGACCCCAGGAACCTCCTGCATTTGGGGTGGTAGGACCCCCGCTGGATAGAACATCCTCATAGCAAAGAACCCGCAAATCAAGCCCATCCAACCTCTCAGTTATTGTCGTATGGAAAGACGATACTGTCTCTCTCAGGTCCTTCAAGCTCAGAACATCCTCTCCACCGAAGTCTGGGGGTACTGAGGGCGCTGGGAAACACCGACGGGAGAATATCGAGGAGAGATATAGGGAGAGTCGTGGGGCTGAATTGGACTTAAACGGACTACTATCTGCCTCCACATGTCTAGATTGTGAGGACTCTGAATGAAGGAGCCAATTCTCATCTTCCAATAAGTCCTCGAATGAAAGGCGTACCTGTGGTAAAAGGATAAAAAAATTTTGAAGACATACAACATAAATGGATACATTCTTATTTGAACTAAGTGATATTATTATATGTCAAGGCCCTCCCAAACCAAGAAAGCATTTTTTGGGAACTCTATTTTAGATCGCAAAGCATACGTGGCTTTGCGTTCATGATGCTTATGATGCTTATGTGCTCAGCCTATATCTACAATGAATATATTAAACAAGAAACTCCAAGACATTATATTTCACATTAATGGAGATATAAAACATACCATCAAGAGTGACAAATCCACTCATGTACCGCCTCTGTTCAATCTTTGATGCAATAACATCAAATTGAGAGACTAAGAAGTCCCAAATGGCATCTGCCCGTACTCAAAGAAATCTATCTATATCATCGGTAAGCAATCAATTTCGATGCCACTGTAATTGTGATATACAAAAATAGATTTAAGAAAATGTATATACAACGCACAAATCTTTGCAGCAACGAGCCATCTCAATTCTCGTCAGCTCTGAGTCAACAAATGACAATGGGATTTCGCCATACAACCTTCTCCTCTTTGGCATCCCTATCATCAATGCAACTTGGGTGAAAGGAATGTCGCCACCCACAGAAAGCTTGCTTTTTTATGTCCCAGCAAGACAGGATCGATGTAATGGCAACCGAGTCTTGCTTGATGCCGTGGAGTCTAATGAATTGATGGAGATGAAGCTTCTTTAAAATGTCAGTGGCTTCATCAGTAAAGCATGCTGTAATATTATCGAACACATTTCTCACAGTGGTAGGCCTGCACCTCGAAGTTATCCTTTTCCCATGGTTAACTTAAAGAAAAGTAATTAGGTCAAAAGAGGTATGTCTCCAAAGAGGTACACAGGTACGATGCAAAATACCCAAAATCACCCAAACCGCCATCAAATGCTTCCATTATAATGCTCTATACATAATCATAAGGAGTTGGCCGTGAAAAACGTAAAAAAGATCAAAAGAGGTCCCTCCAAAGAGGTACACAGGTGATGCACTAAACCACTAAACCACCCAAACTTACCATGAATGCTTCCATTATAATGCTCCATACATAATCATAGGGAGTTGGCCAGAAAAAACTGTAAAAAAAGGTCAAAATTGATCTGTACCCTCAAAGAGGTACTACAAATGCAAAATACCCAAACCAAACGCCATCAAATGCTTCCATTATAATGCTCTATACATAATCATAAGGAGTTGGCAAAAAATGGGAAAAAAAGGTCAAAATGGTGTACCCTCCAAAGAGGTACAGATACTGATGCACTAAACCAAAATCACCCAAACTGCCATAAAATGCTTCCTTTGTAATATTCTAAACATAATCATAAGGAGTTGGCAAAAAAAATTATAAAAAAGGGTCAAAAAGAGGTCTGTACCCTCCAAAGAGGTACAGATACTGAGCAAAATACCCACCCAAAATCACCCAAACTGCCATCAAATGCTTCCATTATAATGCTCTATACATAATCATAAGGAGTTGAGAAAAAGCGTAAAAAAAAGATCAAAGAGGTGCACCTCCAAAGAGGTACAGTCTGAGATGCACTAAACTCGAAAACCACCTACCATCGAATGCTTCCATTATAATGCTCTATACATAATCATAAGGAGTTGGCCAGAAAAAACTGTAAAAAAGGTCAAAATTGATCTGTACCCTCCAAAGAGGTACACAGGGTACAAATGCAAAATACCCACCCAAAACCAAACTGCCATCAAATGCTTCCATTATAATGCTCTATACATAATCATAAGGAGTTGGAAAAAAAAGGGAAAAAAGGTCAAAATGGTCTACCCTCCAAAGAGGTACACAGTCTGAATGCACTAAACCACCCAATCACCCCCGACATAAAATGCTTCCTTTGTAATATTCTAAACATAATCATAAGGAGTTGGCAAAAAAATTATAAAAAGGGTCAAAAGAGTACCCTCCAAAGAGGTACTGAGATGCAAAATACCCACCCAAAATCACCCAAACGCCATCAAATGCTTCCATTATAATGCTCTCATACATAATCATAAGGAGTTGGGGAAAAGATCAAAAGAGGTCACTCCAAAGAGGTACAGGAGATGATGCTAAACCACTGAAAACCAAACCATCAAATCTTCCATTATAATGCTCCATACATAATCATAGGGAGTTGGCCAGAAAAAATTGTAAAAAAAGGTCAAAATTGATCTGTACCCTCCAAAGAGGTACACAGGGTACAAATACAAAATACCCACCCAAAACTAGCCAAACTGCTATCAAATGCTTCCATTATAATGCTCTATACATAATCATAAGGAGTTGGCAAAAAAAAAAAAAGGTCAAAATGGTCGTACCCTCAAAGAGGTACACTGAGATGCACTAAACCACCCTCACCCAAACCGACATAAAATGCTTCCTTTGTAATATTCTAAACATAATCATAAGGAGTTGGCAAAAAAATTGGAAAAAGGGTCAAAAGAGGTCTACCCTCAAAGAGGTACACAGTCTGGCAAAAACCCAACCCCAAAATGCTTCCATTATAATGCTCTATACATAATCATAAGGAGTTGGCGGAAAAGCAAAAAGATCAAAAGTCCCGCCCTCAAAGAGGTACACAGTCTGAATCTAAACCACCAAAACCAGCGCCATCAAATGCTTCCTTTGCAATGTTCTAAACATAATCATAAGAAGTTGGCAAAAAAAATTGGAAAAATGGGTCAAAAAGAGGTCTGTACCCTCCAAAGAGGTACACAGTCTGATGCAAAATACCCACCAAAACCACCCCGCCATCAAATGCTTCCATTATAATGCTATACATAATCATAAGGAGTTGGAAAAAAATGGAAAAATGTCAAAATTGATCTGTACCCTCAAAGAGGTACAAATGCAATGCAAAATACCCACCCAAAACCACCCAAACCGCCATCAAATGCTTCCTTTGTATCTATCGTGTCATAAGGAGTTGGAAAAAAAAACAAAAAGAGGTCAAAATGGTCAGACCCTCAGAAGAGGTACGAGGGTACTGAATGCACTAAACCACCCAAACTGCCATCAAATGCTTCCTTTGCAATGTTCAGAACATAATCATAAGGAGTTGGCTAAAAAAACAGGAAAAAGAGGTAAAAGAGGTCTGTACCCTCCAAAGAGGTACACAGAGTACAGATGCACTAAACCACCCGAAACCACCTAAAGCTGTCAAATGCTTCCTTTGCAATGTTCTAAACATAATCATAAGGAGGTGGCAAAAAAACTGGAAAAAGGGATAAAATGGTCATTACCCTCCAGAGTACAGAGATAACAGAATCATAACATATAAAAAAGCTAATCTTTCAGATAATCGAGAAGAAACGAGTAAACCCTAAATTCATTCAAGTTCGGAATGCATGTGTAAATACCTCATGTAGTCACCTACAAATTTATGATTTCTATACCAGGCGGCGTCGGGCGTCGTTCGACAACGTAGGCGAGAAAAATCCTTCGTGACGAGGAATGTCGAAGCGTCGGTAATGTTTCGTTCTTCTTCTCCGCTTTTGAAGCGGCTAGCGGGTGGGGAGAAATGTATTTCTGGTAGGTCATTATCGCCATCGGCGTTACGGGGTCGCCGGAAAGCCGTCGTTATCGCTCAGTTAATCGATAAACGGGAAAAATACCGACGGTCTGATTGGATTAGTCGCAAAAGCTACGCCGGACTCGACGTAATATTTTCTCCTTTGAGTGAGATATAAAAAGCCCTATTTCCCATAATACCCTTTCTCTCTTTATCTTGGATAGGGGCCATTTAGGGCGTTTCGGTCCAAATCAGAAAAAAGGACCGTTTAAGATTCGGATTATAGGTAATTTTGAAATGAAATTATTATAATTAATTACTTGTCTCTTTAGGTCATTGATCTTGGATCTGGTGCGAGATGAAATATCTCCCTCTGTCAATCTTGGATCCGGAGCAAGGAAGAAGAGCGTGATCACACTAATCACAAAAATAATTAGGCATTGCCATGCCATGAAAAAATTTTGCTAAAATTAAAATTAATTTCAAATTTACTTAATTTTATTTGAATTCCATAAATTTTAAAATCAAATAACTCGCATCCATTGATTTTGGATCTAGTCGAAAAACCTTCGAAGACCTCCGCTGTTGAACTTGATTCCGGTGTGGGATGAAAAACCTCCCTCTATCGATTTTGAATTCGGAGCAAGGGAGAAGATTGTGTATCACACTAAAATTTGTGAAATATAACACTGTTAGGTTGCCATGTTGATGAATTTCAAGAAACAGTATAAAAATATAAAAAATTGCCTAAAAATGAATCATCTCAACTCGAGGTGTCACGACGCTGGCACAGCTATCCTAGCGCCCAGGCGTTGACACCGCTATCATGGGGCTTAGGCGTTGGCACCGCTACCCCCTAAGCCTTTGTGCATGGACTCGAGCACCGCAACGTTGCTTCTTAGTGCCAAGGTGACGAGTTTTCGATTCTTTGCCTATGAGTTTTTCATTTGTAGCGCTATCCTGCAGCGCTGCCTCCTGGCCTCGCAACTCTCTCTTCTCGGATTATAAGATCAAAATGCTCACTTGTAGTGTTGTCCTGAAGAGCCAAGGCGCTACCTTCTGGTGTCTGGGCACTGCCTTTTTTTGATTTTGAAGTCCAATTTCCACCTAGCGTTGAGGCACTAGTTTTCTAGTGCCAAGGCGTCGACCCCTTAGCACTGGGGCACCGCCTTCCCAGCATTGGGGCACTGACTTTCTAGTTTTGCAAGTCTTAAGTTAAAATGAATTAAAATTTTGACTTAATGATAAGATCTAAATTACAATCATATCAATTTCAGGAGATTTAATAATTAAATTTTTGAGGTTGCCAATCGACATGTGAAACAACAAAAGATTAATATTAAAGGAAAAAATTTATTACAAAATACGTACACAAATTACACAAAAAAGGGGATATACAAAAAGAAAATACATAAAATTTATAAAAAAAATATAAAAATCTACTCGAGTAGTTGCCTCCTCTACCTCTTCTTCTTCTAGTTCTGGCTGAGTGCAAACATAGGGTTGATAATGCAATGCTATAAGAAAAAGAACTTGACTTGGGTCGGCATTAAAGTTGTAATTTTCAAACATTTGAATTAGCACTAAGTTGAACTTAGCTATGTAAGAAAATTACTATTGCTGCTGACTCATATGATGAGCAAACTTCTTTTTCAATTTCTGTTATCACCAACTGCTTTCACTTTAACCCTTTTTCTTAATTCAGAAATTTCTCCAATTTTTTGGAGTTACTTAAATTTTTGGAGGATTTGGATCTGGAGTGAGGAGCTCATGAACTTCCTTCTACTTTCATTTTTGATTCAAATCCTTCAATTATTTTTTTAGTCAGGGGAGTTATTTGTATAATAATTTATTCATCCGAATCCTTTGACGCACCAACCAAAACACACAAAGCATAAATAAGGGAAGAATGACCATAACCTAGGGTAGTACAACCAATAATCATATTACAAATTGAATTATAAATAATCTTTTTTATATCTATAATAAAATCTTTTTGAATTGCATAATTCAAAATAATTCTATCCTTAATCATCTCACTGATATTATCAGTGAGCATTAATTTGGTATAAATAAATAGTGCCAAGCTTTAGCCTCGACAATTAATACGATGATAGGAAAATTTAGAATCTTTTTTTTCCATCGTTTTCATTGAATATTTGCATTTCTAACAGTGAGAAATTAAAAATTTCATCAAAATTAAGATGATTATCATAATATAAAAGATATTAATCGTATATAAAATTTTACAATGATAGTACTATCAAAGCATACCTATTTTTTTCTTACAAATACTTTATTATTTTGGTGCTCTTGTGCATTGACAAAGAACTCTCGCACCATAGAGGTGACATAAGCTCTTTTATCATAGGCAAAATGTTCTCAACCTTGCTCATTAATGATTCTTTCTATGCTCCCACCCCGAATTGTGGAGTTTCCTCTCCAGAATGAGATGTTTGTGAATAAGAGTGTGCTGGTACCTTTCCTCTACATCTTCGTTAACAAATCGATTAGCGTCACTCGATATCGCCTTCTTCTTGCCCTTGTTGACATATTTGATCGACATATTTACTCTTTTAGAAGTAGGCAAATGCTAAGAAGGAAGAGTTGTAAGAATTCCTGAAGAACAAAGCTTTAAAATGAAAAATTGATGGCCTAAGGGTCATATTTATAGACTAGATTCAGCGCCGCGACATTGCTTTTATAGCCAAAATGCTGGGTTCAATGTCATGGCACTTAGCATGTAGCACTTAGGTGCTTGTCAGCCAGTCAAGGCGGTTACTATTCTCATTAAAAATGTGTATTTATAATATTTATTATTATTAATTATGTAGCCGATAGAGTACTTAAAGCACGTCAGGTATTTATGGACTACCTCAGCGCTCTGACATAGTGTTACGGCGTTGGTCAACCACTGTTCCTTTCTATTAAATGCGTTTGTCAATCTACCAGGCTTTTTGAACAACTTTTTGATTGGCTTTACGACACTACTTTGGCAACACTTAGGCATTGTCAATCAGTCAATTTGCTTTTTTTTTTTTAATTTTTATTTCAAATATTGTATTGTTCAAAATTTCTGCGATAGTGCTTAAGCACCACGGTGCTGCATATGCAATCTATACAATCTACATTATTTTGGGCTTCTTAGCATCGAGGCGCTACCCTGTTAGCGCATAGGCGACATATTTCCAGCAGAGGCTATGTCCCCTAGAATAACCAACCAAACTCTAAACCCTACCTGCCATTTCAAAGGGATGTAAGTCCAATCCACATGTTCGTTATGCAAATTCTAAACCTTAAATGACATTTCAAAGGGATGTAAGTCCAATCTATATGTTCGCTATGCGAACATCATTCTACTTGGCATTCTGAAGGGATGTTAGTCCAATTTTTCTAATAGATGTTAGTCCAACCAGTGCTTGTAATGCAAGCACAACCTAAATCTAATTAGCATTCCAAAGGAATGTAAGTCCAGTCATTAGTTTGCAATGCAAACCTTAATCAATCATGGCATTCTGATGGATAAAAGTCCTATATTTGTTGGTAATGCAGGCTTTAATCATTCAAATTATGGCATTTCAATGGATGTAAGCCCTACATACATATGTCTACAATGCAGACTTCATGAAATTGAATTATTAGATAAACTTATAAATTAAGTTTAGTCTAAATAATTCAATAAATACTTACACAATAATACCTGCACAACTACTCTAGTTTACTTGAAATATCTGAGACGAGGTAACCCCTGACTGCTAATCAGACTCCTTGGACATTACGGCTAATAACCCTTTAATGTTGGTAGACTGGAATAACGGTAGTCCCGGAATGACGAAATCATGAGATCTTGATTAAGACTACTCTCTCTTTTAGACAGTCATCCATATCATACCACTAGATACCAATTTATATCAGAGATCTATATTTATTTCTAACCTTAATTGAGAGTTTTTTTCTACTATGATAAGAGGGGTAATTAACTATGAATGCTTGTATTCATAGAAAGTAGAACCCAGATCTAAATGAGAATTCTGATTAAATATAAATCAATTTACCTTATGAAGAATAAACTCTCTGAACATCCTATAAAATGATGGAGATTTTCAAAAGTCTTTTTCCTAAGGGATCACTATTTTAGATATTACTTTCTTTATAAGGAGTTTATTTTGCATTTAGATCACATAGCTTTTAAATTTATTTGCACTTAGAGAAAATTAAGCAATATATGCTAAAAGGATTGAATTTTTTGCAAGTCTTTTCTTTTTTTCACTAAAACACAAGTTAGGGATTGAAAACAAATCTGTTGATGATCTATATGGTATTATTTTACTGATCTCTTCATTAGAATTTCACATTTCTATAATTGGCAAAATTAAAGAAGTTTATTCCCTTTGCCCAAACTTTCACATTTTTTATTATGAATATCAAAATAAAACTTATTTCTTTGCTTGACATATTTTTCATCAAAAAACCTTTGTATTCCAAGATTTTTGAGATTTTTTTTTTGATTTTTAAGCTATATTATGGTGGATTAATAAGCCAATTTGGAAATGAGAAAATTATTAATTTGATGAAAATATGATTTTACAACCTTTATTATAAAGAGATATTGAGTGAATTTTTTTCCACTATCATATTTGTAAGTTGAACAGGTTAAATTAACCTTTTGAATTAAAACCTATTAATTTTTGTGGCTTCATTAGAAGGATATCTCTTACAAGTGAAAAGTCAATCAAGTATTTTTTTTAAATTTTTTTTCATATTCATGCCCATCAATCTCATGCAACCATACTCATTTATT
The DNA here is from genome assembly GCA_021442155.1 of Cymbidium sinense. NCBI lineage: Eukaryota > Viridiplantae > Streptophyta > Magnoliopsida > Asparagales > Orchidaceae > Cymbidium > Cymbidium sinense. Next base: position 78,584,448 of record CM038228.1, on the reverse strand, counting down.
AAGAAGGAATACGTTTTATGCCTCTCATTGATTGAATACAAGGGTCTATATATTAGCATGCAAAGATACTAAAAAACCCTCAATTTAATTAATGTGTTTTGTTCTATTCCATCAGAAGAAAATGACTTAAAATTATAATTAAAACGTACTCCTTATTGCTTCTATTAAGGTCAGTGAAAAATGGCTGAAGGAGTGGAGTCAATCAATAAGCGTAGTATGTAGTTAGGGATGCCAGAAATTTCCTGGATGCGCTTGATGCATTCAGTGCACTTTTCAAAGCCACTTATTCTGAATTTTCATAAAGCTTTCGTGAAATAATCATTACAATTGTAAATTTTGTGGAAGTTGATCATCTACTCCTAAACAACAAAAAGAATAGCAATAATGAGACTAGTTTGGGAGCTTAGTTTTTGCGTTTGAAAGCTAATTTCGATTTTGATACTCGTTTGAATAGTGTCTTTTGAAGCTGCGTTTTACAGATTTATTTGAAAATTTCCTTTTAAAAAAAAAGCAAAAGGAATAGTTTTTAAAATCTTTTAAAAACTTTTGAATCAGAAAGCTAAACGAACCTAATTGAGATCATAATCCTTTTTGTCAATGAGTATTTTGGCATTGCCCTTAAGGGTTTTTTAGCCCCTTGAAAAAATCCCTAGTGGCAGCCCTACATGGTACAATAATGCTTCCCACTCAATGTGCACTCAGGATTAGGTAAAAAGAGCCTCTGATGCACCTCTCAGTTGTCGGACTTATCATTAAAGCTGATTTCTGATCACTTTCTTATTTGTATTGATGGCGTAATAATGGTATAAATAAATGTTATTTTATTATGAGAATTCTTTCTTGAAGAATTCTCCACATCTTTTTGACTACTATTCTTTTTTCTTGTTTTCTTTATATGAAAAAATCCTCTCATTAGTAGGAGATGCTGGAGTAAGAGCTGTTGGCTTCTTACTAATCTTTCTTTCTGTTTCTCTCCCTCTAGCTCTCGTCCTTTATGTCCAAGGATTTCTCCTTCTCTCCCTTTCTCGAACAAAGTGACTGTAAATCAATTCAAAGATCATCCGACATCAAGAGCAGTCTATCTTTTATGGAGAAGAGTCTTCCGGCTTCTACATCCTTATCAAAACCTCTCTCTTGTATCTTAGAAATTAATCACAAGTGCAATAGGAAGATGATGCGACAACAATAGTACGATTGTACAAGGGATCTGCAAAGATGAAGAAATGAATATGTTTATATTACCCACCGCCCTTAGCTCAGTTGGTGAGGCGGCTGGTACTATTTCGTTGATTCCTTGAGGGTCGCAAATCTCTTACGGGTGAAAGAAAAGGGGTCGGCACACCTGGGCTCGGGGTTCAGTCAGGATTAGTCGTCATAAAAAAATTGGGTGAGATCGTACACTCGTCATAAAAAAAAAAATATTTATATTATCTATCTGCAATGCTTGAAACATAAAATGCCATGCATGGAAACTTGTCATATGCCAGCAATAGGACGATGATAGAAGAGAATTGGTAAAAGTTTCTTCTTGGGACGGTGAACAAATGAGTAGACAAGAGTTCCGAATCATGCCATACAACCAGTTCATCAAAATTAGTTTGGTCCGTCGAATTCACTTCTAAATCTCCTTCTAACTCAAACATGTTTCAAGCTACAATTGAATATGCATATCTCAAGATTCAATTTTCTATACAATTGATTAAAGAAAACAAGCTTTTGTCCTTGAAGCAGCTAGCCATACAACTCTTCACTTACTGCGTTTGTCTTTAATTCACTTTGATTTGATCTCTTTTTATAATACTTATTAATACAGTTGGCTTTGATCTTGATAGTAATTGGTTGTCTAAATTTAGTTTTTCCATTTTCTTGTATTTTTAAAAATTTACTGCAAAAGAGTAAGAAAATTAAATATAATATATTAAAAAAGTCATTAAAAATGTTGATTTTTTCATATCAGTAGATTTTGTGCGTGCTATGAATGAGTGAATGTTTTTGGCTACACTTGCTCATCTCGGACCCTCACCCAACCGTCTTTGTCGGACTGACTCTTGGTCACTGTTATTGATCCACCACCTTATCCCTTCATGGCCATCATTGTCGATCCACCACCTGATCACCATCTATTGTCGTTAGATCGTCACTCCATCATCCAATCATCATTGTCGAGTCGTCGTTTGACCGTCGTCATCGATCCACTGCTTAATTTATTTTTATTTGGTAATATGATAATTCATATTTGGCAATATGATAATTATGTTTTGTGACCATGCTTATTTGCACATTGATTTATTTATGTTATTTATGCTTTTCTTAATATATATATATATATATATATATATATATATATATATATATATATATATATATATATATACACTCAAAATACCTCTAATATTCAAAAAGACATGGAATTAATTGTTGACATGATTTGCCTCAATTTTCTCGCTTTATCATTAGATATAAATAATTGTTTTAGATTTTGAATAAGGCTTTTTATCTTCACCAGTGTTTTACCTTTCGTTAATTTTAATGTTAGTTGCCTAACCATGGATGGAGATCTTGAAATAAGGAGGAATCCTCTATCAAATGATCGAAGGTTCCATAGTCTACAATCCAAGATAGTGGATTTTCAATTTGGAAATTAAAGGCATTCAAGACTACCTTTCTGAGCAATTATACTAATAATTATTTTAGTCTTAGAATACTTTTAGTTTAATTAGATAAGTTTTTTTTGGAGCAAGAGTTCATATGTTCTAGAGTTTATAATCCAAGTTTATGGATTTTTGTTTTGAAAATTTAGGGCATTCGAGATCATACTTATCACATCAAAAAAAAATTCATTCTTCTACATGAATCTCAATGAAGGAGAAATTGAATATCTCCTTAAACTAAAATTTTGATCATTCGAGCTTAGCTTTTGGCAAATATATAATTAAGCTAATTATCTCGATGAGATGAATTCGACGACACCAAAAGTGACTTAATCTAAGTCCAAATGAGCTCATATCAAGCATTTGAAATATAGTTGAAAACTTTAGGACGTTATCTGGATCCCAAATAGCTTTCAAAGTTGGCTTGCTTATAGCTTAATCAATCATTTCGATAAAGTGACTTTAAACTCAAGCCATAGGCACTTTTAGTGATTAAGAGAACACTAAACTCAAGCCTAGGATTTAGGAAGACATACCCTAAACTTAGGCTATACTTTAGGGCAAATAGGTCTTACCTATCCTATGGCCTAAATCAAAACCTATGCTTATCCACTCATCCAAAATCAATCTCAAGCTAACACAATCAACCTCAATGAGATTTTTGTTTTATATCCAAGCTCCAAGCAAAATTAACTTAGCCCTTAACCTAAGTTAATCTCATTATGATCCTATGGATCCAACCCAAGGCCCATTCAAACTAACCAAATCCAATTGCTTTTCACAAAAGCACTCCAACCATTCAATACTCTATTCTAAACCCTTGCAATACTTACAATCAAACCAATTGAATCAAATGAGTCCACTTAATCCAAGTTAGTCCATTTGACCTAAAGGGTCCAAATAAGCCACAATCCAATTAAACCCAAATCGATTGCAATCAAGGCTATCAATCAACTCTAAATCCATCATTGAATTATTCTCAACACCCAATTCAATCTAATTCAATGCAATCAATCCAATTGGTCCACTTGACCCAAAGTGGCCTAAATGACCAACTTTATTTAAACTTCAATCCAACTTAAATTCGATTGAATCAACCCATCCAAACTCTTCTATAATGATTGTTGAACATCCTTGATTACTCAGCTATATTCAATTGGGTCAAGCCAACTTAATTTGATCACTTGATCCAAGTTGACCCAATTAACCCACATGAATCAAAATGGACCAAATCACATTTCAACTAATTGTTTGCAATCAATGACTCCCATCAATCACAAATTGAATATTGAACATGACTCAACTATCAATTGAACCTAATCAAGCCAATTTGACCTCTTGACCCAAGTTGACCCAATTTGACTAAATGGTTAAATTGAGTCAAATCAAATCTTAAACCTAATTGATTGAAACCAATGCCTCTAATCAATCATAAATTGATTAATGAACATGACCCAACCTTCAATTAAACCCAATTTGGTCAACCCAACCCAATTGACCTACTTAGCCCAATTTGACGTAAAGGGTCAAATTGAACTAAATCACTCCCTAAGCAAAATCTATCCAAACCAACACCTACAATCATTCTCAAATAATCAATTGAACCTAAATCAATCCTCCACCCAAGCCAATTTGGCCAATTTTACCAAATTAGTCAACTTAACTCATTTGACCTAAATGAACCCATATAAGCCAAAATCAAACTCACTTCCAATTAAAATAACCAATTGAACCAATATATTCCAAATGATCATTTGAACACGCACAAACCCTTGAGTTGATCCAATTTGACCAATTGGTCAACCTAGCCTAATTGAGCCCCATTTGACCAATATGTGTCAAATTGAGCTAAACCCATTCAAGCCAAGTTCAAATCCAACCAAATTTAGCATGACTCATCCTTGGGTCATCATGGGTCTGCCAATGGGCCTAACCATGTGAACCCAGTTTGGATGGTCTCACATGCTCCCCAAGCCTTGGCAGCCACCTTTGGCTATTCTTGGACACTAGGGCCATTGACCCAACTTGAGCCAAAGCTGTTGGGTTCAACCTTAGGTCATGAGAGGTGAACTCACCTTTATCCTTCCATTGGTTCACTTGGAGGAGGAGGTACACCTCATGCTAGCCCATGCCACTGCCTCAGCCTCTCAAGCTCCTTCACCTTAGCAGTCCACTTTCATCTTCGGCCATCTACCTCGGTCGGACGACTACTAAAATTTGAGCCAATCTCAACCATTGGTTCACTTGGGGAGGAGAGTGTACTCCTCCCCATGGATTAAAACTTCACAGAGAGCATCCTCACAGCATTTCGAGCAATCCTAGACCTTACCCTGAACCCCTCGTGCTCTCCATCACTGGCAAAACCAACCTCCATTCAAAACCGACAGCCACGTTCGTCCAACTACACCTAAATTCCACCAATCTCAAATTAACTCTTCCCACACCTTCCTCTCACTCTGTGGAGTTGAAATGAATTGATCTTTGATCAATTTGATCACCGAAAGGCATTCCAAGACCAACTCTGGTGAGCTTAGTGGCGCTGCTTGGTCTACGAAGGCATCGGCGGGGAGGCAGCTCAATATCTTTTCAATAGAGCTTTGTCTTTTCAAGATGAAGCTACCTCATTTGACGAACCACCGGTCTTTAGCTCCAACGAGGTAAAACTCTAACAAATCATAGAAAACCTCCTAGTGTTGGTCTTTTGTGAAGAAATTTATAATTGCATGTGATTTTCACAGTAGGATTTTCTTAGATCTTCTCTCTGCACATTTTGGAGTCGATCCTGACATCCCACGAGCTCTAATGAGCTCGGATCAAGTGGCAGAAGGCAGACGGTGTCGACCCTCGAGGGATGACATCATCGGCCGTCCATTCTATGTAATTGGAATGGACATCTATGATTTAATCCGTTAGATAATTTGATTTAATCTATTAGAAATCACGAGATTAATCCCCATCGCCGATCCTGATAGATGGCGGGGCGAAATCACGCCGATTGCCACGAGGGCGTTTTTAAATAACCTATCCCATGGTGCAATGTGGAAAGCGCTGTCATGTCAGCTCGTGGTATCGACGGTTTATAGGATTAATTAGGTATTAAAAATGTAATTAAATAGTCAGAATTTTTAAAATTCATAACTAATTGTAGAAAAGTCTAAAATATAAATAAACATATTTTGGAAAGGATAAATAGAGGATAATTTAATAAAAATAAAATCTTTAATATTTGAATAGTGAATAGTGCTTAATTAGGGTTTGAAGTTTAAGCTAATTACCTTAATTAAGCTTAATTACTTGGCCAATTGATCTCAAATTTGATGAATCAATTTCATGGGATGTCCTCTACCTCCCATAATTTTTTTAGGATTTAATAGCTATGTAATTCAAAGAATTTAAAATTCAAATCTTAATTACCCTCCTTAAGCAATTTAATAAATATTAAAATTGCTAAACATTAAAAAATTAAATGATTAATAATGGTTAATCACCATAAATAGTGTGAATGATGAGATAAAATAATTAGGACACTTTTCTTAGTTATTTCCCTAATTGCATTTCCATGGAAGGGTTAATTAATGTATATGTTAATTAAGGGTTAATTAAGTAAATTAATGTGATGATAAATTAAATTAAAATAATAATTATATTAGATAATTCAAATTCAATTTTGGGTTATTCTTTATGTGTTTAATAACATAAAGACTCTTAAGAAATATATGATTATCCCATGAGTGTGGGGAAATCATATCATATAAGTACTTAATTTAGATTCTTCTTTAATCTAATTAACTCTTAAGCATGAGCCTAATTGCATTGGGTTTCTTTAAGAGCATTGCAAATTTTAATTTCTCATATGCATATCATTGAAGGCTCATGATTAGGTGGTTAATTAAATTAAAGAAACATAAGAAAGGAAAATCGAATTAATTATTTAATGACTTGAACTCAATCATCTATAAAAGTTAATTATATTTTTCTTAAATACATTAAGTCACTCACTTGGGATAGGACAAAACAACAAATATGTCTTTCTCCTCTTTAAATTTTGATAATTTAAATCCAAAAATCAAACTTCATAACAACTTTGGTTAATTTTAAAGAATTTTATTTGACTTGATTATCCTTAGGAATTAATGTGATTTAATGTATCATGTGATAATATTTAATTATTCCTTTTCAATCAACATATGTTTGTGTACCATTTGATATCATGCATTCATATTTTCAAATATGAGAATCAAGTGAATATGGCTATATATATATATATATATATATATATATATATATATATATATATATATATATATATATATATATATATATATATATATGCATGTGTTAAATTTATTTTATTATATGGCATGGCTATTATCACTAATAAATCTCAAATTATTTTTAAAATTATAAATTAATGATGAAAATTTAAATTAACATTAGCTATGAATATTCTATATGATTTACATTCACTTATAGTTTAAACATATTAAAGTATTGTTCTATTTTTATAATTCATGTGTATGTTTACATTTGTTTGAATATTAGCAAGTATATAGTCTGGACATCCCGGGTACACGAGGCTTTAAGTAGCCCCAAAGAGATCTTAGATTACCTCACTTCCCTGGTTTAACGACATATACTTGTTTAATTTCATACATATGTATATGCATTAGAATTTGGATAAAGCTTCACTTTACATAAGTAAATAAATTTGTGAATATAAAATCTTTTGCATGGATTTCATTCTTATGCTTATGTACATATTTATATGTATTTAAGATAGATATCCCAAGAACATGAGGCTTTAAGTAGCCACAAGGAGGTCTTAGATTACCTTCTCTAGTTTAACAACATATAATTGCTTAAATCTCTAATACATGTGTATGTATACTTAGCTAAAGAATGAAATCCCTCTTTTCTATCAAAAATATATGAATTAATAATCATTCAAGAGTGCCAAAAAATACACATGTACATGCATGTATGGGTAATTTTAATTTAATATCATATGTATGATATTGATGATGAAAAGGAATGATGTCATATTATTTATGTGATAGTAATTCAATCTCATTAATCTTAAGATGTCTTTCATATTTAAATAATATTCTTTAAGATTAACTCAAACTTAGGATTAATAAAAATGTTTAATAAATTATTCATTTAAGAAACCAAAATCATAATATTATGCCTTTAAAAAATAAATTAAGATAAGGGTGACGAGGATCAAGCCTCTTTTCTCTCTTTAGAATAATTAGATGCTAAGTAAATATTAAGAGAAATAAAAGAAAATATAAACTAAAACCTGCTAATCCTTTTAACAACTTGAAGTGAAACCCCTTTAAAATGTAACTTGAATGTTCCAAAACTCTTAGATAATTATAATTTAAAAGCCTAGTTAAGACATGATACACCAAACCTTAGCACACATATTAGAATACTAAGTCATCACTTCTAGCTCTAAATTAGGATGATGCATGTTATGATATAATATTTTATTTTGTGATGTAATGTTTTAGACTAGATGTTAGAATTATTTATGCATAGATTGGATGTTAGGCCGCTATTACCTTAATGATATTTTATGCTCAAGGGTTCACTATAATAATAAATGTAAATGCATTTGCTTGCAGGTTACTTATCTCCCTTTGCATAATCCATATTAAAACAAATGAGTTTGATTACTCATATGTAGGGTATTAAGTCCAAATTATTAAATATAAATTGCTTGATTTATATGATTGTTTAGCTAACATTTATTTTTGGATATAGTTAGATTTAATTTTTCATAAATATATAATTTTGCAATATGAATTAGGCTTAATGCTACGAGGTTTAGGATGAGCAGTAGCTAGATGACAATGATCTAGGAGACCTTGTGAAGTCTTGGAGTAAATCAAACCAAAGAAAGAAGATGAAGGAAAAGTGAAGAATGAAGACTCCCATAGATTCAATTATAATTGTAATATTTTTTTGTAATCCGGGTTATGTAAGGGTAGAGCTCGGCTGCGGCTGTTAATTTTCTTCTTTTTCGGGATATACGGCGGTATCCGGTTGCACCCGCCTTTTATTCTTTTACGAAATCTCTAAATGTTTGATTGCCATGTTTAGCTTGTACAATATAAATAATATATTTTTCATAAGTTTCTTAAGTTTGATGATTGAATGTATGGCCTGAATGCGGTAAACTCTTTAAGATAAAATTAATTTTTCTATACTATTAAATAACATATAATTAAATTTTAAATATAACTCATAACCTCACCTCAAAGCTTAAGTTATAATCAAGATAATTAAAAATTTAGCAATCCCTTAGCTAAATGATATATGTGACAACAATCATTTATATAATCTTATTTCACTATTGAATAGGGAGGGTCTCTACTCTTGCACGATAGAGGAATGCTTGACCTGTGAGGGCATCTCTTATAGTGGCAAACACCTCTCGTTGATTTAGCCAATAATCCAATTTCATTATGCATATAGGCATAATTGTCGCAAGCCTTAGTTCAAATGAATGTGTCAAAGTGATATAAAAGATTGTAAAATTTTGCATTAGTCTATGTCATATTTTCATGCGAGTTATGATTTAGTCTTTTAGGGAGTGAGTCTAGGACTCTAGTTTCTTCATAATTAAATAACAGTTTAACTATCTTGCACTAACATAAGACCGACTTATATGATTTTAGTATATGTATTAGCTGACGGCCTTTCCAGGCAGTTGTAAGACCAGAAGAGTCGGGATGGGTTTATCCTCTTTGTAGAGGTAAACCACTATGTTCCATTTTTCGATTAGATTTTGGTTGTGCTTTTAGCTTGTGCTAAAATATTCTAGATTTAGGATTCGAGGTTACTTTTGTTCCTCGGACTACGAGTATAAGTCCTCACCTCTTAGACATTTCCAATGTTGTATTGATGGACTATAAGCCCTATGAATATAATAAAATTTTAACTCAAATGAAAATAAACTCTCACAAACATATAAAGCCTCACTATAGGGTATATTAGAATACTCACTAGGTTTCGTAATGTCATGAGTACTCTCTACTTCTCTTCTTTTGGAATCCAAAATAATTCTTTCAAATTGAACTTTCTTACTTGATTTTCAAAAAATACCCAATCCTTTGATAATCTAATTTTGAAGTCTTTCGAGATATTTATTGATACTTTAATCGATAGAATTCTTAGGAAATTCTCATTTCTTAGGATGTAATAACTATAGAAGCTTGCTTCCATGGGGATTAAAGAACTCGATATAAAATAAACCCTGTATTATTTTTGTATATAAATTAGAGGAAAGATTTCTGGTATACATATAGACTATTTGTCTTAGGAGTCCTTATTAGGTGATTAGGTCTATTGTAGAGTGATGTTTCTATCTTTTGAGATAGTACATCATATCTTAATGTCGTACCCGATCACTTCAATTAGTACCTCCTAAGATCTGTATGGTATCTACACGACTCCAAATTAAAACACCATAGGGCCGAAGATGTTTGATTCAAAAGTCATTATGGCATTGAAATAATTTAAAATACATCTCATGATTAAGGGATTATTATGAGGCATTCTATTTTCTTATATTTATAGGGATGGTCACTTTCCAAATTTATAAATATGCTCAAAATTTTTCACATAAAGAACCTAAATTAAAGACTGAAGAGAGCTCCAAGAATCTTGTGAAAACATATTTCAGCTCGTCTAAGCCTTGTGGTTTTTTTTTTCTCAGGTTTTCATGTAAAAACTCTAGTGTCCTTTGTGATTTTTTTTTCACTTATTTTTGTGTATTGGATTTTCATATAAAACTAGGATGTAAAAACTCTGTTACTCTACAAAAATGAATTTTTTAGCACGCAACAATACGTTTTTTAAGCAATCACTCTAATGATGATTTTAGCTACTAAAAAATTGGTTTGAGTTGGGTAATGAATTAGAGAACATTTTTTGAAAATCAAAGGTGTAAATAAGTCAACCTGACTTGTGCTCAGCTTGATAAATGCCTTCTGAGCTGAGCTTACTGAGTTAACAAGCCAAGCTCAAGCTAGCCCCATCTCGACTTGTTAGCTTGAGATCTGGCTCATTTAATAAATATTAATAATTAAATATACTTAAAATATATTAAAATTTAATAGTTTAAGTATATAATTATTAAAAATATTTAAAATTATATGTGATCCTATTTTATTAAATAATTTATTATTATTCTACTTCTAGTTTTTAAATTTGTATCATTTTTATCATAATAATTATTTTATCTCTTTCATATTAAATGACTTAGATCGAAGGCCGGCACAAACTCATAAAATAAAGCTCAAGCTTGAGCTCGAACTCGATAAATTAATCAAGCTCAACCTCAAACTAAGGGTGGCTCAAGCTTGGCTCAACTCTTTTGTACCCTTATTGGAAATTAGTATCGCCATGAGATCTTCAATATTTGTTAGAGGAGGATCTTCTTTTTTAAGGTCATTTTGTTCTTAACCTTCATCCTAGTCTAAACAGAAGTAATCTTGAGGAAGAATAAGAAAGATTTAAATATCTATGTGAAAGAGAAATATTGAAGATTGATAATAGAGAAAGATAGAAGATACAACATAATGGCTCTCATACCACGTTGAAAATTTTGAGAGTAGAATGCTTCATTTTTTACTTTCAGAAAGTAGAATAGTCACACAAATGTATAGGAGATACAAGCCGCCTGCATCAAAAAAATTAGAAAAAAAAGCTAAGGTCATAATTGACCACGTGATTGAAGAGAAGAAATAAGACAAAAAAATCTACTTATTCAGATGATAATAAACCATAGTATTAAAGCAAGAATTAATTTCATTATTCATAGAGGCTGGATGACAATTTTGGAAAACAAAGGGGATGGATTGTTGAGCTAGTGTTACTAATCAGGCAGATTAACAACAAGGTTTGGTGGACTCAACTGAAGGGCTTGTTAGTATCTAGTAGGGGTGTAAATAAGCCGAACTTGAGCGAGTCGAATTTTTGTTCGTGTTCGACTCATTTGAAAATTATTTTGTTTGTGTTTGGCTCTTATTCAAAATGGCTCGAAATTTCAGTATTCTTGTTTGGCTCGAATTGCTCGTTTAAGCTCAAAATGATTTGAAATAGTTCAAAAAATAATAATCCAAAAAATCTATAAGAGGGAGAATTTGAACATGAGTCAATCTTTTGTATGATAAATAATTTTTATTTATTTAAATCAACGACATATTGACGAATGATTCGTGTTTTCGCTTATAAATTGAGTTTAAAATATTTATTTGTATTCGACTCATCTTAACGAATGAGCTGAATAAAAATTAATTAACAAATAAAATATAAATAATTCATAAACAATAAGTTTTTTTAACAGCTCTAGTATCTGGTAGCCAAGCAGGTGAAAGATGGATTAGTTGGCAGCTAGCAGCTGGCTGATATTACTGATGTATGTAGCGTGATATGCTTCCGTGGGCCTGCTGGATTGCTTATACCCGGAAGCAGTAGCAGCGACTGCAAGTGGTTGTACTTGGTAAAGTAAAGATTAAATGATTTTTTTTTTTTTTTTATTTTTTTATTTAATTCATTATCAACACTTAATTCATCTATAGGTAATATTATTATAATTAATCACATTACAAGTCACATTCATCATTCGTTATTCCTGCATTCACAAGATAAACTTGATCAGAGAGGTTTTGGTCTACTCACCCCAGCAAGACGGTGTAAAATGAAAAACTTTATTTCCAATATCTTCCTTCTGTCATGATTAAAGTTCTTTATTTTATACCAAATATGATACGTATAAAATAACTATTATTTAGGGCCTATCCTGGATCAATTTTATATTATATTATATTATTTAAAAAAATATTTATTCGATATACTTTCAAGTGTTTTTATTTTTTATTTTTAAAAATAAATCATAATTAATTTAAAAAATATTCAAAATAACTCTTGGGTATTTTCATTATTTTTAAAATAATTATAATTATTAAATATATTTTATTAAAAAAATATAAATAAAATAAAATAAAAATAAAAATAGAAAAAAAAGTGATCATAAATAACTCCTTAATTTATTAATAGCAACAAAATACCAACATTAGGTACTATGAACTAGATAAAAATATAATTAAATTAAAAGAGGATTTATACATATAGCATAAAATTCTTAATTATACACACACACACCTAAATCTTTATATTTAGTTATATAACACTTTAATTTCTATATCACATAAAAATATCATTAATATTAACTTATCAAAAGTGAGACATCTTTTAATGTATATATTTTCATGTGATTTATATTCTAATATGTTAAAAAAATAAATATAAATATTTAGATATTAGATATGTAAATATTCAAGAATTTCGTGGTATTTATATAAATTCCTCTAAATTAAATTTATAAATAGAAATAATAAATATCAAAATTCAAGGGTAAATGCAAAAGAGACTTGCAAATAGAAAAGACATTAATTCTGTTTCATTACATAATAATTTATATTATATTTTAAAATATTATTAAGTCCTATAAATTATGCCACATATATTTTGAAGGAAGAATTACCGCTTGTTGGATAGTCTCAAATTAATTGTTTAAAAATAACTATTAAATAGGAAAAAATTGATATAACTATAATATTGAAGGGTAAATTTGGAAAGATGAAATGTTCATTGCCTATTCTAGTTTTATATAGTAATATGTAGCATTGTGGTATCCTTAGGATATTATTAGGGGATGTAACATTAAAAACCCAAATTTTATTTTATGTTAATTTTAAAAAATATATTTGTTTAGTATTTTTTAAGTATTTTATTCTTTATTTTTAAAAATAAATAATATTATTTTAAAATACTTGGAATAATTTTTAGATTTTTGAGTGTTTTTAAAAAGGATAATAATCATTAAACATATTTTATTTCAAAACAAAATATAAATAAATTGAAATAAAATTATAAAATAAAAAATAAAAAATAAAAGTGATCCCAAATGATCTCTAATGTATTAAAAATTTAATTCTTGTTTCACTTCTGATATGGGATTACTCCCATCTCTTGTAAATCTTAAAAACATTATAGTTCTTGTGACTATTGGTGGCAGATCATCGAAGTCAAAAGAGATCATGAACTATTAGCTAGACTTCTGGTATTTCTCATGATGATTTTTATGATGTTGAAGAGACCTTACTCATTATCATGAATGTCATTATAGGGCTTTTAAGTTGCCTGCAATTATAGTGTAAAGTAAACTGTATGCAGTATAAAAAGAATGCAATGTATTTGAATTACTTTAACTTATTTGGTTGAAAATTTTAGAAATATATGAATTTTTTTTTTCTTGTTTGGCAAAATAAATATAATGTAAAGTATTTTTGAGATATCGGTGGTAGTGATATCCGATGACCCGGTGGTGCAATACACGGTGTGGGGCTGGGGCTTGGCGATAGATAATTAAGTGGCGGTTGGCGCATGGTGGTGGTGGCAAATGGTGTGGCGGTGGTGGTCGATGGTAGCGGCGAACACTTTACATTGGCCGATATTATTTGGAATTTGCCCAAATCGAGCGAATTCCAAATACACTCAAAATTATCATTCTAATACATTTCAAATACACTACAAATACATTGAAATTTTACTTTATACTCTAAATGTAGGAAACCAAACAGCCCCTAAGATATATTTGTGCCAAACACTTGGTTTTCTTTTCTAAAATTCTCTTGGGTGAACAACATTTATTTATTCTTATTTTTGTCATGATTCTTAGCCATCATTTTAGCTATAAAATTGGATAGCCTGAATCATTAATCAGCCATATTTTGATGTCTTTTGAACTATTGTTTAACTTTTTAAGATGTAATATTTTATTTGAGGGGAGAAGAAGTGGCCTTATAGATGATCACATTATTTTTAGATGATTTTGTGATGAGCGCAATACATAAATAATTTGCATCTCACTCATTTCAAAATAGATCAAAGAGTTTTAAGGCAACCAAATTAGTTCTTTCTAACGTTTTCCAACATGTCACCGCATCAACATTTTCTAAATCTTTCTGTTATAAATTATAAATAGACAGTACAGAAGGAGGATATCCATATCAGTTATTTTAGCACAAAGCCTACAGAATCAGAGTTATCAGGCTTCTCAGTAGGAAGATGAAATATAAACAACACAGATAGTTGAGGAAACAATGCTAATTTCTTAAGAACAGAAGCCATAAAACCAAACAATCTGTGCAAAGACTTTTAATGAACTTAACAGATCCAGCTGACACTTCCAGTATTGCAGATGATCTTTTACTGTTTGTTCACTTATATAGCTTAATTGGTATTGTAGAAGAGGCTTTGGTTTTAATAATCTAGCTAAGATATATTTATATATTGCTAATCTGGGTTTTCAGTTTTTTATTGAAAATAATCTGTAAATTAAAACAAAATCGGATATCCTCAATCTTCTGTGTAGCGGTGCAAACGAATCGAGCCAAGCCGAGCATACATGTGTTCAAGCTTGAGCTTGTTTAATATTATCGAGTTCGAGCTCGATTCGAGCTTTTAAGAATAGTATTCAAGCTTGTGCTTGTTTATCATTATCGAGCTCGAGCTCGATTCGAGTTGGTTCACGAGCTCGGTTCAAATTGGATTATCGAGCTTGTTAACGAGCAGCTTGTTGAGAAATATACATGAGCTATATTAATGAAAGCTTATTAAGCCTAAAAAAAATATTAATTTGAACAATATTGTTCACAAACAAGTCTTAATCGAGCCGTATTCGAGCCATAATCGAGCTCCTTAGCGAGTTTGTTCATGAGCTTTAAATGATAATATTCATGAACATTAATGAACCAAACGACAAGCTGTTTAAACATGTTCATTTAACAATCTTGTATTTCAAAAAGTGTTCAAGCTCGTTTGATTAGTTAATCAAACAAACATGAGCGAGCTCTAATCGAGCCGAGCCAGTAACTTGTCGAACGCTCGGTTTATTTGAAGCCCGACTTCTATGAGGTGTTCAAATTAGAAGAAGAATTGCGTATAAAGTTCAAATTATGTTTTAAACTATAATTTTTATATAAAAATATTCTCAACTGTTTAAAATAAATTAGATAGTGCGATTCATCACTTTCTTTTTCTTCCATTGTTTCCTAAAGAGAATCGAATTTTGCTCTTCTCATGATATTAATGGGGAAATGAAGCTTGGTGTCCAGCTATCATCCATTTGAGACTAAGTGCCTGAGGAACAATTTCTTCGGTTCAGAGGAAAAGTAAAAGAAAAGGTTGAGAATGACTAGAATATATTCCTATGTCATTTTTAATGACTAAATAATTTTATAAATGCTTATATTTTGACTCGGCTCCCGTAATTTGCGTGTATTTTAAATTAGCGCTTTTGTTTACAACGCGTTGATGTGAAAGTTATGCATGGTTTTTTAATGCAGAGTTTTTAGGGGTAAAAGAGTCTTCAAATCATTTTTTAAAAAAGAAAATTTATATACATAGTATATAATTCTTATATATTTATATATCTAAAATTTAAAATTTAGTATTTATAAATATAGCATCTTTATTATACTTTAAAAGATATATTTCACTTAAAAAAATGAATAAAGATATTATTTTTGATATAATATTAAAAATTTGAATATTATATATATAAATATATAAATAAAAATAAATAAAAAAATAATATACATCAAAATTTAGATGTTAAAGATGTAAATAAATAAAAATGGCGTGCTATGTGTGTAAATGCCCCGATTCAAAACATTCTTCCTCTATTATAATTATTAAAATTAGTTGCATTCACTATTTTGGAAACTTGTAAGATTGTTTGATCTTTAAAGTTTGGTGTATTTAGATTTTTAATAAAGAGAATTTTATTGAGAATATATGTTATAAAAAAAAGAGAGTTTATATTATAATATTTTAACAAAAATTTAATTAGAACAAATTTTAAAGTTATTAAATTTGTTTTTAACAACAACAACAAGCCTTTATCCACTAAGTGGGGCCGGCTATATGAATCCTTCATCTCCATTGTGTCCTATTTTGTGTCAAATTCTCATTTAATTCAAGTATACTAAGGTCATTTTTTATACATCTTAACCAATTCTTTTTAGGTCTATCTCTACCTTTTTTAACATAAGACAAATCTAATGCATCTACTCTCCTAACCAAGTCATTGGACGGTCGACGTTTTATGAGGCCAAACCATCTAAGGCGACTCTCTCTAATCTTATTTTGAGCTACTCCAACTTTTCCCAGAACATACTTATTTCACATTTTATCTCTAAGAGTAAAGCCACTCATCCACGAGCATCCTCATCTTTGTAACACTTAACTTAGTCTTATGCTTCTCTTTTTACAACATTCGCACTATAAGTCATTGCGTCTTACCACCATCTTATAAAATTTTCTCTTACGTTTAAGTAGAACTTTTTTATCACACAACAGGCCAGATGCATTCCTCCACTTCAACCATCCAACTTGAATTCTACTAATAACATCTCCATCTATTTCACCATCATTTTGAACAATAGAGCCTAAATATCTCAATCACTCACTCTTTTGAATGACTTGTTCACCTAATCACCACTAGAACTTCTACAACTAAAATTACACTCCATATATTCAGTTTAGATCTACTTAAACGAAAACCTTTAGACTCTAATGTTGACCTCCATAATTCAAGTTTCTCTTGGACTCCCTCTCTGTCTTATCAACAAGAAGAATGTCATCAGCAAAAAGCATACACCAAGGTACATTTATTTTTAAAATGAGTATAATTTTATAATTTATGTTGTAATCATCTTAAAAAAGATTTAAAAACTTTAGAGTCCATAATGATAAAAAAATTAGCTAAAATATACTGAATTTATATTTCTTGTTTAATCATAAAATATGACTTGAATTTGTAATTTAAGAAATAGAATTATTTTCTTCAATCAATGGGAATCGCATAAAAAATTATCATTATAATTATATTATGCTTATATTATTTTTATTATCTTAATATTATAGAGTTGTAATTTCGATTAAACAAATATGTAAGAAGTGAATATCTTTAGCTTTTTTAATAATAATTATCTTTTAATGAAAATTAATCTATAAGCAACTTTCATGCCCTAAGTTAGAATTAAAATGATAAATTTAAGTTTTAAGCATGGTTTCAAAAATCTTATAAATATAGAAAGAGTGATTTGTAGGTATAACTAGTCTTGTTGGTAAGGATTTTATATGTTTAAGATTTTGAATTCTAATTTTGCATATATCATAATAAACTTATCTTAAGGACTTTTGGGCGCCCTAAAACAAATAAAGGAATAAGCGCACGGACCGTGGGTCCCATTGGTTGGGGCTTAGCCCCGCGTGTGGCGGAGCGGCGGGTGACTGCCCAATATCACTTTATCGGTGTGTATTTGGAATTCAGATTGGAATTCCAAATGTCTATCTAGTGTATTTGAAATACCTCAAACAAATACACTGCATTTGGTTTACTTGCTACCAAACAGAAAAATTTAGGGAATGCATGTAAAGTGAATGCAATGCACTCACTTTATTTGCAACCAAACAGCCCCTTAATGCAGAGTTTTTAGGGGTTAAAAAGTCTCCAAATCATTTTTTTTTAAAAAGAAAATTTACATACATAGTATAAAATTCTTGTATATTTACATATCTAAAATTTAAAATTTAGTATTTATAATATAGTATCTTTCTTATACTTTAAAAGGTACATTTCACTTAAAAAAATGAATAAAGATATTAGTTTTGATAAAATATTAAAGATTTGAGTATTATATATATAAATATATAAATAAAAATAAATAAATAAATAATAAATAATAAATAATAAATAAATAAAATATATCAAAATTTAGATGTTAAAGATGTAAATAAATAAAAATTGTGTGCTATGTGTGTAAATGCCCCAATACAAAACATTCTTCCTCTATTATGATTATTAAAATTAGTTGCATTCACTATTTTGGAAACTTGTAAGATTGTTTGATAAAGTTTGGTATATTTAGATTTTTAATAAAGAGAATTTTATTGAGAATATATGTTATAAAAAAAAAAGAGAGTTTATATTAAAAAATATTTTAACAAAAATTTAATTAGAACAAATTTTAAAGTTCTTAAATTTGTTTTAACAACAACAACAACAACAACAACAACAACAACAACAACAAGCCTTTATCCCACTAAGCGGGGTTGGCTATATGAATCTTTCGTCTCCATTGTGTCCTATTATGTGTCAAATTCTCATTTAATTCAAGTAAATTAAGTTCATTTTTTATACATCTTAACCAAGTCTTTTTTGTCTACCTACCTTTCTTAACATAAGGAAAATCTAATGCATCTACTCTCTTAAGTCATGGACGGTAGGCTTTATGTGACCAAACCATCTAAGACGACTCTCTCTAATCTTATCGCCATGAGACTCCAACTTTTTCCAACATACTCATTTTATCTCTAAGAGTAAAGCCACTCATCCACCTGAGCATCCTCATCTCTATAACACTTAACTTAGTCTTATGCTTCTCTTTTATTGGCCAACATTCTGCACTATAAGTCATTGCAGATTTTACCATCATCTTATAAAATTTTCCCTTAAGTTTAAGTGAAACTTTTCTATCACACAATAAGCCAGATGCATTTCTCCACTTCAACCATCCAACTTGAATTCTACTAATAACATCTCCATCTATTTCACCATCATTTTGAACAATAGAGCCTAAATATCTGAAATGCTCACTCTTATTAATGATTTGTTCACCTAATGTCACAACACTACCACTAGAACTTCTACAATTAAAATTACAGTCCATATATTCAGTTTTAGATCTTCTTAAACGAAAACCTTTAGACTCTAATGTTGACCTCCATAATTCAAATTTCTCCTGGACTCCCTCTCTAGTCATATCAACAAGAAGAATATCAGTAGCAAAAAGCATACACCAAGGTACATTTGTTTTTAAAATGAGTATAATTTTATAATTTATGCTGTAATCATCTTAAAAAGATTTAAAAACTTTAGAGTCCATAATGATAAAAAAAATTAGCTAAAATATACTGAATTTATTTTTCCTGTTTAATCATAAAATATGACTTGAATTTGTAATTTAAGAAATAGAATTATTTTCTTTAATCAATGAGAATTGCATAAAAAATTATAATTATAATTATATTATTTTTATTATCTTAATATTATAGAGTTCTAATTTCGATTAAACAAATATGTAAGAAGTGAATATCTTTAGCTTTTTTTTAATAATAATTATCTTTTAATGAAAATTAATCTATAAGCAACTTTCATGCCCTAAGTTAGAATTAAAATTATAAATTTAAGTTTTAAGCATGGTTTCAAAAATCTTATAAATATAGAAAGAGAGATTTGTAGGTATAACTAGTCTTGTTGGTAAGGATCTTATATGTTTAACATATTGAATTCTAATTTTGCATATATCATAATAAACTTATCTTAAGGACTTTTGGGTCCCATTGGTTGGGGGCTTCGCCCCCAACGTGGCGACGTGTGTTCGAGCATTGGTTGTGTACGTATTGTCTTAGGCTCAATAGTGAAAAAAAGAAAAAGAAAAAGGAATAAAGGTTAGTGAATATTTTTTAAATTTTAGCTATTATTAAAGATTCAATTTAGTGGTTGTGTTTTATATATTATTACAAATATTTATATAAGTGTATAATTATATATAGAGAATATAATGAAAATATTATGTTCTAAAACTATAATTTAAAATTACATTCAAACTATTCAATGATAAAATATTTTTATTTATCATATTTATGTTAGATTTATAAAAATATCATTATTATATCTTTAAAATTATATTAAAATAATTATAATATTTACTATTTTATTGATTCAATTTTTATTGAATTTTGATATCTCTCATTTTTCTAATTTAATATTCTGATTTTAAGATCATATAAATACCTTTTGAAAAAAAAAAGTTCTTATAATTGGGAAATATAGTTATGAGTAGGAGAACGGTTCTTTTTTAGAGGTAAAAATCCCTTCTCAAATACAATATTATATAGGTTCCGATGTCATAAATGTGTGCAATCTACTAATTATCTTTTGGCAGTCCAACTTCCAAGATACAAAGGCTGCAACACTGCATGGGGATAATTAATCTGTCATGACTTAACCTTTTTCCCTGTTTCCTCCTAAACGTCTTTTTTTTTTTATTGGGTAGTATGAAATAAAGTGAATTAGGAGATCCCCTATATGTCTTCTCCAAAAGCTGAGGAAGATCAAGGAGGACTTTAAAGTTCAATCATGGGATTCGATTACTCTCTATAGACAACTCAACTCTTTGAAACAGGAACAAAAAAAATGCTCTTCTTCTCCTTGATAAAGACCCCCTTAATAAATTCCTCATTAAAAATGTTCAAGATATCAATGATCAATATTCTGAGCTGGCCAAGAAGGAAAGCTTATGGGTCAAATAAAAAGCTAAGGCTTTAACCCATGCTGATGATGACCTAAAATTTATCTATTGCTCTATCAAAGAAAGACAAAATTCTAATTTTATCAGGGAGCTTTCTACCGAGAAGGGAACAATTCCTAACCATATTGCTATAGCTAGAGAAATCTGTAATTTTTACTCTTTTCTTTTCGATAAGAATGATTCATCCTCTATTGTCATATATGATATTCTAATCGGGAATATTATAACTATTGACTAAGGCTGTCAAAAAAGCTCGTTGTTCGCGAATAGCTCGTGTTCGGCTCGTTAAGTAGCTTATGTTTGGCTTGTTCGTTAACCAAGCGAGTCAAACACGAACAAATATTTCAAGCTCGATTTATAAATGAGCCGAACATGAACAATCCTTCATTAGATCATATTCAGCTCAATTTAGCACGAAATAAAAAATATTTTATTATATTAACATATATTAATATATATATACAAACACATATATATTTTATAATTGGAAGTATGATTTAGTGGTTAAAATTTTTGTTATGCAAAAGATTGACCGAGGTTCAAATCCTCCCTCTTATAGATTTTTCGGATTATTGCATTTCGAGCCATTTCGAGTTTATACGAGCCATTTCGAACAATTTGAGCCAAATACGAACACTGGAATTTTGAACCATTTCGAATACGAGCCGAATACGAACAATGCAATTTTCAAATGAGTCGAACACGAACAAGGATTTGGCTCGCTCAAGCTTTGCTTGTTTACATCCCTACCCTTGATCAAGTTTCAGATTTAAGTCTCCCCATTTGTGATCAAGAAATTTTTACTGCTCTTAAGGATATCAAGGGCAATAAAACCCTTGACCTCGATGGATTCACTGCCAAATTCTTTACTGATAGCCGTGACATTGCTGGAAAATAATCCCTATTAGGTGCTCATCACTTCTTCAAGGTGCATAAATTTCCATACGTGTTGGAACACACACTTATCATACTCATTCCTAAGGTCACGCACTCCAACTCCATTTTTGACTATAGATCGATATCTCTTTGCAATAACTTCTATAAAGTTATTGCTAAAGTCCCGACAAATAGAATGAAGAGAGTGCTTCCATCTATTATTCATTGCGCTCAGTCTACTTCATCAAAAATAGGGTCATTTTCGACAACATCACTTTGGCTCATGAAATTTGAAACACCTCCAACGCAAGCTGCAAAGCTAAAGTGTTTTGTGCTAAGATCGACTTCAAGAAAGCTTTTGCTTCAATCAATCGCCAATTTATACTACATAGAATGAAATAAAAGGGATTTTTGTATCTGTTTATCAATTGGATTGAAGATTTCATATCTAATGTTTCTTTCTCTATTGTTCTAAATGGAAAAATTAAAGGATATTTCAACTCCTCTAATGGTCTTAGATAGAGATGTCATCTATCCCCCTTTCTCTTCACTCTTGCCATGGATTTCTTCTCTTGTCTCTAAGACAAAGAAGTGTGCAATGAGATACTTCACTTTATCTTTTGGCCATTTTTCCGTTTCTCACCTTCTCTTTGTCGATGACCTCCTAACTCTAAGTGAAACCAATTTTCAAACCACTTAAGCCCTCAAAAATAAATTGGATACTCTTTCTTGTGTTATGGGGTTAGAAATTAATTATATTAAATCCATTGTTTGCTTTTCAAAGGCTACTAGTTAGGTTGCCTCCTTTTGCTAAATTTTAAATATTAATCAAGGTATGTTTCCTTTCAAATTTTTGGACTCCCTTTGACAGTGAGTACTCTTAAAACCACACACTTTAGCCCCCTGCTTGGCAAACTACATTCTTGGCTGGTTGGTTGGAAATTAAAGCGTCTTTCTTATGGTAACAAACTTCAACTTATTAGAGCTTCCATCAATAACTATATCTTCTGCTGGTTCAGAGCTATTGCTTTATCTAAGTGCATTTGTAAGAAGATTCCCTCACTTATGGGTAAATTCTTCTATAACTCTGGAGACCACAACAAGATTCATATGATTTCATTAGAATGCTAGGGCTTATAGTTGGAATCTCTCGGTGGAAATCTTTATAGTTGAAGATTCCCTCATTTATTAATTAAAGTTAAAACTATGGTGGCATACAGACTCTCTCAGTGGAAATTAAAAACCACTTGGTCAGTTCATATTTTCCATATGCTTTAGCTTTAGAGAAATAATGGTTTATAATCCTCATGATTTTTGAGATTGTCAACAGCTTTCTTATTGTTATTTCTAGATTTAGGGTTCTCTTTTGCTGAATTTTGATGTATCTCTCCTATGTTGAGTTCTTACAGTATGGTGATTCTCTCATGAGTTAAACAATGATGAGTTTCTACTTGTTGTTGTGATGGAGCTCTTTCTATTTTTTCTCACCTGGATTGCTTCTAAGCAACGAGTGGGTTATTTTATAGAATTTTGGCTATTACTTTTAGTTTTTGTTCAGTGTTTAACTAATGACTGTGGTGTTTTAATTTAGAGTCATTGGGACATCACGTAGATTTTAGGGGGTGCACATTAAAGTGATGGGTATGATATTAAGGTATAACGTACAATCTCAAAAGATGAAAACATCAGCATACAATAGACCTGATTACCTAGTAAGGACCCCTAAGGCAGATGAGTCTTCGTATATACCAAAGATCTTTCCCCTACTTTATATAGAGAGGTAACACAGAGTTTATTTTATGTCGGGTTCTTTAGTTCCCTATGGAAGCAAGCTTCTATAGTTAATTACATTTAAGAAAATAGAAATCTCTTAAGAACACTCTCGATTAGAGTAATCAATAAATACTTTTAAAGATTTTAAAGTTAAACTATCAAAGGATTGGGTTTTCATGAAAGTCAAGTGGGACAGTTCAAGGTGAAAGACTTATTTATGGATTCTAAAGGAAGATAAATAGGGAGCACTCATGATACTAGGAAGCATAGTAAGTGCCCCAATATACCCTATAGTGAGGCTTTACATATTTGAAAGAGAGAATTTATTTTTGTTTAGGTTGGAATCTTTATTAAAATGCTAGGGATTATAGATCAACATAAGATTATGAAAATTCTTGAGAGGTGAAGACTTATACTCGTAGCCCAAAGAAAACAAATGGCCTCAGAACCTAAATCTAGAATGCTTTAGCACAGGCTAAAAGCATGACTTAAGTGTAATAAAAAAATGGAACATAGTGGTTTACCTCCACAAGAGAGGATAAATCCATCCCAACTCTTATGGACTTACAACCGTCTGGAGTGATCGCCAGCTAACACCTCATACGCTTTAAAATCATGTAGGCTGGCCTTATGTAAGTGCAAGATAGCTAGACTATTATTTGATCATGAAGGGAAACTAGAGTCTTAAACTCACTCCCTAAGAGATTAGATCAAGACTGACATGAAAGTATGACCTAGACTAATGCAAAATTTATAATCTATTACACCGGTTTGGCATATTCATTTGGACAAAGGGTTGGGACAATTATTCTTATATGCATGATGAAATAATATTGTGAGCTAAATTAGAGAGAGAGAGGATGTGTTCTCCACTACAGGGGATGCCCTTAATGGTCAAGCATGCCCCAATTGTGCAATAATGGAGACCCTCCCTATTCAAGAGTGAAATAAGATGTTATACATGATGTTATAACATTCAATATTCATCTAAGGGGTTGCTAAATCTTTTATTTATCTTGATTATAAGCCTATTCTTTAAAGTGAGGTTGTGAGTTATATTTAAAATTTGATTATGAGTTGTTTAATGGGGGTAGAAAAATTAATTTTATCTTAAAGAGCCTACCGCATTCAGGCCACATGTTCAATTATCAAACTTTAAGAAACTTATGAAAAATATGCCATTTATATTGCACAAATTAAACACAATAATCAAACATTCATAAATTTTTATGAAAGAGTTCTTGTTGTGGCGTAGTGTCCTAGTAAGCGAGGAGGAGCGAGAGCAAGAACCTACCTCAAAGGTCAGGGAGATTATCTCAGAGGCCAAGATAGCCTTCCCCTTCAGAGTGGGGGAAACTAGTGAGGAGGTGCTAGCCCTCGCTAGGATTGCAGCGGGGGCAACAACAGACTGAACGACTGGCACTATGATTATTGGCACCAAAATTGTAATTAGTACTGAAATAGACATAACTGATACTGGCACTATCATGGGAACCTCTATGGCTGTGGTGTTTGTTTTCGATTATATGTATGTAATACATCACGCAGATCTAAGGGTGTACTTATTAAGATGATCAGGTACAATATCAAAGAATGATGCACTATATCGAAAGATATAAATCACCACTACAATGCACCTAATCATCTAATAAGGCCTGAAGAGTCTTCGAATATATCATAGATTTTTTTCCCCTACTTTACATAGATGAATAAAGCAGGGTTTATTTAAACCGGGTTCCCCCATAGTTAATTACATCCTAAGAAAGGTGAGTTTCTTATGAATGCTCTCAATTAAAGTAGGCAATTATTATCTCCAAGGATTTCAAAGATATGACTATCAATAAATTGGCTATGTTTGGAAAATCAATTGGGATAAATCAAAAAGGACAGACTTATTATTGAAGCCAAAGGGGGATGAGTAGGGAATGCTCATGAAACTAGGAAACCTAATGAGTATTCCAATCTATCCTATGGTTAGGTTTTATATGTTTGAAGTAGAGGAGAATTATATGTTTAAATTGAAATCTTATTAGAAAGCTAAGACTTATAACCTCACAACACAAGGCTATGGAAAAGCCTAAGAAGTGAGGACATATGCTTATAGCCCGAGGGGAAATAGGAATCTCAAATCCTTAATCTAGGGAGCTTTAGCAAGGTCTAAAGCATGTTCTAAATCTAAGTGAATATGGGTATATGGGTTATCTCCACAAGAGAGGGTAAACCACTTGACTGCTGGACTTACAACTTCCTGGAGTGGCAACTAGCTAACTCCTCCTACGGTTTAAAACCATGTGGTAAAGTTATTTGATTTTGCAAGATGGTTAGGCTATTTTTATTAGAAAGAAAACCAAGGTCCTTAAACCCACTCCCTAAGAAACTAGAGCATGAGTGGCATGAGTAATGACTTAATCCATTGTAAATTTTATCAATTTTTATTTGATTTTTGACTCTTTATTTTGACCAAGGCCATAGAATTTTATATGTCTAAATGCATGTTGAAATGAGGTTATTGGCTAAATCAGAAAGAAAGAGATATTTTCCATCACAGAGGAGACTCTCAAAGGTCAAGTCTTTCTCTATCATGCAAGGATGGAAACTCTCTCTTAGCAAGAGTGAAGCAATATAGTATGCATGATATTAAGCATACAACATCCAGGTAAAGGATTACTAAATCTTTTAATTATCTTGATTTAATGCCTAGGCTTTATGTGAGGTTATGATTTATTTATAAAATTTAGTTATAAGTTGTAGTTGGGGTAGACAATTTATTTTTTCTTAAGAGCCTAAACAGATTCAGGCCACCCATTAAATCATCATATATGAAGAAACTAGAAAATGACATGCCATTTCTATAGCACAATTGTAAACAAAATAATAAATAATTTATAAACCCAACATAAAAGAATAACAAGCCGGTGAGATCGGGTATCATCGTACAACCCAGAAAGAGAAAAGGGTAGTCGAGCTCTACCCTTACACAACCCGGTATATAAGAGAATAATTACAATTATAAATAAATAAATGCTACTACTATTGGGTCTTCTTATCTTCTTTCTTCATATCTCCTCCATTTCTTCGTTTGGGTTTGCTTCCTCCAAAAACATCACGGAGGCCTCCCACGACAAAGCCTTCTAGCCTCCGCTCATCCTAATCCCCCCATAACACTAATCTTAATTTTTAATGCACAATTACATTAAAAATAGGAAAAAGTAAATCTAACTACATCTAGAAAAAAATGTTAGCTAAACACACCATACAACCCAAGCAGTTATATGTATGATTTTGACTTAACAACTTGCACATGGGTGTTCAAGTCCACCGTCCTAATTTAAATTATGCTTAGGGGTTAAGCAACCTGTAAAGAGAGCATTTATATTTATTTTAAGCACAATCTCTTGTAGAAAATATAATTAGGCTAATCACGGCCTAGCATCCAATCTACAAGGCATACACCCTAACATCCAATCTACAACAATACATCATAAAACCCAACATACGTCAAACCATGCACCGCCCTAACATAAGGCTAAAAGTGGTGACTTAATCTGAGGTGTGTGTATTAAGGTTTGTGTGGTAAGCCTTAACTAGGTTTTGTTATAATTTTTTAAGTAAGAAAGGATTTAATTATAAAGGATGATTTCACTTTAAGTGGCTCAATTGATTTGTAAGTTTTACTTAATTTTTTTTCTTTGTTTCATTTGGCTTACACTTAACAACTAAGTGTTATAAAGACAAGAAAAGAGAGGGTTACACTCTTTTATCCCTACCTTAAGCCACATCTAAAGCATATTAATTAAATTAATTCTCTTCAGTGAATGGCTTATTACATACTTTACTTAGTCATAGGTTTAGGTTCATTTTAAATAGAATTATTCAAAAAGAAAGGCATCTTAAGATTAATTAGAGTCAATTTCTATCACACAACATATGTTTGTCATTTCTTTCCTTCATATGTATCATGCATATGATTAAGTTCTAAACATATCTATACATGCAATATTTTTTTGGCACACTTAAATGCAGGATGCATAAATAATTTTTATAGAAAAAGAGGATTCACATTCATTAGCTAAATACACATTCAAATGTATGAAAGTTCTAAGCAAGTACTTCGCCACTATTTGACCAAATTGGGTTGAGTCAGGTGTTGGTTCAAGTTCAATTGGTTAATTGAAAATGATTGCAGGTTTTAGTTTGAATCAATTTTGGTTTAATTTGGAATTTGGCCAATTTGACCTTTTAGGTCAATTTGTGCTATATTGGGTCAAGTTGACCAATTGGTCAAATTGGGCTTGATTATGGCTTTGGTCAACTTCAATAATTGATTTGGAATGAATTTCAGCCATTGGTTGTAATTAATTTGGGTTAAATTATGATTTGACCCATTTTAGCTTTTTAGGCTAATTTGGGTCAACTTGGGTCAAATGGTCAATTGGGCTTGGTTTGGCTCAATTGAGGGTTTGGTCATGTTCAATCATTGATTATGAATTGGTTTGGATCAATGGTTTCAACCAATTTGGTATATGATGGTTTTGGCAGGTTTAGGTTTCATTTGGGCTAAAGGTTGACTTGGTCAAAGGACCAAGTTGGCTTGGTTTGACCCAATTGAGGTGATTGACCATCCTAGGGTGATTGTTGATCATGATATGAGGCTTGGATGGCCTTGGTTCAATTCAATTTGGGTTGGGTTAGAACTTGGATCAAAAGGGATTCTTTAGGTCACTTTGGGTCAAGTGGATCTAAACGGGTCAATTGGTTTGGTTTTGGCTTGATTCAAGTTTAGTTGAACTCATATATGAGCTTATGATTGAAATATAAATCGAACTACAATCAATTTGGAGTCCAATGGGTTTTAGCTCAATTGAAGTTTTCAAGCTAAAAGGGCTAACTTGGGCTTGATTTAGGTTGACTTAAGTTTGGTTTAGTAATTATAGTTTATGTTTATATTTGGATAAATGATTGAAGGAATGATTGATTCAAGAGAAAATCTATTGGTTTTGGCTTAATTTGGATAGGATTTGGCCAAGTCCAAAAAAATTGGCTAAAATGCTTAAATTAGATTTTGGTTTAATTTTATATTTAATTTTGACTATTTGAATTTATATTTCATTTATATTTGGTAATATAAATGAAGATATAAAAGATCAATGAAAAAATCACTTGAGTTTGGAGTAATTTGGAAGCAAATTTGACCAAGTTTAAGGTAAAAAAGGGCTTAAGTAGGGAATTGATTTTGGGATAATTTAGGTGGAGATTTGGCTAAGCTTATGGTAGTGGGTCATAAGGCTTAAGGAGGAATTTTAGACTTGGAATTTGATTTGAGGATTGAATCATTTGGAATTGGGTTTGAATTGGGACTTAGTAAATGATTGAGTGATTCAATTGATATTTGATAAAATCAATTGAATTGGGATTGATTTGAATTTGACTGAGGCTAAGTCCATAATTTGAAATCAAAGGGCTTAAGAAGAATGTTGATCTTGGATTTGATTATGGGTTTCAATGATTTGGTTTGGAATTTGGATTTAGATATGGTATTTGAGTTCGATTTGAGATTTGGTTTGAGAAAGGAAGCATGGATTGGGTTTAGGCTATAGGGTAGGTAAGTCTTCCTAAGTCCCTAAGGCATAACCTATTTCTATGCCTAACCCTTCTAAGTCTCTAGGCTTAGGTTAAGTGTTCACCTAATCACTAGAAATATCATAAGACTAAGGAGCTCTTAGTATCTACAAGAGTCTTACATCTATGATGAGGAAGTTGAGAACTCACTCCAAAAGTGAGGTCAATAATGGCCTTCTCTTAGTGAGGGAAACTCTAAGTTAGGCAGAATGTCAAAATGAAGAAGTAGCTTCTGCCCTACCACCTCCTCTCTCGACGGTCGTGAGTCCTTGCCCCTCACAGGTGACTCAGATGGCCTCAAATCCATGGCTGAACTGGATGACATGTGTGGTGGTGTTGGTGAGTATGGACTGATCCAAGGCCAAATCTACACCAGTTGAGAAGGAAAAGATCCTCTTTCCAGCAGACATGATGAAAGATTGACAGATGAAGTAACGAAGGATTGAACTAATATCTCTGCATTTGTTGAAATAGAACTGAATCAGACCCTTTGCTTTAATGGCTGCCTTCAATCATTGATTTTTTATTTTAGAATTTGAACCCACACTTAATGAATTTAGGTATGCTAATTGGGGCTCATTCAATTGAAGAGATTTTGATGTTTGAGGAGAGACTTTGCCATAGAATATAATTTTGGTTTGGAACCCACATTCAACAAATTTAGGTATGTTGAGAGGGGTTCATTCATTTGGAGAGACTTTGGATATGAATTTGTTATTCATCCTTTTTTCAATTGTTTGATTTTGGAATTCACAGTTAGCAAATTTTGGTGTGCTAAATTATATTCAAATATATGTTTGAAAATCTTTGAAAACATTTTGTTTGCGAGGGTTGTTCTTCATATCTTTGATATGTTTGATTTGATTTTGATTTTAAAGTGGAATCCTTAACAAATTTAGGTATGTTAAGTAGATTCCAAATATATTTGATATTTGTTTTGATTTAAAATATGAAACCCTTAACAAATTTAGGTATGTTAAGTAGGGTTCAAGTATGTTTGATGTTTTTATTTTGATTTGAAAAATGAAATCCTTACTTGACCAATTTAGGTATGTTAAATAGGTTTCAAGTGTGTTTGATATTTTTGTTTGGTTTTTATTTTCAAAGGGAAAATTTTATTTAACAAATGTGGGGATGTTAAATAGATTTTAATTTGATTTATGTGCTGTTTGATGATGGAATTCTTATTTTACAAATTAGAGTGTGTCAAATGGGATTCAAGTGTGTTCTAATTTTTTATGAATTTTGAAAAAGGGGAACTCTATTTAACAAATAGAATTCAATGTGTTTTAATTTTGAAAGATAAAACATTTTTTTTGACAAATTTGGGTATGTCAAATAGAGTTCAAAAATGGTTTGATTTTTCATGATTTTAGAAAAGGGAACTCTACTTAACAAATTTAGGTACGTTAAATAGAATTCAATTTGTTTTGATTTTGAAAAATGGAGCTCTCATTTGACAAATTTGGGTATGTCAAATGGAGTTCAAATATGTTTTGATTTTGTGTGTGATGTTGCTTTTGAAAAGAGAGAACTCTTACTTAACAAATTTGTGTATGTTAATTGAGGTTTAATGATTTAATAATTTTTTTTTTGGAAATGGGACTCCACTGAACAAATTTAGGTATGCTAAGTGAATTTAATTATTATTTAATTTTTTTTTGAAAGATGTGTTCGAAATATTTTTTGAAGAACTCTCGTTTAACAAATTTGGGTATGTTAAATGGAATTGGTTGATTAATTTTATTTTGAAAAATGTGCATTTGAAAATTTATGAAAAGGGTTCTGATGATGCATATTTGATTTCAGTTTTTGAAAAGGATCCTCATTTAACAAATTTAAGCAGGTTAAATGAGATTTGATTGTCTTTATTATTTGAAAGTTTTATATTTTGCAAACTTTATGTTATGTGGAGAGCATTTTAAAATGATTTTATTTAGAAAAAGTGCTTTTGAAAAATTTTGCAAAAGACTTTACTTATTTAGTTTGAATTTTATTGAACTTTTTTTAATATGGGATGAACCTTGCCTCACCAAGCTGGTGCTAAAGATGTTCTGAGTTTAATCATCTCCTTTCATTTGTTAATTTAATTTTACCTATTGGGGGATGGAATAAGGGTTTTAAGGCCTACATGGAGTGATGTCCTAAAACCTAAAGGATAATGGCTAGCTTTGCTTAAGGATGATATAAGCTAAGTGCCAATGTAAAGAAAGATAGTCTTGGGCTTATATAAAATTTAAGTCCACTATCGATGCTTAGAGACAATAATTGTTGACTAAAGATGAAGAGAGGAACCATCCCCAACGGAGTTGCTAGAAAAATCTATGATGTTTATTTTTAGATGTGTATGGAGGGACACCAGACAAATTGTAGGGGGTACTTATTTAAGTAATCGGGTATGACATTAAGGTATAATATACTATCTCGAAAGATAGAGACATCACCTTTCAATGGACCTAATCACCTAATAAGGACTCCTAAGGCATGATGGGTCTTCGAATGTACCAGAGATTTTTCCTCTGCTTTACATAGATAAATAAAGTAGGGCTTATATTAAACCATATTCTAAAGTTCCCTATGGAGGCAAGCCTCCGTAGTTAATTACATCCTAAGGAAGGTGAATTTCTTAGGAATACTCTCGATTAAAGCAGACAAATATCATCTCCAAATATTTCAAGGCTAGGCTATCAAAGGATTTACTATACTGGGAAAATTAAATGGGAAAGTTCAAGAAGAAGACTTATTTTTGGAATCTAAAGGGAATAGGTAGGGAATGCTCATGATACTAGGAAGCCTAGTGAACATTCCAATCTATCCTAAGATTGAGCTTTATATATTTAAAACTGAAGAAGATTATATGTTCGAGTTGAATTTTATTAGATTGTTATGGCTTATAATCCATCAGCACAAAGTTATAAAAATACTGAAAATGTGAGGATTTATACTTGTAGCCCAAAGGAAACAAAAGTCTTGAATCCTAAATCTATGGAGCTTTCGTAAGAACCAAAGCATAACCTAAATTTTAGCGACAGGTGGACATAAAGGTTCACCTCCACAAGAGAGGATGAACCGTCTGATTTCTAGTCTTATAATCGCTTGGAGTGGCCTCCAATTGACTCTCCTACGATTTTAAATCTAGTAGGCAAGTCTTATGAATTTGCAAGATAGTTGGGCTATTATTAATTTAGAAAGAGACTAAAGTCCTTAAACTCACTGCGTAAGGAACTAGAGCATGAATGGTATGAATAATGACTTAATATAATGCAAAATCTTTTCAAATTTTTTTCAATTTTGACACTTCATTTTGACAAAGGCTTTAGGATTTTGATGCTTATATGCATGATGAAAGTAGGTTGTTGGCTAAATCAGAAAGAAGGTGTGTTTTTCAACACATGAGATGCCCTCAATGGTCAATCATTCCCCTATCGTGCAAGGATGAAAATCCCCTATTTTTAAGAGCAAAATAATATGCATGTATGTTGTGAAACATTCAACCATTCAGCTAAGGGGGTTGCTAAATCTTTTAATTATCTTATTTAAGACCTAGACTTTATGTTGAGGTTATGAATTATTTAAAATTTAGTAATGTGTGACTAATTAGTGTAGAAAAAATAAATATTTCCTAAGAGCCTAATCACATCTAGGCCACACATTAAAGTATCAATCATTAAGAAATAAAGAAAATCATGTCATTTCTAATGTGCAAACTAAACAAATCATAAAATATTTTTATATAACTAACACAAAAGAATAATAGGTTGGTGTGGTCAGGTGTCATCGTACAACCCAAAAAGAACAGATGGGTAGCCAAGCTCTACCCTTATACAACCCAAAATTATAAAATAATAATTAAATTTTATAATGAATGAATGATATGGGGGGTCTCGATTCTTCATTCTTCATGTCTTCATTTCTTTCCTCCTTACTTCTTTGATTTGGTAGGTTTCAAGGCATCACATGGCACCCCAAGATAAAGCCTTCAAGCCAATGCTCATCCTAAACCCCCATAGCACTAGTCCTAATTCTTAATGCAAATTATATTAAAAAATAAGAAAAGAAAATCTAACTACACCTGTAAACTAGAGATTAGCTAAACATCAATACATTCCCAAACAGTTATATTTATAATTTAGACTTAGCACCCTGCACATGGGTAACCAAGCCCACCTGTCCTAACTTGGATTATGCTTAGGGGCTTAAGCAACCTACAAAAGAGAGCACTTATATTTATTCATAAGTAACTCCTTAAGCATAATCCTCAAAAAATATGATTAGGCTAATCACAGCCTAATATCCAATCTACAAAATATACATCCTAACATCCAGTCCAAAATAATACATCACAAAATAAAATATATATCACACCACGCACCATCCTAACATAGAAATATAAGTGGTAACTTAATCCTAATGTGGTGTTAAGGCTTGTGTGGTGTGTATTACAAAGTATTGAAGTTATATTTTTCTAAGTGTAGAAGACTTTCATTTAACATAAAGGGTTGATTTGACTTTAAGTTATTTAATTGATTAGATAATTTTAATTTATGATTTCTTTTATTTCATGTGATTTACACTTAACATCTAAGTGTTATAAAGAGAACAAAGAGGATTGCCCTCTTTCATCCCTACCTTAAGCCACTTTCTAAAGCATGTTAATTCATTTTGGTTCTCTTTAGTCAATGGCTTATTACACATTTTAATTAATCTTAAGTTTAAGTTCACTTTAAAGAACTTTATTCTATATAAAAGGCATCCTAAGATTAATCTAATTAAGTTACTATCACATGACATGTATTAACTCATTCATTTCCATCACATGTAACATGCATATGATTTTAATCCTATGTGTACCTATACATGCAACATATTTTAGTACACTTGTATGACGAATGTATATATGTATTAAAGTTTATATTCTTTTTATGTGATTAAATTATTTAATCATATTAATTTAAAGCTCTATCTAAATTCTTAAATAAAAATATATAAGGATGAGATTAAATAGGTACATGTCATTGTTAATCAGGAAAGTGAGGTAATCAAATGACCTCCTTGGGGCTAGCTAAAGCCTCATATTCCTAATGTCCAAACTATATACCCATTTACATTCAAACATATGTAATTTATATACATAAATATAAGAAAGAAAGCTCCATGTCACATGACTAATTAATCCAAATATTTAGTCAATAATGAATGAATCATTTAATCATGTTAGTTTAAAGCTCTATCTAAATTCTTATACAAAAATACATAAGGATGAGATTAAATATGTATGTGTCATTGTTAACCAGGAAAGTGAGGTAATCAAATGGCCTCCTTGGGGTTAGCTAAAGCCTTTATTTATGGGATGTCCAAACTATATACCCATTTGCATTCAAACATATGTATATTTAAATACATGAATATACAAAAGAAGGCTCCAAATCACATGATTGATCAACCCAATCACTTGATTGATCATGAATGCATGCATTTTTAGTATAAAAGAAGGACTTTCATCCTTTAGCCACACATACATACA
Source organism: Cymbidium sinense (assembly GCA_021442155.1). NCBI lineage: Eukaryota > Viridiplantae > Streptophyta > Magnoliopsida > Asparagales > Orchidaceae > Cymbidium > Cymbidium sinense. The sequence continues at coordinate 78,549,547 of CM038228.1, read as the reverse complement.
CATGTAAAGAGAAATAAGCTACTATGTGCCTTTGTTAACCAGGAAAGTTAAGTAAACAAATGACCTCCTTGGGGCTAGCTAAAGCCTCGTATTCTCGAGATGTCCAGACTATATATTTTGCTATCTCACTACACATGAATGTATATGTAAATAAGGGGAAGAAAAATAAAAAATTATACTTTATTTGATTGAATCATTTATGTATATGAAGCAAATTTTCATCAAAATTCTAGTGTACAAATACATATAAATGAAATCAAATAAGTGTCATTGGTAATTAAGGAAGTGATGTAATCAAATGACCTCCTTGGGGCAAACTAAAGCCTCGTATTCCCAAGATGTCCAAACTATATACTTATTAACATACAAATACATGTAAAACTACACATGAGTTAAGGAAAGAAAGCTTTACTTCACATACCTAAGTTTTAAGCACATGCACACCTATATGTATTCATAACTAGTATCACTCTAATCAATGTAATTGATTTATAAATTTTTTAAAGTAATTTAAATTTATTAGTAATAATAGTCACATATATTATAAATTAATCCAACACATGCAAGCTTACGTAAAGAAATACCACTTGATTTATTTAAATTTGAAAGCGTGAATGTATGAAATCAAATGACATACAACATTTAGTCATGATTGGAAAAGAATAAATAAATAAAAACACAAGATTTCATTCAATCAAATTAATTCTTAAGGATAATCATATTAAATAAAGTCATTTAAAGTAAACTAAAGCTTTCTTAATGTCATTTTTAATTTCATACTTTGATTTGATTTAAGGATGTGAGAAAAGGGTTTGCTGATCTTAACACATTCCCATGTTTGTTAATTCATTTGGTTTAATGAAACATAATTAAATTGATTTTATGGGTTAATTAAGTTGTAGCATACATTAAGTCCATTAATTAACCCTTTCCTATATTACCTTAACATAATTACCCAAATAATTATGAGCCAACATGATATGCATACGCATTGGAAATAAAATTAGTAATGATCCTAAGAAACAAAAAGCACATAATGCAATTGGCTCATGATTAATGGTTAATTAAGCTAAAGAAACTTAATTAAGTATTCTTATGATTTCCCCACACATGTGGGTTGATCATAATTTTCTTAAGACCTCTTTAGGTTATTTAACACCTAAAGATCTACCCAAGACTTATTTAATTTTTGATGTGATTATGATTTCAATTTAGTTAATTAACTAGTTTAATTAATTGATTAATCCTTAATTTGTTTGATTAATGACATGAATTTAGGGAAATAGATTAAGGAGGAGGCCTTAACCTTATCCCATAGGTTCATTCACTATTGGATAGTGATTAACCACTTAATTAACTGGCATTTTATTGTTCATATGATTAATTAATAATTAATTAACTTAAAAGAGTAACTAAAGCTTAATTAGTCAATTTTCCTAATTAACCAAGCAATAAACACCAAGAAAATTATGAGAGGCAGAGGTCATCCTATTAAATTAACCCACAAATTAATTAATGAGTAATTAAGCTAATTAATTTTTTAAATAATCTTAATTAAACTTTAATTATTATTCAAAATTAATTACAAATATTTTTAATAAATTTTTCTCTAAAATACCTTTACAATAAGTATTTAGTTGTATTTTTATGATTTTTTTATAATTAGTTATGATTTTTGGAAGTTTCAACCATTAAAACACATTAATTAAGCCTAATTAACTCTTAATCCCATCGGCAATGCGGCACCGTGATTAGTTGTTTGCATGGTGGAATGTGCTTGTGCACGCCAAATCTAAGATTGGATGATCACGATTAAACCTGCAGTGCTAAAGCATAAAATAGGATAATTCTAATGGATTTAATCACAACAATTCATTCCAATCACACATAACGGATGGTGCGTGATCTCTCGTCTATCGATCAACAAAATACAGACATCGTCTGCCTTCCTTCTATCGATTCGAGCTCACCCGAGCTCGGATCAATCTCAAATCAATCCCACACCTTTGCAAGAAGGATATGAAGGGATTTAATAGCCAAGATCATGCGAGATGTAAGTTTTCTTCAAAAATCGCTAACTCATTTCTACCTAAAGATTGGTTTCAATGACATACCTCACCGGAGCTCAAGACTAGTGCCAAATCTGATTAAGGAAGGTTCGTCTAGTGGAGACAAAGCTCTACTGATCAGCACGAGCTCTAATTTGATGTGGTTTGCTCATAAGGCCAACACCAGAAGCGTAGGTGGTCAGTATTGATTGAAGTCGGTTGTCCAGTGGTTGGAGAGCTTGGGAGGCAATTCATTCTTGCTCGACTAAATCCAAGGAGGGTCTGTGCAAAATTAATTGCACTTTGGTTGAGCTTGAGAAATGGGGATGAATGAAAGAGTGCCATGTTTCATCTTGAAGGAAACCGAGAGTGGGGAACTTGGGGAATCTTGTGAACTCTCTAAGAAGCTCTTGGAGGCTCATCTTAGGGTTCTCTAGCTCTAGGGAATGAATTGGTTATAAATTTCAATCATTTGATTTGGATTTGGATTTGAATTTGGTGTTTGAATTGAATTTAAGGTTTGGTTTTGAGAAGGTGAACATGGATTAGGTTTAGGCTATATAATAGGTGGATTTTTTTAAGTATTAAGGCATAGCCTGATCCTATGGTTAACCCTTCTAAGTCTCTAGGCTTAGGTTAAGTGTTCACCTAAGTGCTAGAAGTGTCTTATAACTAAGGAATTTTTGGTGTCTAGAAGACTCCTAAGTCTAAGAAGAGGGGATGAAAACTCACTCTAAAAGTGAGGTCAATAATAGAGTAATGTCTTTATCTTTCGAGATGGTACATCATACCTTAATGTCATACCCGATCACTTCTATGAGTACCCCCTAAGTTATGTGTAGTGTCCATATGACTCCAAATTAAAACACCACAATAACATATGAAATACAAATTTATAATAAATAATTAAAGCAAAGCAATTAAACATCACTAAATAACCTATTTAAAGTCATTAACTCCTAAAGTCATTCATATAAACATAATTACACTTAAGCCTAATCAAATTCATTAAGTGTTGATTTTTTTAATTTGGGTTATTTAATCCTAATGAGGGATAAAATATTTAAAATTAACCTTTAACCCATCAATACTCACTAAGTCATTCAAAAGTGATTTAAGAAATTTTTATGAATTAATTAAAATTAATTAATTATTTTAACCAATTAAGCTTAAAAATTAAATTATTCCATAAATATAAGCCCAAAAATTATGAGAAAATTACTAAAATAGATAAACATAAAATAAACATTTCATAAAAGTTCTGATGCAATTAGACTTATACCTAGGGATTAATTGAAGAAATGGATAAAACCCAAAATCATTGATTACACTCAAAAATACTTCAAATCAATTAAAAATTTTGATTTCATTGAAAACCCCTTTATTAGCAGAGCACAAAAAAGGGTTGGTCACAATTTTTAAAGCACTACACTAATTGTTATAAATTTTCTAAATCCTAAGACATTTAATGATATAGTTAATTAATAAAAAACTATTAATAGTGACTTGAGAAATAATTAGGATCAAAGGTCCTAATTTATTTCTTTGGTCACTAATATTATTCTAAAAAATATTTTAGCTTTCATGATTAATTTCATAAGTTTTATAATTATATTAATTTTTTAAATACATAAAATGGCCATTTAGAGTTTGAAAAATTGGAATTCTCAAATTACCTAACCAACTGATTTGAAATAATTATGGGAGACAAAGGCCATCCCATTGAATAATCACCCAAAGTTCCAAATCAATTAGCTAAGTAATTAAAGCTTGATTTCACTAACTAAAAAATATCAAATCTTAATTAGTCATTATATACTTAATAAAATTTAATACTTCTATTTTTCTTAGATTCTCTTTTGTCTAAGCTTTCATAGAAGGTTTATTTGTATTTTTTTATAATTAGTTATGATTTTTTGAAGTTCTACCATTTTAATTGATTTTAAGCCTGATTACTCAATTTACACAATATACATCATGTCAACGCTGACGCGGCAGTGCTTTCCACATGGTGTTGTATGGTTCATTACTTAAAACATTCTATGTGGCATGCTGATGACAGCGAACGTAGTTTCATCTCGATCGTTCAATTGTAAATTGAATGGACGAGATAAATTCTATGAATTAAATCAAAAAGTCTGACGTGTTATTGATGAGGTGGATGTTCTCTAATTGGTGGTAAAGTTTTGTGGCCAATGGTAAGAGAGATAAGGCTTGGTGGTTGAACCAAGGTTTGACCAAGGTGAGGGTGACCTCTCCTTGGTCAATGGCTATGCTTAACAGGTTTGGGTCGGGTCTAGTTAGCATGCGTAAGCTCAAGGCATACTAAGATTGTTGTCCAAGGCAAAATGAGTGCTAGACATTCTTATTTTGGGTTTTTGTCCCATATAGATGCCTTGCTTCACTTAGTTTCAGCTGAATCGGATTCACCTTGGGTTTGGTCCACCTAGACAGGTCAAGGGAGACCTAAAGATGAGTCATGCCAAATTTAGTTAGGGCTGGACTTGAGTTGGTTTGGTTTAGCTCAATTGGACCTAATAGATTAATTTGAGTTCAATTAACTTAGGTTGACCAATTGACCAAATTGGGTCAAGAGAGATATTTAGATTAAGTTCAAATAATGATTTGAAGCTTATTGGTACAATTGATCTGATTTAATTTGGATTAAATTTGAATTTAGCTCATATGGGTTCACATGAGTCAAATGGGCAAAGTTGACCAATTTAGTCAAATTAGCCAAATTGGGTTTAATGGGAGGTTGATTCATGTTTCATTGATCATTTGGAGATGATTGATGGATTTGATTTGAATTAACTTATTTTAGGATGAGTTTTAGTTCAATTTGACCCTTTAGGATAAATTAGACTAAATGGGTCAATTAGATTGGGTTGACTCAATTGGCCATAATTGAAGATTGAAAAGTGTTCAATAATAAATTTAGGAATAATTTTAGACATTAGTTCAATCTAATCTGGCTTAGAACAAATTTTGGCTAAATTTGGGTCAAAGGGGCAAATTTGCTAAATTGGGTTCAATTATTTGCAATTAATTGGTGAGCTAAATTTGGGTTAAAAGATCAATTGGTTGATTGTCCAATGGGAATCAATTAAGCTTGAAATATGATCAATGAATTTGAATTGATCAATTAGATTTAATTTGGATTGAATAAGGTTTTGGCTCAATTTGGGTTTTTAGGGCAAAATGGGTCAAGTTGGGTTAAGTGGGTCAATTGATCAAATTGAATTGATTGGAGTTAATTATAAAGTTCAATTAAGTGATTGGAATGGTCATGGCTTAAATCAAGTTGGATTGGATTTTGGCCCTATAAGGTTCAATTGGGTCAACATGGGTCAAGGGCTAAATTGATGCAATTTGATTCAATTGGATCATAATTAAGCTTCAATCAAGTTCAATTGAGGTTTAGAGGAGCTTATGTGATTTCAATTTAAAATGTATTGGATTTATTTTGGATTTAACCCTTTTAAGCCTAAATGGGTCAAAATGGGAAAAATTCACCAATTTGCCAGTTGGTGCCTTAATGGGTTCAATTAGATTCATTTGGGCCTGGTTCATGTTTGATTTATAGTCAATGTGTTTGGTTTGAGTGGTTGATTTAGAGGTTATTTTATTTGATATATGTGGTGTTTATTTTTGGATGTATATGAGGGTACACCACGTAGATCGGAGAGGATACTCATAGAAGTCATCGAGTACGATATTGAGGTATGATGTACTATCTCAAAAGATAGAGATGTCACTCTTCAATGGATCTAATCACCTAATAAGGACTCCTAAGGCATGATGGGTTTTTGAATATACCAGAGATTTTTCTTTTGCTTTACATGGATGAATAAAGCAGGGTTATATTAAACCGAGTTCTAAAGTTTCCTATGGAGGCAAGCCTCCATAGTTAATTACATCCTAAGGAAGATTAACTCCTTAGGAATACTCTCGATTAAAGTAGACAATTAGGGTCTCCAAAGATTTCAAGGTCAGACTATCAAAGGATTGTATATATTTGGAAAATCAATTAGGAAAGATCAAATGGAGAGACTTATTTGTGAAGCCAAAGGAGATGAGTAGGGAATGCTCATGATACTAGGAAGCCTAGTGAGCATTCCAATTTATCCTATAGTTGGGTTTTATATATTTAAAGTGAAGAAACTTATATTTTTTTGAGTTAAAATTTTATTAGATTGTTAAGGCTTATAATCCACCAACACAAGGTTATGGAAATACCTAAGAGGTAAGAATTTATGCTTGTAGTCAGAAGAAAACAATAGTATCTGATTCTAAATCTAGGGAGCTTTAGCTTAAGCTAAAGCACGACCTAAATCTATGCGAAGATGGTCATAAGATTTACCTCCACAAGAGAGGATAAGCCACCCAACTGTTGGACTTATAATTGCCTGGAGTGATTGCCAGCTAATTCCTCATATGCTTTAAATTCATGTAGCCTGGTCATATGAATTGCAAGATAACTAAGATAGTTATTTTAATTAGAAAGGTCTAAGTCCTTAAACCCGCTCCCTAAGAGACTAGAGCATGAGTCGTATGAGTAATGACTTAGCTAATGTAAAATCTTTTCGAATTTTATTTCAATTTTGACATTTGGATGAAAGGCTTTAGAATTTTGATGCCTATATACATGATAAAATAAGGTTGTTGGCTAAACCTAGCTAGAAATGAGTGCTTTTCACCATAAGGGATACCCTCACAGGTCAAGCATTCCCTTATCATGCAAGGATGGAAATCCTCTATTTTCAAGAATGAAATAATATGATATGCATGTTGTGAAACAGTCAACCATTCAGCTATGGGGTTGCTAAATTTTTAATTATCTTATTTAATTCCTAGGCTTTATGGTGAGGTTATGAATTATTTAAAAGTTTAGTTGAGTCGTAGTTGGGTAAAAAATTTATTATTTTTATCCTAAGAGCCTAATCACATCCATGCCACACATTAGAACATCATTTATTTAAGAATCTAAGAAAATCATGTTGTTTCTAATGCATAATTAAAACATAATATCAAATAATTTTACCATAAAGAATAGCGTGGTGTATCAGCATAACCCAAAAAGGAAAAATGGGTAGCCAAGCTCTACCCTTATACAACCCCAAATTACAAAATAATAATTACAATTTATAAATGAATAAGTGCTATGGGGGGTCTTCAAGTCTTCATGTCTTCATGTCTCCTTCATTTCTTCTTTTCCCTTTGATTTGGGGGACTTCAAGGCCTTACATGGCACCCCAAGATAAAGCCTTCTAACTAATGCTCATCCTAATCTCCCATAACACTAATCCTAATTCCTAATATAAAAATATATTAAAAATAGGAAAAGTAAATCTAACTACACCTGCAAACAGATGTTAGCTAACCATACATACATTCCCAAGCAGTTATATTTATAATTTGAACTTAGCACCCTACACATGGGTAACCAAGCCCACCTATCCTAACTTGGATTATGCTTAGGGGTTTAAGCAACTTGCAAAGAGAGCATTTACATTTATTTTTAAGCATCCCCTTAAGCAAAATCTTTTCCAGAAAATGTGATTAGGCTAAGAATGACCTTATATCCAGTCTACAATACATACACCCTAACATCCAGTCTACAATATTACATCACAAAACAAAATATACATCACACCATGCACCGTCCTAACAAAAGCTAGAAGTGATGACTTATTTTATGTGGATGTTAAAGCTTGTGTGGTATGTCTCAACTAAGCATTAATGTTATATTTTTTTTTTAGGTGTAGGAAGATTCAATTTAACACAAAAGGTTGGTTCCACTTGAAATTGTTTAATTGATTTGAGAATTCTAATTTGTGTTTCTCTTTATTTCATGTGGTTACACTTAGCAACTAAGTGTTATAAAGAGAACAAAGTGGATTGCCCTTTTTCATTCCTACCTTAACCCTCTTCTAAAGTACCTTAATTTGATTTAATTCTCTTTAATGAATGGCTTATTAAATAGTTTAAATTATTCCTAAGTTTAGGTTCACTTTAAATAATTCTATTCAATGTGAAAAGCATCTTAAGATTAATCTAATTAGATTACTATCACATGACACATGTTAAATCATTCCTTTCGATCACATGTAACAAGCATATATTTTAATTCTAAGTGTATATGTACATACAATATATTTTTAGCACTCTTAAATGATGAATGTATATATATATATATATATATGTGTGTGTGTGTGTGTGTGTGTGTGTGTGTGTGTTTTTTATGTGTGTGTGTGAAGTTTATATCATTTTATGTGATCATATTTAATTTAAAAGCTCTATCTAAATTCTTATACAAAAATACATAGGGATGAAATTAAATATGTATGTTTCATTATTAACCAAGGAAGTGAGGTAATCAAATGACCTCCTTGGGGCTAACTAAAGCATCATATTCCCGAGATGTCTAAACTATATACCCATTTGCATTCAAACATATGTAAATTTATAAGCATGAATATAAGAAAGAAAGCTCCAAATCTCATGACCAACTAATTCAATCACTTAGCCAATTATGAATGCATGTATCCCTGATAAAAGAAAAGGGATTCTAGTTCCATAATTAAATGCACACACACATGTATGAGACATAAGCTAGTACATGTCATTATTAACCAGAGAAGTGAGGTAATCAAATGACCTTCTTGGGGTAACTTAAAGTCTCGTATTCCCAGGATGTCTAGACTAAACACTTTCTTTTCTTAAATACATATGGATGTATACATAAATAAAGGAAGGAAAATCATGCAAATGTTGTGTTTTTATTTGATTGAAATATTTATGCATATAGAGTAAAGCTCTATCCAAATCTAATATAGGAACACATGTAAATGAAATCAAATAAGTGCGTGTCACTATTAACCAGTGAAATGAGGTAATTAAATGACCTCTTTGGGGCTAACTAAAGCCTGTGGGATGTCACTATACTTATTAACATTCAAATACATGTAAAACTACATATGAATTAATAAAAAGAAAGCTTTACTTCACATGTCTAAGCTATAAGCACATACAAACCTATGTATATATTCATAACTACTATCACTCTAATCAATGTAATTGATTCATGAACTTTGGAGAAATAATTTGGATTTACTAGTGATAATAGCCACACATATTATAAATTTATCCAGCACATGCAAGCTTATATAAAGGAAAACCATTTGATTCAATTAACTTTGAAAAGATGAATGTATGATTTCAAATGACAATATTTAACATGATTGGAAATGAATAAATAAACATAAATACGTGATTTCATTCAATCAAATTAATTCCGAAGGACAATCATATCAAATAAAATTATTTAAAATAAACTAAAGTTTTTTTATGTTATCTTTAGCTTCATGTTTGATTTGATTTAATGATGTGAGAGGGGGTTTGCTGATCTTAACCCATTCCCATGTTTATAAATTATTTTGGTTTAATGAAATGTGATTAAGTTGATTTCATGAATTAATTAGGTTATGATATGTATTAAATCCATTAATTAACCCTTGCCTATGTTACCTTAACATAGTTATCCAAATAGTTATAAGCCAATTTAATATGCAAATGAATTTAAAAGTAAATCAGTAATGGTCCTAGAAAATGAAAGGGCCTAATGCAATTAGCCCACAATTAATGGTTAATTAGATTAAGGAATTTAATTAAGTACTCTTATGGTTTTCTCACATATGTGGACTAACCCTAATTTCCTTTAGGTTATTAAACACCTAAAGCTCTACCCTTTAATTAATTAATCAAAATCAAATGTGAATATAATTTTTTAATTTGGTTAATGAAATCATTAATTAATTAATTAAACCTTACTTAATTTAAATTAATTATTAAATGAAATGGACTTAGGGAAAGATTAGGAAATAAGTCTCCCTATTCCATAAGTCCATCCACTATTGGATAATGATTAATGTGTCTAATTAATTAATTAGTTTACTGTTCACATGATTAATTAACCTTTAATTAAATTAGAAAAGTAATTAAGGCTTAATTGGCTAATTTTCCTAATTAATTAACCAATAATCCCCCAAAACATTTGGGGAGGTAGAGGTCATCCCCTTAAACAGTCTTAAAAAATTTGGGGTTAATTAATTAATTAATTAGGGAGTAATAAAACTAATTAATTTTTTAATTAAACTCTAATTAAGCCTTAATTACTATTTAAAATTAATTAAGAGTATTTTTAATAAATTCCTCTCTGAAATATATTAAAAATGAGTATTTATTTATATTTTTTTAGATTTCTCTATGATTTGTTATAATTATTACAAGTTTCAGCCATTAATTTCATTTAAAAATAAGGCCTACTTAATCCTAATCCCGCCACGTGGTGACACGCGCACGCCACAACGTGGATTGGATGTTTATTTAAAGCGCGTGGTTGACGTAACTCTTTCAATCTCCACCGCCGATTGATCGATGGCGATCCATCCCACGGTTAATAATGAATTAAAGCAACTTGATCTAATGGATCTAATCATGTCCATCCATTCCGATCACATGGAACGAACTATGCATGATCTATCATTCCATGGCGAAGGAAAAGCGTCGCATTATCCAGCTCCTCACTAAGCTCAATCCATTCCAAATTGATCCCACACAAGGATAATGAGATCAAGGGATCCAACACTCAAGATCATGCAAAATTTAACATTCCTTTGAAAGCTCCAAAAAATTTTCAAGGAAGCGTTTTATGGCATACCTCAGCCGATGGTGGTGTCATGCTTTGAGGAAGCTTCCTAGTTGAGATGAAGCCTGAGTGCAATTGATTGTTCCTCATTCACTTAGGCCAGACCATCCTTTGGAGGCTCGTTCTTTATCAAAGTGACATTTTTGGTGGGTTTGGAGCTCGGGGGAAGCTTCGGGTAGCTTCGACGGGTCAAAGAGATGATGTGTGCGAAAGGAATTTGGTTTAGATAAAGTATTGAGGAAGTTGGGATCAGACGATGGGTGTCTTATTTTGAGTGTGCTCATAAATGAGAAATTCGATAAGGGGAAGCCTTGAGAATGCTCTGGAGCTCGGTAGGGAGTTTGAAAATGCCTTTGGAAGCTCTCACGATTTGAATGAGTGTGTTTATCGTGCGAATTATGGGGGTATATCTCTCATTTCTTTGTGATAGATGGACAAGATTATTTCTTATTTTTTGGTCAGCCGCCTCCAGAGTGCTTGAGTGGTCGCCATCACCTCCACGTGATCGACTTGAGTGGTGGAAGGGTTGGGAGGTGGCTCAAGGAAAATGTTGCTTGATCTTTGTCCATGGGGTTATCGGCTTATGAGGGAGGTGAGTTAACTCACCTCCCTTTATTCCATGGCAAGCCCAACCCACTTAAGGTGGGCTAGGTGGCTAGGTCAGACCCTAAAATGGGGTGCTTGATGGCTGCCAAGGATGATAGACGAGTGGACTTTACTATTTTGGGAAGAATCTTATGTGAGGTGGCATATCTAATAGAGATTATCTTGGGTTTCACTCAAATTAGGTTTGGGCTAGTTTTTGAGCTGATCCCAAGTGGGTTTGGGTCGAGTTTGGTCAACTCCTAAGGTACCATGGGTTGGTTTCAAGGGATTTGGCTCAATTTGGGTCATATGAGTTACTTTGAGTCATGTCGGATTAGGTTGACCAATTGGTCAAATTGGGTCAAACCAAGGCTCAGGTTAGGTTCAAATGATGATTCGAAATGTTTTGGTTCAATTGGTTTCAATCAATTTGGCCTAGATTTGATTTTGGCTCATTTGGATTCATATAGGTCAAATGGGTCAAGTTGACCAATTTTATCAAATTGGTCAAATTAGCTTGGGTTAGGTGTTGGTTCAAGTTTAATTGGTCAATTAGATAAGATTTTAGGCTTTGGTTTGAGTTTATTTGGATTTAATTTAGTTTTAGGTTAATTTGGGCTTAGTTAGTCAATTAGGTCTAATTGATCAAATTGGGCTCAATTATGGCTTTGGTTAAGTTCAATAATTAATTTGGAATGAACTTGAGCCATTGGTTGCAATCAATTTGGGTTGGATCATGATTTGACCTATTTAGGCCTTTTAGGTCAATTTCGGTCAACTTAGGTCAAATGGCTAATTGCATTTAGCTTAATTGATGGTCAAGTCATGTTCAATCATTGATCATGGGTTGGTGTGAAGCCATGGTTTCAATTGATTTGGTATAGGGTAGGTTTTGGCTAGTTTGGGTTCATATGGGTTAAAGAGTTGACCTGGTCAAATGATTAAGTTGACTTGATTTAACCCAATTTAATGCAATTGATCATCCTAAGATGATCAATAATCATGGTATGCGATTTTGATGGTCTTGGTTCAATCCAGTTTGGGTTGGAATTTGGTTCAAATGGATTCTTTAGGTCACTTTGGGTCAAGTGAACCTAAATTGGTCAATTGACTTGATTTTGGTTTGATTAAGGTTTAGTTGAATTGATATATGAGTTTAGGATTCAAACATAAATTCAACTGCAATCAATTTGGGTTATAATAGGTTTTGGTTCATTTGAAATTTTTAAGCCAAAAGGGCTAAGTTGGGCTTGACTTGGGTTGATTTTGGTTTGACTTTATAATTGTAGATTTCATTTATATTTGGATAGGTGATAGAAGGAATGAGTTATTCAAGGAAAAATCTAGTGGTTTTGGCTTGATTTGGATAGGATTTGGCTAAGTCCAAGGAATTGATTGGGACTTAATTTGATTTTGGATTTAGTTTTGGTCATTTTAATGTATATTTCATTTATATTTGGGAAGATAATTGAAGGAATAATTAATTTATAAGAAAATCAATTCAGTTTGAGGAGATTTGAAGACAAATTTGGCTAAGGTCATGAAGGTAGGTCAAAAGGGCTTAGGAGGGAGTTTGATTTAGTTTAATTTAATTTTGATCATGAAAGTGTAGATTTTATTTAAATTTATGAAGATGATTGAATATATAATTGATTCATGAGAAAATCAATTGATTTTGGGTTGATTTGGCTAAGCTAATGTGATTGATTTATATGGCTTAGGGAGGATTTGGCATGATTCGATTTAGTTTGATTTAGTTTTAGTCATTTGATATAGATTTAATTTATTTTTAGGAACATAATTGATGGAATAATTGATTCATTAAGAAATCAATTGACTCTAGAGTGATTTGAATGGAGATTTTGGCTAAACTCATGAGACTGGATCACATGGCTTAGGGAGGATTTGACATGATTGTAGGTTTTGGCAAATTGGACTTGGAATTGTGTTTGGTTGTAAGTTTGATATACAAATTGAAGGGTTGAATTGATATTTGGGAAAATTAATTGAGTTTGGATTGATTTGAGTTTCGCTTATGATAAATCCATGGGATTCAATCATAAGGCTTATGAAGGATTTTGGGCTTGGATTTTATTATGGGCTTCAATCATTTGACCTAGAGTTTGGATTTTGATTCAGATTTGATATTTGAATTTAATTTGAGGTTTGGTTTGAGAAGGTGAACATGGATTAGGCTTAGGCTGTAGGGTAGTTAAGTCTTTCTAAGTCTTTAAAGCATAGCCTACTCCTATGATTAACCCTTCTAAGTCTTTAGGCTTAGGTTGAGTGTTCACCTAATCTCTAAAAGTGTTTTAAGACTATGGAGCTCTTAGTGTCTAGAAAAGTACTAGATCTATAATGAAGAGATTGAGAACTCACTCCAAAAGTAAGGTCAACAATATATTAGGAGTGTAAAGTAAATCAAATGTAAGGATTATTACTTTTAAAGTGCTTGGCATGATGCAAAGTTAAAACAAAAAAGTATTTGTGGTGAATTTGAAATACATTGAAGGGGGTAATTTATAGTTCATTTAGAATTAGCTCAATTTGACTAAATTCCAAATGCACCAATTGGTGTAAAGTGAGAACGGTTGCCACACCGTCCACCACTACTATGGTCGTCCCCATCCAACATCGCAGCCACCAACCGCAAGTCATCTACTGCCACCGTCACCCATCCACCACCATCGGTGATAACCCCTATTGCTGGTCACTAGAACCACCACCCTTAATACCAAAAACTACTTTACATTACATTCATTCTGCCAAACAAGAAGAAACAAACTCATGTATTTGTAGAGTTTCCAACCAAACAACCAAAAGTAATCCAAATACTTTACACTACACTCCTTTTTAAGCAACCAAATAGCCCCTTAGGTGTAGGAGTTGGTTTGGGTTTGGGATAGGTAATACTTGGCTAACTAAAGTCGAGATCTAACCATAGGGTTGAACCTTATGAGTCTTTTAGGCTTATTATTAGTGTTCACTTAACCATTATAAGTGTCTTAGCCATAAAGGAACCTTAGTGTCTAGATTAAATCTATGTCTATGGAGATGAATGGCAATCTCACTCAAAAGTGAGGTCAATAATACATTATGTTAACATCATTTTGAGAACGAGGTAAATATTGCCTTTAAAACAAATTTAAAATTATAATCTTCTTTTTAAACCTATCTTTAAACTTAAGAAGGGCAATCCAATCAATTTGACCATCAATAAACTTAAATTACCAAAATTCCCTTCAAATGAAATATGATCATACTTAAAACCAATCACCTAAATGACTTCCCCTTAATCCAATGTGACCCTAAACTACTTTAAGATCAAATTTGACAAAGGATGAGCCATAATCAAGCTTCTATAATTGTTTGGCCTAGAGTGACCCAATCGAGCCCAATCAAATTTAAATGTAAATTTAAATTTTAACATTACAAAAAAATAACTTAGGATTGCTCCTTAGATCAATAAGAAGCCTCTCCACCTCTAAGGTGACTAAAATTGATAAAGATAACCTAGGTTGACCAAATGGGGTCCATATAATAATACTTTTTAATTCTCTCTAAGATTTTATTTTCTAATAAACGTAATGATTATTGAGAAAAGTAAAATCAAGCATCTAAAATCATTGGTTAAGCCCATTAATCCAAATGATCCATTAAGAGTGTGTTGAGTTAAATTTATATAGGCTCCATCCAATTGAAATGAAACTTTGTTAAACCTTTTTAAGGACTTAAATTAATTAGTCAAATCAAATTTAAACTCAATTCAATCCAAATTATTCCAAATGGTTCACCCATTAATGGCACATTGAGAGTATTTTGAGGATTAATCCAATCAAATTCGAACTAGAACTAAGCAAACTCTACTAGGAAGCTCATAAGAGAAACAAACTTTCTAATAAAAAATTAAAACTAATTGAATTGAGTTTGGCCTAAATGGCATTTTGACCAAATGTTGACCCATTTGGATCATATTGGGCTAAACATTCACAATTTACTTTAAAACTGAACTAGATTTGATTAAATCTTTTCTAAAGACCTAAAGTAGTCATTTAACCTAAACTAAAGTCCAATTGTATTTCAATTGAATTAAAAGTCTCATAACTCATTTTTGACCCATTAGAGATATATAAGATTAAATCAGATTCAAATCACATTGCACCCAAGTCAAAGTTGATTAATCACTTTCTAAGTACTTAGTTTAGTTATTAAATTAAAACCAAACCTAATTGAATTTGAAATTAACTCCAATAACCATAGCTTATTTATGACCCATTAACCCTGTTTAAACCAAAACTTAACCAAATCAATTTCAATGATAACAGAGCTTGGCTAAATACTTTGTTGTGTGTTTGGCTAAGTTTATAAACCAAATTTGTCCCAATTAAGCTAACCCAAGTACACCCAATTAGCTGACTCGAGAGCTTCAGTATCTCTATCGGATAATGTGGTCAATGTCTTCCTAAACTAACACCTACACTAAGTTCCCTCAATTCTCTAAGGTATAGTCAAATTGAAACCAAAGAAAATATAGTGCCTTAGAGTTCTCTCCAACCATAACCATCAAGTAATCCTCACCACTTTTCCACTGAGTTATCCATGTGCCTTCATGCTATTAAGGGTTGCCAAAAAAATGATCTCAATTTCTTATTTTAAATGGCTTTAGGGTAGTTAAGTCATTGCATAGCTCATTTAAGCTTAAGAGGGTCACAAAAAATTTACATGAAAGAACTCCCAAATAAATTTGAGAGAATTCTTGCATCACTCATCTTCTCGAGACCCCCATAAACTCAAATGAAATATCCTCCTCCCTTTTCAATCCATGTAATCCAAAAAATAGCCATTACTTGATGAGTAATGATCTAATTGAGTTCCAAAGCTTTCGATGAGGAGGCAAGCAGAGAACTATTTGATGAATCTTTATGTCTTAAATAAAGGTTTCTAAAGTGGCATAACCATTAGACACAGGCTTTAATGAGATAATCAGTTTAAGCCCTAGAAAACCTCCTAGGTATCTACATTTTTCGAAATGAATGTACAAAATGTTAGGATCCAACTGCATAAAACTCTTACATTTTCATTCTTGATCCTTTCCTATGAGAGAGATTATGATGAACTCAATGGTTTAGGTAAAATCAAGGGTGTTTACATGGACAGCTATTGTTCCACATTGCAAGTGGAAGACGATCTGATCATCGTCTATTTTATTTATTTAAAATAGACTAATGAGATCAATAATTGTTCAATCTCCCTCTAGCCAACCGCAGATTAATGCAAACTATCCAATCTTTGATTAAATGACTAGGGTTAACTTACAATTTAACAACCCAATCATATCACTCCATATGAAAAGTGCAACCCAATTAGGTACAAAATGGAATAAGGGTTAAGAAATTAATAAATAAAATCAAAAAATTCCTTGAACTTTAAAAAAAATCACTATAAATGCAAATAAAATCCCAAAAATAAGATTAACGCCTCCATAGATTTAGTGAACGAAATAGAATTTAAGAAAAAGAAAACTTTTAAATTATTTATTTTAATTTGGTAATAATTAAAGAAAAAATAAATCAAATTATTGAAATTATTCATAAAATATAAATTCAATTGACCTTAAATTTACATGAAAGATTCTTTGAGTTATGTGTAACCTGTGAGAATTATCTAATAAGAATTAAATAAATATTTTAATTAATATAAGCATCCTTAGTGGAAATTTTTATAATTTTCTAAAATATATATGAATAAATTTAGAAAACCCCGAAACTTTATATTTGGGTCATTCTTCATTATTCTGAATCAGAAAAGCACTAAGGTAAAATCTTTTATATAAAATAAGTACATATATAAACATTAACAAAGCTGACAATGGTTTTCACCTTAGTTTAGGATCTAAGGTTAATCATTTTCATTCAACTATATTACATTTCCTCACTTCTTGAGTACTATCAAAACTTTGTGCCTATAAAATTCAAGTCATAAATTTCTAATAAAATAATAATTCAAATAAAATAATTTTGAATCACTAAAATTTAAAACCAAACTGTAATATAGTTAGAGCACTTCTGAGCCTCTTTGTTTCTAGTGAGCCCTAATTTTCTTCTTTTGATCTCCAAAACGAACTATTATAAATTAAACCCAATCCCTTTTCAAGCTTCAAATTATTAATCCTTGAACTTAAACTTTAAAAATCCTAAGATTATTTATTACTATTTTAATCAAGATTTTACTTGAATTCTTTTTATAATATATAATTAATTATAGAGATTTGCCTTTATAGAAAGCTTGTATGTCAAACAAAAAAAAATTATTTTAATTCAAAATTTTATGCGAACATATACCAAATTAAATTAAAAAATTTATTGTTATTGTATTTGAATCCATAAAAGATATATATATATATATATATATATATATACCCACACCTCAATGGTGCATCATAAAGCCGAGGAATTTATCAGATGAATGCCCCTAAATAAATTTAAAAATATTTTTCTTTGAGATATATTTTTTAGTCTTCCAAATATGTTCCTGAGATCTCCCTAATGATTTTAATTTTTTATAACTATATTATCAATGTAACACTCACCATCTTGTGTTTAGGACCATATAAAATCTAAGCCTTGGCTTTCTGCTAGATTGCTCCTAGCTTTTGCAAACATAAGGATGCAATCTAGTGGTCAAGGCTATTCAAAAACTCACCATTCACAACAACTCATATTCAACTTACTAAGAAGCTCACATCAAATTTGTTTGCTAAGAGAATAGTTATTGAACAATCATTTTTAGCTCATTTTTTTAATGAGTTAGAGTGCAAAGAGAGCCTTATCTAAATGTGTTTGACTAATCGGCCATCGCCCTGGATGTTTGGGTTTGCTTCTTCCTTCTTCCTCGCCTCCTCCTTCCTCTTGGCCTCTCCTTCCCTCTCAGGCTCCTGTTCTCTCTTTACCACATTTCGCTGACCTCCGGCTCTACCGGAGGTCATCCTCTGGTCTTCGTTTGGAATGGACATTAGTACTTCCAACCCATTTTCTCATACTTCTTCCTCCCAGCCTTCCCCTCATTAGATCAAGGCTCCTATATTCCCTCTTTAGGGAAACAAAGCATCTGGAAAGATCTCCTTTTGTCTCAGAATGATAGAAGCCATGATATCCGCCTCACATATATTCCCTCTGAAGATCAAGAAGTCTCTTTCACAGAAGATGAGCTCTATGTAGGTCAAAAGGAATGGCATCTCTCCCTTATCGGACATGCCATCGGGAAAAGACCTTATTATGGTTCTCTATTAGCCGCAATAAGGAAGAAATGGAAATTTAAAAGTAACCTAGATCTCCTCACTCTTGAAGGGGATTTTTTTCTCTTCAAATTTACCTGTCAGGAGGATTATAACTTGGTTTGGGATAACGGCCCATGCTTCCTGATTGGCTGGCCATTTGTCTTCCAGAAGTGGTCTTGGGATTTCCGACCGACAAAAGAATCGATTACGGAGCTTCCTATCTGGATTAAACTCCCTAATTTCCCTCTTTGCTGATGGAACGAAGCAGGTTTTTCCAAGGTTGCAGTCATATTGTGATTCCTCTGGCGGTTGATAATCTAACTGCCTTAAAAGCCTGTATCACCTTCGCACGAATATGTGTTCAGATTAATACATCATCCTCTCTCCCAGACTATATCAATATCAATTTAAACAAGAAGTTCTCTCAAGAAGTCATTTATGATTGGAAACCACAAATTTTCTCCTCGTGTTGTACCTTCACACTTGATAATCAAACTTGCCATTTGAAGCCTTCCGCTACTAATAGGGGCCGCAGCAAAAGTCGGCCCCCCTACAGGGAACTTAGAAGATCAGTGTCTAATAATATTTTGGAAACTACTAATACAACTACCTATACCCAAGAGGAGTCCACTCCCCTCCAAGATGAAGGACCCAGCTCTCGGGATATCCCTCCAGATGCATCAAACAGACCTACTCCTTCCAAGGCAATCACTGACTTGACTCACCCACCTATCCTTTCCCCTTCTCTTGAGGATTCTCTACAGCTGGAAGTGGACTCCTCATTGATGAAGGAGCATGTGGAACCAACACAAATAGGATTAAATGGTGGCTCCCTTTCTGTGGGGGTAACTACCGTCAGATTGTATCCCTTCGAACAAGGTCAGGATTAATGATAAAGTGCCTAAAACACCAGGGAATCTACAGTCAGAGGGTGAGGCCACTAAATCCTCACTGAATCCTTCACCTTCCACTCAAAAGGCCAATAAGAAGAAGGGCAAGAAGCCCGCCTCCTCTTCTTCTCAATGATTCAAACATCTATGGGATGTTGGAATGTCCGTGGTTTATCAGCTGCGGGCAGGAAGCATGACTGTCGATGGATCATCAATGACTCACACCTTGACCGTATCTATCTTCTGGAGACTAAACTCCATTCTGATATTATATCCAATCCTTTCTCGCTTCTTAACTTCACCATGTTCAACCTAGAAGCTAATGTCTCTAATTTCGAATGTTCCACGGGTGGGCGCATTTGGATCGAATGGAGAATCGATAGGCTTAATTTTGAGCTAATCTTCATGAATCAACAACTTATCCATGGCAGAGTGTCGGCCCCGGGCAATCTCAACTTCCTTCTTACATGTATTTATGCTGAAAATGATGCAAACTCAAGAATCATCTTATGGAACTCTCTCAGAGATTTGGTTGAATCCATCAATAACCCGTGGATAATTATGGGAGATTTTAATTGTCCCCTGAGCAGTAAGGACAAAGCTGGTGGAAATGAGGTATCCCTAAACAACTCCCTTGCGTTTAAAGATTGTATCAATGACTGCAGGCTCCTGGAACTACCAAGTACCGGCCGGTTCTACACCTGGTCTAATCAACAGATTAATAATCCCATTTTCTGTAAGCTCGACCGTGTCTTTTGTAATTCCTTATGGTTGGAGCACTTCCCTACATCTTATTACAATGCTCTTCCACCACTCTCCTCTGGCCACTCCCCTCTAATAACGTTTCTTCAATCACCTTCCTCCTATTCCCACCGTTTCCTTTTCCAAAATTATTGGACTGCTGAGGCTGGTTTTATGAATGATATCATTGAAGTTTGGTACATATTTATCCAAGGCAATCTCTTATTTATTCTCTCCAAAAAGCTCTCTTTGGTTAAGAAGTTTCTTAAGAACAGAAACCGGGAGGCTATCCCCCTTAAGCAGTTAATTACTTCCTTGAGGACAGACCAAGCTAAGATTCTTGAAAGGCTGGAAATTGATCCTTGCAATACCACATTACTACTAGATGCTAATGAAATTAAAGCAAGATACATAGACCTCATTAGGAAGGAGAATTCATGGATTAGGCAATGAGCTAAAGTGCATTGGCTTACTCACTCAGACGATGACCTTAAGTATCTTTATTGTTCTATTAGAGAACGAAAGAACTCCAATCTTATCAGAGAAATCCTCACCGATCAAGGTATAATATCTGATCAAAACATAATAGCTGGGGAATTTTGCAACTACTTCCAGAAATTATTCAATTGTAGTGATTCCCTTATTATTCCTTCACTGGATTTACCTCATGGAAATTGCCTCTCCTCGAGTCACGCAGAAAAAATTGCGGCTGATATTACTGATCAGGAAATTGTTTTGCACTCAAAAGCATAGGAGAAAATAAATCTTCGGGCCATGATGGGTTTAACTCCAAGTTTTTTACAGCTACCTGGGACATTACGGGGAAATCTTTCCTTAATGCTGTTAATTTTTTCTTTAAATATGCTAAACTGCCCAATTATTTTAAGCATTCACTAATTGCTCTGATACCTAAGGTAAAACACTCCAACAACATCGATGATTTTCGTCCTATCTCTCTTTGTAACACATTTTATAAGGTGATTACAAAGGTTCTTGCTGGTAGGCTAAAGAGGTTCCTTCCTTATCTTATAACTCAAGCTCAATCTGCTTTCATTTTTGGGAGAGACATTGCGGATAACATGGCACTGGCTTCTGAAATCTGTAATGGGTTCTCCTCTCTGAAGAGCAACACTCACTTCCTAGCCAAATTCGATTTGAGGAAAGCTTTTGACAAAGTTAATATGTATTCTCTTATACATAGACTCCTCCACAAAGGGTTCCCTATAAGGTATGTTAAATGGGTGGAGGCATGTATTATGGATGTGCCATTTTCTATAGTGTTGAATGGTAACATTACAGGTTATTTTTTCTCCACTAACGGTTTAAGACAAGGATGTCCTCTCTCCCCCTTTCTCTTCACAATAGCTATGGATACTCTTTCTTGTATGATGGAGAAGGAAGTTAACCTCAGGAAGTACAATCCTTTCTCCATGGGTAGTTGTAATATTTCTCATTTTCTCTTTGCAGATGATCTCTTAGCCATGGGAGAAGCTTCCATTGCAACTCTCAATTCTCTGAAGCTCATTCTTCAGCAGCTGAAATTATACTTGGGGCTGGAAGTTAATAAAAACAAATCTTCCATCTGCCTTTCTAGACATTGCTCTAGGGGGGATGAGCTTACAAGGATACTCGATATCAAGCAAGGCACCTTCCTACTTAAATATTTGGGATTACCTCTGGTCAAAGGCCCCATTAAAATGGCTCACTTTGCTCTTTTCAACAGACTTCATGGTTGGCTTGCTGGTTGGAAGAGCAGATTTCTCTCCCTAGGGGGCATACACCAACTCATTAAATACTCTATAAACAGTTTCCTTTCTTATTGGTTCCATTCATTGGCTATACCAGATGGGATTATCAAAAGAATTTGCTCATTTACAGCTAATTTCTTTTTTCATTCAGGAGAAGCTAAGAAGTTGCATATGGTATCTTGGGCTCATACTACCTTGCCTAAGGAGAATGGGGGTACAAGTCTATTGTCTGCCTCCTCACTCAATTTGGTTAGTAAATTAAAAGTCTTGTGGAAATTTTTTAAAGGTGAATCTCTATTTGCTAAGTGGTGTAAGTCAAAATATGGCTCAATTTGGATGGCTAGTTCATGTAGAACTTCACCTCTCTGGAAATTGATTGTAGCTACTGCTCATCATTTTAGAGATAAGATTTTGTATAGGATTGGGAATGGTCAAGATACATCTCTCTTCCATGAATATTGGTGCGGTGGCATCCACAAAGACTTGGTCTAAAGGGATCCAAATCCTTGGACTCCCTGATGATACTAAGGTTTGTTCTAACATACATAATGGACAATGGAACCTTCCTCATCATTTGAGAACAGCTTTTCCTAGATGCTCTAATTCAATTATCTCAACAACTATACTGGGTGGGGATGATTCCATTATATGGTATAAAGCTCTAACTCCCTCTAGTAAGGATTTTAGGGCGGCTGTCTTTGAATCTCACCCATGCAATAATTGGTGCAATACAATCTGATACAAAGGGTATGCTATCAACTATGCTCTATATTGTTGGATGGCTAACTTATGTGGTCTCAAAACATCTGACATGTTAGTGAAAAGGGGTATTGGTATCCATCTTTCTTGCTACCTTTGTAACTCTAACCTCGAATCGCATGCACATTTATTTTTTGAATGCCCATATTCTATGAAGTTAGTTAGAGCTTTAATACCAAATGGAAAATACCTGTTATTACAATCCACCTTACAGCAAGTACTTAGCTTTGTGGATGATCATATGCATAAAATGATCAAACGGCTTCATTTCTTGATTACAGCAGTCTTGGTCTACTCCCTGTGGAGAGAAAGAAATAATTAGATATATACATCTAAGGTTTCCTCGGCTAGCTCTCTTATCCCCCTTATTCGTGTTAGAGTTGCTGCTAAGATGTCTTTCTGGAAACTTAAATCTTCCTGGTCGCAACATGTCAAGGAGCTGCTTCATCAATGGAGATGTTTTCAACCGCCTTAACCTCTCTCTTCCTTCCTCCCCTCCAATTTTTGGTGGACAATGGTGATCATCTGGCCACGCTGTGGTGCTACGTTATTCCTGTCTGGAAGGCCTTCGAGGCAACCTGGGCAGTGTTCATCGTCTGCAGGACCTTAATTCCCTTTCCACTGGAAGGCCAAGAAGGCAACCACAGGAAGGGTTTTTGTTGGTTAGTATGGGATTAGCTGAAAGAGTTTTTTCTACGCTGGTTTTTCTAGTGCAATGATCTGAGTCCACTTTCTGTTTTTAATGCATTTTACTCTCTTGCTTAGATAGTTGGTTCTATAGTCTTTTGGGTGTTCTTTTGTGTTGCTGACTGCTCTTTTGTCTCTGGTGAGTTGAGTCTATTTTTGGGCCTAAGTATTGTCTTATTGTTTCTCTAGTTCTTTGCCATCTCTTATTTGCTCATGTAACCTTCTATACTTTTGGAATATAATGGGCTCTGCCCTCAATCTTTTTCCAAAAAAAAAATGTGTTTGACTCTTTATTAGCTCTCTCTCTCTCTCTCTCTCTCTCTCTCTTATATATATATATAAGTTAGCAGGTAAATAAAATGATTCTATTATATTTGTCTTAATCAAAATTAAGCAAATTAAATACAAATATAATATGCATGAATATGGCAGATATTAAATTTAAGGAAAATTTATAAATCAACCATTCAATACATATGTATTTATAATTTAACTACCCTCTCTATTTTTTTAAACTATCGAATTCATATATTTAGATGTGTCACCATCAAATCTTTGAAAATTTTATAAAAATGAAAAATATGGGTTAAGCTTTTGCTATGAATTTCAATATTTTAAAATCAATTTTGAAAAATTAAGATTGAATGTGATTAATTTATAAATATAGAAGAATAGGATGACTATTATGTAAAAATTGCAAAATTTAAATAGAGAGGTGACCAAATCAAAAAATAATAATTAGTATATTATATAGTATTAAAAATTTAATAAAAATCTAAAAAAAATGGGGAGATTTATATACATACCACATAATTCTTATATATTTATATATCTAACACCTAAAATTAGATATTTACTTATCTAATATTTTTCTATACTTAAAAAGTTACATTTCACTTTTAAAAAGTGAATAAAGTGATATTTTGATGATATTGAAGATTAAGATTATATATAAAAATTAAAATTTAGGTATTAGATATGTAAATATATAAGAATTATCTATATATGTAAATCTCCTAAAATAAATCGACTTATTTACACGCTATCAAAAGTAAAAAAAAAAAAAATGCAATCTCACATAATTTGTAATCACATCGATCGTCAATAAATGAGATCTCGAGAACGTGCCATAAAAGGGCAGGCTCTATATTAAGGTTCTAGGAATCAAAGCGGAAGCACGTGATTTTATTATTGTATATATATATATATATTGATATATATATATATATATATATATATATATATATATATATATATATATATATATATATATATATATATATATAATAATAAATAAGTTTCTCCATTTACAAATAATTAAACGAATCTCGAAAGAAACTGTCTTCGTTTTCGCTATGCTAACGTAGCCTAGCTTTTGGCTCATATGGTCCAGCCTGGAATTAAATAATTAATTAATTAAAATATATAAATAATAGAGGGCAAATCGTCAAAGTAGAAAATTATTAATGATGTTTTAAATATGTCTGTAATGGGCAGTTCCCAGCAGACCAACGACTCCCATTTTCTGTGTGTGATGATATTTTAATAACAATGAATAAAGCTGCAACATATTATATAAATAAAAAAATAAAAATTTATATACATATCACATAATTTTTATATATTTATAAATATAATATATAAATTTAAATATTTATTCATCTAATATTTTAATATACTTTAAAAAGTACATTTTATTTAAAAAAGTAATAGACAAAATGAGTAAATGTCTTTATTATGCTATTTTTATTGCACATAATAATTTTGTGAGATGGTGAAATCTACTGTATATTTTTCACACATTTTTTATCTGTGGTATACTCAAAATAAATTAATTCACTAAATATAAAATATTGCAGATAAAAATATGGTTTTTTCCCCTAAAACAATATGGTATTTTCTTAAAAATTTAAAGATTTTCTCATAAATCAAATAGGTCATGAAAAGTATATTGTTTTCGGGTCGGATATTTTATTTATGGGCGAAATATTTATAATCTTTTTATGCGAAATATTGAATTTCTGTACATGCAAAAAACCGAAATGACCTAAGCTCGGAATATGCCTTGTTAAGTTTCTAAGCTTAGAAAAGATTTCAGTACAATTTTCACACATTTTTCCATTCGTCGTTCTTCTCAATTTAGTGCCCTAATTGTCGTGAAGTCTTTCCTTCTTTCATCAGGTTTCGTTTCTACTTTCCACCGTTCACCATGCAATGTCTCACTTCTGCCAGTCCTCACTCATCAGCGCCATAGTCGACCATGGCCATTTCAATTGCCGATCATTTTACAGTTTTGCAAATTAAGATTTTTTTTTAAAAAAAAATGAAATTTTAAATCTCAAGATCAGATATATTTATCTTAGCTGTAGTGTTGTGTAATGCACATATATGAAATGTTTGTAGAATATAAGGAAACACCTTCAGAGGAAAAGATCTTTTTTTTTTCTCTTAATAGCTTATAATATGTTTTATTTAAGAGAAAATGAGGGAATAAAAAGTAGCTTTATTTAAGTGTGATGTTATAGTTGACATATCATCAAAAATTTGACTAATCAAGCACAAATTTCAATGCAATAATTTGTTGAAAATTTTTAGATTCAAATTCAAAGCCATTCAAACTTTAATTTTAGCAATTGTATAGTTGAATGGAATGTCACTATGAGATGAATCTAATGATATCAAAAGTGATCTAATCCAAATTTAAATAATCTCAAATAAGCTTTTAAAGCATAAACAAAAATTTTGAAGTATTAATTGAATGGCTAAATGATCTAAGAATTTAGTGTATTTATAGTTATAATGAGTGTATCTATGAGAGAAATCTAATAAATCTAAGATCACTTAATTTTATGACCATTAAGATGCATAAATACCAAAAAAAATAAATATAATTGAAGTGTTCAATATCTTTTGTTCAATCAATTAGTATAAAATTTTTGCAAGGTGTATTGAAATTTCATTCCTAAAATACTATAAATAGACCTCTATTCTCCACAAAAGAGGGACTTGAAGGTTGAAACTTGGAATAGGAGAGAACTTTGTATGAAAATCAACACAATAGCCATCATATTCCACAATCATCACCCAACATCAACTTCCAATCATTATATTCCAATAATGAACTCTTGAACACTCTAACTTGGCTTCTTCTTATAGCCCCAATCACCTAACTATTTATACCCAACTTCTATCACTTGATTACTAAAATGTAACCCCTATCACCCAAATTTCATTATATATAGTTACACAGCCTCGATCATATCGCTATTTTCTAACCAATACTGTGTGATTATCTCAATCTTCTATCACTTCTCTAGAAATCTCTGTAACATATACAAAACAATCATTCTCAATTTCATAATCACATTTTCACAAATTAAAGGGATGGATGGACTCCTATAAATTCAATAATATAGTCAATCTATTTCAATAGAGCTAGTTCATATGATTTTTTTTCTTTTTAGATTTTTCAAATAAAAGATTTATTATTTTTTGAAATTCTTCTTCTATTTGATGTATTATATTCTCATACAAAGCAAGAGCATAAAAATATCCCTCTTCCTTTGTGAATTTTCTAACATACAATAATTTGGCAACATTTGTGAAAAATTCACAACATATTTCAAATACATAGCCAATTACTAATAATTAATCTCTCAATCAAGGACGACAACTTCTAAATATCACTATCACAACAAGATGGAGTTCTCTCATCACATAATTAATTGTATGCTAAGGTTGATTAATTTGATGTTACCCATGACATGCCCTCTATTATGATATTATAGCTCCTCCATTATTGCAACATTATCAAGATCTATTGGATACTATCAGTTCAATTCATTCTTCTCATGCAACTTAGCCTATTGATAATCTTTAAGCAACAATAATAGACTTGGTTCAACCGCACCTTATTAATGTCTCTCATGATGTTATAAGAGATAAATAGTTTTCTTTATTAAAGAATGTTTTTTTAAAAAGAAAGAGATTAACTTACTTCTCATCATAGCTTTCATATTTTTTTTTATTTTAATTGATACTATTATTTAATATATCATCACAATGAGGTTTTAGTTGCCTACTATCAATGTTTATGGAGAGACTTATGATACTATTATTTAATATATCATCACAATGCGTCTTAGCTTCTTGAAATGTCTAATAAGGGTCATAATCTATCCTTGAAACTTTCTAAGATGACCTAATGACTTTTTTTTTTCTTAAGATTATTATTCTTTTTAAGTTATTCAACATTTTTGGAATGAATAGGGTATCTAGCCTTTATTTCTATTTTTAATTTTTCTTTTCTTTTCTTAGTGATATATCATCTCTTATGAATTTATCTACCTCTTGCTCAATTGATGTGTTTCCTTTCTAAATATTAGTCTTCATCATTGTCAACTTCCCTAAACTAAGGCGGCATGATGGATAGAAAAATGCTTAATTATAAGGCTGAGCATGAACAATTGATTCAATAATAATCACTTGAAATAACATTATGAATACTAATTGTGTATCTCCTTATAAGAAATACAAAAAATAAACAACTTAGCATGGATTTTTTTTACTATAATGCTTTAGAATATCAACAAGATGGACAATTATTCCTTCATTGAGTCTAAATATTGATTAAGTTAACAAAACTAGCTATTAGTGGAAGATGGGCTTCTTATATTTATTTTGACTTCTTATTAAACTTATAATACTCGACAAAGGGGGATCAAAGTTACTTTTTTAAAAGAAAAGAAACATATCCACATATTATTTTAATTAACTATATGAGACCAATCACAAGTATGGTTAGATCGATGGTAGTTATAAACTAAAGTTCAGGCATGAGTGAATGCATATTCAACTTAAAGCAAGGCACAAGCCATAAATTTGAACCTATAACTATAATCCTAGAAAATAAGGAGCATATTTTTTAAGCAAGAGATCATTAGTAAAAGTACTAAATTTTTTTTCCAATATTTGATTAATCCTTATTGAATTTTTAAAAAGGGAGTGCCTTAATTAACATAGTTTAGGCTTTTTTATGTAGTCTTGTTAATGGGATTTACACTATAGTTTGTAGAATGTTTAATCATTAGAGCTAATGCATGTGAAATATCATGTTACATCAATTGATGGCATCTTAATAATCATATCATGAAATAGTAGTGTGGTCCATCATCACCATAACAAACCTTACCTAACATTGAAACAGCCTAAGAGAATGATATTTTTCATGGTTGAGTTATATATGTAAGCCTATAAGGAAATAATAAGAAAATTAGTGCTATGTTGATCTTCTTAATTGATGATCACGAAAAAAATAAAGAAGAATAAATAAATTTGTTATGCATGGTTCTATAAGGAAGCAAAATTGATATTATTAGTTATTGTAAGATAAATAAATAAAATAAGGGCATCTATATAAAATCAATATAATGGCCAACCATGTCCAGTATTATAAATTAATAAGAGGAAGATTATGCATAATTAAATTAAAATAAATAGGAATCTAAAACTTCTTTTAAATGTTATCATGCATGCCATTATTCTAGCTAATATGATTATCATTTCTGTGAATTTGACATGGAAGTTATTGAATTATGTCTTATAAAAGAAGCCAAGCATCATCTTAAATAAATTTTTGTCAATAATACTTTGTAGTGAATGTCCTACAATAGTAATAGGGTCAATACATCATTCAACCTTACTAAACACTATCACAAAGGTTGGCCCAACCAAGTTAAAACTTTGAGTGTGTTGTTAAGTTGATTTATCATTGCAACTACTAGAGAATATGGAGAATAGGGGCCATAAGAAGCATTTTCATTCAAATACACTATAAAATATTGTTAATAATTTGTAATGCCTCAATCATTGTACCAAAATCTTGAGTATTTGATGAAGCACACATAAGATGGTACCTGTCTAAAATTCAATTACTAAGATGTATCCTACCAAATGAGGAATACAACCTATTTTTATCAATAATGTACATAGAGACATTCTAAAAAAGATGTGATTTTAGTGGTTCAACTTGATCAATTAATTTCCACTATAAAGAGTAATGGAAATTATATTTTTGAAAAAATATTATGCAAAATAGTTTCTATAAAATTTAGAGTAAGATTATAAACATGTTTTATCTCCACAAAAAAGTTTTAGATCACCATCTTATTATTTTTTAAAGTAGTCATAATGTGTGTGTGTGTGTGTGTGTGTGTGTGTGCTTCAAAAAAATAATAAGATGACTTATTTCTAGCAATTTTTGATCAGACAAATACCTCTTATTTGATGGGACATCAAGTTACATGATGATAAAAAGAAGTAGAACTAAGAAGACTACAATACAAGCAAGTTAGTAAGGTATCATAAACAATAGTTTGGTCTTTTTAGGATCAGATATGTATAACAACACATAATAAAAAAGTTAACATATTAATTAAATGTGATAATTATCTTACAAAGATAGCTAAATGAGGCATGCTTCTAATTATTATGGTTATGATGATACCAATATGGACAAAGCTTTAGGTAGAATGCAAATTTATTATCTAATTTTGATTTGATTTAATATTGATAACCAAATTAAAGTAGTGAGATTGATTGTTCTAGGAGATTAAGATGGTGACCTAATATTTGTATGTTTAATTTACTAATATCAAGTGAACTAATTATTAAAGTGAATATTGAAATGATTATGTTTTAACCACAAGATCTTTTCTAAGTACTAATAATAAATATTAAGAAGAATAAAGTCTTACATTCTATAATTTTAAACGATGGCTTCTCTTATGTGAGATAATATATTGTCACTTAACGAATTCCTCTTTTATGATTCCTACCTTCTATAATCAATCAATGCACTTTAATTCTTTTATTTGACTTTGTTTTCCCTTCTTCTATCCTTTGTTCTTTGTTTTAGTCATCCTATATTTCCTATGAGTTGATGAAAGAGTTCTATGGCATAGAAGAAACTCAATGATTCTCATCAAGCACAAGGAAAAGGACAAGTGCCTAGAGTAGTGATGATAATAGTTCATGCAATAAACATGTTGTGGGCTGAAGATCGTGTAAGAGTGATGATTATTCTTCCAAAGGATAAAGTTTCTAATATTTTATAGTGGTTGACCTCAAGAACAAGTAAAATTAAGAAGAATTCTATTAAATTGAAATAAATGCTCAAAAAGATCAAAGCTAAGAAATCAAAAGAAATTTTGATTCAACATGACTAAACCATGAGATGAAAAAAAGCATTTTTTTCAAATTTACCCTTCAATATAAAAAGCTTCAATATTTTATAAAATGTCATCTATTAAAAACATTCAATGATTTGAAAAGAGAGTTCATCTTCATATCTTCACTAGTCAATGCATCAAGCATAATTAATGAATGATTCAAATTTAAATTTCATTATTAGCATGATATTCTAAGGATATAAAGCTCAAGGGATAATCAATTCACTATCAAAGGGCTAACATGATCAGGTGCTTGATGGTTATAGTGGAGCATAAACTTGTGGAACACAAATGACAAGAAAGATGTATTGGTACAAGTGAATGACATGATTGAGCAATGATTGAATATAATGATAAATTTGAGCATCACATAAACAATCCAAAAAAGCAATGTTTGATTTGTTGTGAAGTGTTCAAGTAATAACACTTTATTTTGACATAAAAATGTCCTAATAGAGTAAAAAAAGTCATTAAAAAATTGTAGCAGCTTAAAACATATTAATCAAAGTAATAATATTAATGGTTATTTTTCTAATAGTTTAAGTAAAACCATTATTTTTTATTATTTATGTTATTTATTGGTATAAGACAGTGGCTTTTTAGCTTTTCAAATTCACTTTAGTTTTTTTTTTTTGGAAAAATTAGGGCGTGGCCTAATTTCATTAATCCAAAGGAGAGAATTATTGGAGAAATAGAACAAAAAATAAAGACAAAGAAAATTGAAAGATGAAAGGAGAATAAGGGGCCCAGCTAGACTCAGAGGTCAAACTTCATCAAAAATAAAGTCGACTGTGAAGGGAGCTAAACCTCGACTTAGATGAGCCTTAAAGGAGGGAGGCTGGTAAATGAAATGAAGAGCCCATCTATCATTGTTGACCACACTTTTAGAGTAAGGACTTATCTTAGACTTAGGAACCTTCTAAGTACTTGAATTTTTCTAGTCATAGGATATTGTTAATGGTAAGAGAACACTAAACCCAAGCCTAGAGACTTAGGAAGGTATACCCTAAGCTTAGGATACGCCTTAGGACAAATAGGTCTTACATATCCTATGATCTAAACCAACCCATGCTTGTCCACTCATCCAAAACCAACCTTAAGCCAACACAACCAACCACAATTGAATTTTGTTTCCCATCCAAGATCCAAGCCAAATTGACTTAGTCCCTAAACCTAAGTTAGCTCCATCATGATCCTTTGATCCAACTGAAAGCCTTTTCAAGTAAACCAAATCTAATTGATTTTCACAAAAGCACTCCAACCATTCAATAGACCATTTCAAACTCTTCCACTACTTGCAATCAAACCAATTGAACCAAATAAATCTAATCAACTAAGTTAGCCCATTTGACCCAAAAGGTCCAAATGAGCCAAAATCCAATCAAACCCAAATCAATTATAATCAAGGACACCAATCAATCCTAAATCCATCATTGAACTCTTCTCAACACCCAATTTCACCAATTCAACTCAATCAACCCAAATTGGTCTACTAGACCCAAAGTGGCATAAATGACTAAATTGACTCAAACTTTAATTCAACCCAAATTAGATTAAATCAACCCATCCAATCTTCCATAATGATTGTTGATCATCTTGGATAGCCCAATTGCAATCAATTGAATCAAATCAAACCAATTTGACCAATTAACCAAAGTTGAGCCAATTTGACCTAAAGGGGAAAATTTGGTAAAATCTCATTCCAACCCCAATTGATTGAAACCAATGCTTCTAATCAATCATAAATTAATTATTAAACATGATTCAACCTTCTGTTAAACCCAATTTAGTCAACCTAACTCAATTGACCCATTTAGCCCAAATTGACCTAAAGGGTCTAATTGAACCAAATCCTTCTCAAATCCAAATTGATTCATACCAACACCTACAATCATTCTCAAATGATCAATTGAACCTAAACCAACCCTCCACCCAAGCCAATTTAACCAATTTGACCTAATTGGTCAACTTAGCCCATTTGGCCTAAATGAACCCATATGAACCAAAATCAAATCCACTTCAAATTAAACCAAATCAATTGAACCAATACATTCCAAATGATCAATTGAGCATACCCAAATCCTTGGTTTAACTCGATTTGACCAATTGGTTAACCTAACTCAATTGACTATGGGTCAAATTGAGCTAAACATAACCAAACTTGGCATGACTCATCTTTGGGTCACGATGGGCCCGCCCATGTGGACCCAACCCATGGTGAATCAAGTTTGGGCCAAAACCATTTAAACCAACCCACCCAAATGGGATAAAATCCTCATTTGGGGGGGGGGGGGTGTTGGCAACCACCTTTCGCCCTTCTTTGACATGTTTGACCACCAACCAAACCAAACCTGGCTTGACCATGAGTGGGTGAGCTCACCCATGGCATGCCATTGGTTCACTTGGAGGAGGAGGTACACCCCATGCCACATGTCTGCTCAACCTCTCAAGCACCTCCACCTGAGTCCCTTGCCACCGGCCACCCACCCCAGACGCTAACAAAGGTCACCCAATTTCTGTTCACTTCTCCTCCATCCATTCACAGGAGTTTCCTCTATTGAAAGTAGTCCAAGACCCTTCTAATCCCTAGTGACCATCACTCAGACCAACCACCGAGTGAAACTAAGAGCCCCGTCCGTCCAACCTCATCAAAACCTCACCAAATCCAAATTAACTCTACCCACACCTTTCTCTCACTCCAGCAAGTCAAAAGGAATCGATCACTGATCGATTTAATCAAGAAGGCACTCTAAGACCAGCTCCGGTGAGCTTTACAGTGGCGCTTGGTCAACAGAGGAATCGATGAGGAGGCAGCTCGAGATATTCTCGACAGGGCTTAGTCTCTTCAAGACGAAGCTAACCTCAGTCAACGGACCACCGATCTTTAGCTCCAACGAGGTAAAAATTTAGCAACCATAGATTTTTCCATTAGGAGTTAGTCTTTTGTGAAATAAATTATTATTATACGTGATTTCCACCGTAGGATCTTCTTAGATCTCCTCCCTGCATGTTTTGGAGCTGATCTCGCTGTCCTATGAGCTCCGGTGAGCTCGGATTGAGTGGTGGAAGGTGGACGGTGTCCGTCTTTCAGCGCTCGGGGGATGATGGATCATCGGTCATCCATTCCGCATGGTTAGAACGAACGGTCATGATTTAATCTGCTAGATTTCTAAAATTATTTTCTTAGAAACCATGAGATTAATCTCAAATTAACTGTGTCTATCGTTGTTGAGTCAGCTGCTACGTCAGACACTTTAAATAATCTATCCCGTGGTGCCACATGAAAAGCACTATTGTGTCAGCTTCTGCATGGTGCTGATAGTTTAGGAGGATAATTAAGCATTAAAAATAGGATTAAATGGCTAAAACTTTAAAAATTCATAACTAATTATAAAAAATCCAAAAAAATATATAAATAAACCCATTTTGGAAATGTTAAACATAGAAAATTTAATAAAAATAAAATCCCAATGTTTTATCAATAAATAATGCTTAATTATGATTTAAACTTTAAGCTAACTCTAATTAAGGATTTATTAGTTGGCCAATTGATCTCAAATTTGATAGGTTGATTCTATGGAATGTCTTCTCCATTTTCTTGGAATTTATTGGCCATGTAATTTAAAGAATTTGAAACTCCAATTCTAATTACCCTCCTTAATCAATTTTAAGTTTATTAAAATTTCTAAATAAAAAAAATTAAATGGTTAATAATGATTAAGCATTGATTAATAGTGGGAATGGTGAGGGAAAATAATTAGGACCCATTTTCTAATTATTTTCCTAAATATATTTTCATAAGAGGGTTAATTAACATAGAATAATTAAGCACTAATTAAGAAGAGTTAATGATCAAATCATAAATCAAATTAAATTAATAATGGGTTTAGATAATTCAATTTTAATTTATTAATCCTCCCTTTATGTGTGTGGTGTTTATTTTTGAGATGTGGGACACCATGATCTTAGAGGATACTTATTGAAGTGATCGGGTACGATAATAAGGAATGGTGCACTATCTCGAAAGATAAAATCACCACTCTATAATAGACCTAATCACCTAATAAGGACTCCTAAGGCATGATGGGTCTTTGAATATATTTGAGAATTTTTCCCTACTTTACATGAAAAAGTATAGTAAGGTTTATTTTAAGCTAGATTCATTAAGTTCCCTATGGAGGCAAGCCTCCATGGTTAATTACATTCTAAGGAATGGGAATTCCTTAACAATACTCTCAATTAAAGTAAATAATTAGGTATCCAAATATTTCAAGGTTAAGACTATCAAAGGATTGATTATGTTTGAAAATCAAGTGGGAAAATTCAAAGAGAGGACTTATTTTTGGAATCCAAAAGAAGGAAGTAGAAAATGCTCATGATACTAAGAAGCTTAGTGAGCATTCTAATCTATCATATTGTAGGGCTTTATAATTTTTGAAATTGAGAAGAAATTTATGTGTTAAAGTTGACATTTCATTAGAAAGCTATGACTTATAATCCCACAACACAAGGTTGTGGAAATGCCTAAGAGGTGAGGATTTATGCTTATAGCCCAAAGGAAATAGCTATCTCAGATCCTAAATCTAGAAAATTCCAACACAAGTTAGAACATGACCTAAATATAAGCAATGAGCATAAGGTTTACTTCCACAAGGGAGAGTAAACCGCCTAGAGTGGCCGCCAGCTAATTCCTTATATGCTTTAAATCCATGTAGTCCAGTCATATGAATTGCAAGATAGCTGGGATGTTATTTAATTTTAAAGAGACTAAAGTCCTAAACCCACTCCCTAGAAGACTAGAGCATGACTTAGTCTACTAATGCAAAATCTTTTTAATTTTTATTTTATTTTTGACACATTCATTTGGACAAAGGCTTGGGATTTTATATCTAAATGTATGATGAAATAAGGTTATTGGCTAAATCAATGAGAAGAGGGTGTTCTCCACCACAAGGGATGTCCTCACAGATCAAGCATTCTCTTATCGTGCAAGGATGGAGATCCCCCATATTAAGGAAGAATGAATATGACATGCATGATGTGAGACATACAATATTCAACTAAGGGGCTAATTCTTTTAAATATTATTTAAAACCTAAGCTTTATGATGAGGTTATGAGTTGATTAAAATTTAATTATGAATGATTAGTTGGGTAGAAAATTTATTTTATCCTAAGAGCCTACCGCATCCAAGTCTCACATTCAAACATCAAACACTAAGAAACTATGAAAGCATGTTGTTCTAATGTGCAATCTAAACACAACATCAATCAAACATGTTTAAATTATGTAAAATAATAAAAGATCGGTGCGATCGAAATCGTCGTACACCCCGAAAAGAGAAAAGATGGGTAACCGAGCTCTACCCTTATATAACCTGGATTACCAAATAATACATACTATGGGGGTCTTCTTTTCTTCATTTCTTCATGTCTCCTCCATTTCTTCATATCTTTTGTCCTTTGATTTGGTAGGCTTCAAGGCATCACAGGGCATCCCAGGACTAAGTCTTCTGGCCAATACTCATCTAATCCCCACTGCAATAATCCTAATTCCTATTACAAAATTATTTTTTTATATGAAAAAACTAAATCTAACTACACCTACAAAAATAGATGTTTGCTAAACATACATTCAATCCCAAGCAGTTATATCATAATTTGGACTTAGCACCATACACATGGGTAACCAAGCCCACCTATCTAACTTGGATTATGCTTAGGAGCTTAAGCAACCTGCAAAGATAGAATTTATATTTATTTTTAAGTGGCCCCTTAAGCATAATCCCCTACTAAAAATAATATTAGGCTAATCACGACCTACTATCTAGTCTATGAAACATACACCCTAACATCCAGCCTAAAATATTACATCACAAAATAAAACATACACCAAACATACAACATTCTAACTTAAGATTAGAAGTGGTGACTTAGCTCTAATGTGTGTGTTAAGGCTTGTGTGGTATATCTTACTAAGAATTAAGGTTATGTTTTTCTAAGTGTGAAAGGAATTCAATTTAACCATAAAGGATGATTTCACTTCATTTTGTTTAATTGATTTGAGAATTCTAATTTATATTTTATTTGGTTTCATATGACCTACACTTAGCAACTAAGTGTTATAAAGAGAAGAAAGAGAATTGCTCTCTTTCATCCCTACCCTAAGCCACTTTTTAAAAGTATGTTAATTTAATTTATTTTCCTTTAGTGAATGGCTTATTAAATATTTTAATTAATCTTAAGTTTGGGTTTACTTTAAATGATTCCATTCAATATGAAAGGCTTCTTAAGATTAACACAATTGAATTACTATTATATGGCATATATTAAGTTATTCATTTCCATCACATGTAGCGTGCATATGACTTAATTCTAAGTATGACTATACATGCAACATATTTCATTTAGCTCACTTTAAATGAAAGATGCATACGTGTATTTTGTAAAAAAAAGGCGATTTTCATTCATTAGCTAAATGCACATACAAGTGTATAAAAGTTTTAAGCGGATACTTCACCATTTTTAAATGAGGGGAGTGAGGTAAATACCTCCTTAGGGCTACTTAAAGCCTCACATCCCTGAAATGTCCATATTATATAACTATTTTTAAAAACACATGAATGTACAAATGGCTACAATAATGAAAAAAATCATGCAAAAGTTATATTTCTTTCAATTGAAAGGAGATTTTCATTCATTAACTAAATATACATACATGTGTATAAAACTTTTAAGCAGATACTTCGCCATTGCTAAACCAGTGGAGTGAGGTAAAGACCTACTTTGGGCTACTTAAAGCCTCGCATCCCCGGAATGTCCAGACTAGATATACCCACTATTCTTAAATACACATGAATGTACAAATGACTAAAAGAATGAAAAATCATGTGAAAGTTGTATTTCTTTCAATTGAATTATTATACATGTGAGCTAAAGTTCTATCTAAATTCTAATAGATACATAGGAATGAATTCAAACAAATTTTGTGTCCTTTTGAAATGGGATATACACTTGTTAACATCCAAACTTTATGTAAATCCATGTAGATTAAAGAAAGAGAACTCCATATCACATGTTCTAAGCCGTAGACACATGCAATCTTATAAATATTTATAACTATTCTCACTCTAAATATTATAGTTGATTTGTAAATTTTTTAAAATAGATTTGTATTTAATAGTGATAATAGCCACACATATATTAAGTTAATCAATACATGCAAGCTTAACATAAAGAAAAATTATTTGATTTAATTAATTTTAAAAGGTATGGATGAATGATTCAAGTGACATACAACATCTAACATGATTGGAAAGTAATTAATAAATATAAACACATGATTTTATTCAACTAAGTTAATTCTTAAGGACAATCATCTCAAATAAAAGCTTTTGAAGAAAACCAAGGCTTTTTAATTAATTTATGACTTAAGATTTTGATTAAGTTTGAAGAGGAGAGGAATTATTTGTTGTTATGATCCCATTCCCACACTAGTAATTTGATTTGGTTTAAGAAAAGGTAATCAAGTGAATTTTATGAATTAATTAAGTTGGATCCTTAATTAAATTAAATAATTACTCGTACCTATACTTCTTTAATTTGATTAACCATTTAATTATGAGCCACAAATGACATGAACATGTGAGAAAATAAAATTGTAATGCTCCTACAAGGACCTAATGCAAATAGCTCATAATTAAGGGTTAATTAAATTAAAGAACTAATTAAGTACTTTTATGATTTTCTCATACTTATAGGCTAATCATAATTTCTTAAAGGGCCTTTATGCTATTGAACACACAAAGAGAAATACTTAATTTCATTGTTAATTATATGATGTGATTATGATTTCATTTTCATTAGTTAAGCCACTTAATTAGTTAATTAACCCTTAATTAATCTTCATATTAATTAACTTTCTTTCCAAAATGAAGTGGACTTAGGGGAAGAAGCTAGAAAAGGGGTCCTAACCCCACTCCCCTTATTCATTTACTATTAGACAGTGATTAGCGAGTTTAATTAATTAATTTGTTACTATTTAGGGTGTTAATTAGCCATTAAGTAGATTAAGAGAGTAATTAGGCTTAAATGATCAATTTCCCGAATTAACCAAGCAATAAATCTCAAAAAAATTATGGGAGGCACAGGTCATCCCATTAAACTAACACATAAAATTTGGGACTAATTACTTAAGTAATTAGGGCATAATTAAGCTAATTAAATTTTCATTTAAACTTTAATTAAGCCTTAATCACTATTTAAAATTAATTTGAATCAATTTTAATTGAATCTCCTCTAAAATACCTTCAAAATGAATATTTACTTTCATTTTTATGATTTTCTATGATTTGTCATAATTTTCCAAAATTTTAGCTGATTTAAATAATATTTCATTATATTTGTAAAGTTTATTAATTTATTTTTACTAAAATAGACTATTCAAGCTTCAGAATGGAATATCTCCCAATCTAGAAATCCTTTTGAAATGAAATTTTTATAGTACGCGTATTTTAACTTGAATTTTAATCCCTGAAAATTTCAAACCAATCTAATATGTATTTTTTTTGTTTAATTAATAAAATTTTATTTTCACTAAAACCTAAATTAAGCTCAAAATACCCAATAGAAATTGGTAATTTTAGTCTCATTAAATTCCTCTCGGAAAGATGAATCTAATGAGCTTTTATTTACAATTTTTGTTGAGTATTTTCTTATGAATTTTTAAATTTTAGGCAATTTAACTAATTTTTAAAATAAAAAAACCGTCAATTTTTCACTAACTAGTTAGCGCCATGCGGCGTTTCATGATTGGGCCATATAGTTCTATGTGGCACGCAATGCCATGCGGCGCCACGCGATTGAGCCATGTGGCATTTGAATTGCAAATGGAGGGGGAAGCCGCCGAACGCGTGGTTTCAATCGGATGATCTAGATCAAACCTGCAATCTAACATGCAAAATCACAAGTGATTTGGGCTAATCTCAGCCGTTTATCTCCCGTGAAAGGGAGATTGGACGGCGGCTGGATCGTTGTCCTCCCATGTGGCAAAAATGATGGGATTTCGACAAAACCAACAGGATTTTATAGGATTTTTGTGAAATCGAACGGAATTTCATCCGATCAGGCTCGCTTTCACTTTGATTCTTACCAGAAAACTTCTATTTTCACATTAGGATCACGTAAAATGAAATATGCAAGGAATATCTAAGGAAAATTCCTAAAATCGAGCAAACATTCTTACAAACAAGCAATCCTATGGTCGGCTATGAGATTTAAAAATTACTTCACCGGGGATGATTTCCGACGACATAGATGATATGAATACACTCCTGGATGTGAGATGAAGCTTTGAAATAAATCTAGACTCTTGCCTTGCTTTGGATCATCATAATCATGAACCTTTGTCACACTTCATCAGAATTCGCTCGAATTTGATGATTTTTCATCGAAGGGAAGTGGGGAATGGGTTGTGCTTTGTGCTTACTTGTTGTAGTTATTATGAGCTCTCTAATGTCAAAATCAGATCTATTTGATGTCTATTTTCTCTCTTCCTTAATGGTTGCTGAAAATCACCATTAATGGTGATGGGGAGATGGTTAAGTAGTGATGGCTGATTGGAGACTTTGGATTAGCTCCCCAAAGTCATCTTTTGTGGCTATAAAGCCAATCTCTATCAATGCAAGCGATGGAGAGGATTGAATGAAGGGATTTTGTAAGATTATCTTTTCTCTCTCTCTCTCTCTCTCTCTCTCGATTTCACCCAGCCATAGAAGTTTAAATTTAACTTTTTACATGATGATTTGAGTGTTTTATCTAATTTGAGGTCAATTTGGGATTAGGTCAACTCATGTTGACCCAAATGAGTTAGGTTGGGTTCAAGAAACCCAATTTGGCTCATTAGTTTTGAATTTGCTTCTATTATATTTAATTGATCATTTATGACAATTTTGATTAATTAATTTTATTTTATTGGGATTAATTTTGAATTTTACCCAAGTTTGACAAAGGTTAACCCAAATGAGTTGGGCTGGCTTCAAGCAACCTGATTCGAGTCATTGGCTTTGGGTTTGTTTCAATTATGTTTAATTGATCATTTATGATGGTTTTGATTGATTAGTTTTGTTTAATTTGGATTAATTTTGACTTTGACCCAAGTTTGGCCAAGGTTTGACCAAATTGGTTAAGTTGATTTATGTGATATGTTTATATTATGTTTCAATTATGTTTTATGAATTATTTGGAATGTTCATGATCAATTATTTGAGTCAATTTGGCTTGGATTTGGGTTTGACCCATTTTGATTTCAAATGGGACAAATCGGGTTCAATTGAGTTAAATATTTTGTTTGACTCAACTAAGATGTATTTAAGCTCCAATCATGTTTAATTACGTGATCATTGTAATTTAGAGTGATTGGCTTTGATTTGATGTTAATTTTGATTTGAATCTATTTTAATTCAAATTGAGCTTAATGGGTTAATGGTCAAATTAACCCATTTGAGATCTCGTTTGATTTAGATTTGATTAGTTTTATATTTAAACATATTCATTTGATGATTTTGAGCATTTAGAGTGATTTAACTTCGATAATTTTTGGTTTGTTGATTTTTGACTTAATGGACCCACATGGATTAACTCTACATCAATCGACCTATTTATAGCCTTGAACCTTATTTGAATTTATTTTTGAGTTCATTTATATTTATGTATTAATTTTGTGCTTTTGGTTAGATTCAACTTGGTTTAATCTTGATTTTATTTGATTTTATTTGGACTTAGGTAATTGCAAGTCATGGGTTAGGCCATTAGGTAGGGTAGGTATCCTTAGTCTTAAGGCTTAGCCTAATCCTCTAGAAAACCTTTCTAAAGTCTCTAGGCTTAGGCTAAGTGTTCACTTAGCCACTAGAAGTATCCTATGGCTAAGGAGTTCTTAGTGTCTAGAAGATTCCTAGACCTATGTGAGGTCAACAATGTGTTTAATAGCATAAAGTCCTTTAGGGAATTATGGTTAACTCATAGGTGTGGGAAAACCATAAGAACACTTAGCATATTTTCTTCCTTTAATCTAATTAACTTTAAGCATGAGCCTAATTGTATTAGGTCCCTTAGGAGCATTGCAAATTTTAATTTCTCATAAGCATATCATTGGAGGCTCATGGTTAGATGGTTATTCAAATTAAAAAAGCTTAGGGAAGGATAATTAAATTGATTGTTTAACTATTTGAACCTAACTAATACATAAAATTTACTTAATCATTCTCTTTAAACACATTAAGTCATCAATGTGGGATAGGGTAAACACCAAGTGTCTTTTCTCCTCTTTAAGTTTCAATATTTCAAACACCAAAATCAAACTTCATAAAAAAACTTCAGCTAATCTTAAGAAATATTTATTTGATTTGATTGTCCTTAGGAATTAATGTGGTAGAATGTATTATGAGGCAATGTTTAGTTATTCCTTTTTTATTATTATAAATTTGCATGCCACATGTATTATGTATTCATGTTTTCAAATAAAAAAATCAAATGAATATGGTTATGTATATATAAGTTGTGTGTGTTGAATTAATCTTATTATATGGTGTAGCTATTATCACTAATAAATCACAAATTATTTTCAAAATTATAAATCAATAATGAAAGTCTAAGTAAATGTTGGCTATAAATACCCTATGAAATTTGCACTTTCTTATGGTTTAAACATGTCAAAGTATTATTCTATTTTTTTTATAATTCATGTGTATGTTTACATTTGTTTGAATGTTAGCAAGTATATAATCTAAATATCCCAGGAATATGAGGCTTTAAGTAGCCCCAAGAAGGTCATAGATTACCTCACTTCCCTGGTTTAACAACATCAAGTACTTGCTTAATTTCATTCACATGTATACATGTATTAAAATTTGGATAGAATTTTATTTTACATGAATAAAAAATTGGTTATAATATAATCTTTGCATGAATTTTATTCTTATACTTATGTATAGATTCATATGTATTTAAGATAGTAAGTATATAGTTTAGACATCCCAGG
The DNA here is from genome assembly GCA_021442155.1 of Cymbidium sinense. Classification (NCBI taxonomy): domain Eukaryota; kingdom Viridiplantae; phylum Streptophyta; class Magnoliopsida; order Asparagales; family Orchidaceae; genus Cymbidium; species Cymbidium sinense. The sequence continues at coordinate 78,506,838 of CM038228.1, read as the reverse complement.
AACACGAGGCTTTAAGTAGCCCCAAGGAGGTCTTAGATTATCTCACTTCTCTGGTTTAACAACTGCACGTACTTGCTTAAATCTCTAATATATGTGTAAGAATACTTAGTTAAGGAATGAAATCTCTCTCTTATACTAAAATACAAGCATTAACAATCATTCAAGTATATATATATATATATATATATAATTGCATGCATATATATGCTAAATTAAATATAACAAATAATAAAAATGAAAGCACATGCATGTTATTAATGATGAAAAAGAATGATGTAATGTTACCCATGTGATAGTGATTCAATCTCATTAAGCTTAAGATGTCTTTCATGTTTGAATAGGATTCTTTAAGATTAACCCAAACTTAGGATTAATAAAATATTTAATAAATCATTCATTAAGAGAAACTAAAACCATAACAACATATTTTCAGAAAGTAACTTAGGATAGGAATGAAGAGGGTCAAACCTCTTTCATCTCTTTATAATAACTAGATGTTAAGCAAATATCAAGGGAAATAAATAAAAAAATATAAATTAAAATCCACTAATCATGTTAACAACTTGAAGTGAAACCTCCCCTAATGTGTAACTTGAACATTCCAAACTTTAGATAATCAAAATTTTAAGGCCTAATCAAGACATACCACACCAAACCATATCGCACACATTATAATGCTAAGTCACCAATTCTAGCCTTAAGCTAGGCTTGTGTATGTTGTTGTGTTATGTTTTATTTTGTGATGTAATATTTTAGACTGGATGTTAGGATTGTTTATACTTAGACTGGATGTTAGGTCGTTGTTAGCCTAATATTATTTTCTACAAGAGATTGTTCTAAAAGGGCCATGAAATAATAAATAAATATAAATATTTTTACTTGCACATTGCTTATGCCTCTAAACATAATCCAATTATGGCAGGTGGGCTTAGTTACCCATGTGCAGGGTGCTAGTCTAAATATATGGAATACAATTACTTGGTTTGTATGTTTGTTTAGCTAACATCTATTTTACAGGTGTAGTTAGATTTTATTTTGCATACATATATAATTTTTGCAAATAGGATTAGGATTAGTGTTATGGAGTTTAGGATGAGCGGTGGCTAGAAGGTGAAAACTCGAGAAGGAAAAGGAATGAAGATAAAGAATGAATACCACATAGCATTTATTTTATTATAATTATAATATTCTTTTGTAATCCGGGTTGTATAAGGGTAGAGCTCGACTACCCAACTTCTTTTCTTTTCCGAGGGGTACGACGGTGCCTGGCTGCACCGACCTTTTATGAAAGGTTAAGCGACACTATGAGCATGAGTCTAGGCAGGTAGACACTACCTCTCACATAGCTGAGGAGGGTTCTCCTTGTGAGACCTCTCCACTCTTGAGTGGTAGTAGGTTTCACCCCCTATCAGCTTTGACAGAGAGGAAGACTATATGAGGATTGCTACATTGTCTCCACCACCAGCATAGTCGAGGTACCAACAAGGGAGAGGAGGATGGCCTATGCTAGTCTACGATTAGTTCTTCATCAGGTTGGAGGCTAGAGGATCAAATATGCAAAAAGAAATCCTTGGAGGCTAGAGGGGCAAACCAAGTGGGCAAGAAGGAGAGAAGGAGGTACACCAGACAGTCAGTGGCCTCAACATTGATGGATTTCCCCGATCGGCTGGCTACTCGAGCCAATCATACTGACAGGATAGTCCTTACAAGCACTACTAGTCATAGGAGGAGAGCTCTAGTGGAGAGGCAGTCAGTGTCTCCACCATCACTCCACTCCACTCATCACCCACCATCACCTATCCAAGTCCCTCTTTCCATAGTCCCCATAAAAGTATGGAAGTATGCATCTGGAGAGAGGAGATCTCCATTGGTGATCCGACTACAACCTAAGGATCTCGCTCCATCTTCTCCACCCGTTGAGGTGAGGTCAATCTCTCCCATTCAACCTTCCACTTTAACAGTGGCAAAGAGGGAGTGGCAACCCAAAAGCATTATAGTCGCTCCACCACTGTAGTCAGTAGTAGAGGAAGTAGTGCAGTCCCCATGGAAGTTGATCCCCCTAGGGAGAGTACTCCATCAGTAGGCAGTGTCCAATTTATAGATTCAGATGAGCACAGTCATACAGTCAGCCTCAGTGGGTGTTTGTACCAGTTCAGCCAGGCAGAGTAGGAGATCGTTCTCTAGATGATATCCTAGAAGACTACTTTACCGAGAAGAAAAAACTTCTTGGGAGTGACCATTCTGATCGATAGGAGGGTAGAGTAGATTTTGACCTTGATGATGATGACCTATTAGAGGATTCAATAAAATCCATATAGTCGATACTCGATGATCCCTCTATAGAGACCATCAGAGGCAAGAAGGTGTTGTGATCGAGGAAGGCAACACCTCTCACTCAACCCAGTTCTTTCTTCAGTAGCTCAGGAAAAATGATGAGTAGATCAATAGGATGGAAAGGAGAATTGAGGATTTATTAGTAGTAGTTCTAGCACTCCAGAACCAAACTCTAGTTTCACAATACAGTCCCATGGAGGCCGATAGGCCCGAGCTCTTACATGTCTTAAATCCTCCCAAGAGTACGCCTCCTATGGATCAAAATAGCATAGTTTGCATTGGAAGGTCATAGATAGTACCTCCATGCATGAGAAAGACATCGAGCGGATGGTGAACAACAAGTGAAGGAAGCATTGGTGCATGCTCAAAGTAGTTCATCCATTCCAAAGGGTAGGCCTTACGGAGGAATTCAATGTAGTCCAATACCCTAAGGGGTTCGTGTCACCATCCTTCAAGAGTTTTGATGGTTGTAAGAACCTGCAGTAGAACATGGTACACTTTAGAATCGACTATGACAATGCCGGTGGCAGTGACATACTTCTCTTTTGCCTTTTTGTTAGCAGTCTATCAGAGGTTGCATTCAATTGGTGCATTGAATTACCCAACAGTTTGATGAAGACTTTTACTGAGTTAAAGTAACTCCTTTTAAGAGATTTGTTGGAGCCCAACAAAGGGTAATTATTGGTGACCCCATTGTAGTAAAACAAAATCCCAACGAGTCCCTTATTGATTATATTCTTAAGTGGTGCAACCTGAGTATGAAATGCAAATCACAGCTATCCGAACAACATGCCATTGAGATTTTTTTTAAGATTATCCATGGCTCGGTCGCCTTCATGCTCAAGGATTTCACAATCAAAACCTTTAAGAAATTAATCAACAAGGCGGCTAGTCTATAAGAGGAAGCTAAATAGTTGTCTTTTCAAGACCAATCATTTAAGTCCAAGCCATAGAAAGTATTTGAGAAGAAGCTAAGGACAGTGGTATGAGTAGATAAGGGAAAGCAGTTGGCCAAAGTTCAGTTTGAGAGATCATGAGCTTAGCAACTGCCTTTTCCACCTCCTCCACCATCATATCATATCGTCCACCGTCGCTACCACAGTGGCCACCACCACTGCCTCCACAGTAGTACACTCAGTAGTAGTATTCATACCCATCACTAGGTAGTTGCTATCCACCTACTCTTCTGGACAAATTAAATAAGCCCTATTCATTCAAAAGAGGTAGTTAGAAAAATCTTTAAAAATCTCATAAAGAAACTTGATTTCCATTTTTTAGAGTCTTAGAGGCTAGAGGAAGTGGGCTAGAGTGATGATCCTAATTCTTGCCCCTACCACCACATATTTAGACATGCCTTAGAGGATTACATCACCTTCAAAGACTAGCTTGAGCTTAGCTACAAGTCGGGCATAATTATTATCCCTAAGGAATACTTGCTAAAACAACCATCTAGTTCTGTTAGGGTAATCCTTGGGGATACTTATGATCCTCTCTAGATAAAAGAAGGTTGAGATATTTTCTTATCCCAAACTTCTAAAATGATTATTTTTAAGACCAAGAAACTTTCCTTGTAGGTGCCTAAGGTAGCTCAAACCTCAAACACCAAGGAGGGTTTGCAAGTTGCCAAGATAACTTCAGGGGAAGGTAGGAGGCCAGCAGCAGCAGTAGTATGTACTTTCCCGAGATAGCCAAGTAGCACAACCACTGTCCTAGTTTAGCACTCCCTCCATCATTGTAGCTACCACTTTATCCAGCTTTTCTTCTACTAGTAGGAGTGTTATATCTACGGGTGAGGGAACTAAACCCCTCACTCCACTTACTTTACTTAATTTCTATTATGTACCTCCGCCTAAAAAGAAATCAATGAAGAAAGTTGATTCCAGTTATATCTTCTCTACTTTGATAGTCTTGATAAACTCATTCTAGTTGAAAGCTCTCCAAGATTAAATAACAATAATAATATAGATAATTTTGATCATTTCTCTTATGATTTAGAATCACACTTTCCTTTTCTAAATCAATTGGGTTCACCCATTGAGAATGACTTGGAGTTAACCGACTTTGAGGGTCCCATAGGAAAAGCTGTAGATATGCTTGATGAGCAAGTAGAACTTTCCACCAACCTGCCACATGAAGTCACTGAAGTTAACCTACGCATGATAAAGTTCTACCTCCTTGGGTAGCACCTCAGGATAAAGGTAAGCTAGTCATTGGTTCTAGTGAGTAGATATCCCTCCATAGGATGCTCCACCTATGGATATGCTTGTGAAGGACTAAACTAGAGTTGATTACAACATCCTAGCTCATCTTAGAAAGTTTCCAACTCAGTTAAGCATATATGAGGCCCTTGTCTTATCCAAAGAGATGAGAGAATTTTTAATCAAAGCTTTACTTGATCTTGAGATATGCTTAGCTCAGCTGACTGCTATTGAAGAGGAGGCATGCCACTTGAAGGATATCTTAGGAGTTACATTCAACGATGAAGACTTACTTCTAAGGATGATTGAGCACAACTGTTCCCTCTACATTATAGTAGATATGGATAGATTCAGGCTATCTAGAGTGTTGGTTGACCCATGCATTAGTCAATATTATGAGTTTAAGAACACTTACCTACTTGAGGATCGACATCTCCAAACTTTAAAAAGAAAGGATAATGTTGAGAGGTTTCAATGAACAAGGAGAGAGGGCGTTAGGCTATATAGTGTTTCCCTTGGAGATAGATAATTGGAAGACCTAAACCAAGTTTCACATTATAGACTAGGATACATCTTTCAATACTTTGCTTAGGAGGCTTTCAGTACATGAAAATAACATGGTTCTATCCTCTGCAGTGCATAAAGTTTGTGAGAGGTGGAATCGCCTACTATGTCAAAGGAGATCTCAAGCCATTTACAGTTCACAAGGTTGGCTTATATGAGAATGTCGCTTATTACCTCCCTCAAAATCAACAAGTCTATTCTCATGAACTTGGTCAAAGTTCAAAAATAAAAGAAAGAGAAAAAGAAAAATTAATAAGAAAGAGAAAAAGAGAAGAAATTAAAAGAAAAAATGAAAAATAAAATAAAAGGGAGCGAGAAATATACTTGAAGGAGTAGGTGGAACTCAACATTAGATTCCACCCATAATTTGTTACCCCATCCAAAGATGGGATGACTGACCTCATGGTAGAGGAAGAGAGGCAAGTTCGAGGAGCGACCAGGGGTGAAAATCTATTTTTACCCAATAGAAGATATGTCCCGGCTACTAGGAGTACACCTACTATCCATATAGACTTAGAGTCTAGTTAAGAGGATGATTCCTATATGGTTAGCACACCAGCCAACTCTTCTCAGCAGCAAATTTCCTTGGAGGTGACACTTGAGCCAGACAACGATAAAGATCGAGTTCCAAAGCAAAGCATAATCAGGCATTAGTTGGGAACGTTAGCTCTAACCCCACTTTCCTCATAAAAAATTGAGGGTTTGGTAGTTAAGGATGCCCTAAGTCATCCAGATATGAAGACTCGAGGTTACTTATGGGAACATCATCCTCAAGTCAAAAGGTTGATGTAAAACTTGAAGATGATTCATATAAATATTTAATAGAATAACTTTTTGATTGGTACTTACCTTGTGTTCACAATATAGCAAATAAAAGGGTCAATCTCACTTACTTGGTCAAAGCACATGTCAGACTACTTTGAAAGAATATGGAAGAACAAATGCAAAAGCTCTCAATTAAGATCGGGACTAGGATTCAGTATAGTGGGTCCAGTTGATGATGAAGATTCTTGCTTAGTCACCACCAATCATTTGGAATCTGATAGGTTCTTTTTAAATCACATTAACTCATATGAGGAGGTGTGCTTAGAAACTTCAGATGCTCTAGATGATTTTGAAGTCAAAGATGCATCACCAGAGTTGAAGAAGAGATCAAGTCAACCATCGACAAGCTCAAAGAAATCAACTTAAGGATTGAAGATAATCCACGTATGACGTACATCAATTTCGTGTTGAATGAAAGTAAAGATAATGACTTAGTTAGGTTATTGGATGAGTTTAAGGACTACTTTGAATGGAGTTATGAAGAGATGTTTAGTTTATCTCTTGACGTAACAATCCATAAACTAGCAATAGAGCCTAGTGCTAACCCTATCAAGCAAGATCCTAGATGCATGCGATTAGAGTTTGAATACTAGGTCATTTATGAAGTCAAGAAATTGATCGATGCTAGTTTCATCCAAGAAGAAAAATATCCTACATGGTTGGCCAGTGTCATCCCAGTCAAGAAAAAGAATGGACAAATTTGCATATGCGTGGATTTTAAGGACTTAAATAAGACATATCCAAAAGATGAATTTTCACTACTGATATTAGAACTGATGGTGGACATTGCTTCATCTCATGTAGTATTCTCATTCATGGATGGCTCATATGGATATAACAAAATAAAGATGGCTCCTAAAGATGAGAAAAATACTACCTTTCAAACCCCAACCAGAATTTATTGCTATGAGGTCATGCCTTTCGACCTTAAAAATATCGGTGCTACATACGAGTGGGCTATGACTCGAATCTTAGACGAACTCATTCATCATCAAGTCAAATGTTATGTCTATGATCTCATAGTCAAAATTAAGGAAAAGGAATACTATCTCTTTGACTTGATAATAATTTTCGAATGGTTAAGATATTTTATCCTTAAAATGAACCCCCTAAAGTGTGCATTCGGAATAGCTTCAGGGAAATTCCTTTGGTTTGTTGTCTGACACTGGGGAATCAAAATAGATCTAGAGAAGATCAAATTGATATTAGAAATGCCACTAGCTAAAAGTCTAACTCAATTTAGATGATTCTGAGGGTGGTTGGAAAATCTAAGATGCTTGATATCCATCCTATCAGGAAGATGCCAACCAATCTCAGCACTTATCAAAAATGGATGCTAAGTTCAAGTGGAATGATAAGTGCCAGCATGTATTTGAAGACATTAAGCACTACTTGATGAAGCTACCAGTTCTTATAGCTCCTATCCCAGGCAAGCCGCTCATATTATATACTGCTGCATTAGATGACTCCTTTGGTGCTTTGTTAGCCCAAGCCAATGAAGGGAAGGAAAATGCACTATACTATCTCAGTCATCATCTAATCCTTGAAGCAAATTATCCACCCATTGAGAAGTATTGCCTAACTTCAATCTTTGCATCATAAAATCTACGACATTACATGCTTTCTTATAAGGTGAACTTGATCTCTAGAATCAATCCACTGTAATATCTCATGACACGGCTGATGCTATCTTGACGATTAGCACGTTAGTCCATGATTTTGTCACAGTTTGACATTACTTTTGTACTTCTCTGTATGGTGAAAGGACAAGCGCTAGTAGATTTCTTAGTAGCACACCCACTCCCTGTTGATTCTCTGCTTAGTGATGACCTCCCCGATGAACAAATCATGAACATAGGAGAAACTAGCATTCACCACTAGGAGATGTACTTTGATGGTGTGGCTTCCTCTCAAAGAGGAGAAGAACCACAATCTACTCTTTGATGAAAGGTAAGGGGTAGGAGTAGTTCTCTTAACTCAGGATAGCGATGTGATGAGATTCTCATATCACTTATCCAATCCTTGCACCAATAATGAAGCCGAATATGAGGCTTTGACTGCTAGTCTAAAATTAGTCATTACACTAAGAATCCAGAACATCAATATTTATGGAGATTCTCAGCTAATCATCAATCAAATCGCTAGGTCCTACAAGGTTCTAAAGCTTAAACTCCATCTACCACTAGCACACTATGGAGTTGCTAGCCCAAATCTTAGAGGTTACCATTTACAAAATTCCTCAATGAGAGAATGTCATAGTGGATGCCTTAGCCAAGCTTGCTAAGGAGTTGGCATGTATGGAAGATGAATCCATATCAATAAGGGTCCAAAATTGAGAAGTCTTATCCTTTATTGATAATGAACTCATCAAAAAATACTTTCTTGAAGGGGAGGTTGACGTTGCCAAAAAGGGATGATGAGTTAGACTGGAGGAAACTATTCATGGATTACCTAATTAAAAGAAAACTATCAAGAGAAGTCCCAAGCCCATCAGGTGAAACAAAGAGCCCTTTCCTATGCTCTCGTGGATGACACCTTGTATCGACGATCCTTCGATCATATGTGGTTACATTGTTTGGAAAAACATGAAGGTTGTAAGATCATGTCAAGGTAAATTCAATATTATGTGGAGCTCACTATTCTGGTTTAAAGATGAAAGCCAAGATCAAGAGACTAGGATACTACTGGCTATTGATGATTACAAATTACATGGACATAGCTAGGCAATGTCACCAGTGTCAGGTAACCCAACATTCTACATACTACATTGGACTCATGGCCATTTTAGCATTGGGGTACTGACATAGTGGGTTCAATTGATCCTCCTTCTTCCAAGGGTCATTAATTCATCCTAGCTGCCACCAAGTACTTTTCCAAATGGGCAGAGGCAATTCCGCTCAGAGAGGCCATAACTCGGCTTTAATTTTTCAGGAGCTATATCATATATAGGTTCAGGGTGCCTCAACAAATTATATCTGATAATGGTACTCCATTCAAGAGCACTAAGAAAATAATTTTCCCGAGATATAACATAGATTGGAGATATTCTACCATCTACTACTTAAGGGCAAATGGCTTGGCAGAAGCCTTCAATAAAACTCTCATCCAAATATTAAAGAAGTCGCTCGACGACAATAGCGATAGTGGCATGAGCAATTAGTTGAAGCCGTGTGAGCCTACCACATCACATACATAACTCCAACTCAGTCTACCCCTTTCTCCTTAGTGTATGGGTCCAAGGCTATTCTACCATTAGAAGTCCAACTTCCATCACTAAGGATAGCTGTGGGTAGTAAGATCATGACGAAGCAGAACACCAAGTTGAAGTTAGAATAGCTCAAAAGTTTAGAAGAGAGACTCCTACGGGCCTGCCAGAACCTCGAGTAGTATAAAGCCAAAATGATTCAAACTCACAATAAGTTGGTTTGTCTTAAAGCTTTTCAAGTATGAGAGCTTATTTTAGTTCTAAGGAGACCAATTGTTGCCCATCGCAAGATGGGAGGCAAGTTTAAACCCACTTGAGAAGGCCATTTTTCCATAGAGAAGGCCTACTAAGGAGGATCTTATTAGCTTATTAATGATAAGGGAGAGCACCCGATGCTTTCGATCAATGGTTTCTATTTAAAGAAATATTATCCTTAAAATCTATGCTTAATAATCTTTATCATCAATGAAAATTCCATTTCAAATTCAATCTCTTCCGTATTGAGAACATCTTTGTTTTAAATTTGCCATGACGTATTTATGATAGGTGTAAGAGAATCAAAGCGACATTCTATCCTTCAGTAACACAACACAAACACAAAATACACACAAACATATAAACAAATACACATCTTTTATCTCAAGCCGCTTCGAGCTAGAATAACTCCCCCAACAACACTCACTCAGTAGCTGCTCTAGGTCGGGCTAATGTGTTGCCATGTTGCCATGTTAATGCATCACACTAGTGGTCGCTTATTCAGAAAGATGTAAGTCTGCTATGCATTCTTTTTTGATTTGGCCACCGCACATTGACGAGGACATTGTTAGCATGGTAGGCCTTACTGCATAGTCGATAAACTACCTTCATATTTTCTTCATTTAAGAGGATGTAAGTCGCTATGCATTCTTCTTAAACTAGCCATCGTGCACTGACTTGGTCAAGTTTATTTGAGGATTGGGGTAAGTCCCTCAGCGGCTCCTTTCCTTTTGACTACTTCAAGTCTGGGTCTAGTCCTTCATGACTCCCTACTTAGTAGTCGCCCTTAGGTCGGGTCTTCTTATTGTGCAAAAAATGTGTCACCCTAGCGGTTGTTCCTTGCTTTGGGAGATGAATGTTTGCTACAATTTCTTCCTAGCACAGCCGTTGCACATCGGCGGGGAACCCTAGGTCGGATAGCACCTATCGAGCTGACGATAGACTATCCTGGCAATTAGTTCCACTTTAGGGAGATGTAAGTATACATGCCTTCTTCCTAAAATGATCATCATATACTGATGGACACCTTAGGTTGGTTGATTATCTCTATGTTGACAGTGACCCACCCGGTGGATACATCACTCATGGTAGATGTAAGTCTGCTATGATTTCTCGTTGAGTTGGCCACCGTATACCTACATGCATTATTTTCTTCAGGGATCAGGATAACGCCCCTAATGACACCTCCCCTATGGGCACTCTATTTGGATCACGTCCTTTGTGACCCCATCTAGACACTACTCAGGTTACTCTTGGATTGGACAGTCCCCCTTTCTTGGTAACCAATCATATGATTGGAGATTTTATTCTGTGGATGCTCAAATTCTCCCATGGTCTAGTAAATTTAAGATAGGTCAAGGATGATATAGCCCTTTCTTAGTGGGCTCATCACACATTGATATGGTCTACAATAACAAACAAATATATATATATATATATATATATATATATATATATATATATATATATATATATATATATATATATATATATTATATATGGATTAGGAGAATGCCCCCAGTGACACCTTTTCCAAGCAGACATCCTTTCTTTAGGGCAGAGTCATCAAAACTCCTTATAGGAATCATTTGAGTTGAGATAAGTCCCCAGCGGTACTCTCTCAGTAGTCACCCTTAGGTTGAGTTCAACTTATTTTGCCACCAATAGGTCTCCCCGGCTATCATCCTTGCTTTGGATAATGTAAGTCTGCTATGCATTCTTTCTAGCATGACCGTCACACACCGACGGGCAGCCCTAGGTAGGGTTCAATTTATTATGCTACCAACAGGTCACCTTAAAAGTTGTTCTTTTCTTTGGAAGATATAATTCTGCTACACCTTCTCCCTAGCACAGCCATTGCACACTGAAAGACACCGCTTAGGTTGGATAGTCCTACCCTTCCGGTAGACTACCCCTTTGGATTGATAAATCTGAGATAGGTCAAGGCCGACGTAGCCCTTCTCAATGCGCTCCATCGCACACCGCTAGGGTCCATAAAATTAAAATAAAATTAATCTTGACTACTTTTGAGCTGACACAAGTTCCTAGTGACATTCACTCAAAAGTCACCTTAGGTCGGGTTTGAGTTGTTGTGTCATCAATAGGTCACCTCGGTGGTTGTTCCCTACTCTGGAAGATGTAAGTCTATACTTTCTTCCTAGCATAGCTGTTGCACACCAAAAGGTAACCCTTAGGTCGGATAGTCCTACTTTATGGCTGGTAGACTACCCATTTGGATTAGTAAATCTGAGATAGGTCAAGACCGACAGAGCCCTTCTTAATGGGTCCATCGCACACCGACACGGTCCATAACATAACACATCAAATCAAATAAAATCAAATTAAAATAAAATTAATCTTGACTACTTTTGAGTTGAGGTAGGATCCCTAGTTGCACTTTCTTAGTAGTCGCCCTAGGTCGGGTTTGATTTATTGTGCATCCAACAAATCACCCCAACGCTTGTTCTTTATTCAGGAAGATGTAAGTCTACTATGCTTTCTTCTTAGCACAATCATTGCACACCGAAAGGCAACCCTTAGGTAGGATAGCCTTACCCTATGGCAGGTGGACTACCCTTTGGACTTGTAAATCTAAGAGATGCTAAGGCCCCTGTGGCTTATTCTTAGTGGGTCCATAACAAATCAAATTCAAAACCAACCTCCCTAGTATTGTCAAATAAAATATATCAAGCAAACCAAACTCCTCTCTAGCGAGACACAAATCATTCTAGCAGAGCCTAAACTTAAATCAAAGTAAATTTTTTTGACTAGGCTTACATCCCTAATGGATATGCCCTCAATTTAAAATAATCCCCGTGGAGCCTAATTAAACATATCTCTCCCTAGTAGAGCTAATCAAATAAATCAAAGAAATCCAACCAAACTTTTACCTCCAATGGATGCACCCCCAAACAAATCATATTAGAAATCAAATTCTTACACGAACCTACTTCCCTAGTGGAAGGTTCACATACCCAATCTCTAGTGGATTCGAACCCATATCCCTAGAGGATATGGCTCCACATCAATTAAAATAAAATAAATTAAAATTTATTTGATCTTAATCCCCAGTGAATTATAGATTCTTACCTCAAGTAGATCTTTCTTCCCATTTATCATATTCATAATCAAACTCAAATTCATATCCCAGCAGATAGCTTGAACCTACTTCCCTAGTGGAAGGTTCATGTACTCAATCCCCAGTGGATTCCTCCTGGATTTCTTATGCCCTCGGCATAAGCTGAGTTGCATTGCACTAAGATCGTGATTCTATCTACCTTTCAGATTTAGGTATAGATTATTTCTGTTAGCACTTGCAATCTTTTAGACATTATTGATCATCTCGGTCAACGCCAATATGTGTGATGTGCCTTGTCAGTTACTCCACACCTATTGGGGGTCCTTTTGTTGACCTCACTTTGGAGTGACTTCTCATCCATCCTCTTAGACTTAGGAGTCTTCTAGACACCAAGAATTCCTTAGTCGTAAGACACTTCTAGCACTTAGGTGAACACTTAACCTATGCCTAGAGAATTAGAAAGGTTAACCATAGGATCAGGATATGCCTTAGGACTTAAAAATCTACCTACCCTATAGCAATTCATGTTCACCTTCTAAAAACCAAACCTCAAATTCAATTCAAACACCAAATTCAAATCCAAATCCAAATCCAAATCAAATGATTGAAATATATAACCAATCCATTAACTAGAGCTAGAGAACCCTAAGACAAGTCGCCAAGATCTTCCAAGAGAGTTCCCACTCTCAGTTTCCTCCAAGCCAAAATAGGGCACTCTTCTATTCATCCCCATTTTCTCAAGGCTCAACCAAAGTACAATTAACTTTGCACAGAGCTTCCTTAGAGCTAGTCAAGCAAGAACAAATCGCCTCCCAAACCCTCCGACCACCAAACGATCGACTTTGAACAATATTGACCACCTATGCTTCAGGTGTTGGCCTTCCAAGCAAACCACCTCAAATTAGAGCTCTTGCTGATCAGTAGAGCTTCTCACTAGATGAAGCTTCCTCAATCAGATTTGGCACCGATCTTGAGCTTTGGTGAGGTATGCCATTGAAATCGATCCTTAGGCAAAAATGAGTTAGAGCTTTTTGAAGAAAACTTGCATCTCGCAAGATCTTGGTCATTGGATCCCTTTGGATCCTCCATGCGAAGGTGTGGGATTGATTTGAGATCGATCCGAGCTCAAGTGAGCTTGAATCGATCAAAGGAAGGCGGACAGTTTCCATCTTCCATCGATCGATAGAAGAGGGATCACTCATCCGTTCTGCATGATTGGAATTGATGATGATGATTAAATTCATTAGAATTATCCCATTTTATCCTTTAGCATCATAGGTTTAATCGTGACCATCGATCTTAGATCGGACGGTGACGAGAGAGCACATTCTGTCATCACCACGAGCACTGACTTAGATTATTTTTTATAACAAATCTCATAGTGCCACATGGAAAGCGTGCCTCGTCAATGTGCCACATGGCTTTGATGGGATTAAGTGTTAATTAGGTTTAGTTAATGTGTTTTAATGGATGAAACTTCCAAAAAGCATAACTAATTATAGAAAAGTTATAAAAATACAAATAAATACTCATTGCAAAGGTATTTTAGAGGATTATTTATTAAAAATATTCTTAATTAATTTTTAATAATAATTAGAGCTTAATTAAAGTATAATTGAAAATTAATTAGCTTAATTACTCATTAATTACTTAAGTAATTAATTCCAAATTTTATGAGTTAATTTAATGGGATGACCTCTGCCTCCCATAAATTTCTTAGGGTTTATTGCTTGATTAATTAAAAATTAACTAATTAATTTTTAATTACACTCTTAAGTTAATTAATTATTAATTAATCATATGAATAGTAAAATGTCAGCTAATTAAATGATTAATCACTATCCAACAGTGAATGAACCTATAGGATAAGGTTAAGGCTTCCTCCTTAATCTATTTCCTTAAGTTCATGTCATTAATCAAAGTAATTATGGCTTAATCAATTAATTAAACTACTTAATTAACTAAATTGAAATCTTAATCACATCAAAAATTAAATAAGCCTTGGGTAGATCTTTAGGTGTTCAATAATCAAAAGAGGTCTTAAGGAAATTATGATCAATCCACATGTGTGGGGGAACAATAAGAATATTTAATTAAGTTTCCTTAGCTTAATTAACTATTAATCTTGAGCCAATTGCATTAAACCTTTTTGTTCCTTAGGATCATTGTTAATTTTATTTCCAATGCATGTGCAAATCATGTTGGCTCATAATTATTTAGGTAATTATGTTAAGGTAACATCGGAAAGGGTTAGTTAATGGAATTAATGTATACTACAACTTAATTAACCCATAAAATCAATTTAATTATGTTTCATTAAACCAAATGAATTAACAAACATGGGAATGGGTTAGGATCAGAAAACCCTTTTCTCACATCCTTAAATCAAGTCAAAGTATAAAATTAAAAATGGCATTAAGAAAGCTTTGGTTTACTTTAAATGACTTTATTTAATATGATTGTCCTTAAGAATTAATTTGATTGAATGAAATCATGTGTTTATGTTTATTTATTCCTTTCCAATCATAATTAAATGTTGTATGTCATTTTATTTCATACATTCATGCATTCAAATTTAAACAGATCAAGTGATCTTTCTTTATGTAAGCTTGCTTGTGTTGTATTAATTTATAATATGTGTGGCTATTATTACTAATAAATTCAAATTACTATAAAAAATTTATAAATCAATTACATTGATTAGAGTGATACTAGTTTTGAATACATATAGGTGTGCTGTGCTTATAACTAAAGTTTTTTTTCTTAACTCATGTGTAGTTTTACATGTATTTGAATGTTAATAAGTATATAGTTTGGACATCCCGAGAATACGAGGCTTTAGTTAACCCCAAGGAGGTCATTTGAATACCTCACTTTCATGAATAACAACAACAAGTACTTGTTTGATTTCATTTATATGTATTTATACATTAACATTTGGATGAAACTTGGCTTCATATACATAAATGATTCAATCAATTAAAGTATAAATTTTTGCATGATTTTCTTCTCCTTATTTAGATATACATTCATGTGTAGTGAGATTGCAAAGTATATAGTCTGGATATCCCAGGAATATGAGGCTTTAGCTAGTCCCAAGGAGGTCATTTGATTACCTTACTTCCTTGATTAATAAAGGCACATACTAGCTTATTTCTCTTTACATGTGTATGTATGTGTGGCTAAAGGATGAAAGTCCCTATTTTCTACTAAAAATGCATGCCTTCATGATCAATCAAGTGCTTTGGTTGATCAATCATGTGATTTGGAGCCTTCTTTTTCATATTCATGTATATTAATTTACATCTATTTGAATCCAAATGGGTATATAGTTTGAACATCCCTGCCTATTCCCTTTAGATTTAAAAAAAAAAAGTCTTCTCCTTGAACTTTCCCATTTGATTTTCGAAGTATAGCAAATCCTTTGATAGTCTAGCCTTGAAATCTTTGGAGATGATACTTGTCTACTTTGATCGTGAGTACTCTTAAGGAATTCACCTTCCTTAGGATGTAATGGAGGCTTGCCTCCATAGGGAACTTTAGAACCCGATTTAACATAAACAGGAGTCCTTATTAGGTGATTAGGTGTATTGAACAGTGATGTATCTATCTTTCGAGATAGTATATCATAGCTCAATGTCATACCTGACCACTTCAATAAGTACCCCCTATGATCTGTGTGGTGTCCCCCCATACAGATCCAAATCTTATAATAGATCTAATCACCTATTAAGGACTCCTGAGGTAGATGGGTCTTCGCATATACTAGAGATCTTTCCCCTTCTTTACATAAAAAAAAGTAAAAGTAGGCTTTATTTTATGCCTAACTCTTTAGTTCCCTATGGAAGCAAGCTTCCATAGTTAATTACATCATAGGAAATAGAGATTTGTAAGAATACACTTTATTGAAGTAGTCAATAAATATATCCAAGGACTTCAAAGTTAGACAATTAAGGAATTGGGTTATTTGAAAATCAAATGGGAAAGTTCAATTTGGAAGACTTATTTTTGGATTCCAAAGGAAGATAGGTAAAGAGAACTTGGTACTAGAAAGCCTAGTGAAAACTCTAGTCTATCCTATAGTGAGGCTTTATACATTTGAAAGAGAGAGTTTATTTTGGTTTGAATTAAAATTTTATTAGAATGCTAGGGCTTATAGTCCATTAACACAAGATTATGAAAATGACTAAGAGGTGAGGACTTATATTTGTAGCCCGAAGGATACAAATAGCCTCAGAACCTAAATCTAGGATGCTTCAACACATGCTAAAAACATGACCTAAGTTCTAGTAGGAAAGTGGAACATATTGGTTTACCTCCTCAAGAGAGGATAAACCTATCGACTCTTCTGGACTTACAAGCACCTTGAGTGGCTGCCAGTTAACACCTCCTACACTTCAAAATCATGTTGGTCAATTTTATGTGACTGCAAGATAACTATCAGTTATTTAATTAGAAAGAGACTAGAGTCCTAAATTCTCTCCTTAAGAGACTAGATCATAACTGGTATGAAGACATGAGTTAGACTAAATGCAAAATTATACAAATCTTTATACCATTTTAACATAATGATTTGGACAAAGGCTTGGGACAATTATGCCTATGTGCATGAAGAAATGAGGTTATGGGCTAAATCAGCAGGAGGAGGTGTTCTCCACTACAAGGGATGACCTCCAAGGTCAAGCATTCCTCTATTGTGCAAGAATGGAGACCCTCCTATTCAAGAGTGAAGCAAGTGACTTAATTTATTTAAGGAATACTAATTAAGTGAATTTTATGGGTTGATTAAGTTCAAATCATTAAGCAATCAATTTAATTTCCTTTCTAAACCTCTTCAATTTAATTGATTACTTAATCATGAGCCTCCAATGACATGCTTATGAGAAATTAAAATTTGCAATGGTCCTAAAAGGATCTAATTCAATTAGGCTTATGATTAAGAATTAATTAGATTAAAGAGGAATCTAAGCTAAGTGCTATCATGGTTTTCCCACACCCATGGGTTAACCATACATTTTCTTAATGATCTTTATGTTATTAAACACATAAAGAGGAACCCATGAATTCTGTTTGGATTATTTGATCTAATTATCATTTGCATTTGGTTTTAATTTCACCATTAATTCTATTAATTATCCTTAATTAAGTCATGAGTTAATTAACCCTCATAAGGCAATATATTTAGGAAAATGATTAGGAGAGTCCCTGATTATTTTTCCTCATTATTCCCGCTATTAATAGTGATTAATCAACATTAATGATTTAACTTTTAATATTTAGCAATTTTAATATTTATTAAATTTATTAAAGAGGGAAATTAGGATTAGAATTTCAACTTGTTCAAAATACATAGCCAATAAATCCCAAGAAAATTATGAGAGGCAGAGGACACCCCATAGGATCAAACTATTCAATTTGAGATTAATTGGTAAAGTAATTAAGTCTTAAGTTGGGTAATGAGTCTAAAGTCAAACCTTAATTAAGCACTATTAATAAATCAAACCTTAGGGATTATATTTTTATTAAATTCTACTCTATTTTCTTTTCCAAAATGCATTTACTCATATTTTTTTGATTTTTCTACAATTAGTTATGAATTTTTAAAATTTTGGCTATTTAATGATATTTTGAACACCTAATTAATTCCCTAAACCGTCGATGCCAAGAAAAAGTTGACACGACAGTGCTTTCGATGTGGCGCCATGAGATAGGTTATTTAAAACATTTGAGTGGCACTAAAGCTACCGAGCCGTTCATTCCATCGCCCTCTTGGATCATATGACAGAGATTAATACCGTGGTTCCTATTAGGTTAAATCAAATCATCTAATAGATTAAATCATAATTGTTTATTCTAATTACATGGAACGGATGGCTGATGATCCATCATCCGCTGAGAGTTCGAAGATGGACACCGTACTTTTTCTTCCACGTGATCCGAGCTCATCGGAGCTCATAGGATGTCGGGATTGACTCCAAAATGTGTGGGGAGAAGATCTAAGAAGATCCTATGGTGGAAATCACATGCAATCACACTTTACTTCACAAAAGGCCAACACTTAAGAGATTTTGTATAGTTTCCAAAGTTTTACCTCACTGGAGCTAAATATTGGCGGTCCGTCAATTAAGGTAGCTTCGTCTTGAAGAGACGAAGCCTTGTTAAGAAGAACTCAAGTTGCCTCCCCGCCGATGCCTTTATGGACCAAGCGCCACTGCTAAGCTCATCAGAGTTGGTCTTGGAGTGCCTTGGTGTTCTAATCAATCAGAGATCTTTTCATTTCAGCTTGTCAGAGTGAGGGGAAGGTGTAAGAAGAGTTAACTTGAGTTTGGTGGAGTTTAGGTGAGGTTGGATGGATGAGGATCTCAATTTTGACTGGTGGTTGGTCTCATCGGTGATGGGGACCACTAAGGATTTGAGGAAAGCTCGAGACTGCTTAATATCCTAAGGAAGCTCTCTGTATGGAGGCATATCTACTAGGGATATGGGCTCGAATTCGCTAGGGATTGGGAATATGAGCCCTCCACTTGGGAAGTAGGTTTGAGCTATCCACTGAGGATAAGGGTTTTAATTTCATAGATTTGTTTGGGTATGTATTCAGTGGGGATAAAAGTTTGGTTGGATTTATTTGATTTGTTTGATTAACTATGCTAGGGAGAGATGGGTTTGATTTATTTTAATTTAGACCCCACTAGGGGATTATTTTGACTTGAGGGCACATCCGCTGGGGATGTGATCTCTATCAAATTTAATAGATTTAATTGGTGGACCCTATCTGGTGTGTGGTGGATCCATTGACAAGGGGCTATGTTGGCCTTGACTTATCATAGTTTATAAATCCTAAGGGATAGCCTACAAGCCACAAGGTAGGGCTATCCAACCTAAGTGGTGTCTTTCGGTGTGCAATAGCTATGCTAGAAAGATGGCATATCAGACTTATAGCTTCTAAAGCAAAGAATAGTCACTGGGGTGATTAGTTGGATGCTCAACAAATCAAACCGACCTAAGGTGACTACTGAGAGAGTGTTATTAGGGATCTTACCTCAACTCATGAGTAGTCAAGATTAATCTAATTTGATTTATTTTAATTTGATTTGAATCATTTTCATTTGTTTTGATTTCATTTGATAGATCCCATTAGTGTGCGATGGACCACACTGAGAAGGGGCTATGTCAGCTTTGGCCTATATTAGATTTACCGATCCAAACAGGTAGTCTATTGGCCATTAGGAAGGACTATCCAACCTAAAGGTGCCTTTCGGTGTGCAATGGCTATGCTGGGAAGAAGATATAATAGACTTATATCTTCTAAAGAAAATAATAATCACTAGAGAGTGCTCTTAATACTATGAGGTCTAGTGAGCACTCAAATCTATCCTATGGTTGGGCTTTCTATATTTGAATTTAAAGAGATTTATTTGTTTGAGTGGAAATTTTATTAGAAATCTTGGACTTATAATTTCACAATACAAGATTATGAAAATACTTAAGAAGTGAGGATTTATGCTCATAGCTCCAAAGGGAAATAATAACTTTAGATCCTAAATCTAGGGAGCTTTGACAAGGGCCAAAATATGACCTAAATCTAAGGTGAAAATGGGTATATGATTTACCTCTACATGAGAGAGCAAACCACCTGACTACTGAGATTATTATTGCCTGGAGTGGACACAATAAATCAAATTTGACCTAGGGCTGCCCATTGGTGTGTAATGGTCGTGTTGGAAAGAATGCACAGAGACTTACATCTTCTAAAGCATGGACGATCACTGGGTGACCTGTTGGTGGCATAGCAAGTAAAAACTGACCTAAGGGTGACAATTGAGAGAGTGCCACTGGGGACTTATCTCAACTCAAGAGTAGTCAGGCGATTCCTGTTGGGAGTTTTGTTGACACTTCCTTAAAGATAGGATGTCTGCTTGGGAAAGGTGCTACTGGGGGCATTCTCCTGATCCACAAGAGAATATATATTTTATTTATTAATATGTTTACGTGGACTCTATTTGTGTGCGAGGGACCACACTGAGAAGAGGCTATGTCGGCCTTGACCTATCTCAAATTTACTAGACCAAGGGAGAATTTGTGCATCCCCAGAATAGAATCTCCAACCATAGGGGTGGTTACTAGAAAATGGGGATTGTCCAATTTGGTAGTAACATGGGTAGTGTCTAAATGGGGTGCAAAGGACTTGATCCAAATAGAGTGCCCACATGAGAGGTGCCACTAGGGGCATTATCCTAGACCCTATAAATAAGAAATATTGTAGGTGTACGGTGGCCAACTCAAGGAGAAAAGGTAGCAAACTTACATCTACCATGAGTGATGTATCCACAGGTGGGTCACTATCAGCATAGTGAACACCAACCAACCTAAGGTGCTCATCGGTGTGCGACGATCGATCTAGGGAGAAGGCATGTAGACTTATACCTCCCTAAAGTGGAAAGCAGATAACCTATCACTCCGCTTGGACAGTGCTATCCAACCTAGGCTACCCAGTAACGCTATGCTAGGAAGAAAGTGTAGCAGACTTATATCTTCTAATCTAAGGAATAACTACTAGGATGACCCATTATTGGCACAACGGATCGACCTGACCTAAGGGTGACAACTAAGTAGGGAGTCATGAGGAAGGACTGGACGCTATGGTGTTTATTTTTTGATGGGACACCGCATCTTAGGGGTACTTATTGAAGTGATCGGTACATGTTTAATGAATGATGTACTATCTCAAAGATAGAAATCACCACCCTATAATAACTAATCACCTAATAAGGACTCAAGGCATGATGGGTCTTCAATATACCAGATCTTTCCCTATTTTACATGAAAAAGTAAAGTGGGGTTTATTTTAAGTCGAAAGTTTCCTATGGTGGCAAGCCCCCATAGTTAATTACATCCTAAAGAATGGGAATTCCTTAAGAATACTCTCGATTAAAGTAGACAATTAAGGTCTCCAAAGATTTCAAGGTTAAGACTATCAAAGGATTGGCTATTTTAGAAAATCAAATGGGATAGATCAAGGTGAAGACTTATTTTTGGAATCCAAAGGAAGAAAGTAAGAAATGCTCATACCAGGAGGCGTAGTGAGCATTTTGATCTACCCTATACTTGGGCTTTATATTTTTGAAATTGAAGAGAGTTAATTATTTGAGTTGACATTTTATTAGATAACGAGGGTTTATAATTCCACAATATAAGATTGTGGAAATGCCTAAGAGGTGAGGATTTATGCTTATAGCTCGCAAAGAAAAAAAATAACTACAGATCCTAAATCTAGGGAGTTTTGGCCAGGACCAAAGCACGACATAAATCTAAGGCAAAAATGGGTATATGATTTATCTCTACAAGCAAGAATAAACCACTGACTACTGGACTTATTACCTCATGGAGTGGCAGCCAGCTAACTCCTGTATGCTTTAAATCCATGTAGGTAAGTCTTATGCTTTGCAAGATGGCTAGGTTGTTATTTAGAGAAACTAAGTCCTAAACTCATTCTCTAAGAGACTAGAGCATGAGTGGTATGAAACCATGACTTAATCTAATGCAAAATTTATCAAATTTATTCGATTCTTTTGGACTCTTTGTTTTGACACAGGCTATGAGATTTTGTATATAAATGCATGAGAACTTGATTATGGGCCAAATCAGAGAAATGAGTGTTCTTCCATTAAAGGCTCTCAGTTAAGCCTTCATTCTGGCAAGAGATGGAAGCCCCTCTTAATAAGAGTGGAAGAATATGACATGCACGATATTATACATTCATTCATCCAGCTAAGGGGTTGCTAAAAGTTTTATTATCTTGATTTAATTCTTAGGCTTTTATGTGGAGTTATTATTTATTTTAAAATTTTTGTTATGAGTTGTTAATTGGTGTAGAAAATTTAATTTTATCCTAAGAGCCTATCGCATCCAGGCCACACATTCAAACATCAATCATAAAAAAACTATGAAACATGATGTTCTAGTGCGCAATCTAAACAAAACATCAAACAATTTTATGGACAACCATAAAAGAATAAAAGACCACAGCGATCGGGTTCCGCTGTATACCCCAAAAAGAGAAAAAAAAAAAGATGGATAGCAGAGCTCTACCCTTACAACCCGGGTTACAAAAATAATACATGCTATGGGGTATTTTTTTCTTCATTCCTTCCTTCTCGTCCTTTTGATTTGATTTGCTCCAAAGGCATCACAGGGCACCCCAGGGACTAAGCATTATGGCCACTGCTCATCCTAGTCACCCATAACAATAATCTTAATTCCTAATACAAAATTATATTAAAAATAGTAAAAATAAATCTAGCTAAACCTCCAAAACAAATGATAGCTAAACACACAATACAACCAAAGCTAGTTATATGGATAATTTGGACTTAGCACCCCACACGGGTAACCAAGTCAACCTATCCTAACATGGGTTACGCTTAGGGGCTAAGCAACCTGCATAGCAAAAAGAATTTATATTTTTATTACAGCGGTCCCTTAAGCACAACCCCCAGCAGAAATTATGATTAGGCTAATAACAGCCTAAGATCTAGTCTACACATACACCCTAATATCCAGTCTAAAATATTATCATAAAATAAAAATACAACATCATACATACAACACCCTAACCAGAAGTGGTGACTTAGTATAATGTGTTAAAGGCTTTAAGACTTCAGCTTCTTTAGTTTAAGTTTTAATTTATTTAAATTTTACCTTTGGGTGATTTCAATTTAAAAGATTAATGATTTATTTTTCATTTTTATTTCACTTTTATTTGGTTAAAATGATATTTAGGTTTTCAACAATGAAGAATAGAATGAATTCCATTTGTAGACAGAACTCACCCTAATTAAATGTTTAGATTTTCAACAATGATTTTGGATTAGATGTTTTGGTTTAATTATATCTTGATAATTCAATATCCTTAATATCTAATGAAGTTTGAGTTTATTTAAATTCATGTATTTTTTTTATTAATTAATTTTAGATTAGACTTGTTAATTTAATTAAATCTTGATAATTCAATATTCTTAATCTCTAATGAAGTTTAAGTTTGTTTAAATTCATGTGTTTTTGATTGATTAATTTTAGATTAGATGTTTCGGTTTAATTAAATCTTGATAATTTGATATCCTTTTAAATTAATATTTAATTCTTTTCTTTGATTATGGTTATGTGACTTAAATTTATATTTATTTGATTTGATTATGGTTCATTTATTTGTAGTTTGATCAGATTAGATTAATTGAGATTTTATTTTGATTTTAATTGAGTTTGATTCTTTGTAATTAGGATTTTTTTTAATCTCATCCATTTATCATGCTTATCAAAGTTTGGTTTGTATTTTGATTTCATACATTGTATAGTTAATTAGTTTATCTTATTTAAGCAGGTTGAATCAGATTTGATTTGATTGTATATTAAATTGATGGGAGTCTTTCTTTATTTAAATTGATTAGCTTTATTATTCTATATGTTTACTTAGGTTCAATGTGAATATTAGTTTAATTAAGAAGTATGTTTAGTTTAATTATAAAGATTTGTTTAATTTTCAATTTGATTTCATATTTGTTTAGGTTAATGATGTAATTAATGACTTAATAATTTAGGTTTAATTTAGGTTTTAATTAGTATTTAATTGTATTTATTTTTGATTAAGTTTAAGTTTAATATGATTAATTTGATTGATTTAATTAACTTATTTAAGATGTGTGATCAAATTAATTAGTAGATTAATTAAGTGTTTGATTTGAATTTGATTTAAAAAGATAATTTGGTTCAATAAGATGATGGATTAATTCATTAGGTTTGCATTAATTAGGTGTTTATTTAATTTGATTAGCTTAAGAGTAATTAGCTTAATTAAGAAGTGTGTTTAAGTTAATTATTAAATTAAATAAAGATTTATTTAATTTTTAATTTAGTTTTATATTTATTTAGATTAATGATGTAATTAATGACTTAATGATTTATGTTTAATTTAAGATTTGATTGGTATTTAATTGCATTTATGTTTGATTAAGTTTAAGTTTAATATAATTAATTTGATTGACTTAATAAGCTTATTTAAGAAGTGTGATCAAATTAATTAGTAGATTAATTAAGTGTTTGATTTGAATTATTTTTTAATGTGATTTATAAAATTAATTTGGTTCGTTAATATGATTGATTAATTCATTAAGTTTGCATTAATTACATGTTTAATTAATTAATTTTGATTAAAAGTAATTAAATCTTTTTAAATCATTAGATTAATCAAAGATTTATTTAATTAATGACTTAATTTACCACATGTGAATGATTTGATTTAGTTAAGTGTTTTACTTAAGTTTGATTTGATTAAAGGATTATTGTTATTATCATTTGATTAGATTAAGTGATTTAATTGTTTATTTTTTTATTTCAATTAAACTTGATTATTCATAATCATAGTTAAGTTTTATTTTCTTCATTTATTATATTCATTAGATTTTATTCATGTTTGATTTAGTTGTTAGGTTTATGTATTAATGGCTAAGTAATTATCTTATTAAAATTGATGTGATTTAATCATATATTAATTAAGTTTACTTTAACTTTATTTGGTTTAATTTGACTAATATCAAATGATTATGTTGAATTGATTTGTTAATTAATTTGATTTTTAGTTTATTTAATGATTAATTAGTTTCAATTTATTTATATTCACTAAGGAGCTTCATATGATTAAGACTCCATGCTTAGTGTAGGTTTAGTTATACTAGTTTGACCCATGTTAAAGTTTCCTAAATTTGTTGAATTTTAAGTTTGATTTAAGATTTAATCCTTTAATTGAGTTTTATTATTTAAATAAGTTTAATCATATTTAATTTAATTTCTTAGGAGGATGATATTTTTCAGATATGAGGTTTGATTAATGATTGCTTAAGTGTTATTTCATTTCTCATTTTGATTTTGATACTTAAATTTTTTTTAGAATATATTTTGATTAAGTCCTTAATTGATTAAACTTTAATCTTAAGTGTTTGTTTGGGGTTCATTAGGATTCAGAAAATCACATTATTTCCTTAAGAGTCCTAGATGTCAATTGAAGTGATTTAATCCATTTTGAAGATTTTTGAAATTTTCTGAATTTTTATTTGATTTATTTTATTAAAATGACAATGTAAACTTCAAAATTTAATTTCTCCCAATCTAAAGTCCTTTTCAATTGAGATTTTTTCTTTAGGCGTGTTTTAACTTTAGTTTCTATCCCTGAAAATTTCAACTTAATTTGACATATATTTTTGATTTAATAAATAAAATTTGATTTTTACTAAAACTCAAATTAAGCTCAAAATACTAAGTAAAATTTGGGGATTTTGGGTTTGTTGAATTTATCTTGGAAAGACAAATCCAACGAGCCATTGTTTACAATTTTTGGTTAAGTATTTTATTTTTTATGAATTTTGAAGCTTCTGGTGATTTAAATTAATTTTTTAAATCAAAAAATCCACACGGCGATGACGTTGCAACGTGGCGCCACATGGCGCCGTGCGGTTCACATGCAGTGTCGCATCATCATTGATGAGCAAGAAATGGGTCAATGCTTGGAAAATGACCCGCGTTCGCTCTGGACTATCCGATCGCAAATCGAACGGTCCAGATCAGATCACACGATCTAGAAGCTAGGATCGTACGATCGGACGATCCGGATCGTATCAGGCGATCTGAAGGCCTGGATCATGTGCGTCGAGCCATCGGATCCCGTGAATGGTAGGATTGGACGGTGACTTTAGCTCACTGGCGATGAACAATAAAAATAGGATTTTTTTAAAAAGAGTGTTTCTAAGTTAAAACTTGTCCAAATGGACTCGTTTACACGTCGATTCATATCACAAAAATTCTATTTTTTATTATAATGATATAAAATAAAATGCAGGATTATCTAGGATAATTTTTTAAAATTGTTCAAACAATCGTCAGAAATAGGATCCTAAGGCCGGCTACGGTTTGGCAAAATTTACCTCGTTGGGGATGGTTTTGGTAGTGGTGAAGATTTGAACGAACTCCTTGGAATGTGAAGAAACTTTGTAATGATTTTAACCTTCTCTCCTTTGAACGCCGTCTTCTCGCCGTCTCACCTCGAAAAAAGCTTCTATTTATGTTTTTGAGCTCTAAAATGGCTCAAAGAGGTGGGGGATGGGTTCCTTTTTTTTTTTTTTCTTTGGGGAGTTCTTGGAGGCTGTATAGTGGTAGGAGGACGATGCATGAAGCTTCATTTTCTCCTCCTTTTATAATGGCCAAAAACCTACCCTTTTTTTGAATTTTTTAGCTCTAAAGTATTATCATCTTGCTTAGGGTGGTTGGGATGGATGGTGGATTGATTGAGGACTTTGAATTTTTTTCTCCAAAGTTCTCTCTTGCTGCCATATGAGTAGCTCCATTGAATGCAAATGTTAGAGAGGAGTTAAATGCATGTTGTGGGTGAGAATTAAATGAGGTTGGAATCTATGTGGGAGAGGATCCATGAGAGATTTAAATGGGTTGGATTATTTTTGAGCTGATCTTAAATGGGTTTGGGTTGGGTTTGATTAGCTCCTAATGGGTCATGGCTTGGTTTCAAAGGATTTGGCTCAATTTGGGTCATATGGGTCATATTGGGTCAAGTTGATCAATTTGACCAAAATGGCTTAGGTTATGGGTTGATTTATGTTCAATTGGCTGATTGAAGATGAATGTGGTATTTGGTTTGAATTAATTTGGATTTAATTTGATTTAGGCCAAATTGATCTTTAGGCTAATTTGAGCTTGGTTGGGTCAAGTTGACCAATTAGTCAAATTAGGCTCAATTATGGCTTCGGTCAAGTTCAATAATCAATTTGGAATCAACGTGAGCCATTGTTTATAATTAATTTGGGTTTGATCATGATTTGACCCAATTTCATTCTTTAGGCCAATTTGGGTCAACTTGGATCAAATGACTAATTGGGTTTGGTTTGACTTAATTGGTGGTCAAGTCATATTTAAATGTTGACATTGGGTTGATTCAAATCATTAGTTTTAATTAATTTGATGTAGGATAAGTTTTGGCTAGTTTTGGTTCATTTGGGCTGAGGGTTGACTTGGTCAAATGACTAAGTTGACTTGGTTTGACCCAATTGATTGCATTTGATCATCCTAGGGTGATCAACAATCATGGTGGAAGGTTTTGGTGAGCTTGGTTCAATCCAATTTAGGTTGGATTGAAAGTTGGCTGAAATGGTTCCTTTAGGTCACTTTGAGCAAGTGGACCTAAGTGGGTCAATTGGTTTGATTTTGATTTGATTCAAGTTTAGTTGAACTTATATATGAGCCCTAGGTTAAAATATAAATTCAAAGGCAATCAATTTGGAGTCTGAGAGATTTTAGCTCATTTAAAATTTTCAAGTCAAAAGGGCTAGGTTGGGTTTAACTTAGGTTAGCTTTGATTTGATTTTATGATTGTAGATTTCATTTATATTTGGGTAGATAATTGAATGAAAGATTGATTCAAGTGAAAATTCATTGGTTTTGACTTGATCTGGATAGAATTTGGCTAAGTCCAAAGAATTTGCTTAAAGGGCTTAGATTGAGTTTGGATTTGATTTTCAATATAGTTTTGGTCATTTGAATTTGGATTTCATTTATATTTGTGAATATAAATGAATGAATAATTGATTTATAAAGAGATCAATTGAGTTTGATTTGATCTAAAGGTAATTTTGGCTAAGCTTATGAATGTGGTTCATATGACTTAAGAAGATTTGAATTTGATTTTGGGTTTCAATCATTTGGAGTCAAATTTAAAATTAGATTTGAAATTTGAATTTTAATTTGAGATTTTGTTTGAGAATTGAATCTGAGTTTGATTTGAGAAAGTGTATCAAGATTGGGTTTAAGGTACGGGATAGGTAATTTCTTAAGCCCTAAGGCATAGTCTAATCTTATGATTAATGCTTCTAAGTCTCTAGGCTTAGGTTAAGTGTTCACCTAATCACTAGATATGTCTTATGACTAAGGAAATGTCAGTGTCTTGAAGATTCCTAAGTCTAAGAGGTTGGGTTGAGAGCTCACTCCAAAAGTAAGGTCAACAAACCCAAACTTGAAGTAGTTAGGAGGAAAAGAGTCATCGGGGGACTTATCCTAAACCTCAAATATACTCGACCGAGTCAGCGTGCAATGTTTAATTCAAGAAGAAGGCATAGCGTACTTATATCTTCTTAAACGAAGCGAACATGAGGTAGCTTAATGGCTGCATAGTAAGGCCTACCAAACTAATAGGGTGCTCGTTGGTGTGCAGTGGCCAAGTAACGAAGGAAAGCATAGTAGACTTATATCCTACAAAATAAGAAAACCACTAGGACTTGCGGGGTGACGTGTCTTAGACGCTCTTGAATGAGTGCCACGGGGGCGTTATCTCACATCAAAGTAGCGAGATAAAATATGTGTATTTATTTATCTATTTTATGTATTTTATGTTTGTGTTGTGTTGATGAAGGATATGATACCACTTAAGTTCTCTTACACCTACCATAAATGCGTCATGATGAACAACAAAATATTTAGTTTGGAAGAGATTGAATTTGAAATAGAATTTTATTGATGATAATTATTTTCAAACATGATCTCATGGATACTATTTCTTTAAATAAATCCCATTGATTGGAAGCATTGGATGATCTCCTTTATGGTTGATAAGCTGATATGATCCTCCTTAGTAGGCCTTTTCTATAACAAAAGGGCTTTCCCAAGTGGGTTCAAACTTGCCTATCATATTGTGACGTGTAATAACTGGTCTCCTTAAAACTAAAATAAGCTCTCCTACTTGAAAAGCTCTAGGATGGACCAACTTGTTGTGAGATTGAATCATTTTGGCTTTGTATAACTCGAGGTTTTAGCATGCCCATAGACGTATCTCCTCGAAACCTTTGAGCTCTTCTAACTGCAACTTGATATTCTACTTTGTTGTGACCTTCCTACCCATAGCTATCATTGGAGATGAGAGTTGGACTTCTCATGGTAGAACAACTTCAGACCCAGACACTAAGGAGAAAGGAGTATACTAAGTTGGAGTGCTGTAAGTTGGTGCGATAAGCCCATAAAGCTTCAACAAATTGCTCATGTCACTGCCGCTTATTGTCGTCGAGCGTCTTCTATAGTATTTGGACGAGAGTTTTGTTGAAGGCTTCTATCAAGCCATTTTCCCCATGTAGATGGTAGAGTATTACCAATCTATGTTGTGTCTCTAGGCAAAGTTGTTGATGTTGGTGCTCTTGAATGCAATACCATTATCAGATATAATTCATCGAGGCACCCGAACCTATATATGATATGGTTCTTGAAAAACTAGAGCACATGTTGAGTTATGACATCTTTGAGCGGATGCCTCTACCCATTTAGAAAAGTAGTCGGTAGTAGCTAGGATAAACGAATGACCCTTAGAAGAAGGAGAGTCAATCGGACCCACTATGTCGGTACCCCAACACTTAAATGGCTATGATGCCAATGTAGGATGTAGAATGTTGGGTGGTTGGTGTAAGACCACACTATGTACCTGACATTAGTGGCATCGCCTAGCTACGTCCATGTTTGACTATCGACAACCAGTTGTATCCTAGTCTCTTGATCTTAGCTTTCATCTTTAGATCGAATTGGTGCACTCCGCATAAACCTAAATGTACCTCGGTCATGATCTTATGAGCTTTATATTTTCTAACGTAACCACATATGATCGAAGGACCGAGGGTATAAGGTGTAAGATCACTTAAATGGCCATGAGGCCAATGTAGATGTAGAATGTTGGGTGATTGGTGTAAGACCACATTATGTACCTGACATTGGGGCATCACCTAGCTATGTCCATACAGTCTGTGATCATCGATGACTAGTAGTATCCTAGTCTCTTGATCTTAACTTTCATCTTCTGATTGAATTGGTGCGCTCCGCATAAACCTAAATATACCTCGATCATGATCTTACGAGCTTTGTATTTTCCTAAGCAACATAACCACATATGATCAAAGGATTGCCGGTATAAGTGCCATCCACAAGAGCATATGATAGGGCTCTCTACTTCACTTAATGTGTGAGTGACTTTTCTTGAGGTAGTTTGCCTCTATTTAGGTAATCCATGAATGTTGTCTCCAATCTAACTCATCATCCTTTTTGGCAACGATAACCTCACATTCAAGAGAGTATTTCTCGATGAGTTTGATATCAATAAGGGATAAGACTTATCTATTTTGGACCCATATCGATATAGACTCATCTTTTAGATATGCCAAGTCCTTGGCAAGTTTGGCCAAAGCATCCACTACGGTGTTCTCCCCTCGAGGGATCTTGTAAATGATAACCTCTGGGATTTTGGCCAAAAACTACATGGTGTACTTGTGGTAGTGATAGAGCTTAGGTTTTAAAATCTTGTAGGACCCAACAATTTGATTGATAACTAACTAAGAATCCTCAAAGTTATTGATATTCTGGATGCTTAGAGTAACGATAAACTCTAGACTGACAATCAAACCCTCATATTTGGCTTCATTGTTGGTGCAAGGATTGGAGAGATCCTAGAATCTCACATTATAGTCTGGAGTTAGGAGAACTACTCCTACCCCTGCCTTTCTTAGAATAGTTGATTATGGTTCTTCTCCTCTTTGAGAGGTGGCCCCACCATCAAAGTACATGTCCCAACAATGAATGCTAGTGTCTCCTATGTTCATGATTTAATCATCGGGGAGGTCATCACTAAGTGGAGAGTTAGCAAGAAGTGGGAGCACTATTAAGAAATTTTCTAGTGCTTGTCCTTTCATCGCACAGAGGGGTACGAAAGTAATTTCAAACTATGAAAAAATCATGGACCAACATGCCAACTATCTGAATAGCATCAGCTGTATCATGAGATAATGTAGGGGATTGATCTTAGAGATTAAGTTTACCTTATTAGAAAGCATGTAATGGAGTAACTTTTGGGATGCAAAGATTAAAGCTAGATAATATTTCTCAATAGGTGGATAATTTGCTTCAATAGGGATTAGGGGTGTCAATCAGTTCAGGTGGGGGTCTAAACCAAATTTGACCACCCAATAGGACCAACCCGACCCATTTATTAAATGAGCCAAAACCTTCAACGTGAACCCGACTTGACTTCAACTTGATTTACCCAACATGACCCGAATGATATATTTATATATTTTTTTAAAGTTAAAATTGGGCCAAAATTGAGTCAAATTCGGGTTCATGGGTATAAATCGGGTCAATTTTGAGTTTGTGATTTAATTTAAGTTAAATTAAAATTTGTTGGTCAAAATTAAGTCAATTTTAGGTTGGAGGGTCAACTCGAACCCAACCCAAATATTAAATGGGTTAATTTCTTTAACTTGAACCTGACCCAAAATTATTCGGGTCAACTTGGACCCAAATTTTTTGAGTTAGGTTCGGGTCGAGTTATCGTGTTGGGTCAATTTTTGTCACCCCTAGATTAGACGACGGCTGAGGTAGTAGAGCATGTTTTCCTTCCCTTCATCATTGGCTTGGGCCAACAAAGCACTAAGGTAGTCATCTAATGCAGTAATGTATAATATGTGCTGCTTGCCATGATAGGGGCTGCTAGAACTGGCAATGTCATCAGGTAGTGCTTGATATTTTTGAAGGCATGTTGGCACTTGTCATCTCACTTAAACTTGACATCCTTTTTGATAATTATTGAGAATGACTAAGATCTTCCTAATAGATTGGATATGAAGCATCTTAGATATGCTAATGACCCTTGAAATGATTTGAGTTGAGTTAAACTTTTAGGTGGTGGCATTTCTAATACTATTTTGATCTTCTCCGGATCAATTTTGATTCTCTGGTGTCAGACAATAAACCCAAGGAATTTCCATGAAGCTACTTCAAATGCACACTTCAGGGGGTTCATTTTGAGGTTAAATTATTTTAATTGTTCGAAATCTACTCTCAAGTCAAAGGGGTGGTCTTCCTTTTCTTTATTTTTGACTTCAAGATCATCGATATAGCATTCAACTTGATGATGAATGAGTTAACCAAAGATTCGAGTCATAGCCCATTGGTATGTAGTATCATCATTTTTAAGGTTGAAAGGGATGGCCTTATAGCAATAGATTCTGATCGAGGTTCTGAAAGCAATATTTCTTTCATCTTCATGGGCCATCTTTATTTTGTTATATCTATATGAGCCATCCATGAAAGAGAAGACTGCATGAGATGAGGCAATATCCACCAGCAGTTATGGTATCAGCAGTAGAAATTTATCTTTTAGAATACCTTATTTAAGTCCCTAAAATCGATGCATATGTGAATTTGACAATTCTTCTTCTTAACCGAGATGACACTGGTTAACCAAGTAGGTATTTTCTTCCCGGATGAAACCAACATCGATCAATTTCTTGACTTTAGAAATAACCTGTTGTTCGATGTCTAATCACATGCATCTAAGAGCTTGCTTAATAAAGTTAGCACTAGGCTCTATTGCTAGTTTATGGGATGCTATGTTTGAGATAAATTGGGAATCTCTTCATAACTCTATGAGAAATAGTCCTTAAACTCAGTCAATAGCCTAACCAAGTCATTGGTTTTAGTTTCATTCAACAAGAAATTGATGTATGTCCGATATGGATTATATTTAGTTCCTAAATTGATTTCTTTGAGCTTGTCAATGGTTGACTTAATCTCTTCTTTGAACTCTGGCGGTGCATCTTTGACTTCAAAATCATCAAGACCATCTGAAGTTTCTAAGCACACCTCCTCATATTATTTAATGTGATTTAAAAAGAACCTATCATATTCTAAATGATTGGTGATGACTAGGCAGTAATCATCATCATCGACTGGACCCACTGTACCAAATCCTAGTCCCAGTCTTGATTGATAACTTTTGCATTAGTTCTTTCATATTCTTTCAAAATAGTCTGATCTGTGCTTCGACCAAGTATGTGGGATAAACCATTTCTTTGTTAATTTATGAATATGCGGTGAGTACCAATCAAAAAGTAATTATATTAAATCTTTATATGAATCATCCTCAAGTTTACATCAACTTCTTGACTTGAGGATGCTGCTCCCAGAAAGAACCTCTGAGTATTTACATTTATGGATGAATTAGAAGCTTCCTTAACTACCAAACCCTCAACTTTTTGTGAGAAAAGTGGGTTAAAGCTAAGGTTCCCAATTGATGCCTAACTATTTTCACACATAGACTTAGATATACTTATGCTTTGCTTTGGAGGCCAGTTTTTAGCACTATCTAGCTCAAGTGTCACCTCCAAAGGAATCAGCTACTGAGAAGAGTAGGCTGACATGCTAACCATATAAGACTCATTCTCTGAACTAGATTATAAGTCTATATGGATAATAGGTGTACTTCTGATAGCTGGGATATATCTCCTATTGGGTGACCAATAAAGAGGTTTTCTACCCCTATGACTGCCTCTGAACTGACCTCTTCCTCTGCTTGGTGGAGGTCAGGTCATCCTACCCATATGTTCGAATGGAGCAACGAACTATGGGTGGAATCTATGTCGGGCACCACTTCCTCCTCTAAGTTTATTTCTCGCTCCCTTTTATTTTATTTTCCATTTCCTTTTTTTTTCTTTTTTTTTATACTTTGGCAGAGTTTGCGAGAATAGATTTGTTGATTTTGAGGGAGGTAGTAGCATCCTCATATATGCCTCATGAATTGAAAATGGCTTGAGATCTCTTTTAACACATTTAACACAGTAGGCGATCCCACCTCTCACAAACTTCATACATTGATGTAGAGAGGATAGAGCTGTGTTATTTTCATGTATCTATAGTCTCCTAAACAAAGCATTGAAAGATATATCTGAGTCTGTAATGTGAAACTTAGCTTCAGCCTTCCAATCATTTATCTCAAGGCCAACACTATGGAGCCTAAGGCCTTCTCGCCTTTGTTCATTAAAACAACTCAACATCATCCTTTATTTTTGGAGTTTGGAGATGTCGATCCTCAAGTAGGCAAGAGTTCTTAGACTCATAATATTTACTGATGCATTTAGGTCAACCAACACTCTGGATAGCCTGTATCTGCCAACATCCACTATGATGTAAAGAGGACGGTTATGCTCAAGACCCTAGAAGTAAGTCTTCATCGCTGAAAGTAACTCCCAAGGTGTCCTTCGAGTGGCATGCCTCCTCTTTAGTAGAGGTCAGCTGAGCCAAGAATATCTCTGGATCAAGTAAGGCCTTGATTAGAGATTCCCTCATCTCCTTGGATTAGAAAATGGTGTAGTATATGCTTAGCTTAGCTGATAACTTTCTAAGATGAGCTAGGACATTGTAATCAACTCGAGCTTGGTCCTCCACAAGCATATCCATAGGTGGAGCTTCTTATAGAGGGGCTATCTACTCACTAGAACTAATGAATTTCTTACCCTTATCCTGAGGTGCTACCTTAGGAGGTAGAACTTTACCACTGCATAGGTTGACTTCAATGAATTCATATGGTGGTTTGGTGGAAAGTTCTACTTGCTTGGGCATGCCTTTAGCTTCTCCTATGGAACCCTTGGAGTCGGTTGACTCCAAGTTAATCTCAATGGCTGAAGTCGATTGATTCAAAAAGGAAAAGTCTAATTTTGAATCAGAAGAGAAAAGATCAAAATTACTAGAGCTATTATTATTATTTAGACTTGGAAAGTTTTCAACAGGAATAAAATCAAGAGCATCAGAAGTGGACAAGATGTAACTAGTATATGCTTTCTTCATTGATTTCTTTTTGGGTGGAGGTACATGGTAGAAGTCAAGTAAAGTAAGCGGATTAAGGGATCTGATGCCATTATCTGCTGATATAATGCTCTTGCTGAAAGAAGAGCTGGATGAAGTGGTAGTTACAATGGTGGAGGGAGTGTTGGACTCAGACGGTGGTTGCACTACTAGACTATCCCAAGCAAGTGTGGACTGCTGAGCTCCCACCTTCCTTGAGTTGTCTTTGACAACTTACAAACCTTCCTTGATGTTGGAGGATTGAGCTACCTTGGGCACTTGCAAGGAGAGTTTCTTGATCTTATAAACAATCTTCTTAGAGGTTCGGGATAATGACATATCTCAATCTTCTTTTGTCTTAAGAGTTCACAAGTATCTCAAGGATTACCCTAACAGATCTAAATGGTTGTTCTAATAAGTATTCCTTGGGGATAACTATGGCGCACAAATTGTAGATGTGCTTAAGCCAGTATTTGAAGGTGATGCAATCCTCTAAGACATGGCCTAACATGCGATTGTAGGAGCAATAATTAGGATCATTGCTCTTGCCCACTTCTTCCCGCCTCTGAGGCTCTGGAAGCTGAAAATTAGGTTTTTTAAGATATTTTTAAAGATCTTTTGACTACCTCCCTCTTGAATGAATAGAGCTTGTTTAACTTGTCCAAAAGAGTAGGTGGATATGAGTACCAAGCTTTGAGGAGGTGGTGGCAGCCGCTGGAGGTAGCTGGTGGCGGATGATGAGGTGGCGTGGAGGCTACCGAGTTCGGGTCTCAAATTCTCAATTGGTCGCTTCCTCTTGTATACTAACAACGCCTTGACCTCTTTTCAAATGCTTTCTGTTACTTGGGCTTGGATGACTGGTCATGGAAAGATAATTGTTTGGCTTCCTCTTGTAGACTAGCCACCTTGTTAACTAATTTCTTAAAGGTTTTGTTTATAAAGCTTTTGAGCATGAAAGCAACCAGGCAATGGATATTCTTAAAAAGAATTTATATGGCATGCTGTTCAGATAGCTGTGGTTCACATTTCACACTCAGGTTATGCCACCTGAGAATGTAATCAAAGAGGGACTCATTGGGATTTTTCATTGCTACAATGAGGTCACCCACCGTTACCCTCTGCTGGGCTCTAATAAACCTCTTGATAAAGAGTTGCTAATTCAGCAAATCTTCACTGAACTATTGGGCAATTCGACATACCAGTCAAATATAACCCCTAACTAAATGTTGGCAAAGAGGCAGAAAATAAGCGCATTACTACCATTGGCGTTGCAACAGTTGGCTCTGAAGTGTGACATGTATTGCCATGGGTTCCCACTACCATCAAAAATCTTGAAGGAAGGTGGCATAAACCCCTTGGGGTACTAGACTACATCAAATTTCTCTATGTAAGGCCTACCCTTTGGAATGGATGAATTACCTTTTGCCAACTCTTCCCTCACTTGTTGTTCCACCATTTGCTTGATGTCTTTCTCATGAACGGAGGTACTATCTATGACCTTCCTGTGCAAACTACCATTATCATGATCAATGGGAGAGGTACTTTGTGAGGTTGAAGACATGCAAAAGCTTAGGCCGCTCGGCCCCCATGGGACTAGGTTGTGACACTAGAGTTTGGTTCTAAAGTGCTAGAACTGTGGTTAACAAATCCTCAACCCTCTCCACTATCCTATGGATATGATCAACCTTCTACCTGAGCTGCTGAAGGAGGTGTTGGGTTAAATGAATGGCATCATCTTCGTCAACCACAACACCTTCCCGACTCTGATGGTCTCAGTGGAGGGATCTTCAGGTATCAACCATATGGACTTCTGTTGAGTCCTCTAATAGGTCATCCTCATTGAGGTAAAAATCTACTCTACCCTCTTCCTGATCTGAATGATCACTCCCACGATGTTGTTTCTTCTTGGCAAAGTAGTCTTCTAGGATATCATCTAATGAACAATCTCTTACTCGCCACTAACCGGTAAATACCCACTAGCTGACTCATCAGACTATGTTTCATATATCACACATCGATGGGATGCTCTCACTTGGAGGATCAACTATCATGGGGACCACACCGATATCCTCTCTTTCCTATGCTACTATTGATGTGGTGGTGGCACGACCATGACACTCTTGGGTCACCACTCCCTCTTTACAATGGATGAAGTGGGAGGTCAAATGGGAGAGCCTAACCTTACCTTAGCTAGTGGAATAGATGGAGTGGGATCCTTAGGCCATAACCGGATCACCATGGGGATGTCCTCTCCTTGGATGCAGACTTATGGACTTTAGTAGGGACTGTGGAAGGAGACTCAGCCAGGTGATGGTAGATGAGGAATGGAGTGGTGTGGTTGTGGAGACACCGACTTCACTCCCGTTAGAACTCTCCTCCTTCTGCTAGTGGTGCCTATCATTACTATGCTATCGGTGTGATCAATTCTAGTAGCCCACTGATCTGAAAAGTCCACAAGAGCAGAGGCCACCGATTACCTGGTGTACCTCCTCCTCTCCCTCTTTCCCACTTGGGCTACAACTCAAGCCTCAGTGGCTCTCTCCTGATCACTAAGTCTCCTGAGGATCAAAGACCTTAAATCAAACAATGTGCCAAACTCTAAGCATCTGTGGGCTCTGCCAACCTGGCAAAGAACTATCTAAGATTGGCCTAGGGCTTCCTCCTCTCCCTAGGAAGTACCTCAAACTGAGCTGGTGGTGGAGGCAATGTAGCAATCCTCCTATAGTCCTCCTCTCCATCTGAGGCTAAGAGGGGGCAAAACTTGCTGCCACTTAAGAGTGAGAGGTCTCAAGAGGAGAACTCTCCTTAGCAATATGGGAGGCAGCATCAATCTCCCTTGTTGCTCGCTCAAGATGCCGCTTAAACTTCTTGATCTTGTTGCAGAACTGAGTGCTGGTGAACACGGCAGAGTGAGAGCTAGAACCATGAGGTAAATGACCGACCGCAAGGGAACCACTGCACCATTGAGCTATAACAGAATCGAACTGAACCGCCATGGGAACCTCGCCTTCCTCTTCAAAGAGGAAAACTTAAACTTAGAATGTAGATCGAAATGGAGGAGTGGCCTATCTTGCCACCTCCACTCTGCTAACAGTCATGAGTGCTGGCCCCTCACAATTAACTCGAATGGCCTTGAAGACATGGGCAATGAATCAGGTGAGTAGTAGTTGTTGTATGTATGGCCTGATCCGAGGCCAGATCCACACCGATGAGAAAGATAAGATGAACTTACCGGAAGACATGCTGACTACCAAGACTGAAGACGGGAAAGGGCTAATTGTGCTAATATCTCTGCATTTGTTGAAACATAATTGAGTCAGACCCTTGCTTTGATATTTGTCTTCAAATATTAACTTCTGATATTAATTTGAATTTTGAATCCACACTTAATAAATTTAAGTATGCTAGGTGGGGTTCATTAGAGAGATTTTAGAATGTGAGGAGAGACTTTCATAGAATTATATGATTTTGACTTGGAATCCACACACAACAAATTTAGGGTATGTTGAATGGGGTTCATTGGTTTTGGAGAGACTTTTTGGAGGTGTATTTGTTTTATCCATTATTTTTAATTTTGTTTTTCTTTGAAATCTTCACTTAGAGAATTTGAGTGTGCTAATTGAGATTCTAATCTGTGTTTGAAAACTTTTCTAAGAACATTTTTGTTTGTGAAAAAGGATGTCATGTGTGTGATTTTGTTTTAATGGGATCATTACTTAACAAATTTAGGTAGGTCAAGTAAGGTCCAAAATGAAGTTTGATTTTGTTTTGGAGATGGGACCCTCACTTAACAAATTTGGGTATATTAAGTGGGGTTCAAATATATTTAATTTTATTTAAAATTTTTTTTTTGTTTGCTTTGATTTTGAAAAAGAAAACTCTTATCCTATAAATGTTGGTATGTTGAATAGAGTTCAATGTGTTTTGATTTATGTTTGAATGTGGAACTCTCATTTGACAAATTTAAGTATGCCAACTGAAGTTCAAATGTGTTTTGATTTTTTTTTTTTGTGATTTTTGAAAAGGGGAATTCCACTTAATAAATTTGGGCATGTTAAATGGAATTCAATTATATATATATATATATATATATATATATATATATATATATATATATATATATATATATATATATATATATATATATATATATATATATATATATATATATATATATATATATATATATATATAAAAAATATAATATTTGTGTGTGATATTGCTCTTGAGAAGGGGCAATCCAACTTAGCACATGTGGAATATGCTAAGTGGAATTTTAATTTTATGTCATGATTTCATTTGAAAATAGAATCTTCATTCAACAAACTTTGAATAAAGTTAACTATTTTGAAAAATGTGCTTTTGAAAAGAATTTTAAAAAAATTTTATTTTAATTTTGAAAGGAACCTGCATATAACAATCATCGATATTGTTAAATGAGGTTTGGTTATCTTTATACCTTTTGAAAACTTCTTATGAATTTTGTGCAAATCTTTTGTCATGTGAATTTTTAATTAATTTTGATAAGTGCTTTTGGAAAGTGATATTTTGCAAAGGGTTTATTTTCTTAAGTATGGGATGAACCTTGCTTCACCAAGAGGATGGTAAAGAGGCTCTAAATTTTTAGTCATCTCCTTTCTTTGATTAATTTATTTTTACCTATTGAAGAACCCAATAGAGGTTTTAAGACCTACATAGAATGAGGTCCTAAAAACTTAAAGGATGCTAGCTAACTTAGCCTTAGGATGAAATAAGCTAAGTGCAAATGGAAAGAAAGATAGTCTTAGACTTATATGAACTATAAGCCCACTATCGATGCTTGGAGATAATAATTGTCTGCTAAAGATTGAGAGAAGAATAATCCCCAACGGAGTCGTTAGAAAAATCTATGGTGTTTATTTTTGGATGTATATGGGGGGACACCACATATATCATAGGGGGTACTTATTGAAATGATCGGGTATGACATTGAGGTATGATATACTATCTCGAAAGATAGAGACATCACCCTTCAATGAACAAAATCACCTAATAAGGACTCTTAAGACATGATGGGTCTTCGGATATACTAGAGATTTTTTCCTATGGAGACAAGCCTCCATAGTTAATTACATCTTAGGGAATGAAATTCCCTGAGAATACTCTCAATTAAAGTAGGCAATTATTGTCTCCAAAGATTTCAAAGTTAGACTATTAAAGGATTGGCTATTTTGGAAAATCAATTGGGAAAGTTCAAGGAGAAGACTTATTTTAGGAATTCAAAGGGATGTAGTAAGAAATGCTCATGATATTTGGAAGCCTAGTGAGCATTCCAATCTATCATATAGTTGGGCTTTATATATTTAAAGTTGAAGACATTTGTTTGTTAGAGTTGAATTAGATTTCTAGGGCTTATGTTCCACCAACATAAGTGTGTAGAAATGCCTAAGAGGTGAGGATTTATGCTTGTAGCCCAAAAGAAATAGCTACCTTGGATCCTAAATCTAGGGAGCTTTTAGCACAAGCTAAAGTATGACCTAAATCTAAGTGAAGAAGGGCATAAGGTTTACCTCCATAGGAGAGGATAAATCACCTAATTGTTGGACTTATAACCACTTGGAGTGGCCGCCATCTAACTCCTCCTATGCTTTAAATCCATGTAGTCTGGTCATATGAATTGCAAGAGAGCTAGGATAGTTATTTAATTAGAAAGTTACTACTAAGTCCTTAAACCCACTTCCTAAGAGACAAGAGCATGAATGGTATAAGTAATGACTTAATTAAATGCAAAAAAATTTTCAAATTTTATTTTAATTTTGACACTTTATTTAGACAAAGGCTTTAGGATTTTTATATGCTTAAATGCATGATGAAATGGCTTATTGGCCAAATCAGAAGAGAAAGAGGGTGAAGCTCCAAGTAGGGGTTTCTCTCACAGGTCAAGTTGTCTCTATGCGTGTAAGGACAGAGGCCCTCATTTTGCAAGAGTGATTCAAGATGCATGCATGATGTGAAACATATAACTATATAGCTAAGGGATTGCTAAATCTTTTAATTATCTTACTTATATCGTAGGCTTTATGGTGAGGTTATGAGTTATTTTAGATTTTTTAATTATGACTAATTAATTGGAGTAGAAAAGTTAATTTTACCCTAAGAGCCTAATCGCATCAAGGTTATACATTAAAGCATCATTTATTTAAGAAACTAAGAGAAGCATTCCATTTCTAGTGTGTAATTTATATATAACATCAATCAATTTTATAAAACTAATGCAGAAAAATAATAGGTCGGTGCGGTCGTGTGCAGCCGTACAACCCAAAAAGAAAAGATGGGTAGCCAAGTTGTACCCTTATACAACCCATAATTACAAAA
This sequence comes from Cymbidium sinense, assembly GCA_021442155.1. NCBI lineage: Eukaryota > Viridiplantae > Streptophyta > Magnoliopsida > Asparagales > Orchidaceae > Cymbidium > Cymbidium sinense. The sequence goes on along the minus strand of CM038228.1, from coordinate 78,465,323 downwards.
TAATAATTAAAATTTATAAATGCTATGGGAGGGGAGGGTCTTCTTTCTTCATTCATCTTTCATTTCTTTCCTCCTTGCTTTTTTGATTTGGTAGGCATCACATGGCACCCAGGATAAAGCCTTATGTCCAATGCTCATCTTAAACCCCCATAAAACTAATCCTAATTTCTAGTACAAAATTATATTAAAAATAGAAAAAGTAAATCTAACTACACTTACAAAATAGAGGTTAGCTAAGCATACATACCTTTCCAAACAGATGCATTTATAATTTGGACTTAGCACTTTGCACATGGGTAACCAAGCCCACCTGTACTAGCTTGTATTATGCTTAGGGGTTTAAGAAACCTTCAAAGAGAGCATTTTTATTTATTTTAAGCCCCTTTAAGCATAATCTCCTGCAAAAAATATAATTAGGCTAAGAACAGCCTAACATCCAGTATACAAAATATACACCCTAACTTCTAGTCTAAAATAATACATCATAAAATAAAACATATATCACACCATGCACCATCCCAACATAAAGCTAGAAGTGGTGACTTAGTTCTATTGTGTGTGTTAAGGCTTGTGTGGTATATCTCACTAAGTCATTAATGTTATTATTTTCTAAGTGCAGAAGGATTCAATTTAACATAAAGGGTTGATTTCACTTGAAGTTATTTAATTGATTTGAGAATTTTAATTTATATTTTCTTTTGTTTCATATGATATACACTTAACAACTAAGTTATAAAAAAAGAAGAAAGAGGATTATCCTCTTCCATCCCTACCTTAAGTCACTTTCTAAAGCATGTTAATTTGATTTAGTTCTCTTTAGTGAATGAATTATTAAATGATTAAATTAATCCTAAGTTTAGGTTTACCTTAAATGATTCTATTTAATATGAAAAGTATCATAAGATTAATTCAATTGGAGTACTAACATATGACACATATCAGATCATTCATATGATTTTAACACACCTATGTGATGAATGTATATGTCTATATTTAGAGTTTATACTCTTTTATTTGATGAATTATTTAATCACATTAGCTTAAAGCTCTATCTAATTTCTTATACAAAATACATAGGTATGAGATTAAATAGGTATGTGTCATTGTTAACCAGAAAACTGAGGTAATCAAATGACCTTCTTGGGGCTAGCTAAAGCCTCACATTCCCGAGATATCCAAAATTTATACCCATTTGCATTCAAACATATGTAAATTTATATATATGAATATAAGAAAGCAAGCTCCAAATTACATGTTTAATTAATCTAATGACTAAGCAATTATGAATGCATGTATTTTTAAATAGAAAAGAGGATTATCATTTTCTAACTAAATACACACATCTATGTATAAAAGACATAAACAAGTGTATGCCTTTGTTAACTAGGGAAGTGAGGTAATAAAATGACCTCCTTGGGGCTACTTAAAGTCTCACATTCCCAAGATATCCAGACTATATACCCATTTTCTTCAATACTTGCACATATATTTATAATTAATATGATGATAATCATGCAAAGATTGTATTTTCTTTAATGGAATTATTTAGGTATATGATTTAAAGCTTTATCTAAATTCTTATGTTAAAGATACATAAGAATGAAATCAAATGAGTACATGTCATTGTTTAAACCAGGAAAGTGAGGTAATCAAATGACCTCCTTGGGGCTACTTAAAGCCTCAAGTTCCCAAGATGTTCAACCTATATACCCATCACATTCATACTTATGTAAATCAATATGTGAATAAAGGAAAGAGACTTTGCTTCATACACTTAAACTATAAGCACATGCATTTCTTATGTATTTATAACTAGCATCATGACACATATTACTATTTATTTATAAGCTTTTGAAAAATATATTTTTGATCTAATAGTGATAATAGCTACATATATTAAATTAAATCAACACATGCAAGCTTACATAAAAGAAATTCATTATTTACTTGATTTCGAAAAGATGGATGCATGAATCCAAATGACATACCAAATTTAACATGATTGGAAAGAGAGCAATGAAATATAAGCATGTGAATTTGTTCAATCAAATTAATTCCTAAGGATAATCATATTAAATAAAATCATTTAAAGCAAGCCAAAGCTTCTTTAATGTTTATTTTTAACTTCATGTTTGATTTTAGTTAAGGGATATGAGAAGAAGTTTGTTGATTCTAACCCATTCTCATATTTGTAAATTAATTTGGTTTAATGAAATGTTATTGAGTTGATTTTATGGATTAATTAAGTTATGATATGCATTAAATTCATTAATTAACCCTTTCCTATGTTACATGAGCATAATTATCCAAATAATTGTGAGCCAACATGATATGCAAATGAATTAAAAAGTAAGTTGGCAATGGTCCTAACAAGTGAAAGGGTCTAATGCAATTAGCTCACAATTAATAATTAATTAGATTAAAAAACTTAATTAAGTACTCTAATGGTTTTCCTCACATATAGATTAACCATAATTTTCTTAATCTCTTTTTAGATTATTAAACACCTAATGATCTACCCCTTAATTAATTAATTATGATCTGATGTGGTTTAAATTTTAATTTTAATGAAATTATTAATTAACTAATTAGACTTTTACTAAATTACCAACTTGATTAACTATCCTTCAAATGAAATGGACTTAGGATAAGATTAGGAAATAGGTTCCAATCCAATTCCCCTTGCCCATCCACTACTAGACAATGATTAATGCATCCAATTGATTAATTAATTACTGTTCATGTGATTAATTAACCCTTAATTAAGTTAAGAAAATAGCCAGGGGTTAATTAGCTAATTTTTCTAATTAATTAACAAGTAATCCCAAGAAAATTATGGGAGATAGAGGTCATCCCCTTGAACAATCTCAAAAAGTTTGGGGTTAATTAATTAATTAATTAGGGAGTAATTAAGCTAATTAATTTTTTAATTAAACTCTAATTATGCCCTAATTACTATTCAATTTTAATTAAGGATATTTGTAATAAATTCCTCTCTAAAATATCTTTAGAATGGGTATTTATTTGTATTTTTGATTTTTTAATGATTTGTTATAAATATTTGAAGTTTTAGCCATTAATTTCATTTTATTAAGCCTAAGCCTAATCCCATCGCCACATGATGTGCTAGCGAGGCATGCTTTCCACATGGCACCGCAGGATTGGCTATTAAAGCATGTTCGAGTCAGCGTTGACGTGGCTGACAGCGGATGATTTTTCGATCTCCGCCATCTGATCTCGGATCAGACAGTGCAGATCGATCCCATGCTTAATAAAAGATTAAAAATGGCTTGTTCTAATAGATCTAATCATGATCGTTCATTTTGATCACGTAGAACAGACAGTGTGTGATCTATTGTCTCACGGGTAGTGAAGGACGGAAGCCACCGCCATTGCCCACACAATCTAAGCTCGCCCGAGCTCGGATCCACTCCAATTGGATCCCACATCATCACAACAATGATTGGAGGAGATCCAATGGTCAAGATCATGTGTCATTAAATTTTCCTTCAAAAAGCTCTAAAAAATTTCAAGAAAGCTTGGTTTCAATCGCATACCTCTTCGGAGCTAAAGGTCGATGATTCACTTGTTTGAGGTAGCTTCATCTAGTCGAGATGAAGCCCTATTGAGCTAAAATTAGGTTGATTCATTATGGTTTGCTCAAAAGACCAAATTATGTCCCTTAGAGGCTCGATCTTGATCGAGATGGTACCTCCATGGGTTAGGAGCTCGGGAAGGTTAGGGTAGCTTCGATAGGTTGTAGTGAAGGTGTGGGAAGGAGAAATTTGATCGAAGTGGGGAATTGGTGGTGTTGAGATCAAGGGAAACTTGCACTATTTTGGGTGCACTCGGGAAGAGGGAATTCTGGTGAGGGAGCTCTCGGGGAAGGTTTGTGGAGGCTTGGGGAGTTTTGAAACTCTCTTAGAAGCTTACATGAATCGAATGCATGAGAATATAGTGAGAATTGAGGGGTGTATACCGCTTTTCCATTATGACAGACAAACGGATCGATCTCCCAATTTTCGGTCAGCCAGCCGCCACTAGGCCATCGGAGTGGTCACCATCGCCTCCACGTGGCATTACATGAGTGGTGGAAGGGTTGGGAGGTTGCTCAAGGCAGCTTATGGCTTCTTGGATCCATTAGGTTTTGGTTTATGAGGGAGGTAAGTTAACTCACCTCTTTTTGGTCCATGGCAAGCCTAGCTCACTTAGAGTGGGCTAGGTGGGCAAGTGAGACCCCATTTGGGGTGAGTGATGCTGCTAAGGGGAGAGGGAGAGTGGACTTTCCCAATTTTGGCAAAGATCCCATGTGGGAGACAAATTCAAGGGGGATTTCCTTGGGTTTGACCCAATTTGGGTTTGGGTTGGTTTTAGACTGAACCCAAGTGGGTTTAAATCAGGTTAGGTCAGCTCCTAAGGTGCCATGGGTTGGTTTCAAGGATTTGGCTCAATTTAGGTCATATGGGTCACTTTGGGTCATGTTGGGTTATTGACCAATTGGTCAAATTGGGTCAAACTAGGCTTGGGTTAGGTTCAAATGATGATTTAAAGTATTTTGGTTCAAGTGGTTTCAATCAATTCGACCTAAGTTTAATTTTGGCTCATTTGGAATCAAATGGGTCAAGTTGACCAATTTGACCAAATTGGTCAAATTAGCTTGGGTTAGGTGTTGGTTCAAGTTCAATTGGTCAATTGGATAGGATTGTAGGCTTTGGCTTGAATAAATTTAGATTTAGGCCACAATTTGGGCTGAGTGGGTCAATTGGGTTCAATTGTGGCCTTAGTCAATTTTAATAATCAATTTGGAATAAACTTGAGCCATTGGTTGTAATCAATTTGGGTTGGATCATGATTTGACCTATTTTGATCCTTTAGGCCAATTTGGGTCAACTTGGGTCAAAGGGCTAATTTGATTTTATTTGGCTCAATTGGTGGTCATGTCATGCTCAATAATTGATCATGGGTTGGTGTGAATCAATGGTTTCAATTAATTTGGTGTATGATGAGTTTTGGCTAGTTTGGATTTATGTAGGCTAAAAGGTTGATTTGGTCAAATGACCAAGTTGACTTGGTTTGACTAAATTTATGGCTATGGGTCACTCTAGAGTGGTTATTAATCATGATGGATGGCTTAGATTGGCTTAGTTTAATCCAATTTGGGTTGGATTAGAACTTGGCTCAAATGGGTTCTTTATGTCACTTTGGTTCAAGTGAACCTAAGCGGGTCAATTGGCTTTCTTTTGATTTGATTTAGGTTTGGTTGAATTTATATATGAACTTAGGATTGAAATAAAATCCAACTGCAATTAATTTGGGCTTCAATAGGTTTTGTTCATTTGAAATTTTTAAGTCAAAATAGCTATGTTGGGCTTAACTTGGGTTGATCTTGGTTTCATTTATATTTGGATAGGTGGTTGAAGGAATGATTGATTCAAGAGAAAATCCATTGGTTTTGGCTTGATTTGGATGGGATTTGGCAAGTCCAAGGAATTGACTTAAAGGGTCTTAGATCGGGTTTTGGCTAGTTTTGGATTTAGTTTTGGTCATCTTAATGTATATTTTATTTATATATGGGAAGATAATTGAAGATATAATTAATTTATAAGAAAATCAATTGAGTTTGAAGTGACTTGAAGGCAAATTTGGCTAAGCTCATGAAGGTAGGTCCAAAGGGCTTAGTGAAAGGTTTGATTTAGTTTGATCTTATTTTTATCATTGGAGTGTAGATTGCATTTATATTTGTAAAGATTATTGAATATAATTGATTCATGAGAAAACCAATTGACTTTGGGTTAAGATTCGGCTAAGCTCATGGGATTGATTCATATGGCTTAGGAAGGGTCTTGACTTGACTTGATTTAGTTTTGATCATTCGAATTTAGATTTAATTTATATTTGAGAAGATAATTAATGGAATAATTGATGAAATAATTGATCTATGAGAGGATCAATTGAGTTTGACTTAATTTGAATGAGATTTTGGCTAAGCTCATGAAAATGGGTCACATGGCTTAAATAGGATTTGACATGATTATAGGTTTTGGTAAATTGGATTTGGAATTGGTTTGGTTATAAGTTTGATAGAGTGATTGAAAGGTTGAAATGATATTTGGAAAAATCAATTGAGTTTGGATTGATTTGAATTTGGCTAGGGCTAAATCCATGGGATTCAATCATAAGGCTTAGGAAGGATTTTGAGCTTGGATTTGAGGTTGAGATTGATTCTAAATTTTGGAATTGGAATTTGAACTCAAATTTTGAATTTGGGGTTTTGTTTGAGAAGGAGAACTTGGATTGGGTTTAGGCTATAGGGTAGATCAGTCTCCCTAAGTCCCTAAGGCAAAGCCTACTCCTATAACTAACCCTTCTAAGTCTCTAAGCTTAGGTTAAATGTTCACCTAACCACTAGAGGTGTCTTAAGACTAAGGAGCTCTTAGTGTCTAGAAGAGTCCTAGATCTATGATGATGAGATTTATCATTTGACCCAAGTGAATCCAATTTGATGTATTGAGCCCAATTAAAAAAAAGGGTTTAAATCAAAACTCAACTCAACCAAAATTAAACTAAATAATGCCCATAATCATTTTTAAGTTAATGATTGAACATAACTCAACTTTTAATTGTATTTAATTTATCCAGTTTGGTCATTTGGTCAACCTGTCAGAATTGACCCAAATTGACCCATATGGGCTATATTAAGCTAAAATCAAAATAAATTAAAATTAAATTAAATTAATCACTTTAAATCACTTAAAAACTTAATTAAACTCAATCTAACTATCATTTGGGTCTAATTTATCCAATTTGATCAATCTAGTCAATGGACCTAAGTAAACTCAAATTGACCCAATTTGCCAATTTGGGTAAAACCCAAAATAAAACTAAATCAATTACAATCAATAAAACTTAATCACTCTAAATAACTTATTAAATATGATTAATGCATAATTTAAATTCAAATTGGCCAAACTAACCCATTTAAGGACAAATTGGGTCAAGATGAATTCAAGCCAACCTAAACCTAAACTAAACCCATCAAATCCTAATAAATCTCATCATAAATGAGCTGAGATCTCAGCCCATATGAAGAAGAATCAAAAGTTAAGGGTGGAGGATGAGAAAGAAATAAAAAGATTCAAAGTTTTAAATTTCTCAATCACCACATATTCCCTTCATTACTCCACTTTTTAGCTTGGGTTGATTTTAATACCCAACCATTCCACACAATGAATGCTAACTAGCACCCAATCAATAAACACACCTCCATATCAATTTTTCCATTATGATTTTTCCCCTCAAAGAGAGAAGGAGGAGAAAAGAGGATGAAAAGTCTCTTTTTTGGCATCTAACACCTTCTCCACCTCCCAAGAAGGATTACCAATCTATCCCCCACATTTTTCACTCACAAAAAAAATACCAAATCAAGTATATTCCAACCAAATATGATAGTGATCAGCGGCAACGATAATCTAAGAGGAGGCAAAAGAGGAGAATCGTGTTGGAGCTTCGACTTCAGGCAATGACTGAGTTTGATGTAAGAAATACACTCAACGTTAGCTTGAGTGAGGTATTTTTTTAAACAACCTTTAGGCAAGCCATATATCTTTATATTTTTTCAAAAGTGATGTGATTCTATGATTTTTTTCTTCTTTAAATCCTTGTTGTACTTTTCATTTTAACCCTCACCATCCTGAAATAAAGCAACTTCTAGCTAAGATCACCAGAAGATTGTGAGATCTGGTGATGTTTAGGGTAGATTATATCTATCCAACCCTTTTTGGTTGCCTCCCATGAAGAAGACAACCTCCGGGCTGCCCATCTTACTTGAATATAATGAACGGTCATGATTAGATCTCATTTTTTATTTATTTCATTAGATCTGTCTTGAAACTTCAAAAAATCATAAATAATAAAATACTGAATAAAAAAAGTATGAGTTCTATGGATTTATCTTCTCTAGAGGAATCTAATGAATCCAAAATCCTCAAATATGGCCATATATTTTAGGAATAATTTACATTTTTATGAAAGTTATATATAAAATACTAAGTTGAAAATTTGAAAGATAACTTAATGTTATAAAATATTTTATATTTTAAGAGTTATCAATTTTATTAGATCAATTAGCTAATTTTGAATAAATAATTAATTAAAATTATAAAAATTATTAAAATTCATCAAAATAATTCAAATCACTTTAATAAATATTACTGATCTTAAGAAAATTAATTAGACCCTCGGGATCACACTAAATCACAAAAAATAGATTTAATTAATCATTAATTAATTTCTTTTATTATGTCAAACTTTAAAAAAATTATAACTAATTGTCGAAAAATCTAAAAAAAATTAAATAAGCTTAGAGAGGATAATCTAAACAAAATAAAGGCCCTAAATTTTATCAAGTGTATAATGATTAATTAGGGTTTAAAATTTTATTTAATTAGTATAATTAAGCTTTAATCACTTGTTTGATTAAGTTGAAATTTGATGTGATTGTCATATAGGCTGACCTCTGCTTCCCATAATTATTTCAAGTTAATTTGTTAAGTAATTTGAGAGATCTAAATTTCAAATCTAAATTAGTTCTTTGATGCATTTAGTAAATAATTAAAAATAAGAAAATCATGAAATTAATTATGAAAGGCTAACAATGTGTTAAAATATTAAAGGTCTTGAAAGGAATTAATTAGGACATTTAGTTTTGATTATTTCTCAAAATTACTATAAATTTAATTAATAAATCACTAATTATTCTAGAATTTAGAAAATTCATAATAATTAATGTAGACCTTCAAAAACTTTAACCAAGTCTTCTTTATGCTCACTTTACAAAGATGTTTTCAATGAATCAAAATCCTCCATTAGTTTGTGGTATTTTGAGTATAATTGATGATTTTGAATTTTTTCTCATCTATTTAATTAATTATTAATCACAAGCCCAATTATATTAGGATTTTTAGAGCATGTTTATTTCATATTTATAAATTTTTTATAATTTTATCACAATTTTTGGGCTTATCCTTAGGGCTTAATTGAATTTATAGACTCTTATTAGATTAATTGATCAAATAATTAATTTACATTAATTAGTTCATAAAAATCATTTAAACCACTTTTGAATCACTTAATCAATATAGATGGGTCCAACAATAATTTAATAATTTTCTCTCCTCGTTAGGATTAAATGATTTAAATTTCAAAAATCAACACTTAATGAATCTCGTTATGCTTAAGAGTGCTTTTGTTCATGAGAATAATCTTAGGAATTAATAACTCCAAATCAGTTCTATGATGATATTTAATTGCCTTGCTTTATTCATTAATAAATTGATCTTTTATATTTTTTATGCATTCATGTTCTAAAAGTAAATAAGAAGGTTTCATTTAATTGTATGTTTTGAATTAAATAGTATGACTATTATTACTAGTAAATCTATAATTATTTTATTTATTAATTAAAAATTATCTTTTAATATAAATGTAATTCAATATGAATAATTAAAATTAAAATAAATTAAGGTTGAAGGGCTACTAGTCAGAAGAAGGTTTTGATACTCATACCTTTAGTATAATAATAACATGTACCTTTAGATTGGTAGTGAATTACATATTAAGGTTAAATTAATTTTACCTATATAAATAAAGCATTTTAAAGTTCTCATAATTTTATCCTTATAAGCATATATGTATGGATATGTTTATGAATTAACAATTATATAGTTTGGACATCTCTGGAGTGTGAGACTTTAAGTAGTCCCGAAGGCAGTCTCTGATTACCTCAATTTCAATAATGGCATGTACTTGTATAAATTAAATATACTAATGTGTATATATGTATAAGGTATAATTAAATCATTTTCTTCTACAAAATATCTCATATATTAACTATTAAATATTAACTATTAATAAAACTACATTAATTCATTCATGCATTAAGAATGGAATAATCTAATGATATATATATATATATATATATATATATATATATATATATATATATATATATATATATATATATATATATATATATATATATATATATATATATATATATATATATATATATATATATATATATATATATATATATATTCATTAAATCTAGTCATTCAATTAAATATGTTATCTAATTAAATAAATATTATGGGATGATGAAGCAATGCTAAGATAATATCATTAAATTAGCCATGATTTGATTTTATTAATCTTAAGATGTATTTTACGTTTAGATAAAATCTTTTAAGTCAAATTCAAACATATAGCTTAATAAAAAAAATTCTTAACATGGCATTTAGATGATAAAAAATTCATAAAATTATTTCTTAGATTTAACCTAAGGTTGGGGATTAAGGCGAATCTCATTCCTCTTTGTTCTCTTTAAAATTATAAATCAAAGTGAAATTTAAATAAGATCAAAAGTTTAAATTTAAAACTCATCTCAAATCATTAATCATATAAAGTATAATTATCCCTAATAAGGGACTGAAATAGTCATCATTAGATAATTTCAAACATCAAAACCTAATTATGGCATACCACACTTAGCTATAGCACACACATTAGAATACTAAGTCACTGATCCTAGCTTAACTTAGGCTAGTGTTTGTTATTGTGAGGTGATATTTTATTTTGTGATGTAATATTTTAGACTAAATGATAGAATTATTTGTGTGTAGTTTAGATGTTTGGGGGGCATTAGGCTAATGATATTTTTTGTAGGGGATTGTGCTTACGGGACTGCTGTAATAATGAAAATTATAAATATCTTTGCTTGTAGATGCTACTTAATCTATTAGAACAAACGGGATTGGTGACTCGAGGCTGGATGCTAAGCCACAATATATGAAATATAACTGTTTGGTGTGTATGTGTGTAAATCTAACCTCTATTTTGTAGGTGCAGTTAGAATTTAATATTCCATAAATATAATTTTTATAATAGGCATAAGATTAAAGCTATAGGTTAGCATGACCAGTGGCTAGAAGGCTTAGACTTGAGATACCCTGTGCTGCATGAAGTTCCCAATCTATAAAGTGAAAATGAAGATGAAAATTGAAAACCTCTATAGCTTCATTTTCATTATAAATTAATTGTATTATAAGGGTAGAGCTGAGCTACCCAAAATTTTTCAGAGTGCATGACAATACTCGACCCCACTGTCCTTTTATTATTTTAATCAATGGTGTTTGTTTAGCTTATTTACTTTGATTATGCTTCAGAGTTGCATGTTTTTATAGGTTTCTTAAAATTGATTGCTTTTTGTATGACCTGGATATGATAGGTTCTTTAGGAACTTAAAATTTTCTACTTTAATCAATCAACTTTAATTAAATTTTAATAACTCATAATCTCACTTTAAAGCCTAGAAATTTAATCAAAGAAATAAAAGATTTAGTAATCTCTTAGTTGTATATTGTATGTTATAACACCATGCATACATCTTGCTTTCTTTCTTGCAAATAGGAGGTCTTTATTTTTGCACAATAAGGGATAGTGCTTGATCTGTGAGTTAGAAGTTCTTTTGTAGTGGAGAACACTCAATCTCTTTAACTTAGTTCATGACTCTATTTCATCATGCATGTAGGCATAAGACCTTCCCAAGATTGAAGCCAAAATGATGAATGAAAATAGAATAAAAATATATAAATTTTTGTTGCATTAGTCTAAGGTATGATTTTCATACCAGTCATAATCTAGTCTCTTAAGGAGCGAGTTTAAAACACTAATTTTATTCTTAATAAATAATAGTATAGCCATTTTGCAATTACATAAGACCAGTCATATAGTTTTTGAATCATATGAGGTGTTAATTGACGGTCACTCTAGGTGGTTGTAAATCTAGAAGAGTCGAGATTGGTTCATCATCTCTAGTGAAAGTGAACTATTATATCTCACTTCCTCGAGTAGAATCAGGTCGAGCTCTTAGCTTATTCTAGAACACTTTAGATATAGATTCAGAGGCTACTTGTTTCTCATTTGCTATGAGTGTAAGTCCTCGCCTCTTAGGAATTTTTCATAATCTAATGTTGTTGGAATATATAAGTCTAAGATTTCTAATAAAATGTCAACTTAAACAATCATAAGTTTTTAGTTCAAAAATTTAAAGCTTAATAATAGGATAGTTAGAAGCCAATTGAGCTTTTTAGTATCTAAGGATATTTTCTATTTATTCTTGATTGGATTCCATTAAGAACTCTTTTTAATTGAGTCATCCCATTTGATTCTCAAAAATATCAAACTTTTCATATAAGGCATAAAAATCCATAGAGAGTCAACCAATCATTTTAATCAAGAGTATTCTTAGGAGATTTATATCTCTTAAGATGTCATTAATTATGGGGGCTTTCCCCTATATAGAATTTAAGAACTTGGCTTAAAATAAATCCTACTTTACTTCATCCATGTGAAGTAGGATAAAAATATATAATATACGTAGACCTATCAGTCTTATGAGTTCTTATTAGGTCAATGAGTCCATTATAGTGTGATATCTCTACCTTGCAAGAAAGTATATCATTCCTTGATGTCATACTCGATCATTTCAATAAGTATCCCCTAAGATTTGTATGATATCTCCCCATCAATCACATTTTTAAACACCACAGTGTGTGTGTTGTAGTGAGTTCTTAACCAGTGTAAGATGAGTTTATTCCTGTTAAAGTTAAGGAGAAGGTCCAGACGAAGTTTGCACGCTGAAGTCATTGTAGTTCTCCACAGGGAAGTAGAAAGGAGGCAGTTAAGAGTGATTTAGAAGAATTACTCGGTTCATTCTTCCCTTTTTTTTTTTCTAGTTATCCCATTGGTCTAGTTCATGGATTTATTTTCTTATGCTATGAATATCTAAATTGATTGTGCAATGATTTTGTGTGGATTTTGAATATTGTTCTGTATTAAACTTTGTTAGTGAAATATTAATATAAGAAAATTATTTGTGCAATCAATGTTCACTGTGTTTTAATTTTTTTGAGCTTCATTTACGTACAATTTGACCAATGATAAAGTTAAAATTAGTTGTGACCTAGAGTCATCAAGAGAGTCCTAGAAGAACAACAGAAAAAAGTAAATGGGTGTAGTATTAGGTGATGTGATAGACTTAATTTTTAGGGCCCTCGGCTAATGTAAGGAAGATAAGGGGAAAAGCAACATTTTAAAATTTAATAGACATTAGGAAAAAAATTTGGTTAAAGGGATTGGTTTGATTGTATTGATCTAGAGATAGACAATATAGTATTTATGCTCTTAACTGACATTGCAGATTTAAAAAATAGAAAATAGAACTAGTGTCTAGGCACTGCATTTTCATCATCGTGGCATTGTGCCCAACACATACTTAATTTAATCAGGATAACATTAAAAATACACAAAATCATGGTACTAAGTTAACTAATAAAAATAATAAGCCTATCTATCATTAAAATAAAAAATATATTTTTAAAATAAAAAAGAGTTTTTACTTTTACATTATTACTTGGTTGGATAAAATGTATAACTTAGGCGACTATTAATTAGCTTAAAAATTTGACACTCAATCCTCATGGAAATGATACTTTACTTATTAATTTCTTACTTGATTCAGCATGTGTACTTGCATATACCTTTTATCTAGGTCAATAAGCACAATATGTAGTAGTATGTAAGGTGCGATGTGCACTAACAATATGTGAGATACTATGTTAATTCTAGAACCAATATATAAAACACCATATAATAATAATAATAATAATAATAATAATAACAAAATAAGCTAAACATAGTGAAAGTGTATATAATGGCAGAAAACTAAACAAAATAATATAAAATAGTGTAAAGTAATATGCAACAATAGGTAGTCATATAGACAAAAACATTAATTATTATAATACTAGAAAATCATAAGAAATGATAATAAATAGTTTTCTAAATTAATGAACCATATTCATTAGCATGGAGATACATAGGAAACACATGGGATCACGGCTTGTTGAGACAAAATACATTGAAAAATATATGAAACAATGCACCTATATATAAGACACTTTGGTTCATATAGGAGAACCCATAAATAAGTAAAAAAAATCCCATGATTTAAAATTTATGTGTTGTGCATGTTAGATAGCATAAAGGCTTCATATACTAAATTACCTCACATGACCAAGAATCATCACATCATTCATCTAGACTTCACAATGCATGGTTAGATCGTCATAAAATTTCAAGTAATAAAAGCATACATCACCAAATCCAGTTATATATGAGTAGAAATTCATAAAATGCAAAGAAAATAATATACTAAAATTTTTTGTTTTAAATTAAAAAAATCTAATAAATTGACATTTCAATAATCAAATAGTGGACTAAAGAAATCATACAAAAATAATGATAATTAAAATTAAGATAATATTAAGAGGAATAATGCCTCAAAATGATTTTTCTTGAGAAATGGTCTTTATGAACTTTGAACTCTCTTTTTCTTTTTCTTCACTCTTTCCCTTTCCTTTCTTTACAAGCTTTGATAGTTTAGAATGAGGAAGAGCTTAGCAAATTTAATTAAATGGGGAGGATAAATTATTTAGGTCCAAATATTTACAAATTATTATAAATAGTTTTAATCGCATAAATAATTGATGTTAATACAATATAATACTCATAAAATATTAAAATATGTATAAAATAATATACTTATTATAAATAACATTGGAAAATATTGTTCATAAATCAATCACTAGATGACCTCAAAAAAATGAAATCAATTAGGGACATATCATATCATATTATGTTGTAGTTCACTAGATAATATCACATTTAATTGATTTAATCATGCATACAATTAAAGATCATATGCATGATCATCAGTAGAGTTTTTTTTTTATGGGATCAAACTATGGAATGCATATGAGAGCTTTACATTGATTAATAAGGCATACATGTGAAGTTAAGATTTTATGAAATTCAATGGACACATACTAACATAGTGGATGCCATATGTGGAGAAGGCCTCCCACAAGAAGAAGAAAACATGGAAAATGAGAAAATTTTCTTTATGATGGGCCTGAACACTTAAGAATAGTATGATGTAAAGGGTTGGGAGTTACCTTAACTTAATTTTTTTCCTTCAAGTACCCATAGCTTAGAAGACAATAGTGGTAACAACTTTAATCAACTAACAAGCATTGAAGATTGTTCAAATATTTGAAGCTTAGAAGATGCATTTCACACAACACAACAACAACAACAACAACAACAACAACAACAACAACAACAACAACAACAACAACAACAACAACAACAACAACAAAACAACAACAACAACAACAACAACAACAACAACAACAACAATAACAATAACAACAAATGCAAAACACACCCCAAAATAACTCTCATATGGTAAATAAATTTATAAATTATATATTCACATTTTAATTTAAGAAATGATGATTATATTGATAAGTGATAATTTATTTATCATTTATAGAGAGGTGATAATCAGATATTATTTTTGTTTATGCTAAAAGATGGCTAGAATGATAGAGGAGGAAAGAGAGTAAGAGGTTGAGAGAGAGAGAGAGAGAGAGAGAGAGAGAGAGAGAGAGAGAGAGAGAAGCATCTTGTGAATATTTTTAGTTAGTTGATACAACTTTTACATAATAGTTTATGTGTTTGAAATTTGTTTATCTACTTGAATGAATGACCTATGAACAAGTGTAAGTTTTATGTTGACATGGAAACTTCTAATGTAATCTTATAGATGTTTATGTGGTTATTTTGAGAGGAAGATAACTACAATAATTTACATGATTTTGCTTGATATGATGATATTTGGAATTATACATATAAGCTTATCATATGCATTACAAAAAACTCATCTATAATAGATCTTAAATTTTTTTTTAATTATGCAAGATTATGAAATTTCACTTACCACATAAAGAAAATGTCAAGCATTACAATGGATTTTATTATTGCTAACTTATAGCATTATAGTGGTTATAACATTTTTTAATTTATGATAGTTATTAAGCTGTAATTTGGCAATGGTTATAACCACTATAATGGTTTAACTATGATTATTACTATTGTCAATCCTTATCATCATAAAATATCTTCTTGATGATTTAAAAATTACTATTGAAGGGCTTGCAGTGGATTACAAATACTAAGATTTTGTAATCAATGCTAAAATTAAGCCTTTAATGCAATATCTCATAACAAAAATATGAAAATCTCTGCTTATACATTGTTATAACAATGGTGTAAATCACTATAATTAGTAGAGTTTCAAGTAATTACTATAACCAATCCTCTTTTGACATATCACAGCTTTCCCCATCTCCTCCTTTCTTCAACACTACTAGCTAGTGTGTACAATATTTATCACTATCACTTTCTTCTCCTTTATTTTCAACCACAATCTAGTATGTTTTCTCTATTTTTTTTTTAAGATTTCTTACTTTAATTCTTATCTTGTAGATTTTGGTTTGATTTTCTCCTCCTTCATGTAAACCCCATAACTATCATGTGAGATCTTCTTATGTTTGTTCATCCTTTAGCTTTCTCACAATTATCTGTATCATCCCCCCATTTTATATATCTTATATTAAAGTTATATCCTACTAGATTTTGGTTTAAACAATGGTAATGTGGGGGTGATAATGAGGGAGGGAATCTTTTTTTCAAGGTTAGAGGGTTCAATATTTTTTGTGGAGGCATGAGTTGGGTGTGTAGCTTACGATTGGAAACTATCCAAAAACTAATTTTAACCAAATAATCATTAACTAGTTGAGAGCCATCATGCAACCAACCTATCAAAATGATATGAGAAATTCTACAAAATTTCAAAATTAAACAAAAAACATCAAAACACTGCTTTGAAGTGCTTCAACCATCATACATGAAAATCAAAATAAATGGAACCATATGTTAAATCAGCTTGATTAAAGTTATATAAATTAATCATATTATTCTTGTAATTTCCTTACTTAAAACTCAAAAAAATTCTATAAACATTAGATTAATAGTTTGAACATCTATTTGTCATCTTTAAGTAATTTCAAGTCTATTAATTTTATCATTTGAAAACCATAATTTTCCCATTTCAAGCTTATAAAAAAGGATCAAGATGAGTTATTATGGTTTAGTAAACCCTAGTCACTCAACCACATCTCTATACTCATCCAAAATAATTACCATGATTTGTATGGGATAATACTAATACAACAAGCACAAGCCTTGGGATAATTTATTTGAAGGATACATCATAGTACATGAATTAAATAAACATGGATGATATGTGAATATGATGTGCAATTAGTTTACATGGATACTAAAATGGATTGTCATTTGCACAACATTTGATTTATTTTATCATTATTAATTTTTTGTTAGTTGTATCTATAGTGTGAATATAGTGTTTAGTGAATGAGTGATACAACATAATGTAAAAAATTATCATCTAATTATACAAATCTAAAGCTTTTTATATTATTCAAATCTCCCCTTTAGTTTAATTTAAGTTGATAATTGTGTTTGAAGCTCGAAACGTGTTCCATAGTAGCACACATTTTAGCCAACTCAAAAATTTTGATTTCTAGTGTCTATTAATTTGTATCTCTAAATTTATTTTATTCAATATTTCTTATCAAACTATGCACTTAATGAATGATCAAGGTTCAGTATTAATGTTTCTTATAAGGGTTGTACAACTTTGATTTGAATAGGTGTTTCTTATCCATTTCACCTTCCAATTAACGTTAATGAATAAACTAATTCTAATAATCATGCAAAGAGATCTTGTTTGTGATCATATTATCAGATTAGCACTTCTATTTTTATGTCTTCCTTTCGCTTAAGATTGAATAACAAGTATATGACTTATAATTACAGTTCATTCTAAGCTTCCTTGATGAAGTATCAGCTTGCACTTATGCAAGCATTGGTGAGTTTCAAGAAATGATTAATGTTTTTAGTGGTGACCTTTTTTTCTTATTTGATGGTCAATAACATCCATCATCCACTATTCTTCTTTGGCACTGACACCATGGTGAATATCGCCAAAACTCATTGTTCGCGAGCGACTTTCACATTGCTGTCGTTATAATTCGTTCGTTACTAATAACACAGACATTATTTCGATATATAAATGAGTCATAAACAATCATTTGTTTGATCGTGTTATTTCGATTTTAAAAAAATAAAAAATTATATTATTATTATTATTATTATTATTATTATTATTATTATATATATATATGAACACATTTACATATCATAAATGTATGACTTGATGGTTAAAACTTTTGTTGAATCAAAAAAACTCGTTGTTCGAATCGTTTCGTTAACTCGTTTAGTTAAAACGAGTCTAAACATTTCAAGCTCGATATATAAATGAGCCGAACACGAACAAGAGTTTTGTTCGCTCAAGCTCGGCTCATTTACACCCCTAATGGTGAACCATTAGTTAAGTCACTTCTACGAGCTCAAACACATAATTTGTAATCATTCACCCATGATCAAGGACCAACAAGAAAAAAAGTGATAAAGATTTGGGATAATATCTTATAAGTTGTGTAATCATCGAGGACTTTGATAACTTGAATATGAAATTCAAACATAGTTTTTCTGATAATTAAAATCCTTCTATAATCTTTATTTTGGTGCTTAAATACCTAAAGAGAGAGATTTTATTTATTTATTTATTTATTTTTTGAGTTTGCGAGCGAAAGCAAAAATTCAGAAGAACAAAAGTTTAAATGCACATTCTAGTGATTATTATGGCGTTGATCGACATTCCTGCTCATGTTATATTTCATAAGTTGTAAGTGATGCTACAATTTTATAAGATGATGTGAAAAGAGTTGTATGTATAAAATTCTTTTAAAAGAATTTTTGGGAATAATTTCAGTGATTTTAATCACTATAATCTGTAATAATTGCAATGATTTAAGCTACAATAATTTTGGGGTGGTAATAGCGCTTTGAATTATAGCGGTTTACAACTATTGCAAAATTGCTATTGTTACAGTTATTGCAATAAATCATTGCTGAATAACTCCCAAGGGTTTAGAAAACTGCTGTTAAAGGCCTTTGTAGCGGATTGCAATCACAGTGATATTGTAGCATTTTTAGAATTGCGATAAGAGTTTTTGCTATAGTTGCACCTGCTGAAATAGCTTCAAAAAATTGCCACAATAAATCTTTTTATTTTAAGTAGTGAGTGATTTTGAAACAAATAAAAAAAGTAAAATCGACGCAAAACAATCCCTTAAATATTTCTAATATTTAATTTCTATATAATAAATATTAAAAATCAATAACGATTATATTTTAATGTGATTTTTTTATACTACTATAAATATATCTATATAAGGGAAAAAACAATATGAAATATATAATAAAAATATTAAATGTAATATAATAATAATAATAATTCAAAATATCTGTTAGAAATACATGCCAATGCGATAATGCTGATATGACAATACAACAATTCTAATAATTGAACAAATATTATATTACTTCTAATTAATTGCTTAATTATTAAAAATAATTTAAATTATAAATCTATATAAAGACAAAACAAATTTGATTGAAATAAAATATCACTTCTCTTTATATATCTCTGACCTCTCCCTCTGTCTGTATTCTCTTTCTTCTCCTGTTTTCTTCCACCTACTCCACTGTCCACTCTATTATTATACATCTGCTTTCTCTGTTTCTACGCTCTTTCTTCTTCGATTCTTATACATCTGCTTTCTCTGTTTCTACGCTCTTTCTTCTTCGATTCTCCCTTCTCCCTTTTAAAGTACATCGTAATTATTTATTTTGAATAAAATTTTCACATAAATTAAATGATTTTTAAATTCTATCTTCATAAAAAAAAAGTTTTAAATATTTTCTTATATATTTATTTAAATATTCTATAACTTTTCAATATTTTTTATTTTAAATAATTTATATTTTATGATATGTATTATATATTTTAATATTTTTATATATTTTAAAATATTTAAGTTAATTTAATCATAAATTTATCTATATAATGCATATACATGAATTTAAATTTAAGAATTTGTTTAATTAAAAGTCAAAACTCTCGATCTATTTCACTTTTGTTATAATTTTCTCTTTACAGCTTTGGATAGTGAATGCGAGATTGAGTGGGCCCACATGCAATATTTGGGCTTATTTGGAATATTTATAGATTCAACCCCAACCCGAGCAGTTAGAGTATTCTCCTTTTGAAAATAACCCAAAATATGAAATTAAGCTTTCTCTTTTATTTCAAAAAGGTGGTCAATAAGCTGAATTTGAAAATAACCCTAAACTTCGAATCGATCATCATTAACATTAATATTTTGATTGTTCAGATTATTCTAAAATTTACCAAATTATCTTATGATGATTGATATCATCCTTCATTATTGTGCGTTAGCCTACAACATTGAACATCCATAGACCATATCACTTGACATTTTTAGTCTTCTTGAGCATTGTAATGCCCATCATATCCCTATGTTTTTGCCGAATAATAAAATTAAATAGCAAAATTTTAAAATAAGTATCAAGTAAATCGTAATTAATAATTTATGTATATTAAAAAAATAGATATAGATATAGTCCCAGTTAACGGTGATTTGCTTGCTACATTAAATCCTATTTGACACAAATCGGTGCGACTTATGCGTCTGAGCTAATCGTTCATTTAATGGGCGACTTTTGCTAAAACGTGCAAGTCGCCCGTTAACTATAACATTTTTTCAAAAAGATTTTACTAAATTTATTGGATTTGGACTTCAATATTATCTGTCATTGGAGTTACTATAACTTTTTACCATGCGAGTGAGAAGACCAACGTCAATGTGTGCTGCGAACAACGAATGGAGTCAGCCGAGCATAGCTAGGGCCATTGGATGCAGCGGTTGGAAGGGATTGTTAGTGGGATTTCGGACGGGAGAGCCGTTGTTGAACGAGGATTTCGGAAGAGAGGCTGCTGTCGGGATAAAGGTTGAAACCTTGTTGGGTGAAACGGTGTAAGAAATAAAATGGGGCGTCGGCCTTTTTAAATAGTCTATATAGCGTAGTTGACTGTTTAAGTAAGATTATGCAAGTTATCAAGTAAGATTTGACATGACAAGTAAGTTGTTCATTAAATGAATGACTATATTTATATCTAATTTTTTT
Source organism: Cymbidium sinense (assembly GCA_021442155.1). NCBI lineage: Eukaryota > Viridiplantae > Streptophyta > Magnoliopsida > Asparagales > Orchidaceae > Cymbidium > Cymbidium sinense. Next base: position 78,444,164 of record CM038228.1, on the reverse strand, counting down.
AATATGCTTAAATTATTATTTATCCTACAAAATTTAAATAGTATTTTCTTTAACAAGAGGATTGATCTCAAACATATTTTATTCGGAGCTTCAAACAACTAGAAAATTTTCAGTAGAAATATCGAGTCATCTCATCTCTAAACCGGGAACCTATTTTCAAAATTTGAATAACATAGAAACCGAAGATACATAGAAAGCAGTGCAAAAATAAAATAAAATATAGTTATACATTATTAAAATAAATTTAGGGTCCCATAAAACGGTTGCAATTATTTATAAGAAATTGCTGTAAAATTATTATGAAAATATTATTTTAAACACTGTTATGGATATTATCATTTTTTAAAATTATTAAATATTATAATAAAATAAATATTTAATAATGATTTTAAAATAAAAAATAGCTCAAAACAGGCCCTTGTACCATCAACATTAACGTAAATTTTTTTTAAACAACTTATGAAAATAAATAAATAAATATAATCATAATTTATTTGAGATTCTATTAAGGGAGTATGTCATCACTTTATAAGTAAATAAATTTAGGCATTACGTGAGAAATAAGAGAGGCAAAGATGCAAAGGAGCTTTAATAAAAAATATTATAAAATGTAATTCACTTTCCCAAAAAAAAATATTATAAAATGTAATTCACTTTTATTTTTATTTATTTCTTAAAATAAAAAATTATAAATTATATGATTTAAATTCATAATATTGAAGAAATAATTCTCCTACACCAATATTGAATCACAGAAAATTTTTTTATATATTTTTTTAGATTAAAATTATGGGAGATAAAATGATCAACATTTGACTGGGTTTTATATTTACTTTAAATAAAGTCAAATTTTAGAGAGGATTTGGACTGATTTTTTCTACTGCATTGGCGGATCTATTACGTGCGATAAGTTTAATATTTCCATATTTCTTATCTGTACTGTCTATATATTCATTGCCTCACTTCACCACTAACACAGTACCCTTTCCGCTTCCTGCCATGGCCTTCCTACTCTTCTTCTTCTTGCTCTCTTCCGCAGCTGTCGGTTCCCCATCCCCAAGCCCATTCACAGAAAAAGCAGCCCTTATCCGGTACTGGAACCGCAAAGTCCCCAACAATCTTCATCACCCTTCGTTCCTCATCTCTAAACTCACCCCTCTCTCAGTCCCCGACGCCACCACATTCTTCAACCTCGCCGCCTCCGACCCTTCACTTCTCTCCTCTCACCTCACCTCCTTCTGCTCCGCCGCCGGCCTTCTCTGCCCCACAGACCTCACCCCTTCCCTCTCCTCCTATCCCCCCGACTCCGACTTCGGTGCCTACCAGAACAGTAACTTCACCAACTACGCCACTGGCTCGGCCGGCGGCCTCTCTTCCTTTAAAAATTACTCCGACGACCTCAATGTCCCCGTCGACACCTTCCGCCGCTACGGCCGCCACTCTGCCGGCCACGATGACAAGTTCTCTTTCTATGCTCCCGATGGCAATGTCGTCACCGCAAATTTCACCTCGTATGGTACAAACACCGCCGGCGGCACCGACAAGTTCACCGCCTATGACGAATCGTCCAACGTCCCGGAACTTAAATTTACTAATTACGCCGCGGAGGGCACTGGGCGCGAAGGACTTTTTTCACAGTATTCGGTTAATGCGAACGCTGGCGACCAGTTGTTCAACAGCTACGGTAAGAATGGCAATGGTGCTTCATCTGATTTCAGTTCGTATGCGAATAACACCAATGTGGTCGGAAGCACATTTACACATTACGGCGAGAAAGGGAATGGGGTTAACGATAACTTCACTTCGTATGGAGAGAACGGCAATGTGCCGGAGAACAATTTCCGGTCCTACGGCGATACAGCCAATGTCGGGGTCGATAAATTCAGCAGTTATCGTGATCAATCGAACGTCGGAGACGATTTCTTCACCTCATATGAAAAAGGCGGCAACGCTGGAACCGCCGATTTCACAAATTACGGAAACTCCGCTAATCCCGGCAGCGACAATTTCAAGGGTTACGGCGAGGGTTCCGCGAATGACCAAATCACATTCAAGGAATACTTTGCCGATAACACTAGTTTCAAAGCCTACGCGAAAACCGGCATCGATTTCAAAGGATATCACAATTCCTCTACCTCTTCGACTTCATCCACAGACGCAGTGGAGAAGAAGCAAGCCGCGGCGAAACGGTTCGTCGAGCCGGGGAAGTTCTTTCGTGAACGAAGCCTGAAGAAGGGGACAGTAATGCCGATGCCGGACATTCGCGACCGCATGCCGCCGCGTTCGTTCCTGCCGCGTTCGATCGCCGGCAAGATCCCGTTCTCTGTCGCGGCCGTCGACGGAATCTTCCACATCTTGCCGGACACCGCGATGGCGAAATCGGTGGCTTCCACTGTAGCGGATTGCGAGCGCGCCCCAAGCCGCGGCGAGACGAAGCGCTGCGCCGCGTCGGCCGAGGACATGATCGACTTCGCAGTCGCCGTGCTCGGCGACGACATCGAGGTGCGATCCACCGCCGACACGAAGGGATCCAAAGGGAACATCCTTATCGGGAACGTGAGAGGGGTGAACGGCGGTAAGGTTACCAAATCGGTCAGCTGCCACCAGAGCCTCTTCCCCTACTTGGTTTACTACTGCCACTCGGTGCCGCGCGTCCGCGTTTACGAGGCGGACATCCTGGCCGTTGATACCAAGCAAAAGATTAATCAAGGGGTTGCCATCTGTCATCTTGACACGTCGGACTGGAGTCCGAGTCACGGTGCATTCGTGGCGCTGGGGCCCGGTCCGGGGAAGATAGAGGTGTGCCATTGGATCTTTGAAGGTGATATGACGTGGACGGTGGCTGATCGCGCGTGATTTTGGCCGGGAACCGGTCGAGGAGGATATGAATAAGGCGGGCAGGAGACTACTGCTTTGAATGGGTGTTTTATATAATTTATTAAATTATATGTGCGTGGTTGGCAAGTTGTATGTAGTCTGTAGTCTTCTGCTTTAATGTTTGTTGCCATTTAGTTTCGTTATTATTCCTATATATTATTTATATTGCTAATTGTTGTTTTTGGATGATAGTGCTTTAGATGGGAATCGTTCTTACAAAGAATATTTATTTGAGTGTGTATATTTTGCTTCAAATTTGTATAAGAAGAATTTTAAAAATTTTATATTTTTTTTCAGACAGTGTATTATTATTCACATATTATATTTATTTTAAAATAAATTAAAAGATATAAAATTTAGTAAAAAAATTATTTTCACCAAATGTTTCAATCATATCGTTATCAGTTTATTAGTTTATGTGCGATCGGTATTCTTAGTTGTCTTTTATATTAGTTCTACGTACCGTCACAGGAGTTGTATTTCGTAAATTCTATCCAATTCTTTAATTTTTTTTTATTTTTATTTTATCTTGTTAACAATTTGATATTCATTTATTTACTGTTTTATTGATGAGATAAATTTCACAATTTATTTAATAGGCTTTAGTTTGTTTTCATTAGAAATAGCTGTTTTGTTGTGGGCATTGTATTTTTTTTTCATATGTTGAAGACAATCTTTTGTAATAGGTTTACTATAATGATTTATTGGGCTACAAATTAAATGTTTGTTTGGAATCAATTTTTTTCTATATATATATATATATAATTTTTAAAAGTATACATTTTAAGTATTTCTATTTTTATTTTTGAAAATAAGTTACATTCTTTTTAAAATATTAAAAATGAATTTTGAATGTCTGAGTATTTTTAAAAAATAATTATCTTTATTAAGTATATTTGAAAATTTATATAAATAACACAATTCTTATCCAACACTGAAATAATTATAAAAAAAATATATGTTTTTTCTATATATGAAAAGATATATTTTATTTTATAATTGTGTTATATTTGATGTTATATTAAAAATTTAGTGTTAGTTTTATAAATGTTAAATTTTAGATGTTAGATATATAAATATATGAGAATTATGTGCATTGTATGTAATTGGCTCTAAATTAAAATATAAAATAAAAATGATGTCAAATGATTCTTAAGATTTCATAATTTTCTATTTTATAAATATATGGTCTGTAAGTGCATTTTTATGATTTCTTAATCATGGTAAGACCAATTTAATGATTTTTTATAAAAAAAAATACTGGATTAACAAAATTAAATTTAAATAAAAATAAGTAAAATAATAATAAATAAAGCCATGAAGGAGCCTTATCATAAGAATATTCTCATAATATTTTTAATAATAAAAAAATAATTTATGTATAATAGAAATACTGTCCACCATCATATATAGAGCGGAGTAACTAATTTAGTACTGTTAATCAGATTCATTTATTAATTTAGAGGAATCTCATTTATATTTATTGGAAAGAAGTTTTATATAATTTTTATTTTATTTTATTTATAACTTTAGACAATATAGTTAATAGATTTTCAAAATCATGAGTCTATTTGATTGCGGGCATTTAGAGTATAAAATAATCTGAATATAGAGAATCTAATATTTTAAGTGTTTAATATGATACAAAAATTTTAATATATTTATATTGCATTTGAAATATATTAGAATGATCATTTTTAATGTATTTAGAATTCATATGATTTAAACGAATTTCAAATATATTGATTAGTATAATATATTTTGACTGTCATTGGCCGCCATCCACGATCGCCGTTGTGCCATCTGCTACCTCTATTATCTAGTTGTCGGCCATGACCTCCTATTATCGCGGATAGTCGGCAGCCAATTATTATCTGTTGCTCTCATTTTTTTTTCAGTCAATCAAACAGCTCCAAAATCAAATAGGCAAACTTAGGCCGTGTAATACTTTTCTACAAAATAAATGCATTTCTGAAACCCGCGTGAACACCCACTGTCTCTTCGGTTGGTTGGCGAGCATGGCCGGGAATCCTCCGGACTGTGTTCGATTTCTAACCAGGGCAGAGGCACCCGCTGGGATATCAAAGTACCTATTATATGTAGATGATGAATATGATATTAAGCTCTAAAGCGGAATTAGTCATAATAATTATGGATGGAATGTTGGTGTATACCCGTCCAAAAAAAACGAAACCCGCGTGAACTCCAATTAATGAAAGTCAACAAGCCAGTTCTCTGTCATAAATTCCTATTCGACAAAACTGTAAAAACAAATTAACTGTCTGCTGCTGCTACTGGCTTTTTATGATATTTTTTAAAGGAGAGTTTACAAAACTATCCCTCTATTTTTTTATTTATATACCTGATATAAAAATATTATTGATTCACATTCGATCAAAAATTACCAATTGATGCTATCATAATCTAATAAGTTGAATCCTCACTTAAAATTTGATATTTATAAATGCCATATTTTTGCTATGCATAAAAAAGTATATTTTATTTTAAAAAATTAAAGATAATAATATTTTTATGTAATATTAATAATTTATATATTATGCATATAAATCTTAAAATTTAAAAATTAGATATATAAATATATAAGAAGTATGCCCTGTATCCTTCAAGGCTTTCATGAAGGAGGAATAAGCCTCTATTTTGAGGTTTGACCAATATATTATATAAATAAATTAATATTAAAAAATAAAATCAATAGCATATAATTCAAAATAAAGCCTTCTATTTCATTATTATTGATGAATTAAACAATGATTACACTATTTTTAATCTATTTACATTACTTTATAAGATTGCATAATAATCTCTTTGGGGGTCGAGTCAAATATTGCTTTTTTAATATAAGATATAAAGTAGTCATTGAGTTAGTCGTCACCCATTCGACTATTCCATTGATATTAGACAATTTTTATTGAAAAATGCACTCTCAACTTAACAATAAGTTTGTATATTAGGGAATACATCATTCTTATTTTTCTTGACTAAGTTATTTTTTAAGATCAATGATGTCTCTTAAAGATGAGAGATCATCACTAATATGCATATCAATAATATAAGCTGATAGTTGATGACCAAAAGTCACAAGCTCAATTGTAGGAAAAAATAATAGGATAAACTTCTATACGAAAAAAAATATTTTCGTTTCATTAAAATCAAAGAATGAATTACTTGAATTTAGACACCTCATAAAAAAGTACTTTCGTACTTGCTTTAGAGAAATGATTATTCAGCTCTTAAAGTTACACAGTTATAATATAAAATAGCTAAATATGATAATGATATAAATTTATTATTTCTTCATCTTTTCGTATTGATATTCAATAAGACTTGAAGGTGAAGTTCATATTTAGAAGATCGATTTTAAAAATAATGCAAACATGCGACTCTTCATCAAATAAAAAGGTGTTCATAGTTCCATATGAAATAGCATTATCTTTTATCATTTGCTCGCCTTGGCATATTGTACTTTATACCCAACTAATAATATAATAGTTGATCTTTCTTGTCCAACATTTGATTCATTAAATTAAAGTAGAAGAATTTATGGCTTTTAGTTGTTTATTAAAATAAACCTATAATCCTTCATCAAATTAACATGCGTGTGATCTAATTCTAATATCTTAATTATAATTTAATTAAATATAATTTATTTTATTTATATTTAATATAAATATTAGATATTTATTTATTTATTAGTTGCACTACTTTCCAAATTCTAAAATCTTATATCCACATTTTGCCTCTCATTATTCATCGCTTATTCTACATTATTTATGTAAACTAATAAACTCATTTGCAATTCAACAAGTAATTTATTAAAAATATAATATTAATTTTAATGATAACTTATATATTATTTAATTATAATTTAATTAAATAAAAATTATTTAGTTTTTACTTAATGAAATATATTATATATGTTTTATTAGTCTGCCTATCTTTTCAATTCTAATTTCTTATTTCCACAATTTTCTCTCTAGTTATTTATTACACTTATTTTATATTTTTAAATACCATCGCTTTTAATCCTTATCTTCTTTCCTTCAACTGTACCTAAAATCTCAAAATGCTTTAGGTCTCAACAAACAAAAAAATACAAAAGTTCATTAGGAGAATAAATCTATGAAGTCGATAATATATTAATGAAAAGAATTTGTAAAGAAGTGGTGATATAATATTTGTTAATCTTATGAATGCTATAAATTAGAATACTTTCTCTTAGAATGTTTTGTGGCTGAAGTTACGAAAAATAATGAAAAGTTTACTGGAAGAAGAGTATGAAGTTATGATACACATATTTTTTATTTTATAAAAGTCAAACAACGCTTTTAGTCACCAAAAGCAGTCGATTAAAAATACAATTTTTTCATAACAAATTTCTTAAAATACAACTCAAAATATGATCAAAATGGTATAGTGATGTGTTTTTGCACTGAAACTTTGCAGCACCGCTCCTCCAAATGTCGTCGAAATATCACAACAAAATTGTAAGACATACTTGCTCTAGAAAAATTATTCGGCACAATTTAAACTAATTTTAGACTAAATATCTGTTAAATCTTGAAATACAAGATATATAATTTTTTTTTTATTCTTGTATGATAGTCTAAATTAATTCTTTACTTCTATAATAAATATATGTTGTCCTTATCATCTCTCCTGTGCCCTTTCTTTTGAGTTATGTCTGGTGAAGAAGGTTTTATTATCTAGATGAGGATATTATAACGGCTTTAATAAATTTAATGCAATCCCTTTTAATTTCTCGATTTTAGTTATAAGTTTTCTGATACTTATTTTTATTTTATGATTTTTTTATTATTTTATTTAGTTAGTGTCAAATAGTTGGATACTAATGTTAGATTTATTAGCGAGCAGCTAGTTGTCATCCTGATTATCGAAAAAAATATAATAAAATGATTGAACGGATTAATTATTGTGTTTGCCACCATACGATTTCATGTAATTGCTATTTTATAATAATTTTTATAATAATAAAGTCAGCTAGCAAAATATTATGGTAATTAAATAAAAGGGGATTGATATGACATTGAAAATTTACTATAAACACCTAATCTCGATAAAACCAAGATCGAAGATTATTCAACCCGATCAAACGCTTATTATCAATCGGCTCATAAATAGGATATATAATCAAATCAACATCTTGAGTCTGATCTAACAAGCAAGATCTCCAATTATTTCATTGCACATTCAAATATTTTAAATACATCGAAGATTAAGGAATCATTAGTCGTCTGATGAGTGATTTAGATTTTGCAATTACAAAAAAACGCCACTCAATATAAAAATAGCCTCATTCTTTACATGAGGGAGAAAAGAGAGAGATCGGACGGAAGAACCTGAAGCATAATCGCGGTCACCGCCGATGCCGACCACCGCGGCCATCATCGCCGGCCACCGCCGCCGGCCTCACCGCCATTCACCACCGCCGCCACCATCGGGCATATTTATTATTGAACCGACCGAATCACAGTCACCACTGCCGTACCATCACCGACAATCACGTGATCATCATCGATAGCATTCACTATCTGATCGCCACTAACCATCGTATGCCCCAACTAGCCGTGATAGTTATTTACCGACTGAGATTTGAGCAGCTTTCACATATAACTATGTAGATTATCGGAAAACTTAAACTTTATGCGCCAAAGCAGGATATATAGTGGAACATGTTTCCGGGCTGATCGTGATTTTTCTTGGGATTTTTTCATGTAAAAATTCCAGAATTTTTCATTCTCTCTTCAAATATCTGTGTGTGTGCTAGATTTCTCAACAAAGCTAAGATATAAAGTTTTTATTCTATCATAATTAATAGATATATATATATATATATATATATATATATATATATATATATATATATATATATATATATATATATATATATATATATATATAACACCAAAAATTTCATATATTACATATTTAAAAGTTAAATATTACACTTTGTATTTCTTTTTACGTGGAAAATCTCGAAAAAAAGGGAAAAATCAGTAGCAAATGAAAATCTTCCACTTTATATTTCTTTTAGAGTAGGATCTTCCGATGAGGATTACGAATATGTGAGATGGAACAATTGAAGACGATAGGACGATAGCATGACGAGCCGGCGACGATGCAATTTTAGCGGCGATGTTGACGAATGTTGGAACATAGTGGTGGCGATGATGACCGACAACGGTCGACGACGGCGCAATCACCGCGACAACCGACGCGACGGCGGGTGGTTTTAGCCGAGTGGTGGCACGACAGGTACTTGGAGGATTTTCGCTTTGGCTCTCTCCTCTCATATAAGAATGACGTATTTATAGGGAGAAGTGGCGTCTCTGTAAATACATGCAAAATTTGAACTACACTCATCTGACGGCCTAATGACTTTGATCATTTGATGCATTTTAAGTATTTGAATGCTCAAATGAAGTTGGAATTGTAAGATGTTGGGCTTGTTGGATTCGGCTCGTTGAGACGCTCGATTTGACTATAAACACTTCATATTTTAGAGCTATTTAGGGATTTAACTGATATCCCAAAATTTCCAAAGATATTTTAAGAGCTTGATCTCGACCAGTTTTAACTTCGGATCAGCTTGCTTTAACATCAAGATTCGTGCTTCGACTAGTAGTATTTTAAGTGCCATATCACTACTAAATCTAAAACATGTTTTTCGTCCGATTTCTCTATTGAATCGAATGTAACTCACTTTCTCTTACTTATATAGCTATTTATTTGTGATTTGATCTGTTTAATATTGAGAAATGTGGATTTAAGTTTTGGGTAGTTTTTTTGTAATTTTTAGAATATATCTTGTTTGAAGCTTATTAATCTCAAATTAAGATGTTTATTTAGAGTTAGATCTATGATTTTATATGTTAGGGTTTATATATATATATACATATATATATATATATATATATATATACATATATACATATATATATATATATATATATATATATATATATATATATATATATATATACATATATATATATATATATATATATATATATATACATATATATATATATATATATATATATATATATATATATATATATGATATATATATATATATATATATATATATATACATATATATATATATATATATATATATACATATATATATATATATATATGATAACATTTTTTTAAAAATGTTAATTTGGTGATTATAGGCTAATACGATGAACTTTTTAAAATATGTGAAAATATCAAATTAAAATTTTACAAAATTACGACTATATTGATCATCGTAATGTATCAAAAATATCTCTCTTATTTATTGTTCAGGGTCATATAAATTTTGCATGATTTTTAATATAATCTCAAATTAATAGCAAAATTATACTTGAGTATGAGTTATTTTCATGACACATGCAATTTGATCACTCCCTCTGCCCGAGCTCTCCCCTCCCCTTCTCCCTCAATCTCACCAACTAGCCTTAAGTTGGGCATATCAGTGAAGTTTAATTAAGAATTCAAAGTTTAGGAGCTAGAAAAAACTAATTATGGCTTTATTGTTTCCTTGAATGATAGATAGTCGTGGTCTTACTATGTTATATCGAATATTTATAAGCTACGTACTTAGATGCTTAGACATTTGTGTTATATTTGACTTTGATTATATAGTCATTCCTTATTCTAAATTGATATAAAAAATGAATCTTATTCTCCCTATTCTTAATTTATATGTCATATGGATATTCGCAACAAGCGATCATGAATATATAATAAATTACATCCAGTTAGAAAATGATTAATTGATGAATTTTTGAATAGTTTTGGACACTTTGTGCATGTGACATCTCAACTTCCTACTTATCTTTTCAAAGGCAAGTTTCGATGTTCAAGTGCGAGGCATAAAGATCTAGCCTTCTTAATGCTCATTGAAGTTAGATTAGACCTGTATCACGGGGATTCCAACTAAATTATTAGTTCTAAACTTCACATAGTTAGCTCGAGTTACACATTGATGCTGATGTTGGTGTGTCAATGAGTTATGCAGGTTCGTCAACTGAATATGATTCTTGACAAAATTACGAAGAAAATGATCTTTGACGTTGCAAGAGCTGAGTTTGTAGGAGCAACAGAAGATGAATCATCTAACAAAGAAGTTAAATATATATATATATATAATCTACTAAATACAACACAATGACCACTACGGGAAGATTACATAAGCTACATTGAACAGTCCGTAGTTGTATGAATGCTAAACGTCAAAATCGAATATAATATGTCACATAAATATATATATTTTTCTAAAATTATCTATCTAGTAGTTATTTTTTTCTTTTTCCTAATAACTCTAACATGAAATTTCTCTTTGCCCCTCGTTTCACACTAATTTTACTTCACAAAATCTTACTTTTATTAAGAGATCCTTGCCTCATCTCTTATTTATTTGTGAAGATGGGTTTGTGTATGAATGCATTTAATATGGAGAATAGAGAAGTAAAAATGGAGATGGCAAGTGCATAAACTTTGCATTCTTCAATTCCTTGTAGGTTTTGAAGATGTTTTCCTGAATTATACGTGAAGACTTATATGCATGAAATCACTTACGTTGAAAAGTAGTTTTTTTGAGATTATTTTTAAAATAGCAGTGTTAATCTAATTATACGCTAGGCAAAAAATTTTTTTTTTTTATAGGTCAATTGTCAACGGATGATTCGCAACATGGCTCCACGTCGGCGCCAGTCGTCCGTGCAACGGTAGAGAGAGAGAGAGAGAGAGAGAGAAAGAGGGAGAGAGAAAAAAGGTGGCGCGTTTTTTTTTTTTTCTTAAGAGAGAATGAGTTTTATTAATTTTTTAATTAATATAATAATTTAAAATATATAATTTAAAAATATTTTTTATAAAATATTTAATAATTAAATATTTATATATTTAGTTATTAATTAATTTATATATATATATATATAATTAAATATATAATTTAAAAATATTTTTAATTATATATATAAAATTTAGAAATTTATTTAATATTTTTTATTAATTAATGTAATTATTTAAATATATAATTTTTATTAATTTTGTTAATATATAATTTAAAAATATTTAAAATATATAAATAAATATTTTTAATAAATAAATAAACAAATAAATAAATTATATAAATATTTTATAAATTATATAAATAAAGTAATTATATTTATAAATTTATTTAGTATTTATATATTTAAATTATATAAATATTTAGTTATTTAATATATTTATAAAATATTTTTTTTATATATATATTTATTTATTTTATATTTTATATTTATATTTTTTATATTTTGTTATTATTATTATTATATAGACTTATATAAATATATATATATATATATATATATATATATATATATATATATATTTATATATATATATATATAATATATATATATAATATATAAAATTATATATTTATATATTTTAAATATTTTAAATTATTTATATATATATTTATTTATTTAAAAAATATTTATTTTTTTAAAAAATATAAATTAGTTAAAAATAAAAAAAAATATTAGATATTTATATATTTATAAAATATTTAGTTATTTATATTTTTATTTATTTTATTATATAAAATAATAAATTATATTATTTTATAATTATAAATAAAGTAATTATATATATATTTATAAAATTTATTTAGTTATTCATATATTTAAATTATATAATATTTTTAAGTTTATATAAATAATTTAAAATATTTAAAATATTTAAAATATATAATTTAAAAATAATTATTTATATATATATTTAAAAAATAATTTTTATTTAATATTTTTAAAATTTTTAAATTATTTATTTATATATTTTAAATTTTTTTAAAATTATTTATTTATATATATTTTAATTAATTAATTATTTATTTATATTTAAATTATTTATTTATATATTTTAAATTTTTTTAAATTATTTATATAATTTAAATAATTTTATAAAATATTTTAATTATATATATATATATATATATATATTTATTTATTTATATAAGTCTATAATAATAATAATAACAAAAATATAAAAAATATAAAATATAAAATATAAAATGAATAAATATATATATATAAATAACTAAATATTTTATAAATATATTAAATAACTAAATATTTATATAATTTAAATATATAAATAACTAAATAAAATTATAAATATAATTACTTTATTTATATAATTTATAAAATATTTATATAATTTATTTATTTATTTATTAAAAATTATTTATTTATATATTTTAAATATTTTTAAATTATATATTAACAAAAATTAATAAAAATTATATATTTAAATAATTATATTAATTAATAAAAAATTATTAAATAAATTTCTAAATTTATATATATAATTAAAAATATTTTAAATTATATATTTAATTATATATATATATAATAAATAATTTAATAACTAAATATATAAATATTTAATTATTAAATATTTTATAAAAAATATTTTAAATTATATATTTTAAATTATTATATTAATTAAAAATTTAATAAAACTCATTCTCTCTTACCCGAAAAAAAAAAAAAAAAAAAACCGCGCCATCTCTCTCTCTCTCTCTCTCTCTCTCTCTCTCTACCGTAGTGGAAAGAAAAAAATCCTTCCGCCAGTCGTCCGTGCAACGGCCAACATGGAGCCACGTCGGCGCCAGTCGGACGACTAGGCCTATATTTTTAAAAAAAAAATTTTTGTGCCTAAACGTATAATTAAGATTAACATTAAACCTATTTTAAAAATAATCTTTTTTTTTTCATAATTAAGCACACTCCATTGTCTAGTCTCATATTGTCGACCATGCGGAGGCTTTGGGCCCAACAGTTGAGGGAATATTACGTGCGTATTCTCACGGTGCGGAGTCCGCATCACAGCCCTCCAATTTAAAAAAAAAAAAAAAAAAAAAAATCGGAGCAATCTCAGCGGACTCCTGATGTATAAGAAGTCCACACGTAATATTTTTTCCAGTTCCAGGCCCACTCCAATACATCGAACTTGCTAATTTTTTGTTTAGAGCCCAAAAATCGTCTTAATCTGCTGACGTGTTCCTCAATTTCTTAATGCACAGAAAACGAATTTTGTTAAGTTTGCTGTCTCATAAAAATATTATATTTTCTTTAGAAATAAGTGGAATAAACGCGGAAAATAATTTGGGCCATGCCCTCAATTCTTCCAAAAAAAAAAACGCGGAAAATATATAACCGCACGTAGATTCACGCGGATTGTAAAATAAAGATAGGAGAGCATATTACTGAGATGCAAATATATTATTTCTTATTTTATTAATCAAGACGATATCTACGTATTTTGACGCATTATTTAAAATAATGTTAAAGAACACGCAACTATGTCGGAACGCGTTTAAAAGGCAAAAGAAAAAGACATTAATAAATGAAAATTATATATTGTTTATTCAGTAGTTATTTGGGTGATAAATACATAAGTTAAATTCTCTTGGGCTATAACAGTAAAAAATAGAAAATATGATTTAATGATTACAATAATCACAAATTTATTATAATAAACAAAAATTATAAAATATTTTGGACAATTACAAAAATATATATATTAAAGGTGTGAGACGTCAAAGTTAGTTAACTGAGAGCCTCGCATCCCCGCATTCAAGCATATACATATACACATTATTTATTCTCACGAGCTCACGTTATATATATATATATATATATATATATATATATATATATATATATATATATATATATATTGAAAGAAGGAAGTTTATACATAGATGAATTCAACGATTAAAGTTAGTAACATTACTCATTTGCTTATATTGGATTAGCCGATGAGCTCGCCATGAGTAGATATTGCTATGAAACTTATAAATAGGGTCCAATGAAAGAAGTTTAAATGACCTCTCCCTCAATATTTGGATTCTTCAAGAGATTATATAGTAAGATTTAGACTTTTTTTTTTCATAATAGGCATATATATATATATATATATATATATATATATATATATATATATATATATATATATATATATATATATATATATATATATATATATATATATATATATATATATAATTTTTTTATTACTCAATAGTATTGATATGACGAAAATTACCTAGTCAATGCAATCTTGGTGTTGAAAGTAAAACTAATCGAAGTTGGCGGTAGATCGAACTTAAAATATCGAAACTTTGGGATATCGATAAATCCTTAAATAGCCCTCAAACATAGTGTTTATTATAGTCAAATCGGCGTCTTGTGACGGATCTAACAAGATCTCATAATTCCGACTTCATTTGAGCATTCAAATTCTTAAAATACATCAAATGATCAAAGGAATTATTTTAAGCCGTCCGATGAAGTGGAGTGGTTCGAATTTTACATATATTTACGAGATGCTCATCCGATATATAAATAGCCTCATTCTCATATGAGGACCCCAAGCAGAGGAGAGCTCTAATGCTTTAAGATCCTCCAAGCAATCGCTCACCACTCGGCTGGGTCAACCACCGCCGATCCTGTGCCGTCGTCAATCAGTAGATTCCATTGCCTTGACGCCCATCGTCGCCGATGTCACTCATTGTTCGTTATCACATTATCGCTATCTGCTATACTGAGCATTATTCTGTAGTTGTTGTTCCTTCCTCATACAATTTTGTAATCCCATTATCAAGAAAATTTTGTACTCTGAAATAGATACATAGTGGAAGATTTTTGCTGGGCTAGACCATATGGTTTTTTTCCTATGTTTTTTAAAAAAATTCTCTCTTGAATAATCCATAAATAAGAGGCAGAAGGAAGAAATTGACACATAATAATATTAATAAATATTTTTAATCTATTATGATTGAATATGATTGCATTAATTTACACTTTTTTTTAAGCGATCTAATAAAATTTCTTAGAGCTTTCTTATACCCAGTAAAATATACATATTTATTAAAGTTTATAAGATATAAAAAAATAATACAATAATATAAAATATATTAGCTCATAACAATTTAAACCTACACTTACAGAGCCTCTCTATTGCCGAATTGTAGTTTTTTTTTCTTAGAGATTCCTCTACTAATAGTCCATTAAATTTAGGGGCAATCATTTCAATGTCTCTATCAAAAATGCAATTGAATTTGATAGCCTTAGCTGGCTTTTTATATTCATTATAGATAATGAAACGTTTTTTTTTTAATTTTTTATTATTGAAAATTTGACGGAACGTAAAGGTTTTGATCATACGCAATTAGATGCGCGGTTTAATGATTAAGAGCTCTTTTTCTCATTATTGGACTTTTATTTGAGTGCTCTCTAGTTAATTTATTTGCTATTTATTTTTTATTTAAAATATTTAAATTAGAATTAAACTTAACGTTAAAAAAGATTTATATGCATATCCTATAATTCTTACGTATTTATATATCTAATAAATAAATTATAATCTTTACATAAATGATATTTAAATTTTTAATATTATATCAAAAATATAATTATCATCAACTTTTTTGAAGTAAAATACATCTTTTCATGCATATAAAATATTTTAAATACAAATAATTTTTTGTATATAAATATATAAAATTGTGTGAAATATATATATATATATATATATATATATATATATATATATATATATATATATATATATATATATATATATATCATGATCTTTGAATCTTAATTTTAAATAAAAATTCAAAATGTACACAAATAATTAGATATTGTTATAAGAAACGTTATAATCTTTATGTGAAGAAATTCCAAGAAAAGGAGAAAAATTACAAGGCCTTGCCTAATCCAAACAATCCACATATATTTTGATTTACAAACTTTCACTCTTCCCCAAAAATGGAGAAGATGGAATTATAATATTGTGCTTAGAAATTCAAACAGTGGCAGCATCAAAATCAGATTACAACAGTTGTATGATGGTGATCGGGCTACAATGACCATTGGTGATGATCGCCGATGGATATTGGAGTAGATGACGGCTGTTGATGGTGAATGGCTTAAACTTATAAGCTTAGCTCTTCACCACTCTTATAAGTCTTCTCCTTTCGCTCTCTCTCAAAATGAGAATGAACTCCTATTTATAACATTTTGAGAGGTGTATTTTCATAACTTCAGCCAAAATGTTAAAACACCCCATCAGACTTTTCATATTAATTTTCTTAATTATAAATAATTTTTTAATGATTTAAGTACATTAACGATTCTGAATTGAATGATATTGAGCTCATTGAATTTCTCTCATCGCGCCGCTCGATTTAATTATAAATATATCGCATTTAGAGATTGTTTGATCATTCAATTAATGTATCGAAGTTTTTAACTATACTTCTGAAGCTTGATCTAAGCTTATTTAGCTCTGTTTGACTTATT
This sequence comes from Cymbidium sinense, assembly GCA_021442155.1. Lineage (NCBI taxonomy): Eukaryota > Viridiplantae > Streptophyta > Magnoliopsida > Asparagales > Orchidaceae > Cymbidium > Cymbidium sinense. The sequence goes on along the minus strand of CM038228.1, from coordinate 78,426,900 downwards.
CTTGATGTTGATGAACTCATCTTATCAAGTTAATCAAATTGCTTACAAATTTGTTAAATTAGACTTTATATATTTTTTAAATTTAATAAATATACATATAATTTTGATATTTATGCTTAATTTGATAAATTTTAATATAATATATCACCGACCCTCCTATTTTTGGATACTGAAATTTGTTTCGTTCAAAAATATATTATCTTTTTATGGGGCTAAATATTATCTTAAAAACTACATAAAAATCATTATTAGTTTTTTAATTATCCTAAACTATACAAATTTATGCAAAATCATAACTTTTATTTTTGTCAGATTTAGATTGTCATATATTTTAATGTGTATGTTACACACGTAACAAAAGCATGAGATATTATTATTATTATTATTATTATTATTATTATTATTATTATTATTATTATTATTATATTTTCTAAACAAATGGAACAATTAATTTGAATTATTATTATTATTATTATTAATTTTAATTAAGAATATAATTTTTTTTTAAAGAAAGATGATGTGCTTTTTTAGAAGAGTTTTCTTCTCTTTTTTATATGAAATATACAGATTTTTTTAAGCAGGTGAAGAGTTTTTTTTAATGAATAATTTTTTTTAATAATGAAAATGAAGATTTTCTTAGAAGATGAGGAGTTTTTTTTTTCTTTTTTTTAGAAGAAGATTAAAGATTTTTTTTAGAAGACAAAGAGTTTTATTTTATTTTTCTCTTTTTTCCAAAGTAGATAAAGAATTTTCTCTTATTTTTTAAAGAAAGATAAATATATTTTTGTACCTTTTATAAATAAAGTATGAATAATTTTTTTAATAAAGTATGAATAATTTTTTTATAAGATGAAAAGTTTTATCTTTTTTTTTTTAAGAAAGATAAAGATTTTTCCTATAAAGAATATGATGAGTTTTTTAGAAGATGAAGAATTTTCTATTCTTTTTTTAGTTATTCCCTTTTGCTTAAAGAAAAGATAAAGAGTTTTTTAATTAATTTTTTGTTATTTTTAAGAGTTTAACGAGATAATTCTTATATGTAATTTCGGGCTCCTTTCTTTTTCGTTAAATCCTAGTTTCTTTCATTATCTTCTAAAGCTTGCATATTCTGAGGTGTTTGATGTACATCACCTTTTGTGATTTTTAATGTATATATATCTTTTGAGGTTTTATATTTTTAAATTTTTTATTATACCTCTAACTTTTTAGATTTTCACCTTCTAAGTTTTTTCATGTACCTATATTTTTTAAGGCTTTTATCTTCTGAGATTTTTTATGTATAAGTCTTCTTATATTTTGCCTTATGAGACTTTTTGATATACATGTAACTTTAGAGGATTTCACCTTCTGAGATTTTTCACATACTAGTACTCTTTGGGCATTCGTGTTCTGAAATTTTTTATATACATGTACCTTATTGGGATTTTGTCTTCTAAGATTTTTTACGCATCAATACTTTTTGAGGTTTTCATCTTGATATTTTTGATGTATTTGTATCTTCTTAAATTTTTGTCTTATGAGATTTTAATGAGTGGAGATCCAATCACTTAATTGCTCCCTAGAAGTCTTTCTAATGAATACCATGTTTTCTATAAGCTTTCTATCAAGGCTTCAATAGGGGCATGCATTCCATGGGGAGAAATTTATTAAGAAATTTTGATCAATTCAATGTGATTTTTTAGAGTGTTATTCGATGACGTAAATATATGTAGAGAATGTCAAATTAACTATTTTTTTTATCAAGATAATTTTTTGAGGTTACAACCAAAGTGGCTTCCTGATAATTGCCTTATTTTTCACGATAAGAGGATCGAGTTTTATAATCATAATTGTGTTAGTATTTAATATTTTTTTAAAAAAATTACAAATAAATGGTCGTTGGATTCGTATTTTCGAGGGGAATCCAAAAACCTGAAAATCCCTAAATTCTATTGAGTATTTTGAACTTAATTTAAGTTTTAGTAAAAATTAAATTTTATTAATTAAACTAAAAAGATAAACCATTGACCTAAAACTTTTAGAGATTGAAACTAACGTTAAAATACATATATCATAAAAATTTCAAATCCAAATGATTAGTGGATTAAGAATATTGAATTTCAAAGTTTAAATGCTTAATTTAATGAAATAACTAATTTAAAAATCTAAAAAAAATTAGAAAAATCATCAAAATGGTTTAAACAAATCTAAAGAACATCTAATAACCTTATGAAAATAATATAATCCTCTTATATATATATACAAGAAAACTCCAGAATTTTTATGTAAAAAATCTTGAAAAGAGGGAAAAATCAGGGGCCTACAAGAAAAAAAAATCTTCCACTATGTACCGTGAGTACAAAATGTTCTCTATATTACATGAATCAGAGCATGAGAAGGAACAATATGTAGTCACGTATGTAAATAAGCGCGATAGCAGATGATGGAGAACTACGGGATCAACGACGCATGATCACGGGTATGGCGGCGGGCGGTGGTTGACAACCAATATGGTCGATCATGGCTCGATTATGCTTGGAGGATATCTGCTTTAGAGCCTCTCTCCTCCTTTGGCTCCCCTCATATGAAGAATGAGGGCTATTTATAGATTGGCGGAGCGCCTCAGAATACATAAAATCCACCTCTCATCATCGACTCAAAATGATTCCTTTGATCATTTGATGTATTTTAAGTATTTGAATGCTCAAATGAAGTCAATTATGAGATCTTGTTAGATCCGCTCATCAGACGTTCGATTTGATTATAAACATTCTATGTTTGAGAGCCATTTAGGGATTTAACTGATATCCCAAAGTTTCCAAAGATATTTTAAGTGCTTGATCTCGACCGATTTCAACTTCGAAACAACTTACTTTTAGCATCAAGATTTGTGCTTTGACTAGTAGTATTATAAGTTTCATATCAGTTGCTTCTAATTTTGGATGACATTATTTCAATCATCCAAAAATATATACGTCAAATACTTGAAAATAGCAAATTCTTCAATGAAATTTGCGGGTCCATTAATCATACATTTTGAAAGAACAGATCTTCATGGGAGCACAAAATATGATCACGGAAGTGGGTGCAAGGCTGCGGATGTATATGGATACGCCCTGGTGCAAGATTTTGGAGTTATGGATCCATTCGCGATGCATTTACGCCTCAGCGGTGCGTTGAGGGCAGCGGGCTGGTCGCACGGTTCTTTTGCGGTCGGAGTTCGGGTCGCTGGAATGGCGGACGGCTGTGAAGCGAGCGAACCGCGCGCTCACTGGGGCGAGCGCCAATGAGAGTTTTTTATCGCTTTTTGCTCGCTTTTTTGCTTTCGCCCCATTATGGGTTTGAGCTGGTTTTTAGTTTTGCGCTTTTGACCTTTTTTTTCCTATGGGTCTATAAAATCCTCAGGTCAAGGAGAAGACACTCTTCATATGCTGAGTGTCCATCTCTTCTTAGAGGAGGTCGTCGGAGGTGATCGCCCGTATCATACGAGACTCCGCCTCGAAAGAGGCCAACCGCTCTGCTGACCGACCCCGAGGCGATGAGATGATAACCGAAGGACTGATGAAGGGTGGTGGCACCGCCCGAGGCGCGGGATGACCGCCGGCGATGGTGAATCCGGAGATGGCGATATTGGTGGTGACTACAGAGATGCGATGGTCGGCCAGGCAAACCCCGACGATGGTGGCGACGGCATACCGACGGTGGCGACCGCCCAGAAGAGCGACCGACATGGTGGTGAATCATGGAGATCCCATGGCAGACGTGGTCATGGCCGACGTGGTGGTTGGCATACGGCTCAGCCGAGGATGACCGACAACGATGGCGGGGACCGGAGATTGCGCGACGGCGACCGCGATGGTAGTGGCATGTGGATCGGTGACGGTAATGACGCGGTCGGCGGATGACGACGGCGAGTGACCGGCGATGAGATGACCTATTCGGCGGTTGTTTGTCGACGATGGCGTTAACGCATGGAAGAGATTGAATTAAATCCGGATTTTGACATGGTTTATCGAGTGCCTATGATGTTAATGCGGTGGAAGAGGCCGGGAAGTCCACCGGACCTGTTATAGGTTGTTTGTCAGAGTCTTTGCTCGATGACGCTAACTTATGTGGAAGAGGTTGAATTGAATCCGCTGAGAATTTTTGACCTATCCGAGATTGTTTGTCAGAGTGTTACCCGATGACGTTAACCTGTATGGAAGAGGTCGAATTGAATCCGAGAATTTTGACCTATCCGGTTGTTTGTGTGTTACCGATGACATTAACTGTATATGGAAGAGAATTGAATCCACTGAATTTTGACCTATCCAGGTTGTTTGTCAAAGTGTTACCCATGATGTTAACTTGTATGGAAGAGGTCAAGTCCACCAAGGACCTTTTGACTATCCTGTATCGAAAGTGTTACTTGACTTTACCTATGGAAGAGGTCCATCAAGTCCGCTTGGGATTGATCATGCCCGATTGAGATACAATGTGTGTTGTATATTTCTCAAGTGGGAGGATTAAATGAAGAAGAAACAAGCTTGTAAGAATAATCCATAAACTCATTACTTTGATAATGTTGGTGATACAATATTGTCACAAGATAACTTAACAAAAGGGACGAGATACATTTTAGAGAGAGTTAACAAAAGACAAGAGGTGGAGAGGAAAAGATAAACGAGGTAAATTAAAGATTACAATATTTATGCACCAAGGATTACATATAACACTTTTCGAGACCCTCCATGTTCCAAGTTTTGGGAAGATTTTTTCCTCGATCTTTGGTCATACTTGATGGTTGGTCATCGACAATGAAGGAGCAAGTCTTTACGTGCAAAACCCTCGATACTTCTTTATCTTGAAGATTAAAATTCTCGATGTTGAAGGTCACCAAGGGGTGGTTGAGCTTGTTTGAGGTAACATGATTGTGCTATTTGTTGGTTTCCACAAACCACTCCAACCCCAATGGGAGTTTGAAATTTCAGCTTAAGATGATGTACCGAGGTGACAGCACCGAAGATTGATTGGAGGGGATAGCGTTGTATGCTGAATTTGACTTGACCACTATGAATTGAACTGAGTGAGTGACTTGTTGAGGAAATTCGAGAACAACGGAAGGGTGATTGTCCCTCCACTGCATGATGATTATATCAAACCCATATACGGCCATGCAGTTGAAGTTTTTCCTTAACCAGACCCATGTTAAGAAAGGTGGAGTAAAATAAAACATCAACGGAACTCCCATTATCAATCAAAATTCTTTTGACAACATAACAGGGGTCACCAATCCCCACATTGATGACAAGAGGATCTTGATGCGGAACTTAGACTCCTTCCAAGTCCGAGTCATTAAAAGTGATGGGATGATTAATACAAGATTTTTTAAACTCCGGCTCTTCAAAGGTGGCGATGAAGACTTGATTAGATAGTAGTGGCCCACTTGTTCGCAATTTCTCCAACTATTTGGCATTATGTTGTTTCTGATGATTATTGCCCCCGCTTGGAGCTATGTTTGCTTGAGGGTTGGTTTTGCACAAATTGACGATATCCATGTTGAATGAGCCTCAATTTCTTCTTTAAGTTGTTTACACTGGTAGTATGTCCAACTCATGGAAGTGACAATATTGCTCCCGATTGAATTTGGTTTTAGTGGATGTGGCCACTTGATGGTCTCTTCATCTCTAATAGCCAACAAGACGTTAACACGAGATGTGTTCAACGTCGTGTATTCCAATCGTGGTTCGCGTCGTTGATGCGGGGGCTATGGAGGGAGATCATGACTGCCTTGTTGCTTCTTCTGATGAGATTGTTGATCTGTGTTTCCTAGAGCACTCTTACATTTTCCTATGGATTGTTCAAATTATTTTCGATGGGCATTAATAGCCTCATCGGCAGAATTGCTTCCACACGGTGAACCAAGTCGACATATGAGCGGACCGTATCTCGCATTAGTAGTAGAAAGGCCATGAGTCCTCCAAGAAAACTCCTCTTAGTAATTCGGTCTACCCTGTGTATTTGAGCTCGAGGAGAATCTCTGAAGTATTTTTAAGTGATTCACCCTCATTTTGATGCGGAGAGATGAGGAATCTTTAATGATCCTCCGGTTTGCAATGAACTATTCTACAAAAATCTTGGCGAAGTTCCAAAGGTATGGATGGATTCCTGGAGGGAGTAGAACCAAGTGCGAGCTTGCCTTGAGGTAATGGAAAGACTTAAAAAAGGTGTCGAGCTCATTGGATATGCATGATACCCCAGTAATGGTCGATGTGTTCATGTGGGTCACGCCCATCATAGGAATCAATGCTCTAAGCTTGAAACCTACGAATAAGATGTTGAAGAATAGCTAAAGGTGAGGATTCCTCATACCGGTGAGGGGAGGATGATTTATGTCTTCAAGGTGAAATTTGTCTTGCATTAAGCATCGTAATTCTGTACGTATAACATATCAGATGGAGTCAACATGACGAGAATGTGCCAAGCTACCAGCAATAATTGGTGGATTAGCGTGCCGCACGTGATGAGTAGAACTAGTAGTCCGGAGATCATCATGGTCTCTACGAGGAACTTCGTCAAGGAGATTAGCATTTTGACCTCCCATGGCTAACGATCGATCTCGGGGGAGATGTGTTTATCACGGTAGCATTGTGTTCCTCGAAAAGTTGATCATCTCATTTTGAGACTCTTCCATTCGCGCACGATCTTCTAAAGAGATTCTCCTTCACGACAGGTCAGCCTATCGGGGAAGTGAGGAAGCTTGGCGCCTTGGTTCAAGGATTAGTTTCAAGAGTGACGGAGTTGAGCGGAGGCTCGTTGTTACGAGTATTGCGCCTACCATACGCGGGTGTTCACAAATTGTGATTGAGGTTCTTTTTTCACGACGCCAAACTATCGTGCTAGAAACCATGCAGAGTGAAAGTTTACGCCTACCTTGCGGAAATCCAAAACACACAGTATTTAAAGAGTGAACAAGAAAACTAATTTTTTTGAAAAATCTCAAAAGAGGGAAAACCATGGGGCCTAGCCCAATAAAAAATCTTCCACTATGTATTTGTAAAATCTTCCGATAACGGATTACAATTGTATGAGAAGGAATAAATGTACACGCTCGTGTGGTAACAATCAAGTAGCGATGATGAAGAACGGCGATCAATAATGCAAGGATCAACGGTATGACGGCGGCGATACGAGCGGTTGACAATCAACGGGTGGTCGACCATCGCCGAGTGGTTTCGATTATGCTTGGAGGATCTTCAAGCTTTAGAGCTCTCCTCTCTTCTCTCATATGAAGAATGAGGGCTATTTATATATTAGAGGAGGACGCCTCTATAAATACATGGAAAATCAAACCACTCTCTCCATCTGACGGCTCAAAATGATTCCTTTGATCATTTGATGTATTTTAAGTATTTAAATGCTCAAATGAAGTCAGAATTATGAGATCTTGGGCTTGTTGATCCGTCAAGACGCCGATTTGACTATAAACACTCCATGTTTGAGAGCTATTTAGGGATTTAACTGATATCTCAAAGTTTTCAAGATATTTTAAGTGCTCTAAGCCAACTTCGATCAACTTGCTTTTAACATCAAGATTTGTTTTAGTATTTTAAGTGTCATATGTATTATATATATATATATATATATATATATATATATATATATATATATATATATATATATATATATATATATATATATATATATATATATATATATATCATATATATATATATATATATATATATATATATATATATATATATATATATATATATATATCTGAGGCTTTATATTTTAAATTTTTTGTTATACAAATAGCTTTTGGGACTTTCACCTTCTAAGATTTTTCATGTACCTATATTTTTTAAGGCTTTTATCTTCTGAAATTTTTTATGTACATGAATCTTCTGATGTTTTTGTCTTATGAGATTTTTTAATGTATGTACCTTGAGAGGCTTTTGCTTTTTGAGATTTTTTACATACCTAAACTCTTTGAGGCATTCATGTTCTGAAGTTTTTTATATATATGTACATTGTGGGGTTTTCATCTTCTAAGATTTTTTTTGTAATAATACTTTTTGAGACTTTCATCTTCTGATATTTTTGATGTACTTGTATCTTCTTAAATTTTATTTTATGAGATTTTAATGAGTAGAGATCCAATCAATCAATTGCTCCCTAAAAGTCTCTCTACTAAAGACCATGTTCACTATTAGCATCCATCAAGGCTTCATTGGGGGCCTGCATTTTATGGGAGAAATTTATTAAAAAAAATAAAATAAATAAAAATATTAAAAAATAACATAAAAATAATTTTTGCAAAAAAATTATTTAGTTTTTAACTTTTTTTTATATTTTGCAAAAACAAATTATTTTATAAATGCTAAGTAATTTAATTTACAATTTAAAAAAAAAATTGGCATGTGATTCGAATGTTGGTCCTTTGATGGAAAATTATTCAAATTTACAGATGATTGATGAGGGTTTCTGGTTTTTCTCTTCTCTCCCACAGATATGGTCCTGGCTCCACATTGAAGACAGAGGTAAGTACTCAAATCAGCGCTTCCTTTCCTTCCTTCGCCTCCGGCTTTTGCCTGAGGCCCCGATCCCTTCCCCATCCTCTTGTCCATGGCAAGATCTTTCGTGGATGAACTTCCCCTTCTCCTTCCTCTTCCTCTAACGCTCGATTCTTGGGTCTGCCCAAAGGAACCTCCACTAATCCCGATGTCCCGTGGATGGAAAGATCTTCTAACCTCTCAAAATGTGAGAAGTGCTTTCTCCCTCTCCTATTCCTTCAATCTTCGAGGTCCTGTTTCAAGAGGAACTTAATATTGGCCAACGTGAATGGAACCTTGCTCTGGATATGCAATTGGCAAACATCCCTACTATGGATCCTTACTTATGTCATAAGAGGAAATGGCGCTTAAAGGGATAGATCTTCACTCGAGACTTCTTTCTCTTTAAGTTCACATGCCAAGAAGACTATGATACCGTTGGGACAACGGTCCTTGTTTTCAACGGAAGCCGCTCATTTTCAAAATGGAGCTGAATTTCACCGCCTAAGGAACATATTGCAGATTCCGTGGATTAAATTACCAAATTTTCCCTTTGTTGTTGGACCGAGAATGGTTTTTCCAAAGTTGCAAGATCGGGCGCCACTGGCACAACCTCTTACAAAATAAAGTCTCCTTTGCTCGCATTTGTATCCAAATTAATGCTTCATCTCCACTACCGGACTCCATCCCTATGAATCTGAACGGCTTCAAATTTGATCGAGATTCTTTATGACTGAAGCCAATGGCTCAACTGTTGCACCTTCTCATGATCCTCCTCTTGCCTCAACCCACAAAACCACTACTGAGGAAGGAGCACTAGTAGAACCCGACTATCTCATTCTCATTCTCATTCTTTGAGCTATGCCTCTTAATAAACAAGTTAGCAATATGCCAGCCAATTAAAAGGATACTCCTATGGAATCTGTGTCTGCCGAACATATCCTTGGGGAAGACCCTGCTCTCAATCCTTCCATCCCTATCCATACTTCTACTATCAATGATCTTAACCACCCCCCCTACAAATTCTCCACCTCAGGAGGACCCTTCTCCACCCTCTCTCCTCAACACCTCTCCAAATCCTTCTATAACCACTTATGGAATTTACACGACTGATACATCCCTAAGGGTCTTTCACTGCACCATAGAAAACCTCTCATTCTCGACACAAGGCTCAGTGACCCCAGCCCATGGCAAGGCAATTCTCACCTTACAAAACACCTGATAAAAACTAATCAAGAAGAAGGGCAAGAAGCCCTGAGCTCGCCCAATTCTCAATGACTTGTGTCTCTTTTGGGAGCTGGAAATGTTAGGGTCTCTTGGCTACCGGGAGAGCTGTCTGATTGTGCTACTTATTAAGTCTAAAAGCTTGATATGTTGTGTCTATTAGAAACTAAGATGTCACCGGAATCCCTAAACGATAAGTTCTAGTGCATCGAGCTAAGCTCTTCCTGGGAGGAATGTCATAACTTTGAATGTTCTTTGGTGGTCGATATGGTTGAAGTGGAACTCCTCTTCTGTCCACTTTCACCTCTATATAAAGATCCTCAACTCATACATTTGGTCACCACTCTAGGCTCTTCTTCATTCTTCATTACATGGATTTATGCTTTCAATGATGCTCGATCTAGCGTGGGAATCTCTTAGAGCATTGTACCACTATGACCTCTCCCGGATCGTCGGTGACTTTAACCGCATTCTATACAAGAAGGAAAAATGTGGGGTAATCCTTACCAATAAGTCGCACTTGGACTTCAAGAACTGTGTGCAGGATTGCGGCCTTATTGATCTTCCAAGCAGTGGCCTTTTTTTGACTTGGTCGAACCAATGCAATAACCCTATATCCTCTAAAATTGACAGGTACTATGCAATTCTCTCGTTAGACCAATACCCGCCTTCTTACTACAATGTTGCAAACCCTCTCCTCGATCACTCTCCTCTCATCACCAAGCTCTAAATCAACCTTTATAAGTTTAGATTCATGTTTAGAAACCATGGACTAAACATGAAAGGCTCAGGGAGATTGTCAATGGTGTTTGGGCAAGCTATATTCCGGGAGATCCACTATTTGTTTTCTCCAAAAAACTTAAACTTACTAGATGGGCACTTAAGAATCAAGTTTGGGACGAGCAGCCTCTTAAGGTTCAAATCCAGGATCTTAAGTTGGAGACCGACTCTATCCTCTTTGAGCTTGAAAAGGACCTCAACCCCACCTTAATCAAGGCTAAAGCTATGAAGGATAAATATCTTCACCTTCTTACCAAAGAGCATGTGGCTAAACAAAGGGCAAAACCCATTGGCTATCTAACTCAAGATGATCTAAATTTCAGATGGCTCTATCAAAGAAAGGAGGAATTCTTGCTCCATCCGCTCTTACAAACTTCTAATGGTCTTATTATCAACCCTCGTGAGATGGTATGTGAGATTAGGTCTTATGCATCCCTCTTCAAAAGGCCACCCCATGATTTGGTGATATCCCTATTGGTCGCTCCATATCCCCGATTTTTAGACCTTGAATTTGAAATCACGTGACTAAATTGTTTCTCTGAGTATCAACGAGAATAAATCACCGGCCGATGGTTTCAATTCGAAGTTCTTCACTCATTATTGGGACATAGTGGGGGAACAATTTCTGAAGGCTGCTCACTACTTCTTTCAAACTAAGAAATTACCCGATATCTTCAAACATAGCCTAATTACCCTCATTCCCAAGAAAAAGCACTCAAACTGTTTATCCGATTTCAGACCTATCTCCTTATGTAACACATTCTACAAAACTATAGCAAAGGTATTGACCAATCGGTTGAGTAAAGTCCTCCTTCCATTATTCACAAAGCTCAATCAGCCTTCATTAAAGATAGAGACATTCGAAAACATCATTCTCGCACAAGAAATCGGTTGGGAATTTAACTCACTTGTTTCAAAGATTGCTTCATGGCTAAATTTGATTTAAAAAAGCTTTTGATTTGGTCAATAGGATCACACTTCAAGAGGTTGAATCTAAAGGATTCCCTCCTCAATTCATCAAGTGGATTGAGGCTTGCATCACTTGTGTACCTTTTCTATAGTTTTAATAGAAGATTAAAGGTACTCACCACAAATGGACTGTGGATGTCCTTTATCTCCCTACCTCTTCACTGTGGTTATGGATCTTTTCTCCTGCTACTTAGATAGAGGTCCACCTTCAAAGATTCAACCCTTATTTTAGGTAATTGTGGGTATCCCATCTTTTATTTGCAGACGATCTTCTTGTGATTGGAAAAGCTAATGCCTCAACAGTGGCATCTCTAAAAACTGCATTGGATATTTTTTCATCCACTATGGGCCTCTCACCAATGGGAAAAGTCTCTTATATGCTTTTCTAAAGAGGGTAGACATGCTGATTTTTTTTGGTGGATGTTGCAGTTAACCTGCAAACATTTCCATTCCACTACTTGGTCTCCCTTGGTATCCGGTTCAAAGCAATTCACTTAACCCTTTAATTGATAAGTCATAAATGGCTTGTGGTTGAAGAGCAAGTTGCTTTCAGGACGTTTCACTTATTCGATCATCAATTAATAGCCTCTTATCCTATTGGTTTAGATCAATTGCCTAAAGGGGTCCTTAAAAAAATCAACTCTATTACTTCTAACTTTCTTTTTCACACTGGCAAAAAGAGGAAACTTCATACATTTCGGAACAAAACTACTCTCCTAGGGATCGTGGAGGAACTCTCTCATCTTGCTCGACACTCTATACCATTTGCAAAGTTAAGTTAATTGGGAGGTTGCTCAAATTCTCCTCAACTCTTGCTTCTTGGGTTTTCAACAAATATGGCTCCCTATGGCAACAATCCTCTACACGCCCCTCTCCTCACTGGAAAGACCTTAAAGCTATGGCTCTCAGATTTAAGGAATGCCTCCACCTCAGGCTTAAACTCCTCCTTTCTCTTTTTTTTTTTTTGACCCATGGTGGGGGGTCTTCTATATGATATTTTGGGATTGCTTTCCTACCTTCAACAAACATCCTAACTCTTGGTAAGTGAAATTCTACCGGCCTGGACTCTTCCCCTCAGTAGAAAGCTCTGCTTTGATCGAATAAGACATGTGCCTGTTTCCCGTGGACGATGGTGTTTCATGGAAGGGTGATAAAGCTATTACTACTAGTCTGATTAAACTTACTATGTTTGCTAATCTACCTCAGGTCTCCTGGCATGGGGACATTTGGTTTAAAGGAATGGCTATCAACCAAGCTTTGTATTCATGGATGGCAATGCTCGGGGGCCTTAAAACATCCGATCTTCTTCAATCTAGGGGCTTGGGTTCTCGTGCTCTCTGCTATCTGTGCAAAGAGGTTTATGAATCCCACAATCACCTCTTCTTTGAATGCTCTTACTCAATGAATTTACTTAGGCTACTGCTTCCAAACGGCTCCTTCTTCCTCTTTGATACGCCTCTTGCTTTAGCCTTAAGCTCCCCCCCTCCTCTGGAGCATAAGGCTATCAAATGGCTTAACTGATTTTATTATTGCTATGGCGGTTTACTATATTTGGAGGGAGAGGAATAGTAGAATGCATCAATGAAGAATTATCCTTCTCTAGTCTTATTGCTCAGATCAAAATGCGGATAGGTACAAACTTGAGATGGAAATTTAAGGAAAAACCTGCTTTAGCTTTATTTAAATGGAAGAACTCTGATTTTTGAATGGTTACTTTTGTTTTTTTCTTTTGGTTTTTTGGTAGTGTTTTTATTTGCAATTTTTGTCCCCTGGTTCTCGATATCCCTATTATTCTATCGGTACCTCCGATGATGATGAATGGTGCTCTTTGAGTTTTTTTTGCCTCGGATGAAGACCTTCTCTGCTGGTTCCTCATCCTGGTGTCCCCTCTGCAACCTCGTCTAACCTTCACGCTTACTCGTATCGGCTTGTGCTCCTCGATCATCTGATATCTACTAACGGTTTGGACGACTGGATAGAGTTGGATGCTGAGGATTTGGTCTTCCTCTCGGTCTGGTTCTCACCGGTCGTGGTCGCTTTTATTTCGAGTCCAGGAAAATCTTTTAACATTGCCTTACTGTTTCTAGTTTTTTCTCAGTTTCTTCCTTCCTTCTTAAGGATTACACTGTAACATTTTCTCTTATTTGAAATATATTGGGCTAAGGCTCTTAATTGTTTTCCAAAAAAAAATTATCGCTCTCACCGACAGCTCGCTATTTAGGCACAGAAAATATCAAACAGTTAATTTTTAACCATTATATGGTGCGCTATCATAGCTTTATTTATTTTATTGAGAATCATTTTGATATGTCTATCAAATAATGAAATCTATTTCGGTAGCATTAGCTGGCCTTATTGTTTCATCATAGAAGATGTGAAGCTTTTATTCTTAATTTGTTAATATCATTTATTTTTGGTAATGTGCTTCGCTTTTTTTTTTTTATATATAGCATGATATTTGCTTTAAGAATATATATATATATATATATATATATATATATATATATATATATATATCTTATTTATTATATATATATATATATATATTGCATTTTACAAAGCGTCATTAATAAATTTTAAAATATATTTAATTTTTTTGCACTTTTAAAATGACAGTTTCAGAATGGTGTTTATATATTCTATTTCAAAATAATTTTTTGAAAATAAACTTTTTAAAAATTAAAAACTAAGCCAAATGAGCCCTAACTTTTCACAATTATGAATGAAATAAAAATTAGAAAAGAAAAATAATTAAAGGAACGGATAAAACCATAACTATGAATTAAAATTATAAAAAAAACATTTTTTATTTAAATAATAAGTATTAAGTAAGTCATAAATAAAAAATTACACTGACAAAATATTAAGGGTTAAAATCAACTATTTGGGTTTAAAAAAAGTGAAGTTGTTTGAATCAAAAAGAGGGTCTCTTGAGGACCACTGCTATTATTAATAGTTCAAACCTATTGAAAGCTACATGTTATAATCATTTTGTGTAATGATCCAAATTTGACTATATATTCAGAGGCTTCCGTAAGATTCACTCAATAATTTTGTTTTGAACTCTAACCTCAAAGTTCTTAGGTCAAATCTTAACATTGTAAATCTTCCATTGATTATGAGGGCTCGGAGGCTTTTTTTTTTTTTTTTTTTGTGAAGAGGAGGAAGTTGATAGATTGTAGTTAGACGATTATAATTGGATGATAGTTGGGCGACATTAAGCTGATGACTGTAGTTAGACAATAGTGGTCGGACATTTATGATTGGACAACCATAATTACTAGTCAAAGGTTGAGTGATCGTAGTCGAATGGCAAAGGTCAAGCAATTGTAGTCGAACGTCAGAGGTTAGACAACAATAACTAAGATTCAGATTATGGATAACTTTAGTTGGTCATTGGAGGATAGGAGATAATAGAACAAGCAATATAGTCAAGCAATAAAAGACGAGCAATCGCAGTTAGTGTTGAAAAATAGGCACTTGCAATCAACTATCGGTCTAGCGATGCTAATCGGTCAATGACCTAGTGATGGTGGTCAAGTGAAGGATAGACAACATCGATTAATTAGCGATCCGACGACACTCTAGTGATGGTGGTCTGATGATGACACTCTGGTAACAATAATTAGGTGTCAACGATTGAGCAATAATTTGGTGATTGCAATTAGATGATGACATATTGGGTGACTGTCGTTGGGTCAATCATCAATGGTTAGACGACAACCTGATAACGACAATTGAACGACGGCTCGATGATGGTGGTTCATGGGTAGTCCAACAATCAAATGACTAGGAGACAGTTTGACGATGGTGGTCATTTGAATGTGGGTATTTGACTTAGAATTATTGCCTCTATTATAAATTTATTTAATTTATTAAAAAATATTTTATTATGTTTATCAAATAATGAAAGGTGACCTTAACTACCCTTATAGATTCATTATAGAGGATATGAAAGTCTTTTTCTCAATCTGTTAATGTGCTTCACATTTTTAATGCTTAATAATATTTTTAATTTAATTTTTAATATCATAAAAATTCAACCTTATTTTCTTAATTATAAATTTAACTTTATTTTTAAAAATAATTAAAAAAGTAAATTTTAAAAAGAAAAACAGAAAAAAATGTCCACTTTTAAAGTTTTACAAGCATTTCTTTTTTCTGAAAATTTATTAGGACTTTCTCTCATAAAAATATTCCTTTATTTCGGCAGCCGTATTTTATGGGTTTTGGATCTCTCCAAAAGACTGGGGACAACTGATCCGATTATATATATATATATATATATATATATATATATATATATATATATATATATATATATATATATATATATATATATGAACAAAAATGATAAACTTTATCCCAAAAAAATAATTTCAGGAAAAAATGTTTAACATTTTTTAATTTAAAAATAATACTTGTTAAGTCATAAATGAAAAAAAAAAATATATCCATGATTTTCTAAATTTAAAATTAGCTGTTTGAGTTGAAAAAAATAATATTTGACTGAATTAAGAAATGGGCTTGTTGAGAACTACTATTATTAATAACTCAAACCTATAGAAAGCTATATAATATATATTGTAATATAGAGGTCTGAATGTGACTAGCTATTTATTCTTAATAGATCTTTGAGATTTATTCTTAATAATTGAATATATGATGCATAGTCAAAGATCCCCTCAGTTTGGACACAAAATGAATTTGTCTAATTGGTAATCCACCCACTAGTACAAACTCTTTAAATTTATAGGCCAGTTTATCATTCAGGATTATTAGTACTCTTCATATAGATGGCTGATCAGATCCGTTTATAAAAATAACAATAAAGCCTCTCTCATTAATTGACATTATTATCATCAATTGTAAATAAAATTGATAAAGAAGATAAAAAATTTACAAGATATTAAGCCAGGTTTATAAATGAAAATTCAAAATGTGTGTGTAGTAAAGCAAATCAATGTTATCCTATGCAATTCCATGTATTATTATTCCTTAAAGCACTAAAAGTTTCAAAGCATCTCTCTCTCTCTCTCTTTTTGAAATTAGTAAGATGTAATCTCAGATGAGATTTGATAATGGACTTGATTTGTTTGAGTTTGTTCTCAATACTTATCTGGTTCCACCATTTAGGCTTAAATTATATCTAGAGGACTAATTGATGAAAGGAGTCCTTTCCAAGTGTTATATTCCAAGTCCAGATCCAAGAAATTTGATATTCGGTAAAGAAATGGATAATATTCAACATTGAATTATTTTGTGAGGATTAATTGCTCTCATTTTAGGAGCGGCCACCATCCATTCATTAAAGAATTCTTTAATTGAGTCTGGCACTATATTGAGTTCGACTCTAAAGTAGTTCCACCAACAGAAGAACTATGCCGAAGGATCTTTATTAATAATTTCTTTATTCATGATAAACATCCAATAATATCTTTTCTTATCATTGATAAAGAAGAAGACTTTCATCATAGCTTGAACATAACACCAATAATTTACATCAATCTTGTGTTGTAAACTAGTTGATAGAAAAATAATTTTTTTTTGGAATGGAGTTAATCCTCATTCACTTGATATATTTAAACAAACTTGTTGAATCATATTGGTTTGATCCAACATGAGAAATTTTAACATACTTTAACTGTGTTAGATTTTCTCGTAAGTTTCCCGAGAGAGATTGCCTTCATAAGGAAAATGATTATTTCTCAAATATCTTTCAAATAAGACCTACAGATTATTGATGAAATAATTTGAGGGGTTAATCTCCATAATATTTTCTTAATTCTTGAAAAATAAATCGGTCTTTGAGAGATGATTGCTATATTATTGATTTTTTTAGTTGATAAGATCATACATAAGTCGTTTTGGATTTGCCAACCAAAGATTGGATCTTTTTTTGGATGATAAATTCAAGTTGATTTCCTATCTAAAGAGGAAAGGGGCCACTCGGGGGGGCGATATTCCTTAAATCTTATGGGTAGATAAATGTAAAAATTTGTTTTGTTATGATGAAGAGAATTTTGAAATAAAGATATGTATATGATCAATTGTTTGTATTTATAATCAGTTAATCTTATTTTAAATCAAAAGATTTTGGTTCAAATATTTTCATGATCTTTCTTTATTATGGATTCTTTTCTCTGAATCCTTTAACTATTATGTCAGAAATTTATTCATATTGATTATACTTTTGAGTTCCTTATGAAGGATTAAATCTTTATTTTTTAAATCTATTGAATCTCCTGAAAAATTTTTGTAAATGAATGATTACCTTCTTATATTTTCAATTTCAGGTTTATTTGAATAAAAAATTTAGCGACCAAATTATATTACAACTTCATGGGTATGATTTTCATTCACAGGTCCTTATTGCTTTCAATCTTCGTAATCCATTTTTAATTTGCTTTGAATCTACAAGTTAAACTCATAAATTTATGAAACTTTAAAAAACAAATATGTTAACTCTTACATTGCAACTAATGATTATCAAAATGGAATGAGGTGATATTTCATTTCTGACTTACCATGTATGAGTCACACCAAGACTATTGTCAAATCTCGATCAGATTATTTCAAAACTTTCGGTGATGTTGAAGTTAGATTTAATCCTCAGATCATACCTTTTCTAGAGTTTCTTTTCCTTCTGAAACTTCAGAAAGAGTTAGATCTCTACAAGTTCTTCACGATGATGAATGAACCATCAATCGAGGAGATTAAAATAATCACGTATTATTAAAGAAAATAGATCTCATCTGAAATGAGCTTTATCTAATGAATTAAAAATGATCTCTAGAGATCTTAAAAGAATATTTTATAACTTTTAGAATCTTATATGTTCAAAATATCACTTCTGTTTGAACAATGAATTTTACTGAGATTAAAAATATTATTTGCTTATTTATTTATTATTATATATAATTGGTAGATGTGATCCTGATTCGCATCAAGATTTGGCACGTGGTGGATTAATTTTCTTATATTTTTTATCATAAATTATAGCAGAAAATTATAAATATAATTTTTTTAACTACGTAATTTGTTCCCCATGCCGCAGTATATATATATAATCTTATAATTTTTAAAATTTTTTAATTACTGAAAAATACTAATTAGATTGCTATTTGACCGATATATTATCCACTACAGATGCTCAAAATCCCGTCGATGTCTCGATTAAATAAAGAAATTGAATTTGATATTTTTAGCTGTCATATGGATTCTTTTTGGACCGAGGTGTGGAGGCTTTGAGAGGCGGCGCCTCAACAGTTCAATGGTGGGACCCAAATTCAGGCCCATATATAACCTGTTAATTTTTGTTTAGAATATGATTAATTTAACGCCAAAAAAAAATCGTCTTAATTTGCTGACGTGTCCATAGAAAGATCACGAATATTTCTAAAAAAATTGCTTTCTCATAAAAAAAATATATCATATTTTCCGCGGAAAATAATGGCATGACACAGCTCGCAACTATTTTGGAGCGTGCTATGCACGCTATATATATATATATATATATATATATTAGTTCCGCCACTGCTCGTGGATGCCATCCATTAATAATTTTAACATCGAGTTTGGTCTACAAGTTTTAATCAAATCAAATTAATTATGATAATTTTTTTAAAATGAGTACGATTAAAATCTGAATTAATTAATTAAATATTAATAAAAAAAAATTTAAGAATAGGTATAGTTGCCCAATTAGTGGGTGCGACAACGTTATTTCGACGGCGTGGCGCTGAGAAAGAGTGGTAGATCCGATGATGACTCTCAATTCGAAGCGGTCGATTAGTGGGCTTCAGGCGACGATTATGGCAGACCGGCGATATCATTAGGTCGATCGCCTCGATCTTTATCTTCGGTTTGCTTTCGATTCGCTTCGCTTCAGAGACCTCGACCACCAGAACCGGACTCTCTCTCGGCTCGGTATTTTCCTTTTTGTCCTTTGCCCACAGCTACAATTATTTTTTTTTGTTGCACATCACTCGATCTGTTCATTTGTCTTTCATCGCTCCTTTTCTTTATCCTATTCTTTTTTTTATTTATCATTTTTTTGTCATTGTCTTCCATCCTAACTCTTATTTCTACTCATTTTTGTTTCCAAGTGTTTTTTCATTTTGCTCCACTAATTCCATCTATCACACAACCTTGTTATTTCTCTCAATGTCTTTGTTATTGCATCTTTAGCCATTGTTCATGAGGGTTTGTTTACGCTCACATGTATTTCTGGTTGTATCCTATTTTTATTCTTTCTTTTATTTGTATTTATTATGAACATTATGAATGGTTGTTCTTTAGTGAAACTATAACCTTATCAAAATTCTATACATGATTTTGCCATCTCATTTGATTATTTATGAGCTCTTAGAAATTTGTAGCTTGAAGATTGGAATCCATCCTATCAATGGGTTATTATATTGATGGAAAATTGGTCAATTGAAAGAAAAAAAATTTGCCATAGGATTTAGGAATTGTCATCGGGCATTTAGCAATGTAGTTTCATTTTCTTTGGTGAATGGTTTATGGAATAGGTAGTGGTGAGAGTTATTTTCAACTTTGAACAATGAGTTATAGATTCGATTATAATAAAATTAATCTATGAGAATCCATTATTAAACTTGCAAAGATATTGCATACTCACATTTCTTTGAAACCCATTAGGAAAGAGCCCAAAAGATTGTAAAGAGAAAGAAAAAGAGAGACTTCTTGGTTGCCTTTCTACATTAATCTAGTCGTTCTCTTTCGCTTTTGATTTATTTCATTAATATATATAGTGCATCATTTAGTTTTTGCAGTATGTAGCGTTGATTGTAAACCATAATCTTCTACTTTTACGCGAGGAGCACCGATGACTGGGCGTGGTGGGCGGGTAGGGAGGCCACCATTGGAGCGGGGCACCTTTGAGGTTCATCCTAGTATTGCCTCCCTGCATGGGCGACATCGAGCCGCTCACGATCGTAAGTGAATTTTATATGTATTCGCGCTTTACTGCCCTTTTTATTTGGGATAGGTACTTAGATTTATTTTTTTTGAGCACCGTGCCGAGGCGCATCACACTTGCTTATCTTTGAAGGAGTGGCCCATTACATGAGATTTATCCAGCGCTAAGCGGTGGGGCATGTGTGAGTCACCTTCATCCGGTGGATCATCGGGTTGCTTACGTTGGAGAGATGGTCTCCCATGAGACAATACCTTCCACCTGGTAGGTGAGATGGTGACGCTCGGGGAGTGGCGATGATTACGGGACTCTGATTGATGGGCCACCTATCATCGCCGTGATTGTGGAGGAGAAGAGATGGGACACTTGGCTGATTTTGCGAATTTGGCGTGATGTATCATGATCCGTCGGTCCGCATATCGTCAGTCAACATTCGGGATGCAGCATGCTTGCCATGCATGCTTGGCTTGGACTTTCTCTGAGGAGTCATATGTGACGAGTTCTTAGTCACATGCGCTTATATTTTATTTGTTTTCTTACTTCTCGAGGAGGTCCACTATGATGCGGATTCTTTTAGCATGATGTCTATAGGTGGAGCATTTTGGCTCATCATATAGGGGCTGCCGCAGTCGACTAGACAGGCCAACATGGTAGGTTACACCTCCTTCAGATTTGGGCTTGGGAGCATATTCATGTGGGTAGTCCGACTTTACATGTGTCATATCCTGCAGAGCTTGTTGGTCTCAGCGTTGGTTTGAGGTATGTGTTGTTAATTACACTTTCAAATTATGCAGCTTATATATATGTTTAAAGCTGTTTTACATTGTAATGTGAGAAGTATGTTTACAACCAATAGCGAATCTTAATGAATGAAGCTAGATGGCTTGCAAACATGATCTACGATTAACACTTTAGTCTAAATATCTGTGATGTAGATTATGTTTAGACATAATTTTCATTATACGTGTAGGTGATCTGGGAGCCATACAATGTGAATCATACACATCCCATCGGTCTATAGGCTCGACATATAGTTATACGAGTCCCTCTTATCATTTGAAGAGGGTTGAGTGGTATTTACCGAGAAGAGTCTTTTGATTCGGCCTTATTCCCAGATGTAGCCAGTTTACCTAGTTTCAAAAGGGTCGATGGGGGGGTAAGCGGATCGGCCCGGGTTGATTATCACACATTGCTTCTTGGGAGGAGGGATTACTGTCGAGGGCCTAGATGAGAATGACGAGAAAGAGCTTCTATCGGTACATGCTTGGTTTAGATGGTGGGCTTCTTTGTATTTCTTGTCCACCGATCCTCAGACCTACTTCTAGAGCACCGAGTGGAGCGTATTTATGTAAGTTATGATATAAGTAAGTATTCAATATTTACGTAAGTGGTAATTTATATTCTATTTTTTTGTGTGCGGACCATATCGCGACAACATATTTCGGGACATATTTCACCAGTGGATGATCACCACTTATACCGATGTCGATAGGTATGAGATGATATATCGAGACACGGATGGCGTGTACATATTGGTGATATGTACGGTGCCTCTGAGGGTGTCGACATGCGCGAAGGGGGTCCATCTACTTCCGATCCAGGTCCCTACGTATCGATCGGGTCCTTCTACATATCGTGATCCGGACCTTCATACATACATATGACTTCGCATCCACCTATATTCCACTCACGGATGATATATATGCGCGATCAAGGATCTTGCACTAGAGGGTCATCATCACTGCGTGATCATCTCATCTTTGACAGGGAGGAAGGTGCTATTCCACACGGGGTAGGGTTTAGGGGATCACGTATTACATTTTATTTTTCTGTTTCATTACAAACTTCAGAGTCATGTACATGCTAACTTTGATTATGGCATAATGAATTTTTAGTAGTTATTTTTCTAATTTTTAGTAGTTATTTTATCTGTGTACATTTTATTAGTTATTTTTCTAATTCTTAGTTTTTTAGGGCCAGCCACTCTATGGAGATGGTGCCTTAATATGTGGAAGAGATGTTATTAGTTGTTACTTTCTTACATGCATACCAATGAATTTTTTATTTATGTATATAGTATTAATGTATTAAAGGATTCATGTCATGGTTTTGAACAAGTTTTATGCTGGATGTCCACTATCTAATGCAACTCCCACTTTTCTCATTAGGGCCTTGGGACCAAGCAACGATAGTGTTTTTACGGAGAAACTTGAAATATGGAGTTCGATCTTTTAGAGTGTAAAGGTTTTCATTTGTGTAGATTTAAAATTAAATACATAGAGTGTAATCTTAGTTGTAGAAGATTTAGAAGTGGGTTTGTGACAATAGCGATGAAGTCATTAAAAGCAGTGAATGTTTTAGATAGTGGGAGGAATGCATTTTATTGTGTGTGATATAAAAGTCTTGGTTAGACTTAATAAGGTGGAATTGCTTGTGTTAAACAACTATTTCTTGTCGATAATAATGACTTGAAAATTTTTTATGGAAGGGTGGAATTGCTTTTCGTTGGTGCAATGCTTCTTTTCTATTCTCTTGCATTGGCATGGTGCGGCTTGGCGCTCATCATGCGGGCAACCCGTATGCAGTGGCTCGAAGAATATAAGTAGGTGGATCTTCCCCACTAATTGAAGTCTGAACTTCAGATAGCGGATTAAGATAATTCGGCGGCCATCTTAAGATCAGCGCGGCTTCATTATCGAATATTTGTCCATTTGGTCTAAGGCTGCGAAAGCATTTCACTCCCAAATTCTTTTCATCGATAACACTCAAAATTTTAGCAACATACCATGGCTACGTCCTTTGCTCATCACTCCGATACTTGCAATGAGAACTCAAAAGGCTTGCAAATGTGAAGGCGTTCTATCCCAAATTCAAGCTTTCCATTTCTTTGGAAGATCTCAACGCCTCTTGAGTTTGAGTTCTTTACATACCCATCAACAAGGACATTGTATGATATCAAATTCTTTTCATACTGACATTTGAAGCTTTGCAAGCATCTTCCATCCTAGGAGTTGGCGAACATGGTGAGGAGTGGAATCAAAGTACTTTTGTGATTATTGTGTCCGTTAATTGTTTTCATTGAGTTTTGTGTTATTTATTAGATAAGTGCTACATTTATAATATATGAATAATTGTGATATTATTAACACGAAATAAACATCTGATAGTATCTAAATTTTCTCACCTTTACTTTCAAATTTGAGCATATAAACATACACTAATCAACCAATTCATTTCACAAATGGACAAGAAACAAAAATTCATTATGCCATAATCAAAGTTAGCGTGTACATGACTCTGAAGTTTGTAATGAAACAGAAAAATAAAATGTAGTACATCGTCTAAACCCTACCGTGTGACAAGCGCCTTCCTCTGCATCACCGATCGATCAGCATTGATGATTAGCTATGTGACGTCTAGCATCTTGCGGTGGCCCTCTACCATCATACCTGTCAGAAAAGAATCTCAAATATAATAGTGTTAATATTGTAAAATCTAAGTAGATCGGTCTGACACGAAAGAAAAATAAGCATTATCTATTGAAAAATGTACGTCATTTAATATTATGGGGGCGATGACTGTAGTGACGGATGTTTTGCATATGCTACAAGTTACGCTACTTGAACCTACATTTTCATCCATTGTGTTTACGATCTACGTGCTCGGCGACCTTACGAAAGTTAGGTGGCTGCGTGGTAATCCATGCTCTTCAGCGATAGATGGCCAATCGAGCGATCACGGTAGAGTATGAAATTCATTTATGTATGTCGGCTTATCTGAGAGTGTAATCTTGTGACACACCGCGTGAGATGGTTTAGCGTCGAAATCCCAATGCGGAAATCACATGTGGGCATGGACAATGATATATGATCGTTCTGCCACAATTACAAACACATAGGCCATTATCTAGTAAATCAACTCAGAATGATTGGTTGGACTGTCAAAACACGCATCTCATGTGGGTTGATATTCACGAGTTGAAATGCCTAGCCTCCCTTCGATGCGTTGTAATAGTCTGGAGAACCTATGGGTATAAATAGACAAGTTGACTTTCTCTTGCTGAGTAGCAGTGGATAATCGTTTCACGAACAAAGCTACTACGTTGTAATAGATAGCAGTGATTAAAGCTGGTCGGTAAACCACGCGTGCCCATTTACAGTTAAAGCACTCAGATGCATTCGTTGTCATTGTCCCATAGCATACCACCATGGCACAGGACCATTTACGGTCACGCTCTACAAGCCAATTATGCGCTTCTTCTTTAACATTTTAATGTCAGCATTAAAGCGGTTGAATTGATGAATATCATCAGTGTTACCTGCCTATACATCTTTTGGCATAGAAACTCAACATCAGCAATTCCCAGTCTGCGTACGACTTTTTTTAAAATTTTCGCAAATGGCAAACAATGCTATCGTTGCCGAGGAAAAATCTCTTTGCATCCATGAAGACCCGATGTTTATTAGATATTATGCATAAATCCGTCTACTAGACACTATAACATATCATGCAAGCACAACAAAAACCACAACCGAATCAACATTCTCGATTCCACAATAGCTAGAAACAACCCATTATTGTCGATTCTCGACGGTTAATAATGTGCCACGATACTTACTTAGAAAAGTACCGTCTAAGCTCAACAGTGCAGAACTCCATCCCATTATTGAAGGTCAAAGCCCAAAAGTCTCGAAAATGTTGCGTAGTGGTAGATTGAATTGATGCGGGTAAAGTAGTAAGCGATTGCATATAAAGGCGAGAGTCCTATAGGACTCTTCCATACCGAATATTGCTTTTATTGCCTTACTTGCATCCCATGCTTTCATATCTGAAACTTTAACATTGAATTTGACTCCATTCTACCTATAATCTCTCTAGGTTTCAAATCAATGCGATCGCGGGTTTGATGTAATGCTATGAAATTTGAACTACTACTTGCCGATGGGGATGAACTTCGCATTGACATCATGATTTTCACCAACTTTTGATATTCTCCAAGCACCCCTAATGTCTGCTGCTTTCTTCTGTAAACACCAATTCTGAGGGCCTTGTTATCGTCTTGCACATACAACCGTGTAGTTCTTACGGTTAGAGGTAGCGTTGAATTGTTTATTTTATGGACCACTGACAATAGCAAATTGCATACTCGTTTACTTGCAAAACACATACCCGGATGTCATTTGGAATTTCAATTTCATCATTTAGAGGCGGTTTAGTCGGATGGGCGAAGTAAACATCGTTGTCCCAACGCCGTAGTTTTTACATCCGGACATACTGGTTTGTGGACAACATGACTCTCATCGATATTGCGAAATGAGTGATTTTTTAGATTATGTATATTCTCAATGCGTGGCTTCGCCGAGCGGTCATCATCACATACCCCGGACTCACTGAGCCACTACTCATAGTCGATACTCATCTCCGGGACACTCACGAGGCACATACGGTTCATCGAGCGGTAGGCGACATCTCACATCACATAACTATACTTCAAAGTTCATACATTATCATATATACAATAAATATGTCATACTTCTAATTGCGTAAATTAATTGAATTTGATATCTCATGATGCGTTGATATCATATTGATGTTATAATCGATAAATTATCGATATCTTGCGAATCAACTGTGTTGATTGATATGTATATCTACGACGGATCATGTGGATGCAATATTAACATCTTCCGCCGACATACAACACCATCGGCGGAAGCTTAGTCAAGTGTAACCATAAGCGTCATCGTCGGATATGAGATCTTATAAATCACTACCCGGATAACAGTAAGAGTGATTGTGTGGCCTCGGATCGATATGCTTCTCGTAATTCGTTGCTTCAATTCAGTAAGGTCTTGTGGCGAACCAGCGGGCGATTCGACCTCCACATAAGTGAATTGCTCATCGATACTCGGTTAGCCTCCATAGAAAAGAATTGAAACAAATTCTCTATTCTTGCAAAACAAGTTATATGAATAATGAGAATTTTATATTAAACACAATTAATACTACTTTTGGCTTAACACTAAATAAATTGATAAATAAAGTGATTTCTTGTGTGTTTCTGAAGAATGACGAGGATGTGCTAAAAATGTAGAATCATGAATTTTCCTCAAATGAAATGGGCTGCAGAATCATCATCGAAAGCTAAAGTTGACTTCAGGTAAATGAGAGAGGAAGTAGTTAAGCGTCAGCGAATCGGGAAAAACAAAAGTTTCTATCGAATATACGGACAAGGCGCAATGCGGCGGTCGGATCTGCCGGCGGGGAAGTTCAAGAGGGGGGGGGACGTGGTGGGAGGTTGGTCGAGTTCCTGGCGGAGGCGAGTTTGAGGGCGAATCGAGCAAAACCGAGATAGGCGTCGGCGATCGACTAATGATATGTCGGGCGATTATTAGTGGCGGCTCCATATCTAAACGGTCGCCATTAGTGGGCGGCAAATCTATCTGAAAGCGGTCGCGACTGGCCATCTTCGCGTGTAGCCACGCCCGCGTCGAAATGGCGTGGCGTGGTATATCATAATTTATTCTTAAATTTTTTTTATTAATCTAATTTAATTGATTCGCGTACTTTTAAAAAAATTGCCATTAATTATTTATCTAATATCAATTATTTATTTATATAGCTTAACTATTAAACATTATATTTATACCCATAATATACATAATTATTGAAATCGAAATATATATATATATATATATATATATATATATATATATATATATATATATATATATATATAATATATATATTTCTATATAATTTCTGAATCATACTCTATTCTTTTCCTTTTGTATCAATTGTGGTTATCTCAGTGAGAGCGAGGCCTATAATTGACAAGCTCCACAGATCTCGTGTGATAATCCTCTACGGATACTCATTAACTTTAGTTCCAATCATCTCAATGTCTTATCAAATAATGCAATTGAATTTGATAGCCACAGCTGGCCTTCTAAATTGTATTGTTTGAACTTAAGCAAACATAGGTGAGGTTTAATGATTAAGAGGTCCTTTTCTTATTACTTGACCTTTGTTTGAAAGCGCTCTTGCTAATATATTTACTACTAATTTTTTATTTTAATTATTTAAATTAGGATTAAATTAATTTAACGCCAAAAAGAAAAAAAAAATCATCCTACGTGATATGCTCCACTAATGCAAAGTTGACGAATTTTTTGCCGACCATTAAAAAAATCAAATAAATACACGAAATATTGATATGATACAAAATTGCAGCCACATGCAACTTTTTGGAAGAATAATAATTTTTTTTTAAAAATCTGTAAATGTGCACCAATATCATTTATGCTAAATTAAACAAGCATTTAATAGTTGTTTTAAAAATTCTTCAAAGATAAAAAAAATATTTTGAATATTTTTAGAAATAATTTGATTTATTTTTAAAAATAAAAAATAAAAACACTTTGGAGCATTTGAGATTTCTTATATATTATTTTTTTATCATATTTTATGATGATGAGTTTTTTTAAAAATACTCCAAATGTATAAAAATTACTTTGAACATTTTTAAAATTAACAATATTATTTTTTAATAATCAAAGAATACTTAAAAATATATTAAATAAATTTGTTTCTTTTTAAAAAAAAATAATTTTAAACAGGTGATTGAATTCACTATTAAATTTAGCAATAATATCATCACCAAGAGATATTATTAAGAAACTCACTTAAGAGTTCACCACAAAAAACTCAAATGATCTCATCTTCAACAAATTATCCAATCAGTAAAAAAATAAAAAAATAAAATAAAAAAATAAAAAAAAATAAAAAATAAAAAAATAAAAAAAAACAAATTATCCAATCAGTATTTGATATTTATTTATAACAAGTATATTATTAAGATTTACTATAAAATTTAATTTTCAATTTAAAGATAAAACCGACATGTGCTTTGAATGTGAGTCCTTTGACCAAAAGGTCAGTTGTTTGGACAAAGAAAATGTTAAACAGGTGAACATTTAACCATTATAAAGTCCTCAATTATAGCTTTATTTAATTTGTTGAAAATCATTTCGTTATGTCTATCAAATAATGAAATCTCTCTTCGGTAGCCTTAGTTTGTTTTATGGATTCCTTATAGAAGATAGTGAAGCTTATGTTCTTAATCTGCTAATGTGTTTCACATTTTTAATACAAAGTTGATTGATACTGCAAAAAATTCGTCCAATCACTTAAAAAAAAAAAAAAACTTGATTTCTATTATTTCCAAGCTTCGTTTGATATGATTTATAATTTATTTTTTATTTGTATTAAATTTTAAAAAATTTTAATTATATTTTTAAAATTTTATTTAAATGTAAATTTCAATAAGAGAAATAGCAGAATAGTCAAATTTTCAAGTTGTTCTCTCTTCTCTTATTTGGGAAAATTTGTTAGGACTTTCTCATATAAAATCTAATGGGTTTCTCATATAAAATCACAACAACAACAACAACAACAACAACAACAACAAGCCTTTATCCCACTAAGTGGGGTCATTCTGAATCGTCTGTCCTTTTATGTGTCAAATTCTCATTTAATTCAAGTATACTAAGGTCATTTTTATACATCTTAACTATGTCTTTTTTTGATCTCTACCTTTCTTAACATAAGACAAATCTGCATCTACTCTCCAGGTCATCGGACGTAGCTTTATGTTAAACCATCCAAAGGACTCTCTAATCTTATCACTTCTGTGCTACTCCTTTTTCCGAACATACTCATTTCGCATTTGATCTCTAAGAGTAAAGCCACTCATCCACCTGAGCATCCTCATCTTTGTAACACTTAACTTAGTCTTATGCTTCTCTTTTATTGACCAACATTTTGCACCATAAGTCATTGCATATCTTACCACTATCTTATAAAATTTTCTCTTAAGTTTAAGTGGAACTTTTCTATCACACACTAGGTCAGATGCATTCCTCCACTTCAACCATCCAACTTGAATTCTACTAATAACATCTCATCTATTTCACCATCATTTTGAACAATAGAAAATATCAGATAAATCACTCTTATTAATGACTTGTTCACCTAATGTCACAACTACCACTAAGTTCTACATCTAAAATTACACTCCATATATTCGGTTTAGATCTACTTAAATAAAACCTTTAGACTCAATGTTGACCTCCATAATTTAAGTTTCTCTTGGACTCCCTCTAGCTTATCAACAAGAAGAATGTCATCATACATACACAAGGTACATCTTCCTGTAAATGCCTAGTAAGAACATCCATAACTAAAGCAAAAAGATAAGGGCTTAAAGCTTATCCTTAATGTAATCCAATTGAAATAGAAAAATATTTTGTCAATCCTCCTTGTGTTTGGACACAAGAAATAGCTCTAATAGCTCTAGTATACATATCCTTTACTTGAATATAACCAATATTAACTCCTTTCTATTCTAGAACTCTCCAAAGAACATCTCTTGAAACTTTATCATAAGTTTTCTAAATCAATAAATATCATATGTAGATCCTCCTTACTTTTCTATACTTCTCCATCAAACCTCTTAACAAATGTATAACATCCATAGTAGATCTATCGACATGAAACCAAACCGATTGTGAGAAACTTTTGTATCACATCGTAACCTATGCTCAATTACTCTCTCCCATAATTTTAATGTATGACACATTAACTTAATTCCTCTATAATTTGCACACTCTTGTGCATCACCTTTATTCTTAAATATAGGAACCAACAAACTCTTTCTCCACTCATCTAGCATCTTTTTAATTTTTAAAATAACATTAAAAAGATTTGTCAACCAAGAAATTCCTTGATCTCCTAAACATTTCCACACTTCTATTGGAATATCATCAGGTCCTATTATTTTTCCACATTTCATTTTCTTTAAAGCTTCTCCAACTTCAAATTTACTAATACGATGATAAAAACAAAATTCTCTATTTATGTTTAGGGTATTAAGGTTGCTAAAATTAATTATACTTTCAGATCCTTCATTGAAAAGTTTATCAAAATACCTCATCCACCTATTTTCAATATCCTTTTCTAAGAAAAGTACTTTATTATTTTCATCCTTAATACACCTCACTTGAACTAGATCTTTACTTCTCCTATCTTTTTAGTTGACTAACTTATATATACATCTTTCACCTTCTTTAGTATCTAATATATTGTATAAATCACTAAAAGCTAAATTTTTTTTTGCATCATATATTGCTTTCTTAGAATCTCTAAAGGCCATTTTATATCTTTCCCAATTCTTCGAGTTTTTACATCTAAACCAAGTTTTATAACAATGCTTCTTATTTTTTATCTTTTCTTGCACACTTTGACTCCACCATCAACTATTTTTATTAAAAGAAGTTTTTCCTTTTGATTCTCCAAGCAAATTTTTAGCAACTTGCTTAATTTCACTTCTTAATTTTTCCCACATAACATTAGCTTCCTTATGAACATCCCATATTTTATGCTCTTATAGCTTGCTCTTAAAAATATTTTTATTTGTGTTCTTTAAGTGTCCCCATTTAATCTTAGGATAATAATTTGATTTATTTTTTCTTTTACAATCTTTCATCTTAAAATCTAAAACTAACAATCGATGTTGAGTAGTTAAACTTTCATTTGGAATGACCTTATAATCTTTACAATCTAAACGATCTATTTTTCTTATCAGAAAATAATCAATTTATACTTTACTAGATCCATTTTTATAAGTAATAATATGTTCATCTCTTTTCTTAAATAAAATATTAGCAACTACAAAATCATAAGCTATGACAAAATCTATTATAGTCTCACCTTCTTCATTAGTCACTCCAAATTCATAACCACCATGAATACTTTTAAAATCTTCTCTACCAACATGTCCATTTAAATCTTCTCCAATAAAACTTTTTCTTCAAGAGGTATCTTTTATATTAATCCCTAATTCATTCCAAAATTTTTCTTTTGAGCTTACATCCAAACCTACTTGAGGAGCATAAACACTTATAACATTCATAATCTAAGTATCAATAATAATCTTTAAAGCTATAATTCTATCTCCACATCTATTAATATTTATAACATTATCCTTCAAACTTTTATCTATAATCACTATATTTCTAGTTCACTCTATCGAAAATCAAAGTTTAAAACCTGAACTATCAATCTCCTTGGCCTTCTCCCTAACCCATTTAGTTTCTTGAACACATAAAATAGTTATCTTTCTATGAACCATAATATCTACTAATTCCATTAATTTACCTATAAGAGTACATATATTCCAAGTTCCTAACCTAATTCTAGTTTCATGGACTAACTTCTTTGCCCAAATCCGTCCATAATGTGGGAACCCCTTATTTAACACTCGCAGGCCGATGGCCCTTGCACATTTTCATTGTATTCAAGCCATCTCTCTTCCGGGGATGCCTAACATTAACACAATGATTTAAAAGATTCATGTCATGATTATTTGACAAGTTTTTTTATTTGACTACTACAACCCTCCACTTTTCTCATATAAAATAACTGTCCAAATCTCATTAAGTAATAGGAGATTTTTAATATTTAAGATTTAGGATGCGTTTGTGACAGCTTTCTGACTGCTTTGCTTTTTTAGAAAGTAGCTAGAAAGCAAAACGGCTTTGCTTGGCTACCAGCTTCTTGGCTGCTTTGAGAAAAGTTTTGTGGTGAAAAAACTATTTTGAGAACCAGAACTATTAGAGTGTGATGGCTATTAGAAAATTATTTTTTGAATTTTTTTAAAAAAATATATTTGTAACACATACATTTTAAAAAAAAAGCTTTCTCCATTTGTTTTACAACCACTTTTAAAGCTTCTGGTATCTGATTGAATATGTTGGCTTAGAGGACTTTTTAAAGAGTATGTATCATGGGGCATAATTGTACACTATTTATAATGAGAGCTTAGGTGTGCAATGGTGATATAGATTAGCATATACAGACGACTAGTAAGGTATTGAAGTTATATTACACATTTACTTTGATTTAATTAATCATAGAGGGGACATCTCAAATCCTTTTACTTTATGTAATTTATATATTAACATTAAGTAAAATATATATAATATCTAAATCATAATATATATATATATATATGGTGATGGTGATCACCAAGAAAGCAATGATGGTGATTGGAATCAATAACTACAACGATCAGTGTTATTGATGGTGGTGGCAGCGAATGATGATTGTTGTCGGTGGTAAGTGGTAGTGGTGGCGATCGATGGTGGAGGTAGGTGATGTTGGTTGTTAGCGACAATCGAGTGAGTGTGGTAGTGGTAATGACAATGATAATGAAGGCAATTAAATATTGTTTTGACTATTTATAAAATAGAAAAAATAAAGTTAAATAAAAGACATACTAAACTACCATATTTTTAAAAATACAAATAAAAAAAATGATATTGACCCTACATATGCCCTCAAATTTCAAGTTTTTTAGAGGTAGCTTTTTATCAAGTCACTAATCTACTTATCTTTGATATAATAAATTTGACTAAAGAGAGAATCTATTTGATCATTAAACTTGATAATTGAGGACGTTAATTTTCTAGTGCTACTTGCTTAAACATTCAAGCAAAATGATTAAAACACATCAAACTAACCAACTAACTCATCCAAAAGGACTCAACAAGAGAATTCATTCAATTGAATTGGACTTCAAAGTTTAACTCTACAAGCCAATCACTTTAACAACAACCAATCAATATGATTGATATTCATTTATTGCAAGAATTATCAAGTCTTGCTATTTACTTTCATTTAATCTTCAGAGAAAAGGTAGGTTTTAATGTTAGAAGCAAATTTGAATTTAACATCATAGTGAGCATTTAAGATGCCAAAGACGAGAAGCTAGGGGATGAAGTGCCCTAATGAAATGAAAATATATCCACAAATGAAACAATAACATTTTCTAGTTACAGGATAACTTAATCATATGGAGGATCTTTTGATAAGAATGATCCATGAAATTCTTGAACGATTTCTAGGAACTACTCATTATATTGAGTTCCCCTAAGAGCTAGAGTCTAGTATTTCTATTATCCACCAAGGATAGTTTTATCTGAAGTCTCTCAACTCTATTTTAGTAATCATTAAATTACATCTCTTAGAAAAATAATATTCGAAATACAAATTTCTTATTATGCTATGACCCATTGACCTCAACCTACAAGTATTTTTTAAATCATAGAAACTGCCTCCAAACGAGCTCAAAATCTTTTAAATTGACACATTTAAAGTGAAGTCAAACTCAACAACCATGTAACTTATTTTAAGTTAGTAATATCTCTCTTTAATAATGCTGATGCACTCTAGTGCAATTATCTTGTACCACTTTCAATAAGATGCCACTATGATGGTTCTTGTATTTCTCATTAATTTTTTTTACTCAAAATTTAAATGATAATTTATAACTCAACTTGATAGTGCCCAAAAGTCATTTTAAATTTTTGTGACCTCTTTTGATTACAAAGTAAGAGCAGAATTAATGACTAAAAAATTTTAATAGAGAACACATAGTATGTTAAGGACTTGAAACAAGTAGTACCATAATCACATTTGTGCAACAACTTTGATATGATCTATATAGATAAACACTCCATGTGTACAACCAAAACATTGCTCAAATTGGTTATACTAACTAGAAATCACATTAAAATATAAATATCTAACATCATCTTCTCAACCACATGATTATAATTCAATAGAAGACTAATGATGACTTCTCCATGACTAAAGAAGTCACCCTTACAATAATTAAATATGCTAAATTTCTTAAGGTGACATTAAGCCCAAGATATAGTCTAAGTTGAAACATTAAGTTGGGTGAGATGAGTCACCTAGACTAAGTAAGCTTGGACCATAAACTTACTCTGAGTTGAGTGGCATGGTCAATTTGATAAGTTGTTTGATTTAGGATTCTCTAAGTTGATTAAAGTTTTATAAGATCTTAGGGTGAACTATAGTAATTGATGTATTGGGTTTATTAGGTCTTATAGAATTTGTGTCAAAGTAAATAAATTTTATTTGAATGCATTGCCAAACTAAGTTAACATAATTAGTAAATTTAATATTTAATAAATTAAAAAATATATTTAAGTGTATGCATTTAATCCCACAAAATATTATCTAGAGTTAATTGTATCTACCTAACTATTTGAATTATTGCAAACATTGGCCAAAATCTTTATAAGCCAAAAAAGGAATCAACACCCCCTCTCCAATGTCTTTCATGATATTACCACTTTGGTTGCTACTAAGCATCCTTTCTAGCATTATCATTAGATGTTCTACTCATCAAGCTTGCCCTCCTCATGAGAGGCTCATCATTATGCTCTTATAGTTTTATAGTCTCTTCTTCCTTCTCATCATTCTAGACTTGATAACCATCATTAATAACCATCACCATGATTGAAACCAAACAAAATTGGCATTTTCTTTAAATTAAAAAACTTTAATACCACCCACTATCATTTCACTCCACTCATGGAAACATCCACCTCCTTTGATTCCTTTCCTAATATGTAGCTCCATGATTGTGATATCTAAAGTTAGGATAAAGATGGGATCATAAACAAGCTCAACCTTAATTGAACCAATTTTAGGGGTGTTATCTTTTGGGTGGTTTAATTTTTTTGAAACTTCCACCTCCTTAAGAATGTCTTCTTTGAATGTTCATTTAGCTTAGAGTTGAAGAATATATCACAATGGTTAGGATTTTCAAAAAATGATAGCTATAAAATAAAATTTAGAAGCTCTACATGTTGCACTTTGATCATTAAAATTTCTATAAAATTATCTTGTATTTTTAAGTTAAAGTGATTTTTTATGATTTATCATAATGGTTTAGTGCCATAGAATTAGTTTCAGAAGATTCAAGCTCAAAAATCAAAGAAGCTAACACCGCAATGCTATAGTGCTAGACTTAGAGCTTGCATTATATAAACTAGCATCATGGCACCAAAACTAGTTATTTGAAGCTAGAAATTAGAGATCACATCACCGAACCTAGCACATGAGCACTATAGACTAGGACAATGCTATGACCTGATAAATTCAATTTTGAAATAATTTGAGAGCCAATTTGGGAGTTCTGAGGGAAATTTTGAAGAGGTTTTAGAAGTGAATTAAGTGATGGGGGATGTGAGTGGGTGTAATTAACTCACTTAGTTTATATATTGGGGATCTTTTTTTCTTTTTAATGTGTGTGTGTGTGTGTGTGTGTGTGTCCTGTGTGCATGTGTAAGTGTCTTAAGTCAGTTATAGATTGTGTCTTCAAGTAAATGAGTGAGTGTGAAGTGTGAAGGAAAATAAACTCAAGAGATAACAAAGAAGAAGACATCAAATTTAAGAGAGTAATTTTTTGGTTTACACTTTTTTTTCTTTATGTTTTTTAGTGTATCTTGCACATGTTTATGTATTTTGTTATTCTTTGTATTTCAAAATGTTGAACTAAGTGTTTGATTTCTAAATTTATGTTGAATCTATGCCTTTCTTTTAAATCATTATTTTGATGTTGATATAATTTTATGTTGTTATTGCTTTATTATTTTACTTTCTTCCATGTTTAAAATAGTTATGAACTAATCACTCACAATCTTAAAACCAAGTGTAATCTATGGATATTAAAAAAGTCATAGAAGAACATCGAGAGAAAAGTAAACAAATCCTTTAAATATCAAAGGAATTTAATATTTAAAGATTTATAATCATTTAGAGAGATAATTAAAAATATAAGTACTCCTTTCTAACTAGTATTACTATATAACTATTTAATGATAGTGATTAAGACTTCTAGTTATCGGTGGAGACTAGAAGATATAGTTGCTCCTGATTAATAATAAGTTTGGAAAAAAACATCAATACATGACTTTCGAGAATTAATTTAGAGGATCCATATATTAAAAGTACTTTTTTAATATTAAATTTAGAATAAAAATTGAAGCATATTATAAATTTTCTTTAGTAGCAATTTTTTTTAATCTTGAGTAGTTGGATAAAATCTTAGATGAACATATGATTAGTGATTAACATTTTAAATTTTTCTAAATAATTTTTCGTAGGAAAGTGTTGACTTCACTTTTAGTGAGGAAGAAAAACTCATCCTCTTTAGTCCTAGTATTTCTATCTTGGTGCTAGAATTTCTTGACCTAGATCTTAAAACACTTCTAGTGATTAAGAGGAACACAAAACATAAACTTAAAGACTCAAAAGGCTCAACCCTAGGATTATGATTCATTAGATTGGGCCCCACTTAACCTAGCCAATTCAAATCCCCATACTTAAACAAATTGATTTTAAATCAATATTAACCATATACACAATCGAACTAAATATAGATCAAACACATTTGGTCAAATGGTTAATTGACCCACTTAGCCCAAATTAACCCATTTGACCCATTTGACCCATTTAAGTCACCATGATGTAAACTTCAACCTACTTCAATTGACTTCAACCAATCAACCACATCATATTCGAGACACAAATTATACCAAAATCACACCCAATTGAGATTTGATTTGACTAATTAACTCAATTGACAAAATTTAACTCATTTGGGACAAATGAAAAAATATATTTAAAATTGAACTAATCGAAATAATTTGAGATATCATTTGAACTTGATTGAAGGCTAATTAGGATCAATTTTTCTAATTGGCTCACTTGGCCCAAGTTAGGCCAATTCAACCTTATAGGGCCAAAATCAAATTTAATCTAATCCATATCAAATTGAGCTAACCTAAAACTTAAAAATCACTTCAAATACATAATTAAATATCTCTCATCCCAAGTTGCATCTTAATTTGTCCAATTGGTTCACTTAAGAAAATAAAATTTAAGTGAACCATATTGAACCAAAATCAAATCCAATACAAATTGAACCAAATCATTCAAAATCATTTCAAATTAATTATTAAATATAACTCAATAATTTATTGGACCCAATTTTGCCAATTGACTCTATCTAACCCAAATGACTCACATGAACCACATTAAGCTAAAATCTAAATTAACCTAACTTGAATCAAATAATCACTTCTACATGTTTCAAATTAACATTTAAGCATGACCCAATAGCCCACTTGGCCCAAAATTGACCGATGCGAACCAAGTTGAGCCAAACCCATTCAAACTAAATTCAAATCTAATGAAAGTTGGCATGACTCATCCAAACCCATGGTGAACCCAATTTAGCCCAAAGAAAGTGAACCAAGGGTTTCAAATAAGACAGATTCTTAAAATAGATAAGTCCAACTCCTCTTATTTGGCTAAGGCAACACCCTTAGTGTTCTTTGAGCTCATTGAAGTTGACCTAGTTTGAGCCAAGGCTAGTTTGTTCAAACCATGACAAAAGTAAAGTCCAT
Source organism: Cymbidium sinense (assembly GCA_021442155.1). NCBI lineage: Eukaryota > Viridiplantae > Streptophyta > Magnoliopsida > Asparagales > Orchidaceae > Cymbidium > Cymbidium sinense. The sequence goes on along the minus strand of CM038228.1, from coordinate 78,389,125 downwards.
TTCACCTTATATAGCTTTGGTTCACCAACCATGTCTTGTCCCTCTCACCCTACTAACTTAAATCTTCCCAACCACTCAAGAACCTCCTCCTCTTCATTCTTAAGCCAATTTGAGCTCCCCTTTACTGCTTAGTTGGTTGTCATGGCTGAATACACACGAAATAGTGGTTCACATTAGGAGGGTTGTTGACCTCACTTTTGGGTTGAGGTTGACTACCCTCATCCTAAACTTAAAAAACTTCTAGAAACTATGATTTCCTTAATACTAGTACACTTCTAGTGATTAAGGGGACAATAAACCCTAGCCTGGAGACTCATAAGGTATAACCATAGGACTTGAACTTACCTTAGGAGGAGATAAGCCTCACCTACTTTAAGACTCAACCAAAATTCATGGTCCACTAACTAACCTAATCCAAACTAAATGATTAAAATCTAAGCTCCAAGCCAAAATACCAATTCGATCTAGGTCAATTTAATCCATCTTGGTTCAACTTGGCTAAAAAGGGTAAGGTGATTCAACCTAACGTCTTTGAGCTTAGGATGACCAAACCAAATATAAAACTACTATATTTAAAACTTAATATATCCAAACTCATTTGAATCTAACTGAACATGATCTAATCTTATCTAAGCTCCAAGCCAAACCAACTTAAGTTCTAACTCAAGTTAACCTTTTGAACTTCATAAGACCAAAATCCTATTCAACTTGATTCAAGCCAATCAAACCTAACATAAACTTCTTGATCATTCCAAACATTCAATTAAACATCAAAACATATCCCAATCAATTCAATCAAATCAATTATCCCAATTGAATCAAGTTGATCCAAGTCGACCCATTTGACTTAAAAAGTTCAAATTAGTCAAAACCAATCTAACCCAAATCAATTGCAAGCAAAGCCATCAATCAACTTTAAATTCATCATTGGAAATATTCCCAATTTTATATAACTTCAATTGAACCATATCTATTCAATCAAACCATTTGACCGAAGTTGACCTAAATAGCTTAATTGGATCAAACTATAATCAAACTTCAATTGGACAAAATCAAGTTATTCAATACATTCCTGAATGATTGTAGACCATCATTGATCACTCAATTATAATTCATTGGACTAAGCCAAGCCAATTTGGCCTTTTAATACAAGTTAGCCTAATTTGACCTAAAGATTCAAGTTGGGCCAAATTGCCTTAACCCAAAATGATTATAACCACTGGTTTTCATTCATCACCAATTGAGTATTGAACATGATATAATCACCAATTTAAGTCAATTTGGTCAAACAAAGCTAATTGACCCATTTGATCCTATTTGACCTAAAGAATCAAATTAAGTCAAATCATATCCTAGTCTAAATCAATTCAAACCAACACCTTCAACCAACCTTAAATGACCAATTGAACATGACCGACTCTTGACCCAAACTAATTTGACCAAATTGATCAACTTAGCTCATTTGATGCAAGTGAACTCACATGAATCAAATCCAAATTCAATTTAAATTGTACCAAACCAATTGCACCAACTCATTCCAATACTAATGAAACATAACCTAAGTCCCCTCTTGACCCAATTTGGTCAAATGATCAACCTAGCCCAAATGAACCCAATTTGATCCATATGGATCAAATTGAGAAAATTCCAACTAAACTAAGTCCAAACCCAACTAAACTTTGCATGACTCACCCTTCGGTCCCAATTGACTCGCCCAAGTGGACCCAACCCAGGGTCATCTTGGGTTGGGTCAACCCAACTTAGCCAAGCCCTATAAATAGGACAAAATGTCCATTTGGAAGGGCTCCACTCCTCCTACCCTTGGCAACCACCTTTGGCATTCTTTGGGCATAGGACCATGTTGACCTCACTTTTAGAGTGAGCTCTCTAAGATATAGGATTTCTGTTAAACATTAAGAGTTTCCTTAGTCTTAAGACACTTTTAGTGACTAGGTGAACACTTAACCTAACCCTAGAGACTTAGAAGAGTTAGCCATAGGAATAGGTTATGCCTTAGAGGTGTTAAGAAAACTTACCTATCCTATAAATTAAACCCAATCCTTGCTTTCTTCTTTCAAGTCAAACTTCAAATTCAAATCAACTTAAAACTCAAATCAATTCCAAATCAAAATTCAAATCAATTTCCAACTTAAATGATTGTTCTCAAATCATTCAAATCAATTCCAACTTAGATGTTTTTTCTCAAATCATTCAAATTAATTCCAAAAATCCAAATCCCTTCAAATTCAAAAGATTTTCCCATAACCCATTTATATTCTCATTTATATTCACAAATATAAATGAAATATAAATTCAAATAACCAAAACTAAATCCAAAATTTTATTCCAAATCCAAAAATCTTTCTTAAGTCACTTTGATTTCATCTTATGGACTTAGCTCAAATCAAATCCAAATCACTTTAAATACAAGAGATTTTCTCATAACCCATTTATATTCTCATTTATATTCACAAATATAAATAAAATATAAATTCAAATAACCAAAACCAAATTCAAAACTCAAACCCAAATCTAACCTAAATCCAACCTAAACTCTTTCAAGTCAAATTCTTGAACTTAGCCAAATCATCCTCAAATAAATTCAAGCCTTTGGATTTTCTATTCAAATGATCAATCCTTCAATCATAAACTCAAATATAAATACAAATTCCAAACATCAAACCAAAATCAAACTAACCCAAGTCAAACCCATACTCACCCTTTTGACTTGAAATTGTCAAATGAACCAAAACCCATTTGACTCTAAATCACTTGCAATTGGATTTATATTTCAATCATAAGTCCATATGTGAGTTCAACCAAACTTGAATCAAGCCTTGATCAAGCCAATTGACCCATTTAGGCTCACTTGACCCAAAGTGACCTAAAGCACATTTTTTAGTCAAATTCTAATCAAACCCAAATTAGATTGAACTAAGCTCATCTAAGCCTCACATTATGAGCAACAATCATCTTAAGATGATCAATCACCCAAATTGGGTTAAACAAAGTCAAACCTAGCCTTTGACCAAATCAACACTTAACCTAAATGAAATCTAAGCTAGCCAAAATCCACCATAGGCCAAATTGATTGAAACCATTGATCTAGACCAATCCAAAATCAATGATTGAATATGACCAAGTCATCATTTGAGCCAAACCTTGCCTAATTGGCCACTTGACCCAAGTTGATCTAACCTGACCTAAAAAGTTAAAATGGGTCAAATCTTGATCTAAGCCAAATTGATTGCAACCAATGGGTCAAATTAATTCTAAATCACTTGTTGAACTTGACCAAAGCATTTTGGCCAACTAGACCCAACCATGCCCAATTGACCATGAACCCAACTTGACATAAAAGTTCAAATCAAGCCAAAATCAAAAAAAAAAAAAAACCAAAATTGATTGAAACCAAAGCTTGCAATATATTTCAAATGTTCAACCAAGCCTAAACCAACCCATGACCTAACCTAATTGGGTCAAATGGGTCAAATTGGTCAACTTGACCCATTTGACCTAAGTGAACTCAAATGAATCAAAACCAAATATAAATCAAATTGAACCAAATCAATGATACCCATAGGCTACAAATGATCATTTGAACTTGACCTAACCCATGGTTTGACCCAATTTGACCAATTGGTCAAGTTGACCCATTTTGACCTAAATGGGTCAACATGAGCCAAATCATATCAAATAAACTCCAAATTCATTGAAAATTGGCACAACTCATTTTTCAATCATTCCAAATATGCCCAAATCAAAATAAAAGCCAAATGGCCATTTTACCCCTAGGTCAAAGGGTAACCTTTGGTCAAATTTACTTCATATTCCAACTCAAGATCACTTGGCATCCTTCTAGTGGACCATTTGGACACCAAGGGAGGTGGTGCACATGACCCAATGGGTTTGGGTCAGCCAAACCCAGCCCAAAACCAAAATAGACCCCTCCACTCAAAATTCTCAATTATCACTTCCCACACTCATTTTAGCACATGTGCACCTCCACACTCCCACTCCTCTGCCAAAACTGAACCACATGGAGCTCTAACAACTTAAACAACCCATTCCATGAGGGAAATTTGATCAAAATGGTAAGGAGGCTCTCCGCCGCCCTATCCAAGTAGGGGGAGATATACTCCCCCTCATTCCATTCCAATTCACTTACCTTGCATTCGATTGAGCTCAGAGGATCAAATGCAAGCATCCATAAGCTTCCCTAGGGATTCATAAACTCATTCCAATTTCCACTTCTCGATTTTTCTTAAGCTGAAAATAAGGGAGGTGAGGGAGATTTCCAACTTAGCCAATTCTCAACCAAGTCAAATTCAATTTGCAAGCACCATCAGAGAGGCAAGTCGAGCTCACCCAAGGTGTTTTCCAAGCATCTAATACAAGGGAAGGTAGAGCTAGGCCAAAGCCGCAAGCCATTGAAGAAAGCTTTGGTCAATTGAGCAATCCACTTCATCTAAAAGATTGAAACCTTCAACAGGGCTTCGTCTCCACTAGATGAAGCTATCTCCATCATTGGAAGCACCGGTGATAGCCTCGTGAGGTATGAATCAAAATCAAGCTTAGGTTGAAAATTGTTTGGTCTTTTATGAAGAGAATTGTAATCTGATTGAATTTCCACCATTTGATTTTCTCCTCTATGCTCCTTGATGGTGTGGGTTGAATCCTAGCCCAATCCGAGCTCAAGTGAGCTTGGATCAAGCCTTGGAGGATAGATAGTCTCCGTCTCCCGCAAACAAGGGCAGGGATAAATCATGGACCATCCATCATGTGTGTTTTGGATGGACGGTCCTTATTAAAATACTCTAGATTCATTGATTAATCACTTTGAAACCATGAGTTTATTCCTGATCATCCGATCTTTGATCGACAAGGGAGCGCGTAGCGACGCGGCCATCGATTTGACAACTTTAATAACCAATCCCATCGCGCCACATGGAAAGTGCGCGCCATGTCAGCATTCCACGTGGTGCTGATGGGATTAGTTAATTAAGCTATTTAATTACTTATTAATCACTGAAACTTTCTAAATTCATAATTTAAAAGTAGAAAAATTAAAAAATGTAATTGATGGCTCATTTTAAAGATAATTCAGAGGGGAATCCAAAAAATTATTTCAATTTAATTTTGAATAGTGGATTTTCCCTAATTAGGGTTTAATTAAAATCCTAATTACCTTAATCACTCCCTAATCATTTCATTAGTTAATTCCAAACTCCTCAAAAATATTTAGGGGGATGACTTCTGCCTCCCTTAAATTTTTTGGAATTTATTAAAGAGTTAATTAGGAAAATCAATTAATGAATCCCTAATTACCCTTTAATTAAATTAAGAGTAATTAAGCATGTGAATATTGGTTTAATCACTTGATTGAGATAATTAAACATTGTTTAAGTGAATAGGAGGTTTATGGAATGTTTTGGGATATTTTCCCTAAGCTATTCCCTAAATCTCCTTTCTTCCTTAATCCAAACCTAATTAAGAATTAATCCACTAATGATCTACTTAATTAGCTTAATAAAAATTCAAAATCAAATCATTCCATAACTCAATAATCTTAATTCTAGGGTAGATACTTAGGTGTTCAATAACCTAAGTGGCTTTTAAGGAAATCATATCCAACCCATAAGTGTGGGAGGGTTATGAAAATACTTAACTGAACTCTTTAGCTTAATTAATCAAAAATTGTGAGCCAATTGCATTAGGCCCCTTTCTTTCTTAAGGTGCATTGGATTTAAATTTCGTGTGGTTGCATATCATATGTTGGTTCATAATTATTAGGTTAATTATGTTAAAGTGGTATAGGTAAGGGTAATTTACACTTTAATCTAAATAAAATATAAAATCAATCTAATCATTTACAAATTAAACTAAATGAATTCACACATAAAGGGGTTAGGACCAATAAACTCTTCTCACTTTTTCTAAATCAAATTCAAAACTAAAACAAAATTCTATTTTAAGCAATTTTGGTTCACTTTGAATAATCTTATCTGATAGGATTGTCCTTAGGAATTAATTAGGATGAATGAAATCTCATGCTTATATCACTTTATATCTTTCCAAACATATTAAATGTTATTTTCCATGTGAAGTTTTGTATTCATTCTCTTTTGAAAAATCAAATTAAATGAAATGTTTCCTTTATGTCAAATTGTATGTTTTGGCTAAAGTAAGAATATGAATGGTTATTATCACTACTAAATAAAAAATTACTTTTCTATAAATCAAAGATCATAAATGAATGTATGCTACGTTTAAAAACTTATGATCTTGCATGTAATCATAAGTATGAAAATGTGTTATATGATCTTTCCTTCTCTTTTCTTAACATGGATTTGAATAGATTTGCAAAGTGTATAGTTCATTTGAAAATAACATAACACTTGCTTAAATCCATTCCTATGCATTTTCATGTTATGGCTTAAGAAGGATCTTCACATTTGCATATGTAAATTGCATAACAAAATCAAACAAAAAAATCTTTTGCATGACTGTTCTTTCATTCATTTCTTTTTGTGCATGCATATATATTTAAGAAAAGTAGTATATTAGTCTGGGCATCTCAAGGTTGCTAGGCTTTAAGTAGCCCTAAGTAGGTCTTGTACCTTACACCCCTGGTGTAGAAAATAATGGCGCCGTACTCACTTATGTCTTTCACATGTAAATGTGCATTTGATTAATGGATAAAAGAGTCCCTCTTTTCTACTTAAACAAAATCATTCGTTATCCAAAATTTTCCTAAACAACATCTCTTTGCATTCATCTTCAAAGTATGCTAAAGTGCTTGGATTGCAAGTATAACTATGCTTAGGATCATTCATATGCAGTAAATATGTTAGAAAGAAATAAAGGGTTCTGTATTATGTGATAGTAATTCAACTTAATTAATCCTTAGATGCCCTTCTTATTGAATAGGTTTATTTAGAACAAATTTAAACTTAGGGTTAATTAAAACACATAATAAAACATTTACTAATGGAAAATCATTAATGAATCTACCTTAGAAATTACTTAAGGTAGGGATGAAAGAGAAGTTCTCTTCTCTTTTCTTCTCTTTACAACACTTAGTAATTAAATGTAGGTTCATTCAAACCAAATCAAATCATCAAATAAAATTGATCAAATCAATTAAACCACTTAAATAAAACCACCCTCTAAGTTAAAATCTCTCATACTTAAAAAACTTCAACCTTAAAGCCCAGCTAAGACATGCCACACAAGCCTTAAATGGCACACACATTAGGTTAAGTCACCATTTCTAGTTCTATGTTTGGACGATGCATGGTTTGATGCCTGATTTTATTTTGTGATGTAATATTTTAGACTGGATGTTAGGGTGTATGTGTAGACTGGATGGTAGGGCGATCTTAGCCTAATCATGTCTTCTGTAGGGGATTGTGCTTAAAGGGCTCTGTAATAAAAAATATAAAAATGCTTTTGCTGTGTAGGTTGCTTATACCCCTAAGCATAATTCAAAGTAGGCCAGGTGGACTTGGTTACCCATGTGTGGGGTGCTAAGTCCAATTTATTCATATAGCTACTTGGGATGTGTGGTGTGTTTAGTTAATCTCTATTTTACAGGTTTTAATTAGATTTACTTTACACATTTTCATATAATTCTTGCAATTAGGATTTTGAATGGATGTTATGGGGAAGTGGAGGTGAACATTGGTCATAAGACTATGTCTTATGTACCATGTGAAGCCTTTGGGGCAACCACATTCCAACCAAGCCAAAAGGAAGGAAAGAAAGAAGCAAATCAAAAAAAAAATGAAGAATGAAGAGATGAAGAATGAAGACCCCCATAACATAAATTCCTTCTAAATTATAATTATTCATTTGTAATCTGTATAAGGGTAGAGCTCGACTACCCACATTTCTTTTTTGAGTTTGTGTGGTGGAGCCAGATCACAAAAGCCTTTTATTCTTTTGCTAGCTTTATAAAATTATTTGATGTTTGTTTAGCTTGTGCATTAAGATGACATATTTTTTCTAGTTTCTTCCTTGCTTTGATGAATGGCCTGGATGCGATTAGGCTCCTAGAAAATTTTTTTATGCAATTAATCAACTCAAAATTAAAATTAAACAACTCATAACCACACCTAAAGCCTAGAAAATAAATCAAGATAAAAGCTTTAGTAATCCCTTAGCTGGATGTTGTATATTTCACATCATGCATAAAATCATCTTGCTTCACTCTTACTTATGGAGGGCTTCCACCTATTCCAGAGAACATGGCTTGACCTTTGAGAGCCATGGTGGAAATACACATCATTCTTACTGATTTTGGCCCATAACCAACTTCTCATGCATTAGATATGAATCCCATAGCCGGTGTCAAACTAATTGTCCAAAAATAAAAATAAACTTAACAAAATTTGCATTAGATTAAGTCATGAATTCATGCCCTACATGATCTAATCTCTTAGGGAGTGAGTTTAAAGACTTAGTCTTCTTTTTAAATAAATAATAGCCTTGAGTTTAAAGACTCAGTATTCTTTCTAAATAGCCTAGCTATCTTTCAAAAGCAGAAGACTTGCCTACATGTATTTAAAATCATAGGAGGAGTTAGTTGGCAGCTACCTCCAAGGTTGTAAGTCCAACGGGTGGTTTATCCTCTCTTGTGGAGGTAAACTATGTGCCCATTTTCACCTTGGATTTAGGTCTTGCTTTGGCCCTCACCAAAGTTCCCTAGATTTAGAATCCGAGGTTGCTGATTCCCTTTTGCATGCTTCAAGCATAAATCCTCACCTCTTAGGCATTTTCATGATATGTCATGGAATTGTAAGTCCTATATTTCTAATAAAAATTTAACCCAAGCAAATAATTCTCTTCAAATTCAAAAATATAAAGCCAAACCATAAGATAGTTTGGGATGCTCGCTAGGTTTCCTAGCATCGTGAGCATCTCCTACTTATTTCCCTTTGGTTTTGATAATAACTCCCTCTTTTGATCAATCCCATTTGATCTTCTAAAAATAACCCATTAATTGTTAATCCTACATTTGAAATCTTTAGAACAATGATCATTTACATTAATCAAGAGTATTCTTAAGGAATCTCATTCCTTAAAATGTAATTAACTATGGAGGCTTGCTTCCATAGGGAACTTAACGAACACGGTTTAAAATAAACCCTACTCTACCTTTTCATGTAAAGTAGGGGAAGAATCTCTGGTTCATTCGAAGACCCATTATCTTTAGGAGTCCTTATTAAAGTGATTAGGTGTATTGTAAGATGGTGACTTCTATCTCTCGAGATAGTACATCATTCCTCAATATCATATCCGGTCACCCTAATAAAAAATATCTACGGATCTATGTGGTGTCCAATAAGAAGTATTTTTTGTCTTCATTTATTTTTCAAAGATAGATGAAGATAAGAATATTTCACCACAGATTTTTTTTGGCGACTCCGCTGGGGAAGGTTCCTCTCTCCATCTTTGGTAAATGATCATTGTCTCCAAGTATCGATAGTGGGTTTGTATTTTATATGAATCCAAGACTATCTTTCTTTTCCATTAACACTTAGTTTATTTTATTCTTAAGCTAAGCTAGCCAACATCCTTTAGGTTTTAGGACCTCACTCCGTGTAGGTCTTAAAACCTGTTGGGTTCCCCAATAGGTGAATGAAAAATTTAATAAAAAGAAATACTAAAGACTTCCTCCTTACCATTTCTATGGTAAGGAAATGTTCATTCTAAAAATAAAGAAAAATAAATCCTTTATAAAAATATCGCTTTCCAAAAGTTCTTTGAAAAAGAAATTCTCATAATAAGTATTTGCAGCTCATCTAACAATCTTCAAGATTGTTACATGTAGGACCTTCTCAAAAATCAAAATCAAAAATCATCTTTTCAAAAAGTAATTATAAACATCTTCATTCAATATACCCCAATTTATTGAATGAAGGTTTTCATTTCCAAACAAAATCAACAATCATCTTTTAAAAATGCACATATGAACATCCTCATTCAATATACCCAAATTTATTGGATGAAAGATTTTATTTTAAACAAAATCAACAATCATCTTTTCAAAAAGCACTTATAATCATCTTCATTCATTATACCCAAATTTATTGAATGAAGGTTTTCATTTCCAAACAAAATCAACATTCATCTTTTCAAAAAGCACTTATGAACATCCTCATTCAATATACCCAAATTTATTGGATGAAATATTTCATTTTAAACAAAATCAACAATCATCTTTTCAAAAACCACTTATGAAAGTCCTCATTCAATATACCCAAATTTATTGAATGAAGATTTCATTTCCAAATAAAACCAAAGTCATATTTCCAAAAGAACATATTTGAAAATGAATACCCTCATTAAATATACCCAAGTTTATTGAACAAAGATTTCATTTCGAAATAGAATCACATCATAATATTGAGATTCCATTTCAACATTTCTCACATATGTTGAACTTAGAATTTCTTTCTTATCAAAAAGCTCAAAATTTGAAGATGAGCCTTTCCATTCAATGTATCTAAATATATTGAATGAAGGTTTCATTTTCAAGCAAAATTACAACATTTAAAATTCCACTAAACACATCGCACATGTGTTAAGTTAGAATTTTCTTTTTTTCAAAAATTAATAATCACACATAAAAATTTGATGTTTCAAAAATAAAATTGACTTCCATTCTTACATACCCAAATTTGTTAAATGGAAATCCTCTTTTCAAAATTATAAAAATAAATCACATTTGGATTATTTATTTAGTATACCCAAATTTGCTAAGTAAAGATCCTCTTTTCAAAATCATAAAATCAATCACACATAGATCCTTTATTTAGCATACCCAAATTTGCTAAGTAAAGATCCCTCTTTGAAAATTGAAACATCAAAATCAAAAATATATTTGAACCTTATTTAGCATACACAAATTTACTAAGTAAAGTTCTCATTTTCAATGTTCAAAATAAAAAAAACTCAAAACACGCATGGATCCTTTATGTAGCATACCCAAATTTGCTAAGTAAAGACCCTCTTTTCAAAACATCATAAAAATCAAACACATTTGAATCTCTTTTATTTAGCATGCCTAAATTTGCTAAGTAAAGATCATCTTTTTAAAATCACTAAACATAAAATACATTTGGATTCTTTATTTAGCATACCCAAATATTGCTAAGTAAAGATCATCCTTTCAAAAATCAAAATAAAAAACAAAACACATTTGGATTCCTTTATTTAGCATACCCAAATTTGCTAAGTAAAGATCCTTACTTTCAAAATCAAAACATCAAAATCAAAAATACATTTGAACCTTATTTAGCATACACAAATTTGCTAAGTAAAGTTCTCATTTTAAAGTTCAAAATCAAAAACTCAAAACACACATGGATCTTTTATTTAGCATACCCAAATTTGCTAAGTAAAGATCCTCTTTTCAAAACATCATAAAAATCAAACACATTTGGAGCTCTTTTATTTAGCATACCCAAATTTGCTAAGTAAAGATCCTTTTTTCAAAATCACTAAACACAAAATACATTTGTATTCTTTATTTAGCATACCCAAATATTGCTAAGTAAAGATCCTTCTTTCAAAAATCAAAATAAAAAACCAAACACATTTGGATTCTTTCATTTAGTATACACAAATTTGCTAAGTAAAGATCCTCTCTTTCAAAGGCAAAAATAAAATAAAATACATTGGGACTTTATTTAGCATACCCAAATTTGCTAAGTAAAGATCCCATTTTTTAAAATCCAAACTAAAAGAACACATTTGGATTCTTCATTTAGCATACCCAAATTTGATAAGCAAAGATTCCATTCTCAAATTCACACATAATTCACAAACAAGTAAACAAAAGAAGAAAATTATTTTCAAACAACTCATTTAGCATACCCAAATTTGCTAAGTGAGCAATTCCTAACAAAATCAATTGAACCTTTACTTTAACATACTCAAATTTGTTAAAATGAAGGATCCTCAAACACAAAAATCAAATTCAAATATGAACCAATGGAAGCATCAATCTGTTCAAAAATATTTGAACCTACTTTCAACATACACAAATTTGTTGAAAATGGATTCTACATTCAAAAGTCTCTTCCCAATTCTAAACTCAAAATCTCTCTCCAAATTCAAAGAGCCCCACTTAACATATTCAAGTTGTTAAGTGTGAGTTCAAAATTCTAAATCAAAATTCAAAAGTTAACAAGAAGCAGAAATCTCCGAGTTTGCTTTTCAAAATTACAGACTTTCAACCCTGTTTTAGTCAAGTTCAGTTTCGTTTAGTATAATGACAGCTCATAAGTATGCCTTTACTTTTCCTTTCGGGTTGGATTTGGCCTTGGATTGGGCCAGCCTACCACAGACCATCTTTCCCACTTGATTCATTTTGGTAGAGGGTTCAAGGGGGCTAGGATCACTTCTGAGGGGGCAACCATCACTATTATTAGTACTAGTGTGGTGATTGGACAGAAACCAATCATCCATGTTGAGATGTCATCTAACTTAGACTTTCCCTCATTGAAGAGGAAGGCTGTGGAAGTTCCCATAGCAGTAGCTGCTGCATCCAGTCCCCTTTGCCCCCAAGACGGGCTACCCACTGTTGCTTCCTCCTAAGGGAAGGCTCCCCTATCTTGAGGGATAATCTCCCCTGCTTACAAGGTAGGGTCTAGTTCCCGTGCTACCCCTCCTAGCAGACTCCGCAAATATGCGACAAGATCAAGCCATCACACCCATAGCGGGAGCTAGAGGCTGTTCAAGAGAGGAGTTTCCCATGATAGTTTCTCCTCTTATCACAAAAAAAAAGTTTCACCCTCTCTCTGGATCTGACGGAGAGGAAGATATTCGGAGGATCTCAGTTTCACCTCCACCTACAGTATGATGAGGCTCCTATCAAAGATAGAAGGAGGTTGTATCGCCTTTAGATTAGTTCGAGTAGGTGCTTATGGATGATGGCCAATTTGATTTATTAATCATCCCGCGGTGGGGAGCACATCAGATAGGAGAGGGCCAAAGAGGCCCGTGTGTTAGTACAGGCTACTAGCCGAGAGAGGTAGAGGTATAGTAGGTAGTCAGCAGCCTCAACCCTCATTAATTTTTATGATTGGCATGCTACCCGCATCAATCATTCTGACAGCATTGTATTGACAGGTACTGCCCACCATAGGAGGAGCCTTTGCACAAAGAGAGTCGGTGGTGCATCTACCACACCGCTCTACTCCACGCCCACCATCTCCTATACAAGTTCCATCTTCCACTGTTCCAGTAAAAGTCATGAAGGTAGCATCCCGGGAAAATAAAGCCCTAATGGTGATCCAGCTATGGCCAAGTGATCCCATTCCATCTACACCGCCTACTAAGGTGAGGCTGAGCTCTCTTGCTCACCTTCTGCCCCAATTATGGTGAAGAGGGAATGGCGACCTCGGAGCATAGTAGTTGTGCCATCATCACCACCACCGCAGCAGAGCATGGAGATAGCAGTAGCCTAGGGGGAAGGAGATAGTACCACTATCCCCATGGTTATAGATCCTCCTAGTAATACCACTCCACCCAGATCTAGCAACAGTCAGGAGCATCTATCCTCTAGTGAGCATAGTTTTTACAAGATCAGCTCTCCAGCGGTAGGGGAGATTAGATGTCTCTCCATTCATAATAGTGGCCCCACCACCGGCCAACTGTGATCATTCGTGCCCACATAATTGGACCGTTCCCTTGATGATGTTGTAGCTTAGTATCTAGTTGAGAAGTAGGAGATATTAGGATATGACTGGTTTGACTTAGAGGAGGAGAAGGTCAATTTTGATCCCAATGAAGATGATTTATTAGAGGATTCAACGGGAGTGCATATGGTTGATACCAGGGGTTCCCTCCTTCATGATCAGCAAGGTTTGGAAGGTGTTGCGGCTGAGCAGGATGATACCACCCACTCGACCCAACACCTTCTTCAACAACTTAATAATAGGATGAATAAATTGACAGGATGGAAAGAGGCTTGAGGATTTGGTAGCAGTATTCTTGGCACTTTAGAATCAAGCCCCGGTAGTACATCCTACTATTATAGAAACATGTTAGCCTGAATTGTCATGTCTTAGATCAGCCTAAGTGTTACCGTAGACCAGGGTAGCACAAGCTTGTATAGGAAGGTAGTGGATAGTACCTACATATAAGAAAAAGATATTAAACTCATGGTTGAGCAGTAGGTGAGAGAAGCATTGGCGCAAGCCCGAGGAGGATCATTAGTTCCAAAGGGTAGACCCTACCTAGAGGAATTTGATGTCATCCAATATCCTAAGGGTTTTGTGCCACCTTCTTTCAATAGCTTTGATGACAGCAGGAACCCACCTCAGCATATAACATATTTCAAGGCCAACTGTTGCAATGCTGGTGGCAACGATACATTTCTATTCTATCTTTTTATCAGTAGCTTAATAGGCATAGCCTTTGATTGGTACGTTACACTGCCCAATAGTTTAGTGAAGACTTTAGTTGAGTTGGAGCAACTCTTCATCAAGAGGTTTGCTGGAGCTCAACAAAGAGTGATTGTAGGCGATCTCATGTGGCTCAATAACACCCTCATGAGTCCATCATTAATTATATTCTCAGATGGCACAATTTGAGTATGAAATGTGAACCATAACCAACGATGCCATTGAAATTCTACTAAAGAATATTCATGGCGTCGCCTTCATGCTCAAAAGTTTTACCATCAAGACATTTGAGAAGCTAATCAATAAGGCGGATAGCTTAGAAGGAGAAGCTTGCCTTTTGATCAATCAAAGCCAAAGCCATAAAAAAGCTAATGAGAAGAAGCTGGGCAACAATAAGTGGACAAGGGAAACAACTGAGAGAGAGCATGAGAGACCTCAAGCTCCACCATCACTTCCTCCTCTACCACCTCCACCATCCATCTGCCGCCATAGTTCTCCATAGGTTTCTCTCCTCCTCAACTACCAAAAGTGTTACATATACCTGCCATCAAGTAGCTACCATCTACCTACTATTTTGAATAAGCTAAACAAACCTTATTCATTTAAGATGGAGGTAGTTAGGAAAATCTTTAATAACCTCTTAAGGAAACCTGACTTTCAGCTACCCGAGCCTTGAAAGCCAGAGGAAGTGGGTAGGAGCAATGATCCTAACTTTTGCCCCTACCACCACATGCTAGGCCATATTTTGGAGGATTACTTTACATTCAAAGACTAGCTTGAGCATAGCTACAAGGTAGATGCCATAGTTATCCCAAAGGAATACCAAGTGGAACAACCATCTAGTTCAATTAGAGTAATCCTTAGGGATACATGCGATTCTCTAAAAACCAAAGAAGGTTGGGATATCTCCTTATCTCGAACCTCTAAAAAGATTCTTTCAAAAATCAAGAAACTTTCTTGCAGGTGCTTGAGGCAGCTCGAACCTCTAACACCAAGGAAAATTTGCAAGTTGCCAAAGATAACTTGGTGAAAGTGGGAGCTCAACAGAAAAGCTGTACTGCTGCCAGATAGAAATAGCAACTATCGACAGCCTCTCTTCTACCATTGCTACTACTACTTCAGCGAGCACCTCTACTTTAGCTTGCTCTTCTTTTAGTAGACATCTTGTATCAGAGGATGAGGGCATCAAATCCTCACCCCACTTACTTTACTAGATTTTTACTATATACCTCCTTCAAAATCCAAGAAATTGAGGAATAAAGCTAATTTGAATTACATCTGTGTCACTTATAATGGGTTATCTAACAATACTCTTTTAGAAAACTCTTTAAATCTAAACAATAATTATAATAACTCTGATCTTCCTCTTTCTAATTTAGAGATGGACTTTCCTTCTAATACAGTTCACCTCTTGAGATATACTTGGAATCATCTTTTTGAGGGTCTATAGAGAAGCGAGGTGAGTTTGATGAGTAGAATCTTCCACCAAAGATCACCATTAACCTCAGAAGTGGCAAGGTTCTCTCATACACCTCAAGATAAGGGAAAATAAGTCATTGGTACTAATCAAGAAGCCTCCACGTGATGCTCCACCCATGATATGCTTGGAGGATCACCCCAAAGTGGATTACAATGTCCTCGCACACCTAAGAAAGAAAGCTATGAAGCATATGATGCTGTCATATCCAAAGAGATGAGGGAATCATTAATCAAGGCTCTTCTTGATCTAGAGATATGCTTAGCTCTGCTGATCACTATTGGAGAGGAGGCACATTATTCAAGAGAAGCCTAGGGAGTTACCTTCACCGATGAAGACCTTCTTTTGGGGGACATGGAGCACAATCGTTCCCTCTACATCATAGTGGACATGGACAGATTCAGACTTTCTAGGGTCTTGGTTGATCCGGGTGCATCGGTGAACATTATGAGTTTAAAGACTCTTGCTAATTTGAAGATTGATATCTCTACACTCTGAGGAGATCAGATGATATTGAGAGAATTCAATGAACAAGGTGAGAGGGCTTTAGGCTTCATAATGTTACCTTTGGAAATAGGTGACTAGAAGATTGAAGCTAAGTTCTATATAATTAATTTGAATACTTCATTCACTACTTTGCTCGGTAGGCCTTGGATACACTAGAATAAGATGATTTCATCCTCCCTTCATCAGTACATCAAGTTATGGAAGGGAGGAATCGAATACTATGTCAAAGGAGATGAAAAGCTATTTTTGGTTAGAGAGATTGAGATGTATGAAGATGCGACTTAATATCTTTCTCAAAATACCTTTTCTCGTGAACTTGGTCAAAATTAAAATTCAAAAGAAAAATAAAGAGAAGAGAAAGAAAAAAAAAAGAAAAGGAAAAGAAAAAGGAAAATACAAGTGAACGAGAAAAGGACATCACGGAAGAAGTAGAGCCACATGTCACTTTCCACCCATAGTTCATTCCATCGTATGGACATATGGGTAGGATGACTCGACCTCCAGTAGGTAGAGGCAGAGGCAGACATAGAGGCAATTCCTGAGGTGGAAGACCCCCTGGTTGGCCACCAGCCAACAGGGGTTATATTTTAGTTCACAGGAGTACCCCCATAATTCACATAGACTTGGAATCTAGCGTGGAGGACGAGTCTCATGTGATTAGCATACCAGTTAACCCCTATCAATGGTTTCATTGGAGGTGACACTTGAGCTAGATAGTGATGAAGACCAGGCCTCAAGCAAAATATGAATATATTCGAATCAGATTTATGTAAGACTATCAGTCAGCAGTTGGGAACTTTATCTCTAACCTTACTTTCCTCTCAAAAAGCTAAAGGTTTAGTAGTTAAGGAAGCCCCTAGGTCTTCCATAGATGTTAAACCGAAGACATTCCTATTGGGATCATCATCCTTAAGTCCTAAAAGTTGATGTAGAACTTGAGGATAATTCATATAAAGATCTAATAGAATTGCCTTTTGATTGGTACTCGCCTTGTGTTCTTAATCTCACAAAGAAAGGTTTGATTCCTTATACATGGTCTACAGTCGAGTAGGCTATGGAATAATAGAGCCGTGGATGCACAATCAAGATTAGACTAGATTCTGTAAGGTCCAAATAATGATGATGGCTACAACTTTGTTGTCACCAATTATCTAGAGTCTGATAGTATCTTCACAAACCACACTAACTCTTGTGAGGAAGTGTGTTTAGGAATTTTAGATGATCCAAATGATATTTAAATCAAGGATGCACTGCCAAAATTTAAAGAAGAAATCCATTCAATCGACAAGCTTAAAGAAATCAACCTCGGGATGGAAGAAGATCCACGCCCTACATACATCAGTTCTCTGCTAAGCGAAGAAGCAGCCAATAACTTAGTTAGGCTATTGACTGAGTTTAAAGACTACTTTGCATGGAGTTATGAAGAAATGTCCAGATTATCTCCAGACATAGTTGTCCATAAACTAGAAATAGACCCTAGTGTTAACCCTATCAAGCAAGCTCCTAGACGCATGCGATTAGAAATCGAACAATAGGTCATTTTTGAAGTCAAGAAATTGATCGATGCTGGTTTCATCAGGGAAGAAAAATACTCTACGGTTACCTTGTATCAATAAGAAAAGAATAACCAAAAGATATCATGATTTTAGGGACTTAAATAAGGCATGTCCTAAGGATAAATTTTCTCTTCCTATACCAGAACTAATGGTGGACATTGCCTCATCTCATGTAGTATTCTCCTTCATGGATGCATCTTCTGGCTACAACCAAATCAAGATGGCCCCTGAGGATGAAAGAAACACTGCTTTCCAAACCTCGATCGGAATCTATTGTTATAAGGTCATGCCTTTCAGCTTTAAAATTGTTGGTGCTACATACCAACGGGCCATGACTTAGATCTTCAATGAACTCATTCATCATCAAGTTGAATGCTATGTCGATGATCAAGTAGTCAAGAGCAAAGAAAAGGAATACCATCTCTTTGACTTGGGAGTAATTTTTGAATGATTAAGATAATTTAACCTTAAAATGAACCCCCTAAAGTGTGCATTTAGTGTAGCTTCAGGGAAGTTCCTTGGGTTTGTTGTCCGACACTAGGGAATAGAGATGGATCTAGAAAATATCAAAGCTATCTTAAAAATGACACCCCATAAAATTCTAACTCAACTCAGATCTTTCCAAGGGCGGTTAGTGTATCTAAGATGCTTTATCTCCAACCTATCAGGAAGATGCAAGCCATTTTCAACACTTATAAAAAAGGATGCCAAGTTCAAGAGGGATGACAAGTGCCATGCCTTTGAAGATATCAAGTAGTATTTGGTGAAGCCGCCAGTTTTAGCAGCCCCTTTCTCGGGTAGGCCATTGATCCTCTACACTGTTGCATTGAATGACTCCATCAGCGCTCTGTTGGCCCAACCCAACGACAAAAAGAAGGAGAATGTTCTCTACTACCTCAGCCATTGTTTGATCTCTGCTGAAGCAAACTTCCCACCTATTGAGAAACATTGCTTAGCTTTGATCTTTGCATCCCAAAAGCCATGACACTATATGCTTTCTCATAAGATGAGCTTGATTTCAAGAATCAATCCACTAGTATCTCATGACATGATCGATGTTATCCATACGGTTGGCATGTTGGTCCATGATTCTCTCGTAGTTTGATATCACATTTGTACCTCTCCGTGTAGTGAAAGGATAGGCACTAGCAGATTTCTCCGCAGCACACTCACTTCCTGTTGATTCCCTGCTTAGTGATGATCTCCCTGACGAACAAATCATGAACTTAGGGGAAGTTGATAATTGCCATTGGGAGATGCATTCTGATGGTGCATCTTTCTTTTATAAGGAGAAGAACTATGATCTACTCTTCTAGGAAAGGTAGGGGTAGGATTAGTTCTCTTAACTCGAGATTGCAATCTGATGAGATTCTCATACTTTCTCTCAAATCCCTGCACCAACAATGAAGCCGAGTATGAGGCTTTGATTACTGGTATAGAGTTAGCCATCACAGTATGTGTCAAAAGCATCAACATCTATGGGGATTATTAGTTGGTCACAAACAGATTGTTGGGTCCTATAAGGTTCTAAAACCTAAGCTTCATCACTACCACGAGTACATCATGAAGCTGTTGGCCCAAATCCTTAAGGTCACCATATATAAGGTCTCTCGAGGAGAGAATGTAGTAGCATATGCTTTGGCCAAACTTGCCAAAGAATTGGCATGTCTAGAAGATGGGTCCATTTCAATAAGGATCAAAAATATACAAGTCCTATCTCTTATTGATGCTAAACTTGTTGAGAGACTTTCTCTTAAAGGGGAGGTTGTCGTTGCTAAAAAGGGCAAGGAGCTGGATTGGAGGAAAACATTCATAGATTACTTGATTAGTGAAAAACTACCTCAAGAGAAGTCATAAACCCATCAGATGAAAGAGAGAGCTCTCTCCTATGCTCTCGTGGATAGCACCTTATACCGACGATCTTTCGATCAAATGTGGTTACATTATTTAGACAAATACGCAGCCCATAGCTTCATAACTAAGGTACATTTAGGTCTATGCGGAGCGCACCAATCTGATCTGAAGATGAAAGCAAAGATCAAGAGACTAGGATACTACTAGGCTTCGATGATTATAGACTGTGTGAATGTAGCTAGGAGATTCCATCAGTGTCAGGTGCACGGTGTGATCCTCCATCAACCACCCAATATTCTACATCATACATTAGTCTCATGGCCATTTGAGTGTTGGGGTACCAACATTGTGGGTCCTATCGATCCTTCTTCTTAGGGTTGGGTTCAATCTATTTTGCACAAATAGGTTACCCCGATGGTCATTTCTCATTAGAAGATATAAGTCTACTATACATTCTTTCTAGCATGATTGTCGCAAACTGATGGCCAGCCCTAGGTCAGGTTGACATGTTACCTCATTAATGTGTCACCCTAGTGGTCTTTTATTCAGGAACGATGTGAGTCACCGAGCTTTCTTCCCTAAATCAGTCGCTACAAATCAAAATGCACCCCTTTGGTTGGATAGTTCTCCCCTCGGCCGAGAAGCTACTCCCTTTGGATTGGTAAATCTGTGTTAGATCAAGGCCAACATGGCTTCTACTCAGTGCAATCCATCATAAACCAATGAGATCCATCAAATATAATTAAAAATAAAATTAACTTTGACTATCTTTGAGCTAATTTAAGTCCCCTATCGACATTCACTCAGTAGTCAACCCTATGTCGGGTTAACATATTACCTTGCTAACGTGTCACCCTAGTGGTATTTTGTAGTGGAAGATGTGAGTCCCTGCACTTTCTTCCCTGAATTGGCTGCTGAAAACTGAAAGGCACTTTGGTAGGATAATCTTACTATGTGGTTGATAGGCTACCCCTTTGGATTGGTAAATCTGAGTTAGATCAAGGCCGACATGGTCTCTACTCATTACGATCCATCGCAAACCAACAAGGTCCATCTCAAAATTCAAAATTTAAAATCAGAAACAAAATCAACCTTCCTCCTCAGTGGAGTCAAACTAAAGAAACAAAATAAATCCAATCAATATCCCTAGTGGAGTCAAATCAAATCAAACACATGAAATTAATTAGCTTCTCCCCAGTGAGATGCAAGTCTTTATGGTTCCCTAGCGGATCCCGAATTCTAATCCCTCAGTGGATTTCACAGCCTCTTTTCCCTCCACTAGATGACTTGAACTTGCTCCCTTAGTGGAGAGTTCATATTTTCCATCCCTAGTTGAGCACCAAAATCATAAATTAACAAATCAAATTAAATTTCTCATCAGTGAGATAAAATCAAATCAAATCACTCATCCCTCAGTGGAAGACTTGAACCTTTTCACTTAGTGGAAGGCTCACATCCCAATCCTTGGTGGATTCCACCTTCACTCTCTTATGTCTTTGACATGAGTAGAGTCACATTGCACTAATCTCTTAATTCCTTCTACACCTCTGGTTTGGGAGTAGACTATTTCTGTTAGTGCTTGTGATCGTTCAACATTATTGATCGTCTCGGTCAACACCAATATGTGCGGTGTACCTTCTCAGTCACACCACACCTATTGGGCCCCCTTTGTTAACCTCACTTTTGGAGTGAGCTATCAACTTCTCTATCTTATAAATAGGATTCTTCTTAGACATTAATAGTTTCCTTAGTCTTAAGACACTTATAGTGACTAGGTGAACACTTAACCTAATTCTAGAGACTTAGAAGTGTTAGCCATAAGAATAGGCTATACCTTAGGGGTGTTAGGAAAACTTGCCTACCCTATGGCTGAAATCCAATCCTTACTTTCTTCTTTCAAGTCAAACTTCAAATTCAAATCAGCTTCAAACTCAAATCAATTTCAAATCAAAATTAAAATCAATTTCCAACTTAAATGATTCTTCTCAAATCATTCAAATCAATTCCAACTTAGATGTTTTCTCTCAAATCATTCAAATTAATTCCAAAAATCCAAATCACTTCAAATTCAGGAGATTTTCTCATAACTCATTTATATTCTCATTTAAATTCACAAATATAAATGAAATATAAATTCAAATAACCAAAACTAAATTCAAAAATCTTTCCTAAGTCACTTTGATTTCATCTTATGGACTTAGCTCAAATCAAATCCAAATCACTTCAAATCCAAGAGATTTTCTCATAACCCATTTATATTCTTATTTATATTCACAAATATAAATGAAATAGAAATTCAAATAACAAAAACCAAATTCAAAACTCAAACCCAAATCTAACCTAAATCCAACCTAAACTCTTTCAAGTCAAATTCTTGAACTCAGCCAAATCATCCTCAAATCAGTTCAAACCTTTGGATTTTTTTCTTCAAATGATCAATCCTTCAATCATAAACCCAAAATCAAACTAACTCAAGTCAAACCGATACTCACCCTTTTGACCTGAAATTATCAAATGAACCAAAACCCATTTGACTCCAAATCACTTACAATTGGATTTATATTTCAATCATAAGTCTATATGTGAGTTCAACCAAATTTGAATCAAGCTTAGATCAAGCCTATTGAGTCATTTAGGCTCACTTGACCCAAAGTGACCTAAACCACCTTTTTGAGCCAAATTCTAATCCAACCCAAATTGGATTGAATTAAGCCCATTTAAGCCTCACATTGTGAGCAACAATTATCCTAGGGTGGTCAATCACTCAAATTGGGTCAAACCAAGTCGAACCTATCCTTTGACCAAGTCAACACTTAACCCAAATGAAACCTAAACTAGGCAAAATCCACCATTGGCTAAATTGAATGAAACCATTGATCTAGACCAATCCAAAATCAATGATTGAACATGACCAAGTCATCATTTGAGCCAAACCTAGCCTAATTGGCCACTTAACCCAAGTTGATCCAACTTGACCTAAAAGTCAAAATGAGTCAAATCTTGATCTAAGCCAAATTGATTGCAACCAATGGGTAAAATTCATTCTAAATCACTTGTTGAACTTGACCAAAGCCTCAATTGGTCAACTAGACCCAATCTAGCCCAATTGTCCATGAACCCAACTTGTCCTAAAAGGTCAAATAAAGCCAAAATTAGACCAAACCAAAATTGATTGAAACCAAAGCTTACAATGCATTTCAAATGTTCAACCAAGTCGAAACCAACCCATGACCTAACCCAATTGGGTCAAATAGGTCAAATTGGTCAACTTGACCCATTTGACCTAGGTGAACTCAAAAACCAAAACCAAATATAAATCAAATTGAACCAAACCAGTGATACATATAGACTTTAAATGATCATTTGAACTTGACCTAACCCATGGTTTGACCCAATTTGACCAATTAGTCAAGTTGACCCATTTTGATCTAAATGAGTCAACATGAGCCAAATCATATTAAATAAACTCCAAATTCTTTGAAAATTAGCACAACTCATTTTTAATCATTCCAAATAGGCCCATATCAAAATCAAAGACAAATGACTATATTACCCCTAGGTCAAAGGGTAACCTATGGTCAAATTTACTTTAATTTGATCATATTCCAACTCAAGACCAGTTGGCATCCTTCTAGTGGACCATTTGGATAGCACGAGAAGTGGTGCACATGACCTAATGGGTTTGGGTCAGCCAAACCCAACCCAAAGACAAAATCATCCCATCCATTAAAAATTCTTCACATGGATCTCCTCCCACACTCATTTTAGCACATGTGCACCTCCACACTCCCACTCCTCTGTCAAAACTGAACCACATGGAGCTCCTAACAACCTAAGCAACCCATTCCATGAGGCAAATTTGATCAAAATGGTAAGGAAGCTCTCGGTCGTCCGATCCAAGTAGGGGGAGATATACTCCCCCTCATTCCATTCTAATTCACTTACCTTGCATTCGTTTGAGCTCAGAGGATCAAAGCCAAGCATCCACAAGCTTTCCTAGGGATTCCTAAGTTCATTCCAATTTCCTCTTCTTGGTTTTTCTTAAGATGAAAATAGGGGAGGTGAGGGAGATTTCCAACTTAGCCAATTCTCAACCAAAGTTCAATTCACTTTGCAAGCTCCATGAGGGAGGCAAGTCAAGCTCACCCAAGGTGTTTTCCAAGCATCTAAACTACGGGAAGGTTGACCTAAACCAAAGACACAAGCCATTGAAGGGATGTTTGGTCAATTGAGAAATCCACTTCATCTCAAAGCTTGAAACCTTCAGCAGGGCTTCATCTCCACTAAATGAAGCTACCTCCGTTGGAAGCACCCGTGATAGCCTTCAACGAGGTATGAATCAAAATCGAGCTTAAGTTAAAAATTGTTTGGTCTTTTGTGAAGGGAGTTGTAATCCCATTGAATTTCCACCATTAGATCTTCTTCTCTATGCTCCTTGATGGTGTGGGTTGAATCCTAGCCCAATCTGAGCTCAAGTGAGCTTGGATCAAGCCTTGGAGGATGGACGATCTCTGTCTCTTGTGGGCGAGGGCAGGGATGGATCATGGATTGTCCATCCTACATGTTTTGGATGGATGGTCCTGATTAAAACTCGCTAGATCCATTGATTAATTCCTTTAAAACCGGGTTTAATCCTGATCATCCAATCTTTGATCGAACAACCCAAGGGAAAGCGCGTAGCACCACCGACTAACACGGCATCTGATTTGATAATTTAAATAACAAATCCTGTCGTGCCATGTGGAAAGCGTCAACATCCCACATGGCGCTGATGAGATTAGTTAATTAGTTAGGGCTATTTAATTACCTATTAATCACTAAAACTTCCTAAATTCATAATTAAATATAGAAAAATAAAAAAATATAAATGAGGGCTCATTTTAAAGATATTTCAATGGAAATCCAATAAAATTATTTTTAATTAATTTTGAGTAGTGGATTTTTCCTAATTAAAGTTTAATTAAAAACTTAATTACATTAATTAATCCATAATTATTTCATTAATTAATTTCAAACTCTTCAGACATGTTTAGGAGGATGACTTCTGCCTCCCCTGATTTTCTTGGAATTTATTAATGAGTTAATTAAAAAAATCAATTAATGAATCCCTAATTACCCTTTAATGGAATTAAGAGCAATTAAGCATGTGAACAATGGTTTAATCACTTCATTGAGATAATTAAACATTCTTTAAGTGAATAGGAGGTTTATGGAATTATTTTGGGATATTTTTTCTAAGCTATTCCCTAAACCCCCTTTCTTCCTTAATCCAAACCTATTTAAGAATTAATCCACTAATGATCTACTTAATTAGATCATTCAAATTCAAATCATTCAATAATCTTATTTCTTGGGTAGATACTTAGGTGTTCAATATCCTAAGTGGATTTTTAAGGAAATTATATCCAACCCACATGTGTGGGAGGGTTTTGAAAATACTTAACTAAATCCTTTAGCTTAATTAATCAATAATTATGAGATGATTGCATTAGGCCCCTTTCTTTCTTAAGGTGCATTGCTAATTTAAATTCCATGTGGTTGCATATCATATGTTGGTTCATAATTATTAGGTTAATTATGTTAAAATGATATAGGTAAGGGGTAATTAATGGATTTAATTTACACCTTAACCTAAATAAAATATAAAATCAATATAATCATTTACAAATTAAACTAAATCAATTCACATATGGGGGAGGGAAGGGTTAGGACCAGCAAACTCTTCTCACTTTTCCTAAATGAAATTCAAAACTAAAACAAAAATCTCTTTTAAGAAATTCTGGTTCACTTTGAATAATCTTATATTATAGGCTTGTCCTTAGGAATTAATTAGGATGAATGAAATATTACTCTTACATGACTTTATCTCTTTCCATGCATATTAAATGTTGTTTGCCATGTGAAGTCATGCATTCATTCTCTTTTGAAAAATAAAATTAAATGAAATATTTTATTTATGTCAAATTGCATGTTTTGGCTAAAGTAAGAATATGAATAGCTATTATCACTACTAAATAAAAAATTACTTTTTTATAAATCAAAGATCATAAATGAAAGTATGGTACTTATAAATACTTATGAGCTTGCATGTAATTATAAGTATAAAAATGTGTTATGTGATCTTTCCTTCTCTTTTCTTAACGTGGATTGAATATTTGCAAAGTGTATAGTTCATTTGAAAATAACATAACACTTGCTTAAATCCATTCCTATATATTTGTATGTTATGGCTTAAGAAGGATCTTCATATTTGCATATGTAAATTGCATAACCAAATCAAACAAAAATAAAAATCTTTTGTATGACTCTTCTTTCATTCATTTCTTTTTGTACATGCACATACATTTAAAAAAAGTTAAATATTAGTATGAAAATCCTTGGGTGACTAGGCTTTAAGTAGGTTTTGTACCTTATACCCATGGTGTAAAAAATAATGGCGCAATACTCACTTATGTCTTTCATACATGTAAATGTGCATTTGATTAATGGATAAAAGAGTCCCTCTTTTCTACTTAACAAAATCATCCATTATCCAAAAATTTCCTAAACAACATCTCTTTGTGTTCATCATTAAAGTATGCTAAAGTGTTTGCATTGCATGTATAGCTATGCTTAGGATCATTCATATGCATTGTATACATGTTGGAAAGAAATAAAGGGTTGTATGTTATGTGATAGTAATTCACCTTAATTAATCCTAAGTTGTCATTCTTATTGAATAAGTTTATTTAGAGCAAATCTAAACTTAGATAAAACACATAATAAAATATTCACTAAATGAAATTCATTAATGAATCTACCTTAGAAATTACTTAAGGTAGGGATGAAAGAGAAGTTCTCTTCTATTTTCTTCTCTTTATAACACTTAGTAATTAAATGTAGGTTCATTCAAACTAATTCAAATCATCAAATAAAATTGACCAAATCAATTAGACTACTTAAATGAAATCATCCTCTAAGTTGAAACCTCTCACACTTAGAAAACTTCAACCTTAAAGCCTAGCTAAGACATGCCACACAAGCCTTAAATGGCACACACATTAGGCTAAGTCACCATTTCTAGTCTTATATTAGGGCGATGCATGGTTTGATGCCTAATTTTATTTTATAATGTAATATTTTAGACTGGATGTTAGGGTGTATGTGCATAGACTAGATGGTCAGGCGATCTTAGCCTAATCATATCTTCTACAGAGGATTATGCTTAAGGGGAACTGTAATAAAAAATATAAAAATTCTTTTATTGTGCAGGTTGCTCATACCCCTAAGCATAATCCAAAGTAGGCCAGTGGACTTGGTTACTCATGTGTGTGGTGCTAAGTCTAATTTATTTATATAACTACTTGGGATGTGTGGTGTGTTTAGCTAATCTCTGTTATATATATTTTAGTTAGATTTACTTTTCCCATTTTCATGTAATTCTTGCAATTAGGATTTGGAATGAATGTTATAGGAAAATGGAGGTGAACATTGGTCATAAGACTATGTCTTATGGACCATGTGAAGCATTTGGGGCAACGACATTCCAACCAAGCCAAAAGGAAGGAAGGAAATAAGCAAATAAAAAAATGAAGAAATGAAGAATGAATAGATAAAGAATGAAGACCCCCATAACATAAATTTCATTTAAATTGTAATTATTCATTTGTAATTTAGGTTTTATAAGGGTAGACCTCGGCTACCCACTTTTCTTTTTCGGGTTTGTGTTGTGGAGCCTGACCATAAAGGCCTTTTATTCTTTTGTGTTAGCATTATAAAATTGTTTGATGTTTATTTAGCTTGTGCATTAAGATGACATATTTTTCCTTTGTTTATTCCTTTCTTTGATGAATGGACTGTATGTTGATTAAGCTCTTAGGAAAATAAATATTTTTTTCTCTAATTAATCAGCTCAAAATTAAAATTAAATAACTCATAACCTCACCTAAAGCCTAGGAAATAAATCGAAATAAAAGGTTTAGTAATCCCTTAACTGGATGTTGTATGTTTCACATCATGCACAAAATTATCTTACTTCACTCTTGCTTATGGAGGGTTTCCACCTATGCTAGAGAATATGGCTTGACCTTTGAGAGCAATGGTGGAAATACACCTCCTTCTTGCTGATTTTGGCCCATAACCAACTTCTCATGTATTAGGCATATGAATCCCATAGCCTGTGTCAAACTAATTATCCAAAAATAAAAATAAACTTAACAAAATTTATATTAGATTAAGTCATGAGTTCATGCCCTACATGATCTAGTCTCTTAAAGTGAGTTTAAGGACTTAGTCTTCTTTCTAAATAAAAAATAGCCTAGCTATCTTGCAAAAGTATAAGAGTTGCCTACATGTATTTAAAATCATATGAGAAGTTAGTTGGCGGCCACCCCCAAGCGGTTGTAAGGCCAACAGTCGGGTAGTTTATCCTCTTTTATGGAGGTAAACCATGTGCTCATTTTTCACCTTAGATTTAGGTAGTGCTTTGGCTCTCACCAAAGTTCTCTAGATTTAGGATCTGAGGTTGCTGTTTCTCTTTTGTGGGCTACAAGCATACATCCTCACCTCTTAGGAATTTCTATGATCTTGCATCATGGAATTATAAGTCTTAGATTTTTAATAAAAATTTAACTCAAACAAATAATTCTCTTCAAATTCAAAAAGATAAATCCCAACCATTGGATAGTTTGTGATGCTCACTAGGTTTCCTAGCATCGTGAGCATCTCCTACTTATCTCCCTTTAGTTTCGATAATAACTCCCTCCTTTTGATCAATCCCATTTGATCTTCCAAAAATAACCCATTGATTGATAGTCCTACTTTCGAAATATTTTGAGATAACGATCATTTATCTTAATCGAGAGTATTCTTAAGGAATCTCATTCATTAAGATGTAATTAACTATGGGGACTTACCTCGATAGGGAACTTAATGAACCCGATTTGAAATAAGCCCTACTTTACTTTTTCATGTAAAGTAGGGGAAGAATCTCTAGTACATTCGAATACCCATTGTCTTTAGAAGTCCTTATTATGGTGATTAGGTCCATTGTAGAATGGTGACTTCTATCTCTCAAAATAGTACATAATTGCTCAATATTGTACCCGATCACCATAATAAGAACATCTGCGGATCTTCATGGTATCCAATAAGAAGTATTTTTTTATCTTCATTTATTTTTTAAAGATAGATGAAGATAAAAATATTTCACCACAGACCATTGACCCAACCTAACCCAAAGCTATTGGGTTCATTATATGGACAATAGAGGGTAGCTTTACCTTTGGTCGACCATTGGTCCACCTAAGGAGGAGTGTACACTCCATGGCATCCCACTAAACTCACTTGGCCACTCAAGCACCTCCACCACATCAGTCCACCACCACCTCTAGCCACTAACTCCGACTGGATGGTTGCCAAAGGTTGAACCAATCTTGAGCTTAGGTTTAGCTAGGGAGAGGAGTATACTCCTCCCCATCCATTCAAACTTCATAGAGACGTTCTTTAAGAGATTCGCATAGTCCCAAGCCTTTCTTGACTCCCGTGCACGCCCGATGAGGTGAGCTCCACCCACACCGAGCTTATCAATCTCATCAAACCTACACTAAAGGCAAATTAACCTTCCCACACCTTCAGCACACTCCGATGAGGCAAAATGAATCAATTCTCGATCGATTCGAGCATCATAAGCTCACGGGATAACGGACCATCGACCGTCCATTCCACATGATTAGAGCGGACGACCATGATTATTCGATTTAGATTTTTTGATTTAATCTCTTTAAAATCATAGGATTAATCCTGGCCATACAACCATAGGTCGAAAGGTTGAGACCAAACCACATCTGCCACCATTGAGTTAGCCGCCGTGTCGGACGGTTTAAATAACAATCCCACGATGCCACTTGGAAAGTGACCCACATCAGTGTTTGTGTGGCTAATGTCAATAGGTTAATTAAGGCTTAAAAATATAATTAAATAGGCATAACTTGAAAAATTTATAGCTGATTGTAGAAAAATCCAAAAATACAAATAAATCCTATTTGGAATGGTTAAATAGAAGAGAATCTAGAAAAAACTAAAATATTTAGATTTTTCTAGTGAATAACGGTTAATTAGGGTTTAAAATTTTCACTAATTATTTTAATTAAGCCATAATTATTTGGCTAATTAATCTAAGGTTTGGTATGCCAATTACATGGGATGTCCTTTGGCTCCCATAATTTTTTGATTTATTTGATTAGTGTATTAGGAATTTCATAATTTCAAACTCTAATTACCTATTTTAAGTGAGTTAATTATTATTAAAAAAATATTGAAATTAATTAGGGGAGATTAATTAACCATCATAATATTAAGAATGACCAAGGAAAATGATTGGGAGCTTCCCTCCTAATTATTTTCTCAAGTTCATTCCTAGACCCCTTTAACTAAATAACTAAATGATTAAATAGTCAAATAGAATTAAAAAAAGAAATTAAAAATTGTTACATCATCATCATAGTTAATACAACTAGCAAGGTTGATTTAATTAATCCTCCTTATGTGCTTAGATAATATAAGGGTTTTAATGAAATTATGATTTTCTATAAGTTTTGAAAATCATTAAAGTAATTAATTCAATCCTTTTAATTCAATTAATTATTTAAGCATGGGCCTAATTGCATTAGAATCTTTAAGCCATTGTTAATTTTATTTTCAATTGCATCATCATGTTTCATAGGCCTTTGCTTAATAACTAGTTAAATTAAGGGACTTTTTGGGAGGGTAATTAAGTGACTTATTAATAAACCAAACTTAATCAAACTCTAAAATTCACTTAACCTCTATTTGAACTCATTAGTTAACTAACATGGGTGTGGGTTATAACTTAATTCTTGTTTCTCCTCTTTAGGATTAAATGATCAAAACATAAATCAAATCCTAAAGAAGCTTTGATTATGTTTAAGAAATATTTATTTATTATGATTCCACCTTAGGTCTTAATGTAGCTAAGTATGTCATTTGATACTATTTAATCACTTTATTTCATTTACCATAGATATGCATGCCATAGGTTTCATATATTCATGTTTTAAATTCAAAAAAATATGTTACATTTAATAGCATGAGTTGAATAAGTAAAAATAGATGATGTGCTATCATTACTAATAAATCTTAAATTATTTTAAAATGTGCTAATTATTAATTAAGTGATCTGAATCCTAACTTGATACTTATAACATTTGTCATGAATGAGAAAACATAAACATGGAGCTAACTTATCTTTTCATAAATAAAAGATAATAACTTGCAACTTGTCATGGTTCCAACTTTACATTTATACATGTGTGTTTATGTATTTGAATTAGCTAGTATATAGCTTGGACATCTTGAGAATACTTTAAGTAGCCCCAAGGAGGTATTAGTTAATCTCACTTTCGTAGTTTAATAATGACATGTGCTTGCATAATTTCTTAAACATGTATATATGTGTTGAAATATGAAGTGAAATTCTTTTGCTATCAAATTCATGCAAGCTCATATATCAAATGTTTAAAACAAAATACATATAAATGATGCATGCATACATATTAAATTAAAATAAAAAAAAAAAATGAGAATATTATCGATAATGAAATTGAAGTGAAAAACTTTATGCATTTGATGGTGATTTAACTTCAATTAACTTTAAGGTGCTTCCATGTATAAATAAAATTTATTAAGCTAAATCTAAATATAAGATTAACTAAAATTTGTGAATGCTCCATTATGAAGGTTCAAAAAAATCACAAAAATCTACTCTTTAGAAATTAGCCCAGGATAGGGAATAAAGAGAGTTAACTCTCATTCTTCTCTTTATAATATTAAATTATAACTTAAAAATGAATAAAATATTACATAATTTAAGATCTAATCAAGGATGATAAATGAATTTAAATGCAATCACCCCCAATAGATAACTTGAATGCTCACTATTAGAAAACTCTAACTCTAAAGCCGAATTAGGACATGACCACACTTTAGGCTCAACACACACTTTAGAATACAAAGTCACCGATCTTAGTATTAGGCTAGGCCGTTGTTTGTTGAGGTTATATATTTTGTTATGTGATATAATTTTTTTTGATAGAATGTTAACATTGCTTTTGCGTAGACTAGATATTAGACCGCTAATGATATTTTCTACAAGGGATTGTCCTAATGGGATCGCTGTAATAATAAAATATAAACTGTCTTTTGGTTACAGGTGTTGCTTAAGTCTTAAGCATAATCTAATTAGGACTTATAAGCTTGGTTACTCAAGTGCAGGGTGCTAAGTCTAAATATGTAAATTATAATTGAATGGTTTGTATGTTTAATTAGCTAACATCCATTTTGCAGGTGTAGTTAGAGTTATTTTTCTTATAAAAATATAATTTTATAATAGGATTAAAATTAGTGCTATGGAGTTTAAGATGAGCAGTGGCTAGAAGGCAATGACCTGGGAGGCTCTATGAAGCTTAGAGTAAGGTAATCCAAAGAAAGAGAGAAGAACAAGAATTGAAGACCACATAAAATTTATCTCATTTGTAAAATTTAATTGTAATCAGGTTGTATAAGGGTAGAGCTCAGCTACCCAACTTCTTTTCTTTTATGGGGTGTACGACGACACCCTACCGCATCGGCCTTTCATTATTTTAAGAAATTTAGATGTTTGATTATTATGCTTAAATTGTGCAATAGAAATAGTTTGATTTTTATATGTTGCTTAAAGTATGATGATTTATTATGTGGCTTGGATATAGTAGGCTCCTTAGGATAAAATTAAATTTTTTACACTCATTAATAACTCTTAATTAAAATCTTAATCAATTCATAATCTACTTTGAAGCTTAGATTTATAATCAAGATAAATAAAGATTTAGCAATCCCTTAGTTGAATGTTGTATGTTATCACATCATCAATATCATATTATTTTGCTCTTGAAAGTAGGGGATCTACATTCTTGCACGATATGGGAGAGACTTGACCTATGAGGACAGTTCCTTGTAGTGCAGAACACCCCTTATCATTAATTTAGCCCATAACCTACCTTTATCATGCATTTAGGGATAAATTATCCCAAGCTTTAGTCCAAAATAATGAGCCAAAGTGAAATAAAATGTGTAAATTTTATTACAATAGCTTAAGTCATGAATTCATGTTAAACATAATCTACTCTCTTAGGGAGTGAGTTTAGGATTTTAGAGACCTCTCTAATTAATAATAGCATAGACATCTTGCATTAACATATAACTAGTCTACATGTTTTGAGGTAGGCGGACTGTGGTTGTATGTCGAGTGTGGGATGTGTTCACTCTCCATAGTGGAGATGAACCAATATCCGACTTTCTTAAGTAGAATTAGGTCATGTTCTTAGCTTGTGCTAGAGCTTCTTAGATATTAGTTTAGAGGTTGCTTGTTTCCTTTGGGCTACGAGTGTTTGTCCTCACCATTTAGGCATTTTTATAATATTATGTTGTTGGAATTTAAGCCCTATCATCTTAATAAAATTTCAACTCAAATAAATATTTTTTTCTTCAATAATGTAAAGTCTCATTATAGGATAGAATGGAGTACTCACTAGGCTTCTTAGAGTTATGTGTGCTTCCTATTTATTTTATCTTTGGAATCCACTAAGAACTCTTCCTATTTGAGCTCTTTCTGATTATTTTTGAAAAATGATCTATTCTTTGATTAACTACCTTTTAAATCTTTGGAGACATTAGATGATTATTTTAATCAAGAGTGCTCTTAAAGAATTCCCATTTTATTTTATGTAATTAACTATTGGAGCTTCCTTTCATAGGGAACTAAAGAACTCGATGTAAAATAAACCCCACTTTACTTATCCATGTAAAGTGGGGAAAAAATCTCTGGCATATGTATAGATCAATCTACTTTAGGAGTCCTTATTTGGTGATTGGATCCATTATAGGGTGATGTTGCTATCTTTTGAGATAGTAATTCCCTAGTTATCATACTCGATCATTTCAATAAATATCCCATAAGATCTATGTGGTACCCCTACGAATCTAAATTAAAACACCATAGATTTTTTGACAACTCCACTAGGGAAAGTTTCTCTCCATCTTTAGTAGTCAATCAATGTCTCCAAATGTCGATAGTGGATTTATATTTTCATATAAGTCCCAAGGCTATCCCTATTTTTGTTGGATTCATTACTCATGTCATCGATGGGGAATGTTGCAACATCCTCCTGGTTTTAGAACCTCCCTTTAGTAGGTTCTAGAAATCCATTGGGTCCCTAATATGTAAAATAAAAACAAAAGGAAGTCATGCAATTTCAAAATCCACAAAACAGTGAACCCATTGTTATTTTTAGATTCAATGAATTCAGATTCACTAACCCTTATAAATGCATTTGAACTCACCTCATTAGTGGAGTTCATGGAAAAAAAATAAAAATATATGTTGACCTCTTTTAAAGTGAGGACTCAATTACTCTCCTTAGATTTAAGAGTCTTTTAGACACTAGAATATCCTAAGTCATAGGACACTTCTAACAATTAGGTGAACACTTAATCTAAGCCTAGAGACTTGGAAGGGTTAATCATAGGATTAGGGTATGCCTTAGGATTAAAGAAATTAACTTAGCCTACAGCCTAACCAAATGCATACTTACCTTCTTGGCCTAAACAAAACCCCCAATCCAAATCAAATTCACAATCAAATTAATCAAATCGAACCATATTCCAATTCAAATTAACCCTTCTTAAGCCATATGATTTAATCCCAATTCACTTAGCCAAAATCCCCAATCCAAATCAAATTCAATTGATTTTCTCATGAATCAATCAATTCTCCAATCATCATCCCAAATCTAAATGAAATCTATAACCAAACTCAAATCATGAAACCAAACCAAATCAAACCTAGCCTAAGCCATATGATTTTATCCCATGGACTTAACCAAAATGGCCTTCAATCGAAGTCAAACTCAATTGATTTTCTCATGAATCAATTATTTCCCCAATCATCATTCTAAATATAAATGAAATCTATAATCAATTGAACCAAACCAAAAATCAATTCAATCGAACATAACCTAAACCATTAGACTTGAAATATTCAAAGGACCCAAAAAATCCATGTGAACCCAAATCAATTGAAATCAAAGCTATAAATCAATCCAAAATCCATATATAAATCCAACTAAACTCAATTCAACCCAAAATCAACTAAAGTAGCCCAATTGGTCAACTTGACCCAAAGTGACCAATTTGACCTATTTGAACAAAATTTCAATCCTACTTAAATTGGATTGAACTAAACATACCAAAACCTCCTATGATGATCATCAATCATCCTTGATTGATCAATTTTATCAATTAGGTCAAACCAAGTTAACTTGGTCATTTGACCAAGTCAACCCACCTAACTTGCATGAATCAAACTAGCCAAATCTCAACCCAAGCCAAATTAATTGAAACATATGATATACATCAACCTAAGATCAATCTTGGAACATGACTTGACCATCAATTGAGCCTAACCTATCTCTATTGTCCCTTTGACCCAAGTTGATGCAATTTAGCCTAAAAGATCAAATTGGGTTAAATCAAGATCTAACCCAAATTGATTGCAACCAATGACTCAAGTTCATTCGAAATTGATTATTGAACTTGACCAAAGCCTCAATTGAACCCAATTGATCCACTTAGCCCAAATTGACCTAAAGGGTCAAATAGGACAAAATCAAAACTAAATCCAAGTTAATTAAAATTGAAGCCTACAATCATCTTCAATTGATCAATTGAACATGAACCAGTGCTTAACCCAAGCCAATTTTATCAATTTGGTCAAATTGGTCAACGTGACCCATTTGACCCATATGAACTCAAATGTGCCAAAATTAAATTCAAGCCAAATTGACTCAAATCAATTGAACTAAAATACTTGAAATACTCATTTGAACATGATTCAACCATTGGTTTGACTCAATTTGTCCAATTGGTCAACCTAACCCAACCTAGCTCATTTTGACCTATATGGGTCAAATTGAACCAAACTCACTCAAACCAGGTTCAAACCCAATGAAGATGGACCAAACCCATCCTAGACTCTCCATGGGTTAGGCCAACCCCATTGGGACCCGATCCAAGGCATTACCCATTGACAAAGCTCTCCACATGGGATCAAACCTAAATTGGAAAGTCAACTTCTCCCTCTTGTCACTTGGAAGCCATCTAATGCCAAGAATGGCACCTTACCTAGGTGGCTAACCTAACCCAAGTTGGCTAGGTCAGCTATGGACCAAGGGGAGGTGAGAGAACTCACCTCCCTACATCAACTGAACCCAATGGACACAAACAAGGAAGGAGCTGCCTTGAGCCCTAAACCAAAGCCTTTGGCCAACCAAATCGAGGCACATGGGACTGACCTTGACCTTTCCGGCGCCCAGACGATGGCTGACTGGCCAAAAATGAGGAAGCAATCCAAGCCGTCCGATCCAAAAGAGGGGGATATACCCCTTCATTTCGACTCAATTTACACACATTCACCCTGAGAGTTCTAAGATGATTTTCGAAATCCAGAGTGCTCTCCAAGCTTCTCATTCCTTCCCGACACCGAACTCCCTCAATCCAAAATAGGGTAGGGCACAATTCGACCCAACTCCTCAAACCTCAACCGAATTCCAATTATCTTTACCCACATGTTACCCTATCTCAAGTGAGAACGAAACTCCCGAGCTCCACGACCACCAGAGGTGCTACATCGATCGACGTCCCTCTATAAATCATTGGTTCTTGGTCTACAGAGCAAGTGATAAGGAGATAGCATGTGAGCTGCTCAACAGGACTTTGCCTCATCTAGGCGAAGCTACCTCAAATGTTGCACCACCAGTCTTGAGCTCTGGTGAGGTAATTTCCATTAAACTGAGCTTAGACAAATTTTTCTAGGCCTTTTTGAAGGAAAGTTGTATGTCATGTGATTTTGACCAGTAGATCCCTTGCAATCTTCATTGTGAAGGTGTGAGATCATTTTCGTTGTCATCCGAGCTTGGGTGAGCTTGGATCGAGTGAGAGAAGGCAGACGGTGTTCGTCTTCTATCGCTCGGGGGATGATAGATCATACACTGTCCATTTTGCATGATCGAAATGGATGATCATGATTAATCCATTAGATTAATTCAATTATATCTCTTAAGAATTGCGGGTTTAATCTCCGCCGTCCCATCTTAGATCAGACGGTGGGGACAAAACTGCGTCCGCCGCCAGCCATGTCAGTGCTGACTTAGACGCGTTTAAATAACCTATCCTGTGATGCGACGTGGAAAGCACACCACATCAACGCTCTGTGTGGCATTGATGGGATTAGGTTTAATTAAGACTTAATTAATTATTTTAATGCCTGCAACTTTGAAAATTCATAACAAATTGTAGAAAAAACCTAAAAAATACAAATAAATGTTTATTTAAAAGGTAATTCAGAGGGGAATTAATCAAAAATAGTTCTAATTAATTTTGAATAGTAATTAGGACTTAATTAAGTTTCAAATGAAAACTTACTTGGCTTAATTAAGCCTTAATTACTTAGGTAATTAATTCTAAGATTGGGGAATTGATTTAATGGGATGACCTCTACCTCTCATAATTTTCTTGGAATTTATTGCTTAAGTAATTAGGAAATTGATCATTTGAACTATAATTACTCCCTTAATTAATTAAATGATTAATTGGCAGCCAAAACATCCAAATTAATTAATTAAAAACTTATTAATAACTATTCCATAGTGAATGGATAAGGGAATCAAATTAGGACCTCTTTCCTAATCTCCTTCCCAAGTCCATTTTTTTAAAGAGAGTTAATTAATATGGAAATCAAGCAAGGGTTTAATTATTTGATTAATGGCTCAATTAATCAAATTGAAATCAATATCATATCATATAATTAATAAAGAGATTAAAGGTTCCTTTTTATGTGTTTAATAACATAAAAATGCTTAAGAAAATTATGATTAGCCCATAAGTGTGGGAAAATCATAAAGGCACTTAATTAGGTTCTTTAACTTAATTAACCCTTAAGTATGAGCCATTTGCTTTAAGTCCTTTAAGGAGCATTGTAATTTTATTTCTTCACATGTTCATGCCATTTATGGCTCATAATTAGGTGGTTAATCAAATTAAAGTAGCATAGGTAAGGTTGATTAATTTGATTTAATTAAGGATCCAACTTAATTAATTCATAAAATCCACTTAATTACCTTTTTGTAAACCAATTAAGTTCAACAACATGGGAATGCGATTAAAATAAAATAAATTTCTCCTCTTTGAAATTAATCAAAAATCCTACATCATAAAGTGATAATGAACTTTGGCTTTCTTTAAATTAGTTTATGTAAGGTGATTGCCCTTAGGAATTAGTTTAGTTGAATGAACCATGAGTTTATATTTAGTTATTCCTTTCCAATCACTTTAAATGTTGTATGTCATATGGTTTCATGCATTCATGTTTTCAAATCTAAATGAATTAGATGAATTTTTTTTATGTAGGCTTTCATGTGTTGGATTAACTTAATATATGCGTGGATATTATCACGATTAAATCCAAATATATTTTTCCAAAATTTATAAATTGATAATAATATGCAGAGTGATAGTAGTTATGAATACATATAGGATTTGCATGTGTTTATAGCTTAAGCAAGTTAAATGAAGCTCTCTTTCTTATGATTCATATATAGATCTACATAAGTTTGAACAATAATGGGTATATAGTTTGGTCATCCCATAAATACGAGGCTTTAACTAGCCCCATGGTGGTCATTTGATTACCTCACTTTCCTGGTTTAACAACGACACATACTCATTTAGTTTCATTCCTAGACATAGGACTCCTTTGTTGACCTCACTTTTGGAGTGAGCTCTCAACTTCTCCATCTTAGACATAGGACCCCTCTAGACATTAAGAGTTGCTTAGTCTTAAGACACTTCTAGTGATTAGGTGAACACTTAATCTAATCCTAGAGACTTAGAAGAGTTAGCCATAAGAATAGGTTATGCCTTAGGGGTATTAAGAAAACTTGCCTACCCTATTGCTTGAACCAAATCCTTACTTTCTTCTTTTAAATCAACTACAAATTCAAATCAACTTTAAATTCAAATAAAAAAAATCTTTCCTAAGTCACTTTGAATTCATCTTATGGACTTAGCTCAAATCTGATTCTAATCAAATAAAATTCAAAAGTTTTTTTTCTCACAACCCATTTATATCTTTATTTATATTCACATATATAAATGAAATATAAATTCAAATAAAATAAAACTAAATTCAAAACTCAACTCCAAATCCAAAATCCTTCCTAAGCCCTTTTGATTTGATCTTATGGACTTAGCCGAATCCAAATCATCTTCAAATTCAAAAGATTTTCTCACAACCCATTTATATTTTCATTTATATTCACATATATAAATGAAATATAAATTCAAATAACCAAAACTAAATTCAAAACTCAACTCAAAATCCAAAATCTTTCCTAAGCCCTTTTGATTTTATCTTATGGACTTAGCCAAATCTAAATCATCTTTAAATTCAAAAGATTTTTCTCATAACCCATTTATATTCTTATTTATATTCACAAATTTAAATGAAATATAAATTCAAATGACCAAAACCAAATTCAAGACTCAAGCCCAAATCAAACCAAAATCCAACCTATACCCTTCCAAGTCAAATTCTTGAACTTAGCCAAATCATTCTCAAACTAATCCAAACCTTTGGATTCTATCTTCAAATAATCAATCCTTCAATCATAAACCCAAATATAAACATAAACTTCAATCATCAAACCAAAATCAAACTAACCCAAGTCAAACCCATATTCACCCTTTTGACTTGAAATTGCCAAATGAATCAAAAGTTATTTGACTCCAAATCACTTGCAAATGGATTTATATTTCAATCACAAGTCCATATATGAGTTCAACCAAACTTGAATCAAGCCTTGATCAAGCCAATTGACTCACTTAGGCTCACTTGACTCAAAGTGACCTAAAGCACCTTTTTAAGCCAAATTCTAATCCTACCCAAATTGGATTGAACTAAGGCCACCTAAGCCTCACATTGTGAGCAACAATCACCCTAGGATGATCAATCACCATCAATTAAAACCAAGTCAAGTCACCAGTAAGCCCAAATGAAACATAAACTAGCCAAAATCCACCATAGGCCAAATTGATTGAAACCATTTATCTAAACCAGTCATGATCAATGATGAGCTTCATTTTTAAACCTAGCCTAATTGGCCACTTGACCCAAGTTGACCCAAGTTGATCTAAAAAGTCAAAATATGTCAAATCTTGATCTAAGCTAAATTGATTGCAACAAATGAGTAAAATTCATACTAAATCACTTGTTGAACTTGACCAAAGCCTCAATTGGCCTTGTAGAACCAACCTAGCCAAATTGACCATGAACTCAACTTAACCTAAAAGGTCAAATCAACTTGAATTCAAATCAAATCAAAATTGATTGAAACCAAAGCTTGTAATACATTTCAAATGATGAACCAAGCCTAAACCAACCCATGACCTAACCTAATTTGGTCAAATGGGTCAAATTGGTCAACTTGACCCATTTGACCTAAGTGAACTCAAATGAACCAAAATAAAATATAAATCAAATTGAGCCAAACCAATGATACCTATAGGCTACAAATGATCATTTGAACTTGACCTAAGCCAAGGTTTGACCCAATTTGACCAATTGGTCAACTTGAGCCAAGTCATATCAAATAAACTCCAAATTTAGTGAAGATTAGCCCAACCCATTTTTCAATTATTCTAAATATGCCCAAATCAAAATCAAGGCCAAATGACCATTTTACCCCTAGGTCAAAGGGTAACCTATGGCCAATTCCACATGGAATTTAGTCAATTCCTTTTCATGGCCACTTAGCATCTTCCTAATGGATCATTTATACACCAAGGAGGGTGGTACACCTGACCCAATGGGTTTGGGTTAGCCATGACCCAACCCAAGGCCAAACCAACCACTCCACTCAAAATTCTCCACATGGATCACCTCCGACACTCCTTTAACACATGTGCACCTCCACACTTCCACTCCTCTACAAAAACTGAAGCACATGACACTCCTAACAACCAAAATAACCCACTCAATCTCCTCAATTTGATCAAAATGGCAAGCTCACCATCTCATCCAAGTAGGGGAGATATATTCCCCCTCATTTCCACTCAAGCCATCTCTCTTGCATTCGATTGAGCTCAGAGGATCAAAGGTAAGATTCTCAAAGTTTCCCAAGCATTCCTAAGATCATTCCCACTTCTCCTTCTCAGTTTTGCTTAAGCCAAAGATAGGGGAGGCTAAGGGAATTTCCAACTTGCTCATCACTCCACCAAATTCCAATTGCTCATGCAAGCACCATCAAGGAGACAAGCCAAGCTCATCCAAACCATTTCCCAAGCATCCAAGTCACGGGAAGGGAGACCTAGACCAAAGCTGCAAGCCATTGAAGGGAGCTTTGGTCAAGAGATCCACTTCAAATTGAGCCTTCAAACTTTCAACAGGGCTTCATCTCCACTCAACAAAGCTAGCTCCACTATTGGAAGCGCCGGTGATAGCCTCCATCAAGGTATGACTCAAAACTGAGCTTAAGTTGAAAAATCTTTGGTCCTTTGTGAAGGGAATTGTAATCCCATTGAAACTTCACCGTTGGATTTTTCTTCTCTATGCTTCTTGATGGTGTGTGTCGAATCACAGCCTTATCCAAGATCAAGTGAGCTCGGATCAAGCTATGGAGGATGGACGGTCTCCGTCTCCTGTAAGTAAAGGCAGGGATGAATCATGGATCGTCCATCCCTCGTGTTTTGGATGGATCATCCTAATTAATCTGCGTAGATCTATTGATTTAATCCCTTTATAACCACGAGTTTAATCTTGATCGTCTAATCCTTCAATGCGAGTAGTAGACCGCTAACGTGATAGCTGATTTGATAACTTAAATAACTAATCCCGCCATGCGCGCATCACAACGCCAACGGGATTAGTTAATTAATTATGGCTATTTAATTACCCTTTACTCACAGAAACTTCATAAATTCATAATTAAATGTAAAAAATCCAAAAAAATACAAACTCAAGTTTATTTTAAAGATAAGTTAGAGGGGAATCTAATAAAATTATTTCTAATTACTT
This sequence comes from Cymbidium sinense, assembly GCA_021442155.1. Taxonomy (NCBI): domain Eukaryota; kingdom Viridiplantae; phylum Streptophyta; class Magnoliopsida; order Asparagales; family Orchidaceae; genus Cymbidium; species Cymbidium sinense. The sequence goes on along the minus strand of CM038228.1, from coordinate 78,347,152 downwards.
TTGAATAGTGGATTTTCCCTAAGTAAGGTTTAATTAAAAATCTAATAACTTTAATTACTCTAATTACTTGATTAATTAATTCCAAATTTCTCATACATATTTAGGGGGATGACTTCTGCCCCCAACCCCCACCCCCTAATTTTGTTGGAATTTATTAATGAGTTAATTAGAGAAATCAATTAATGAATCCCTAATTATCCCTTAATGAAATTAAGAGCAATTAAGCATGTGAATAGTAGTTTAATCACTTAATTGAGATATTAAATATTGTTTAAGTGAAGAGGAAGTTTATGGAATGGGTTTGGGGTATTTTTCCTAAGATATTCCCTAAACTTCTCTTTCTTCCTAAATCCAAGCATAATTAAGGATTAAACCACTAATGATTTTCCTAATTATCTTAATCAAACTTTCAAAACAAAACTAAATTTAATCATTCTCTTGTTGGGTAGATCCTTAGGTGTTCAAAATCCTAAGGTAAATTTAAGGAAATCATACCCAACTCACATGTGTGGGAAGGTTATGAAAGTACTTAATTAAATCCTTTAGTTGAATTAATCAATAATTGTGAGCAAATTGCATTATGCATCTTTCTTTCTTAGGCAAATTGCTGATTTAAATTCAAAGTGGTTGCATATCGTATGTTGGCTCATAATTGTTAGGTTAATTATGTTAAAGTGGTGTAGGTAAGGGATAATTAATGGACTTAATTCACACCTTAACCTAAACAAAACATAAAATCAACTTAATAGTTCTAAAAATTAAACTAAATCAATTCACACAAAGGGGAAAGGGTTTAGACCAGCAAACTCTTCTCACTTTTCTCTAAATCAAATTAAAATCTAAAAATAAAATAAAAATCTCTTTAAAGAATTTTGATTCACTTAAAATAATCTTATTTCATAGGATTGTCTTTAAGAATTAATTAGGGTGAATGAAGTCATATGCTTACATCACTTTATTTCTTTCCAAGCATACTAAATGTTGTATGCCACATAAAATCATGCATTCATCCCTTTTGAAAAAAATCAAATTAAATGAAGTATTTCCTTTATGTCAAATTGCATGCTTTGGCTAAAGTAAGAATATGAGTGGCTATTATCATTATTAAATAAAAAACCATATTTTAAAAATTCATAAATAAAAAATTATAAATGAAGGTATGCTACTTATAAATACTTATGAGCTTGCATGTGATTATAAGTATAGGATGTGTATTTGGTGTTATTTTCCTTCTTTTCCCTTAACATGGATTTGGATAGGATTTGCAAAGTGTATATTTCATTTGAAAAGAACATAACACTTGCTTAAATTTATTTCTATGCATTTCCATGATAGGACTTTAGAAGGATCTTCACATTTACACATGTAAATTGAATAACCAAATCAAACAAAAATCTTTTGCATGACTCTACATTCATTGGTTTTCTTTTTATACATGCACATGTATTTAAGAAAAGTGGTATATTAATTTGGACAGGGTTGCGAGGCTTTAAGTAGCTCAAATAGGTCTTGTACCTCACACCCCTGGTGTAGAAAATAATGACGTGATACTCACTTATGTCTTCCATACATGTAAATGTGCATTTGATCAATGGATAAAAGAATCCATCTTTTCTACTTAATAAAATCATGCATTCATGAAATATCTAAATTTTCTTAAACAACATCTCTTTGCATTCATCATCAAGGTGTGCTAAGATTTTGCATTACATGTATAGATATGCTTAGGATCATTCATATGCAGGGAATACATATTGGAAAGAAATAAGTTGTTGTGTGTTATGTGATTGTAATTCAACTTAATTAATCCTAAGAGGCCTTTCTTATTAAATAGGTTTATTTAGAGAAAATCTAAACTTAGGGTTAATTAAAACACATAATAAAATATTCACTAAAGAAAAATCATTAATAAATCTACCTTAGAAATGACTTAAGGTAGGGATGAAAGAGAAGTTCTCTTCTCTTTTCTTCTTTTTATAACACTTAGTAATTAAATGTAGGTTCATTCAAACCAAATCAAATCATCAAATAAAAATTGGAAAATAAAATAAATCACTTAAAATGAAACCACCCTCTAAGTTGAACCCTTTCACACTTAGAAAATTCTAACCTTAAAGCCTAGCTAAGACAAGCCACACAAGCCTTAAATGGCACACACACACATTAGGCTAAGTTATCATTTCTAGCTCTATGTTAAGTTGGTGCATGGTTTGATGCTTAATTTTATTTTGTGGTGTAATATTTTATAATTGGATGTTAGTGTAGACCGGATGATAGGACGAGCTTACCAATTATTATCTTGTAGGGATTATGCTTAAGGGCTAAGTAATAAAAAATATAAATGCTTTTGCTTTGCAGGTTTCTTATACCCCTAAGTATGATCAAAATTAGGCCAGGTGGAGTTGGTTACCCATGTGAGGGTGCTAAGTCCAAATTATTCATATAACTTCTTCAGATGTGTGGTGTGTTTAGCTAATTTCTATTTTGTAGGTTTTAGTTAGATTTACTTTTCCTATTTTCATGTAATATTTGTAATTAAGATTTGGAATGAATGTTATGGGGAAGTGGAGGTGAACATTGGTCATAAGACTATGTCTTATGTACCATGTAAAGCCTTTGGAGCAATCACATTCCAACCAAGTCAAAAGGAATAAAGGAAAGAAGCAATTCAAAACATGAAGAAACGAAGAATGAAAAAATGAAGAATGAAGATCCCCATAACATAAATTCCTTCTAAATTATAATTATTCATTTGTAATCCAAGTTGTATAAGGGTAGAGCTCGGCTACCCATATTTCTTTTTTAGATTTGTGTAGTGGAGCCCGACCACAAAGGCCTTTTATTCTTTTGCACTAGCTTTATGAAATTGTTTGATTCTTATTTAGCTTGTGCATTAAGATGACATATTTTTCCTAGTTTCTTCATTGATTGATGAATGGCTTGGTTATGATTAGGCTCTTAGGGAAAAATAAATTTTCTATCCAATTAATCAACTCAAAATTAAAATTAATATCTCATAACCTCACCTAAAGCCTAGGATATAAATCATGATAAAAGATCTAGCAACCCCTTAGCTGGATGTTATATGTTTCACATCATGCATAAAATTATCTTGCTTCACTCTTAGTTATGGAGGGCTTCCACCTGTGCCAGAGAACATGGCTTGACCTTTAAGAGTCACGGTGGAAATACCTCCTTCTTGCTAATTTTGGCCCATAACCAATTTCTCATGCATTAGGCATATGAATCTCAAAGCCTGTGTCAAACTAATTGTCCAAAAATGAAAAGAAATTTAACAAAATTTGGCATTAGATTTAAGTCATTATTCATGCCCTACATGATTTAGTCCCTTAGGGAGTGTATTTAAGGACTTAGTCTTCTTTCTAAATAAATAATACCTTAGTTATCTTGTAAAAGTATATGACTTGCCTACTTATATTTAAAATCGTAGGAGGAGTTAGTTGGCAGCCACCCCTAGGTGGTTGTAAGTTCAACAGTCGAGTGGTTTATCCTCTCTTATGGAGATGAACCATATACCCATTTTTTTCATAGATTTAGGCCATGCTCTTGGCCCTTGCTAAAGCTCCCTAGATTTAGGATCTGAGCTTGTTGTTTCTCTTTGCGGGCTACAAGCGTAAATCCTCACCTCTTAGGCATTTCTATGATATTGTATCATGGAATTGTAACTCCTAGATTTCTAATAAAAATTCAACTCAAACAAATAATTCTTCTTAAATTCAAAAATATAAATCCCAATCATTGGATAGTTTGGGATGTTTGCTAGGTTTCCTAGCATCGTGAACATCCCATACTTATCTTCCTTTAGTTTTGATCATAACTCCCTCCATTTGATCAATCTCATTTGATCTTCCAAAAATAACCAATTGATTGATAGTCCCACTTTCAAAATCTTTGAAGATAATGATCATTTACCTTAATCAAAGTATTATTAAGGAATCTCATTCTTTAGAATGTAATTAACTATGGGGGCTTGCCTATATAGGGTACTTAACGAACCCGATTTAAAATAAACTCTACTTTATTTTTCCATGTAAAGTTGGGGAAGAATATCTGGTATATTTGAAGACCTATCATCCTCAGGAGTCCTTTTTTAGGTGATTAGGTCCATTGTAGGATGATGACTTCTATGTCTGGAGATAGTACATCATTCCTCAATGACACACCTAATCACCCTAATAAGAATATATGTGAATCTACTTGATGTCTAACAAGCGTATTTTTTAGTTTTCATTCATTTTCAAAGATATATGAAGATAAAAAAATTCACCATAATGAAGCTCTCTTTCTTATGATTCATATATTGATCTATGTAAATTTGAACAATAATGGGTATATAGTCTGGACATCCCATAAATACGAGGCTTTAACTAGCCCCATGGAGGTCATTTGATTACCTCACTTCCCTAGTTTAACAACGACACATACTCATTTAGTTTAATAGCTATGTATTTTGGTATTAGAATTTGGATAGAGCTTTAATTCATATGTTCAACTAAAAAAAATATATAATCTTTGCATTGTTTTCATCCTTATAGTTGTGTATACATTCATATGTATTTAAGATAGCAAGTGTTTAATCTGGACATCCTGAGAATATGAGGCTTTAAGTAGCCCTAAGGAGGTCATTTGATTAACTCACTTCCCTGGTTAACAATGACACGTACTTGCTTTCATCTTTTATACATGTGTGTGGGTGCTTAATTAAAAGATGAAGATCCCCTTTTGTTATTAAAGATACATGCATCCATAATCACCTATATGTACATTAGTGCTCTCTTTCCTATGATTCATATGTAAATTTACATAAATATGAATGTTAATAAGTTTATAGTCTGAATATCCTAGGAATACGAGGCTTTAAGTAGCCCCAAGGAGGTCATTTGATTACCTCACTTTCCTGGTTAATAATGACGCATACTTATTTGATTTCATTCTTATGTATCTTTATATAATAATTTGGATAGAGCTTTAATTTACATATAATAAATAATTCAATCAAATGAAATACAAATTCTAAATGTGTACATTCATCATTCAAGTGTGCTACGACATGTTGTATGTATCGATACACTTAGGATTGAATTATATGCATGTTACATGTGATGGAAAGGAATGATTTAATATATTTCATGTGATAGTAATTCAATTATATTAATCCTAAGATGCTTTTCACATTAAATAAGATCATTTAAGAATAACCTAAACTTAAGATTAATATAAATGTGTAATAAGCCATTCACTAAAGAGAATCAAGTCATAAAAAAGTGCTCTAGAAAGTGGCTTAAGACTTAGATGTTAAGTGTAAATCAAATGAAATAAAATAAAACAAAAAATTTAAAATATACAAATCAATTAAACAACTTGAAATGAAATCAACCTTTATGAGAAATTAAACTTTTCCTAATTTAGGAAATCGTAACTCTAATACTTAGTTAAGACACACCACACCAAGCCTTAGCACACACATTAGAACTAAGCCACCAATTGTAGTCCTAAGTTAGGATGGTGTATGTATGGTGTAATATTTTAGACTAGATGTTAGGATGCATTCTTCATAGACTAGATGTTAGGCTGCTCTTAGCTTAATCATATTTTTTGGAGGGGATTGTGCTTAAGGGGATGCTTAAAAATAAATAAAAATGCTCTCTTTGTGGGTTTCTAAAACCCCTAAGCATAATCTAAGTTAAGACAGGTGGGTTTGGTTATCCATGTGCAGGGTACTAAGTCCAAATTATACATATAACTGCTTGGAATTATATGTGTGTTTAGCTAACCTCTATTTCATAGGTGTAGTTAGATTTACTTTTTTTTTCTATATAAATGTAATTTAGTAATAGGAATTATGATTAATGCTATGGGGGATTAGGATGAGCAGTGGCTAGAAGGTTTTTTCCTAGAGTGCTCTGTGATGTCTTTGAAGCATACACATCCAAATCAAAGAAGGATCCAATCAAACTAAGGAAGGAAGATAAAGAGACATGAAGAATGAAGACCCCCATAGTATGTATTCATTCTAATTATAATTATTCTTTCATATTCTAGGTTGTATAAGGGGAGTTCACCTACATCATTTTTAGTTGTGCCCAAAACCGCACTATTTTTTTATGTTAGTTTATAAAATTGGTTGATGTTATGTTTAAACTATGCATTATGATTTCATATTCTTCTTAGGTTCTTAATGTTTGATGCTTTAATGTGTGGTCTGGATGCGGTAGGCTCTCAGGATAAAAATAATTTTTCCACCCAACTAATTACTTATAACTAAATTTAAATATCTCATGACCTAAGCATAAAGCCTAGGCTATAATCAAGATAATTAAAAGATTTAGTAACCCCTTAGCTAAATATTATATGTATCACACCATGCGTGCATCTTCTACCACTCATGCTAAAAATGAGGGCCTCCGTCCTTACATAATAGAGATTGCTTGACCCATGAGAGCAACCCCTTGATGATGGAGCTTCACCCTCTTTCTTTTTTAATTTAGTCAATAATCTATTTCATCATGTATTTAGGCATAAAGAAAACCTAAAGCCCTTTGTCTAGAATATCATGTCAAATTGAAATAAAATTTGAAAAGATTTTGGACTTATAGATTAAGTCATATGCTCGTACCACTCAAGCTCTAGTCTCTTAAGGAGTGAGTTTAGAACTTTAGTCTCTTTCCAATTAAATAGCTACCCTCCCTAGCTTATAATTCATAAGACTGGACTTCATAGTTTTGAATCATAGGAGGCGTTAGCTGGTGGCCACTCCAAGTGATTGCAAGTCCAGAAGTCGGATGGTTCATCCTCTCTTATGGAGGTGAAACCTTATGTCCACTTGTCGCTTGGATTTAGGTCATGCTTTAGCCTATGCTAAAGCTCACTAAATTTAGAATTCGAGGTAGCTATTTCCTTCAAGCTACAAGCATAAATCCTCACCTCTTAAGAGTTTTCACAACCTTGTGTTGGTGGAATATAAGCCCTAACAATCTAATAAAGTTCAACTCAAATGGATAAAATCTCTTCACTTTCAAATATATAAAGCCCAATGATAGGATAGATTGGAATGCTCACTAGACCTCCTAATATCATGAGCATTTCCTACTTCCTTCTTTTGGATTCCAAAATAAGTCTTCTCCTTGAACTTTCCCAATTGATTTTTCAAACATATCCAATCCTTTTATAGTCTAATCTTGAAATCTTTGGAAATGATAATTATCTACTTTAATTGAGAGTATTCTATGGGAATTCCATTCTATATGATGTAATTAACTATAGAGGCTTGACTCCATAGGGAACTTTAGAACCTGGTTTAATATAAACCCTGCTTTATTCATCCATATAAAATAAGGAAAAAATCTCTAGTAAATTCAAAGACTCAACATGTCTTAAGACTCCTTATTAGGTGATTAGGTCCATTGAATGGTGGTGTTTCTATCTTTCAAATAGTACATCATATCTCAATGTCGACCACTTTAATAAGTACCCCCCTACGATCTGTGTGGTGTTCCCCACATCCAAAAATAAACACCACAACCTCCAGGTAGTTACTATCCATGTACTCTTATCGATAAGCTCAACAAGCCATATTCATTCAAGAGGGAGATAGTTAGGAAAATCTTTAAGAATCTTCTTAAGAAATTTGATTTGCAGCTACCCGGGCCTAGAAATTGGAGGAAGTGGGCAGAAGTAATGATCCTTACTTCTACCCCTATAACTTTATGTTATGCCTTATCTTAGAGGATTGCATCACTTTCAAAGTTTGGCTTGAATGTAATTACAAGTCAGGAGCCATAGTGATCCCAAAAGAATACCTAATGGAACAACTCTCTGGTTCCTTTAAGGTAATCTCTAGGGAACCCTTCGATACTTTGAAGAGAAAATAAGGTTAGGATATCTCCCCATCCCGTACCTCTAAAAAGATTATCTCTAAAATCAAGAGACTTTCTCTGTAGGTGCCTGACTCAGCTCAAACCTCCAACACCATGGAAAGTCTACCAGTTTTGAAGGTCAACTCTAAGTAGGTGGATGCCAAGTAGCAGCAGCTACCAAATTCTTGGGATAGTCCAATAGCACAACCACCATCGAAGTCTAACATCTTTTCTTCTACCATTATAGCTACAGCTTCTACTAGTAAAGCCAGAGACTGCATTCCATTCCATCCACAGTTTGTTACTTCTTTTGAGCATGTGAATGGAATGTCTCGATCTCCACCAGGATGAGGAAGAGGCAAGTCTAGAGGGAGTTTGGGTGGTGGTAAACCTCCATACATACCACCTACCTAGAGATTTGCTCTAGCATTCAAGAGTGCGCATGCCATCTACATAGACTTAGAATCTTGCTCTGAGAATGGTCATATGTAGTAAGCATACTAGCTGCCTCTATACATTAGCATACCCCATTGGAGGTGACACTAGAGCCTGACAATGATGAAGACTGGGTCCCTAAGCAAAGCATGAGTGTATCTGAACCTTTTTTATATGAAACAACTAGACATTATGAGGGTTTGAAAGTTAATGAAGTTGAGGGTTTGGTAGTTAATGAAGCTCAGAAGAAATTCAAATGCTAAGCTTCAGAGGTTTTATCCAAGAGTAGCATCCTCAAGCTAAGAAGTTGATGTAGAGCTTGAGGATGGTTCATTCAAAGAATTAATATAATTTCTTTTTGATTAGTATTCATCTTATATTTTGAATTTAGCAAAGAAAGGTTTGATTCCATATGCATGGTTTAAACACAAGTCAAAGTACTTCAAAAAGCTATGGAACAACCAATGCAAGAATTCTCAATCAAGATAAGGACTAGGCTTCAACCCAATAGACCTAATTGATGATGATGATTATTGCTTAATCATCACCAATTATTTAGAACCTTGTAAGTTTTTCTTTAACCACATTACCCCATATGAGGAGGTGTGTTTTGAAATTTTAGATTTGAAATTTTAGATGACGTAGATGATCTTTAAGTCAAAGATGCTCCCCAAAAATGTGAATAAGAAATCAGATCAACCATTGACGAACTCAAAGAAATCAACTTGGTATTGAAGATAATACATGTCCATCATTCCCCTTGGATGAATCTGAAACTAATGACCTAGTGAGGATACTCTCAGAGTTTAAGGATTACTTTGCATGGAGCTATAAAGAGATGCTCATATTAGCTCCCAAGGTTGCAGTTCATAAAATAGCAATCCGACATTAACTCAATCAAATAAGCTCTTCAATGCATGCAATGGAAAATTGAACAACAAGTCATTTTAGAAGTCAAGAGATTGATTGATGATGGCTTCATCCGAGAAGAAAAATACCCCACCTGGTTGGCCAATATCATCCAAGTTAAAAAGAAAAATGTTAAAATTTGCATAAAGCATGTCCAAAAGAGAATTCTCACTACCAATACAAGAACTGATGGTGAACATTGCCTCTTCTCATTCATGGATGATTCATCTGGATATAACTAAATCAAGATGGCACCCGAAGATAAAAAGAACAATGTATTTAGAACTCTGATCAGAATTTATTGCTACCAGGTCATATCTTACGGTCTTAAAAATGATGACACCATATATTAGCGGCCCATGACCCAGATCTTCGATGAACTCATTCACCATAAAGTTGAGTGCTATGTTGATGATCTTGTGGTTAAAAACAAAGAAAAGAAAGACCATTTATTTATCTTGAGAGTAGTTTTCGAGCGGTTGAGGAAATAAAACCTTAAAATGAACTCTCTAGAGTGTGCATTTGAGATAACTTCAGGGAAATTTTAGGGGTTCATTGTTTGACACTGCTAGATTAAGATCGACCCTAAGAATATTAAAGTGATATTAGAAATTCTGCCCCCTAAAAGTCTAACCCAACTAAGATCATTCTAAGGGAGGTTGGTGTATCTAAGATGCTTCATATCCAACTTATTTGGCAGATGTCAACCATTCTCAACACTAGTCCAGAAGGATGCTAAGTTCAAGTGGGATGACAAGTGTCAACATGAGTTTGAAAGCATCAAGTAGTAGCTCATTATGCCATAAATTTTTGCCGCTCCCATCCCAGGCGAGCCTCTTATACATTACTGCGTTAAATGATTCCCTCGACACTTTGTTGGCCCTAGCCAATGATGAATGGAAAGAGAATACACTTTACTATCTTAGTCGATGTTTAATACTTGCTGAGGCAAACTATCCACCCATTGAGAAGCATTGCTTAACTCTAATCTTTGTAGCCCAAAAGTTACAATATTATATGCTTTCTCATAAAGTAAACTGATTTTCAAAATCTATCCACTGTAATATCTAATGACACTATCTGGGCGGATGGCATGATGGTCCATGATTTTATCATAGTTTGGTAGCACATTCATACCCTTCATGCATTGGAAGGACAAACACTCATTGATTTTCTGGCAATGCACTCTCTTCTTACAGATTCCCCTCTTAATGATGATCTTTCTAATGAACATATCATGAGTCTAGGGGATACAAATGTCCATCAACAGAAAATGTATTTTGATGGTGTGGGTTCCTCTCAAAGAGGAGTAGAACCACAATCTACCTCTCAGGTAAGGTAGGGGTAGGAATAGTCCTCTTAACACCAAACCATAGTATGAAGAGATCTCATACCATCTATCCAAACCTTGTACCAATAACAAAGCTGAATATGAGGCTCTGATTATCATTCTAGAGTTAGCCATCTATTTGGGTATCCAAGATATCAATATATTTGGGGATTTGCAGCTAGTGATCAACTAAATTGTCAGGTCCTACAAGGTACTTAAGCCCAAGCCCCATCATTACCACGAGTATACCATGGAGTTGGTAGCCTAGATCCTAGAAATCATAATTTATAAGATCCATCAGAGAGAAAATGCCATATCGGATGCCTTAGTTAAACTCCCCAAAGAGTTGGCATGTACGAAAGATGAGTCAATATTACTAGAGGTTTGCAACTGCCAATCCCTCCCTCTTATTGATATTGAACTCATCGACAAGTATCCTCATTAAGGGGAGGTTTTCGTTCTTCAAAAATATAAGGAGTTAGATTGGATGTAATCATTCATTGGCTACCTAAATTAAGACAAACTACCTATTTACCTCACTTTTGGAGTGAGCTTTCAACTTCACCATCTTAGACATTGGACTCTATAAACACTAAGAGTTCCTTAGTCTTAAGACACTTTTAGTGATTAGGTGAACATTTAACCTAACCCTAGAGATGTAGAAGAGTTAGTCATAGGAATAGGTTGTGCCTTAGGGATTTAGGAAGACTTGCCTACCCTATAGCTTGAACTCAATCCTTGCTTCCTTCTTTCAAACCAAACCTCAAATTCAAATTCCAAATTCCAAACCATGAATCAATTCCAAATCAATTGATTGAAACCCATGATTAATTCCAATTCTGAAACCTTCCTATGCCTTGTGAATCACATCCATAAGCTTAGCCAAACCCTTCAAATCAACCTAAAGCTAAGTGATTTCTTTATAAATCACTTATTCCATCATTTGTAGTCACAACTATAAATGAAATTGGCATCCAAATAATCCAAATCAAAAGGATATAAATCAAAGTAAATCAAAACCCCTTTTTCAAACTTTTTGACCTACTTTAGCCAAATTCATAATCAAAGCACTCCAAACTCAAATGATTTTCTCATAACCCATCTATATCTTCATTTATATTCATTAATATAAATGAATTATAAATTCAAATAACCAAAACTAAATCCAAAATTATACCAAAATTCAACTTATATCCTTTAAGCTAATTTCTTAGATTTTGTCAAATCATTCTCAAATCAATCCAAATCCTTGGATTTTCTCATCAACAATCACCCTCCAAATCACACCAAAAAAAAACACCATAGATTTTTCTGGCGACTCTGTTGGGGAGTGTTCCTCTTTCCATCTTTAGTAAATGATCGATGTCTCCAAGTATCGATAGTGGATTTGTATTTCATATGAGTCCGAGACTGTCCTTCATTTTCGTTGGAACTTAGCTCATTTCATTCTTAAGCTAAGCTAGCTAACATCCTTTAGGTTTTAGGACCTCACTCCATGTAGGTCTAAAAACCTTTGTTGGGTTCCCCTAATAGGTGAAAATAAAATTTAACCAAAAGAGATGACTAAAGACCTTTTTGAACCTCCTTACCATCTCTATGGTAAGGTAAGGTTCATTCCACAAAAGAGAAGAAAATTCCTTTATAAAAATATCACTTTTCAAAAGCACTTTCCCAAAGTTCACATAATAAAATACTTGCACAAAAATTTTCCCAAGATATATATAATTCAACCCCATATAATAATCATCAGGATTGTTACATGTAGGTTCTTTTCAAAGCCAAAATTAAAAATCATCTTTCAAAAAGTACATATTTAAAAGATGAACATCTTCATTCAACATACCCAAATTTATTGAATGAAGGTTTCATTTCTAAATAAAATCATTTCATAAAATTGAAACCCCACTCAATATATCTCATATATGTTGAAGTTGGAGTTTCTTCCTTTTCAGAAGCACATATTTGAAAATGAGAATCCTCATTCAATATACCTAAATTTATTGAATGAAGATCTCATTTCCTACCCAATATATTCCATATATATATTAGAGTTGGAGTTTCTTTCCTTTTTCAAAAAGCACAAATCTAAAAATAAGCCTCTTCATTCAATATATGCAAATTTATTGAATGAAGGTTTCATTTTCAAATAAAACCACACCATTTGAAACTCCACTCAACACATTCCACATGTGTTAAGTTGGAATTTTCTTCTTTTCAAAAAAGCAATAATCACACACAAAAATTTCATCTTTGAAAAATAAAATATGATTGACTTCCATTTTACATACCCAAATATGTTAAATGGAAATCTCCTTTGCAAAAAAAAAAAATCATGAAAAATCAAAATATATTGGAATTTCATTTAACATACCTCAATTTTGTCAAATGAGAGTTTCATTTTTCAAAAGAAAATTGGATTCTATTTAACACACCATATTTATTTAACGGGAATCCCACCTTCCAAAAATAACACAAATTCAAAATAAAAATCAAACACATTTGGGCTTTATTTAGCATACACAAATTTGCTAAGTAAAGACCCCGTTTTCAAAATCAAATACAACTGGGCTTTATTTAGCATACACAAATTTACTAAGTAAAGACCCAATTTTCAAAATCAAAATAAAAATCAAACACATTTGGGCTTTATTTAGCATACACAAATTTGCTTAGTAAAAATCTCATTTTCAAAATCAAACACATTTGGGCTTTATTTAGCATATACAAATTTGCTTAGTACAGATCTCATTTTCAAAATCAAACATATTTGGGCCTGATTTAACATACACAAATTTTCTATGTAAAGATTTCATTTGTAAATTCACACATGATATACATCATGGACAAACAAGCCAAAAAAAAAATTATTTTCAAATATCTCATTTAGCATACTCAAATTTGCTAAATGAGTAATCCCAAAATCAAATCTAAAATAAAATTAATTGACCCTCTATTTAAAATACTCAAATTTGTTAAATAAAGGGTCCCCAAACATAAAATTAAATTCAAATATGAACAAATGGAAGCATCAAAAGTCTCTCCAAAATATTTGAACCTATTCAACATACACAAATTTGTTGAATGTGGATTCTAAACTCAAATGAACTCAAAATCTCTCCTCCAAGTTATTCAAAATCTCTCCTAAATTCAATGAGGCCCACTTAACATATTCAAATTGTTGAGTATGGGTTCAAACTCTAAATCAAATTTAAAAAGTGAGCAGAATACTAAGGCAGAAAATATGATTTGAGTTTATTTTCAACAATTGCAGAGTTCCAGTTCAATTTTAGCTCAGTCTAGTCAGCTTTTCTCAGTACAATACATTATAGATGGATTCCTTGAAGCATGTGTTCACCTTCCCCTTCAGGATGGATTTGGCCTTGGATTGGGCCATCCCCAAAACTGATTTTGCTCATTTAATATATTTTGGTTGAGGATTTGAGGGAGCTAGGATTACTTGTGAAGGAGAAATCCTCACCACTGTCAGCAAATATGTGGTGGCTGGGCAGAAACCAATCATCCATATTAATATGCCCTCGAATTCTAAATTTCCTCAAAGAGGAAGGGTAGAGGTTCGCAGTGCAGTTGGCTCACACACTCAGTTGTTTGCATCACTACTCTAGTATGGGCTAGTACCCACTCATTGGCTTCCTCTAAGGGGAAGGCTACCCTGGTTTCAATGATATTGTCCCCTACCTTCGAGGTAGTGTCTAGCTCTCGTATTGCTCCACCTAGCCGAACTCGCAGCGTAATAGAAGCCTCAAGATCAAGCAGCTCCACAGCATTGCCAAGAGATAGAGACATTATCTCACATTGTAGAAGAGGGATCACCCAAGGCAGTTTCTCCTTTGCTTACTCAAAATAAGTTCCATCCCCTTTCCGGTTCGGATGGAGAGGAAGATGTCAGGAGAATTACATTATTACCTCCACCTCTGGTTCATTATGAGACACCTATTAGAGATAGGAGAAGGTCATATTCTAGCCTCAGGATAGTCTTATGTCAAGTTGGCAGGGCTTATGGATAGTCAGAGTCTAGTGCTTAATTTGATTTACGATCGCGGTTATTCCATAGGTGTAGAGCGATCCATGAGAGAGGTCCGAATCGTTTACATTTACTAGCAAAGAGAGGCAAAGATATGTCAGGCAGTTAGCAGCCTCCACCCTCATAGATTTCCTAATTGGCGTGCTACCCATGTCAGTCACACCGATAGTATTGTGTTGACTGGTACCACCCATCATATGAGGAGAGCCCCCATACAGAGGTAGTCGATGTTGTCTCCACCACACCCCCACCCCTCATCATACCAGGTTCCATCTTGCTCCACCCAAATCCATGAGAGCAGCATCAGGAGAGAAGAAAGCCCCACTGGTGATTTGGCTACGCCAAGAAATCCCTCTTCATCTACTCCACTGACTGAGGTGAGGGTGAGCTCTCCTGCTCGACCTCCTACTTCAATTATGGTGAAGAGGGAGTGGCGCAACATCATAGTCATACCACCACTACGTCCTGGGGGCAGCATACCACCCATAGTAGTTGATAGTTAATAGTCATGAGCATCTCTCTTCCAGTGAGCGTCACTGGTTAACACTCCAGTAGTAGGGGAAGTCAGGTGTATCTCCATTCATGAGCGTGATCCCACCACCTATCAACCATGAGCATTTGTGCTGCATAGTTAGATCGCTCCTTGGATGATATCTTGGCATAATATTTTACTGAAAGAAAGAAATCCTAGGGTATGATTGGTCTGACCTCGAAGAGGAGAAGGTTAGCTTTGATCCCAATGAAGATGATTTATTAGAAGACTTGACAGAGGTACATATGGCTGATACTAGAGGTTATCTCCTTCAGGATTACCAGAGTTCAAAAGGTGTTGCAGCCGAACATGATGATGCAATTTATTCAACCCAACACCTCCTTCAACAACTCAAGCAGAAAGATGAGAAAATTTATAGGATGGGAAAGAGAGTTGAAGATTTTTTATCTGTAATTCTAGCACTTCAGAATCAAGCTCGGCAGTACACCCTACCATTATGGAGGCTGGTCAGCCTGAGTTATTACATGTCCTGGATCAACCCAAGAGTTCACCTCTAGTAGAGCAGGGCAGTACTAGCCTGTATAGGAAGGTAGTGGATAGTACCTCCATACAAGAAAAAGACATAAAACTCATAGTTGAATAACAAGTGAAGGAAGCGCTGGCACAAGCTCGATGTGGTTCATCAGTTCTAAAGGGTAGACCATACCTAGAAGAATTTGATGCTATCCAATATCCTAAGGGTTTTGTGCCTCCTTCTTTCAAAAGTTTTGATGGCAGCGGTAAACCTCACCAGCATATAGCATACTTCAGGGCCAACTGTTACAATGCTTGTGGCAATGATGTATTATTGTTTCATCTCTTTGTCAGTAGTTTAGCAGCATACATTTTGATTTGTATGCTGAACTTCCTAATGATTGAGTCAAGACTTTTGTAGAGTTGGAACAACTCTTTGTTAAGAGGTTTACTGGAGCTCAACAATGGGTAACTGTGGGCGATCTTGTTATAGCTCAACAATACCCTAGTGAGTCCTTCGTTGATTACATTCTTAGATGGTATAAGTTAAGCATGAAATGCTAACCAAAACAACTTGATATTGAAATTCTATTAAAGAATATTCATGGCCCGGTCACCTTCATGCTTAAAGGTTTCACCATTAAGATATTTAAGAAGTTAGTCAATAAGGCGGCTAGTCTATAAGGTGATGCCAAATAGTTGCCTTTTAAAGATCAATCATCAAAGCCAAAGCCGCAGAAAGCCTATGAAAAGAAGCCAAGGGCAGTCGTAGCATTAGATAAGAGGAAGCAACCGACCAAAGATTAGTATGAGAGACCTCAACCTCAACAGCCTTCACTTCCACCTCCTTTACCACTGCCTCAACCATCTTGTTGACCACTGCAGTAGCCTCCACGGCCTTCACCGCCTCCTCCTTAGCCATACTCTCAGCAAAGGTATATATACCCTCCCTTAGGTAGCTACTATCCACCTACTCTTTTGGATAAATTAAACAAATCTTATTCATTTAAGAGGGAGGTAGTCAAAAAAAAATCTTTAAGAACCTCTTAAAGAAACCTAATTTTCAGCTACCCGAGCCTAGGAAGCCGGAGGAAGTGGGCAAGAGTAAAGATCCTAACTTTTTTCCCCTACCACCACATGCTAGGCCATGTTTTGGAGGATTGCTTTACATTTAAAGACTGGGTTGAGCATAGCTACTAGTCAGGCACTTTAGTTATCCATAAGGAATATCTAGTAGAACAACCATCCAGTTCTGTTAGGTAATCCTTGGGGATACATGTGATCCTCTCAAAATAAAAGAAGGTGGGATATTTCCTTGGGATATCTCCTTATCCTGAATCTCTAAAAAGATCATTTCTAAAATCAAGAAACTTTCCTTATAGGTGTCTGAGACAGCTCGAACCTCCAACATCAAGTAAGGTTCACAAGTTGCCAAAGAAAACTTAAGGAAAGTAAGAGCTCAACAGCAGTAGTAGGAGCCCATACTTGCCCAAGATAGCCAAGTAGCACAACCACTGACCAAGTCCAGCCTCCATTCCACCATTGCAGTTACTACTTCAATCGACATTCCTACTTCAGCTAGTTCTTCTTCTAGTAGATATCTTGTATCAACGGATGAGATAATTAGATCCCTCACCCCACTTACTTCACTAGATTTATACCATGTACCTCCTTTTAAATCCAAATCAAGGAAGAAAGCTAGTTTGAATTACATCTATGTCACTTCTGATGTGTTATCTGATTCCACTCCTTTAGAAAGCTCTTCAAGTCTTAATAATTATAGCAACTCCGATCATCCTCTTTCTAATTTAGAGATGGACTTTGCTTTTCTAAATAATACAAGTTCACCTCTTGAGATTGACTTGGAATCATCTAATTCCAATTATTCTATAGGAGAAGCTGTAGGTGAACCTGATGAGTAGGTAGAACTTTCCATTAAACCATCTCTTAAGTCACTAAAGTTAACCTTCGTAGTGGCAAAGTTCTACCTCCTAGGATAGCACCTCAGGATAAGGGTAAGCAAGTCATTGGTTCTAGTGATCAAGAAGACCCTCCACAGAATGCTCCACCTATGGATATGCTTGTGGAGAATTGGCCCAGAGTTGACTACAATGTCCTCACTCGCCTAAGAAAGTTGCCAGCTAAACTAAGCATATATGATGCCCTTGTCTTGTCCAAATAGATGAGAGATTTAATAATCAAGACCCTTCTTGATCCAAAAATATGCTTAGCTCAGGATCACACAGAGAGGAGGCACATTAAGAAGAAAGGGAGTCACATTCACCAATGAAGACCTCCTTTTGGGGGATATGAAACACAATCATCCCCTCTACATCACAGTGGATATGGACAGATTCATACTTTCTATGGTGTTGGTTGATCTAGGAGCATCATTGAACATTATGAGCCTAAAAACCCTTGCCTATTTGAAGATTGACATCTCCAAACTCTGAGGAGATTGGATGATGTTGAGAGGATTCAATGAGCAGGCGAGGGCTTTAGGCTCCATAGTGTTACCTTTGGAAGACTGAAGCCAAGTTCTATATAATTGATTTAAATACATCATTCATTATTTTTCTCGGTAGGCCTTGGATACACTAGACCAAGATGATTTCGTCCTCTCTTTATCAATCCATCAAGTTTCAAAAAGATGGAATCGAATACTGTGTCAAAGGAGATGAAAAACCATTCTCAATTAGAGAGGTTGAGATATATGAGGATGTGACCTACTATCTTTCTTAAGATCAAAATGCCTATTATCATGAACTTGGACAACATTTGAATACAAAAGAAAAAAAAAAGAAGAAAAAGAGAAAGGAAAAAAAAGAAAAGAAAAAGGAAAGCACAAATGAGCGAGAATGGGACACCATAGAAGAGGTAGAGTCGCATGTTACATTACACCCACAGTTCATTCCACCATACGAACATATGAGAAGGATGACTCGACCTCCACCAAGCAGAGGTAGAGGTACATATAGAGGTCATTCCAGAGGTGGAAGAACCCCTAGTTGGTAGCCAACCAACAAGGGATATGTTTCAATTCACAGGAGTACTCCTGGTATTCACATAAACTTACAATCTAGCTCGGAAGATGAGTCTCATGTGATTACACCAGCCAACCCCTCTCAGCGAGTCTCATTGGAGGTGACATTCGAACCAAAGAGTGATGAAGATCAGGCCTCTAAGAAAAGCGTAAATGCATTCGAATTAGGGTTATGTAAAACCATTATGTAGCTGTTGGGAACCTTAGCTCTAACCCCACTTTCTTCTTAAAAAGTTGAGGATTTGGTAGTTAAGGAATCCCCTTGATCTTCCATGGATGTCAAGCCAAAGAGATTATAGTTGGGATCATCATCCTCAAGTTTAGAAGCAGATGTAAAACTTGGGGATGATTCATATAAAGATTTAATGGAATTACCTTGTGATTGATACTCACCTTGTGTTCATAATCAAATCAATATAAATCAAATTAATCATCATGACTACTCTTGAGTTGAAGTAAGACCCTCAATGGTGCTCACTTAGTAGTTGCCTTTGGTAGGGTTCCATTTATTGTGCCATCGACAGATCACCCCGATGACTTTTCCCTCCTTTGGAAGATATAAGTTTGCTATGCCTTCTTCCTAAGGCAACCCCTTAGGTTGGATAGTCCTACCTTATGGCAGGTAGACTATCCTTTGGACTTATAAATCTAAGACAGGCCAAAGCCCCCGTGGCTCCTTCTTAGTATAGTCCATCGCACACCAATAGGGCCCATAATAAAATAAATTCAAAACCAACCTCCCCAGTGGAGTCAAATTAACCATATCAAATAAACAAAATTTCTCCCCATTAAGGCGCAAATCAAATTAACCTCCCTAGTGGAGCTTAGATCTAAATCAAATAAATTTAACTGAGTGTATATCCTCGACAGATATGCCCTCAATCTAGAACCCTTCTCCCTAGTAGAGCCATAATAAATTAAACCAAACTCCCTAGTGAAGTCTAATCAAACAAATCAAAGAAATCTAATCAAATTCTTATCCCAATGGATACACCCCCAAATAAATTGTACTCATAATCAAACTCAGATCCATATCCCTCAGTGGATAACTCGAACCTGCTTCCTAAGTGGAAGGTTCATGTACTTAACGCCTAACGGATTCCTTCTTGCTCTCTTATTCCCTTGGCATAAAGAGAGCTGCATTACACTAAGATCGTGATTCTATCTACCATTCAGGTATATGTATAGATCACTTCCATTATTTGTTGCATATATGATGCCCTTGTCTTGTCCAAATAGATGAGAGATTTAATAATCAAGACCCTTCTTGATCCAAAAATATTCTTAGCTCAGCTGATCACTGTTGGAGAGGAGGCACATTATTTAAGAGAAGCCTAGGGAGTCACATTCACCAATGAAGACCTTCTTTTGGGGGATATGAAACACAATCATCCCCTCTACATCACAGTGGATATGGACAGATTCATACTTTCTATGGTGTTGGTTGATCTAGGAGCATCATTGAACATTATGAGCCTGAAAACCCTTGCCTATTTGAAGATTGACATCTCCAAACTCTGAGGAGATTGGATGATGTTGAGAGGATTCAATGAACAGGGCAAGAGGGCTTTAGGCTCCATAGTGTTACCTTTGGAAATATGCGATTGGAAGACTGAAGCCAAGTTTTATATAATTGATTTAAATACATCATTCATTATTTTTCTTGGTAGGCCTTGGATACACTAGAATAAGATGATTTTGTCCTCTCTTCATCAGTCCATCAAGTTTCAAAAAGATGGAATCGAATACTGTGTCAAAGGAGATGAAAAACCATTCTCAATTAGAGAGGTTGAGATATATGAGGATGTGACCTACTATCTTTCTTAAGATCAAAATGCCTATTATCATGAACTTGGACAACATTTGAATACAAAAGGAATAAAAAGAAGAAAAAGAGAAAGGAAAAAAAAGAAAAGAAAAAGGAAAGCACAAATGAGCGAGAATGGGATGCCATAGAAGAGGTAGAGTCGCATGTTACATTCCATCCACAGTTCATTCCACCATACGAACATATGAGAAGGATGACTCGACCTCCACCAAGCAGAGGTAGAGGTACATATAGAGGTCATTCCAGAGGTGGAAGAACTCCTAGTTGGCAGCCAACCAACAAGGGATATGTTTCAATTCACAAGAGTACTCCTGGTATTCATATAAACTTACAATCTTCTAAGACGAAGTCTCATGTGATTAAAACCCCAACCCTCTTAGTCTCATTGGAGGTGACAAACCAAAGAGTGATGAAGATCTAAGAAAAGCATAAATGCATTCGAATTAGGGTTATGTAAAACCATTATGCAGCAGTTGGGAACCTTAGCTCTAACCCCCACTTTCTTCTTAAAAAGTTGAGGATTTGGTAGTTAAGGAATCCCCTTGATCTTCCATGGATGTCAAGCCAAAGAGATTATAGTTGGGATCATCATCCTCAAGTTTAGAAGCAGATGTAAAACTTGGGGATGATTCATATAAAGATTTAATGGAATTACCTTGTGATTGATACTCGCCTTGTGTTCATAATCTTGAAAAGAAAGGTTTGATTCCTTACACATGGTCCAGGCCTAGGATTACTTCAAGAAGTTGTGGGGCAAACAAAGTCACAATCAAGCTCAGGACTAGGATTCAGTACAGTGGGTCCATTCAACGATGATGGTTACTGCTTAGTTGCCACCAATCATCTGGAGTCTGATAAGATCTTCTCATACCACACTAACTCTCTTGAGAAGGTGTGTTTAAAACTTCAGATAATCCTGATGATCTTCAAATCAAAGATGCACTTCCGAATTTGAAGAAAGAATCAATTCAACCATTGACATGCTTAAAGAAATCAACCTCGGGATAGAAGAAGAACCATAACCCACATACATCGTTCTGTGAATGATGAAGATGAAATGACTTAGGGCTATTGACTGAGTTTAAGGACTACTTTGCATGGAACTATGAAGAGATGTCTGGATTATCTCTTGATGTGGTAGTCCACAAACTACTAATAGCCCCTAACACTATCTCAATCAAGCAAGCTCCTAGATGCATGCAATTAAAAATTGAACAATAGGCAATTTCTAAGTCAAGAAATTAATCAATGCTGGCTTTATCAGGGAAGAAAAATATCATGCCTGGTTAGCTAGTGTCATCCCAATTAAGAAGATGAATCACCAAATTTGCATATATGTCGATTTCAGAGACTTAAATAAGGCATGTCCTAAGGATGAATTTCCACTTCCTATACTAGAGTTAATGGTGGACATTGCCTCATCTCATGCAATTTTCTCCTTCTTGGATGGGTCATTTGGCTATAACCAAATTAAGATGGCCCCTGAGGATGTGAGGAATACTGCTTTGCAAACCCTGATCAGAATCTATTATTATAAGGTCATACCCTTCGGCTTTAAAAATGCCGGTGCTACTTACCAGTGAGCCATGACTTAGATTTTCGATGAACTCATTCATCATCAAGTAGAATGCTACGTCGATGATCTAGTTATCAAGAGTAAAGAAAAGGGAGACCATCTCTTTGACTTGAGAGTAGTTTTCAAACGGTTAAGACAATTCAATCTCAAAATGAACCCCCTGAAATGTGCATTCCGAGTAGCTTCAGGAAAGTTCATTGGGTTTTTTGTTCGACATTGGGAATAGAGATAGACTCAAAAAAGATCAAAGTTATCTTAGAACTAACACCCTCTAAAAGTCTAACTCAACTTAGATCATTCCAAGAGAAATTGGCATATCTAAGGTGCTTTATCTCCAATCTATCGGGGAGATGCAAGCCATTTTCAGCACTTGTGAAAAAGGATGCTAAGTTGAAGTGGGATGACAAGTTCTAGCATGCTTTTGAAGACATAAAATAGTATTTGGTGAAGCCGCCAGTTCTAGCAGCCCTTATTCCGAGCAAGCCACTTATCCTCTACACTGCTATATTAGATGACTCTCTTGGCACTTTGTTGGCCCAAACAAATGATGAAGGGAAGGAGAATGCTCTCTACTACCTTAGCCATGATCTGATCCTAGCTAAAGCAAACTATTGACCTATTGAGAAACATTGCCCATCTCTCATCTTCCCATCACAAAAGCTATTGTATTACATGCTTTCTCATAAGGTGAACTTGATTTCAAGAATCAATCTACTGTAGTATCTCATGACATGACCAATGTTATCTAGATGGTTGGCACATTGGTCCATGATTCTCTCATAGTTTGATATTACATTCGTACCCTTCCGTGTAGTGAAATGATAGACACTACCAGATTTCTTAGTAGCACACCCACTTCTTGCTAATTCCCCGCTTAGTGATGACCTCCCGATGAGAAAATCATGAACTCAGGGGACACTAGCATTTGTCATTGGGTTATGAATAGTAGCAGAGATGTATTTTGATGGTGTGGCTTCCTTTCAAAAAGGAGAAGAACTACGATCTACTCTTCTATAAAGGGTTATGAATAGTTCTCTTAACTCCAGATCATGATGTGATGAGATTCTCACACTATCTCTCCAATCCATGCAGCAACAAAGAAGTCAAGTATGAGGCTTTGATTATCGGTCTGGAGTTAGCTATTATAGTGTGTGTCAAAAGCATCAACATCTCTCGAGGATTCTCAGCTAGTCATCAACCATATTACTAGGTCCTATAAGGTTCTAAAACCTAAGTTTCGTCACTACCATGAGTATACCATGAAGCTGTTGGCCCAAATCCTTGAGGTCACTATCTATAAGGTTCCTTGAGGAGAGAACACAGTAGTAGATGCTTTGGCCAAACTCGCCAATTAGTTGGCATGTCCGGAAGATGAGTACATTCCAATAAGGGTCCAAAATAGACAAGTCCTATCCCTTATTGATGTTGAACTCATCGAGAGACTTTCTCTTGAAGGGGAGTTTTCCGTTGCCAAAAAAGACGAGGAACTGGATTGGAGGAAACCCTTCATAGATTACTTGAACACAAGCAAACTACCTCAAGAGAAATCACAAGCCCATCAGATGAAGTAGAGAGCTCTCTCCTATGCTCTCATGGATGGCACCCTGTATTGACGGCCTTTTGATCAAATATGATTACGGTATTTAGACAATCACAAAGCCCATGACATTATGACCGAGGTACATTCAGGTCTATGCGGAACACATCAATCTGATCCGAAGATGAAAGCCAAGATAAAAAGACCAGGGTACTTTTGGCCTTCGATAATTACAGACTGCATGGATGTAGTTAGGACATGCCATTAGTGTCAAATACATGGTGTAGTCTTGCACTAACCACACAACATTCTACACCCTACATTAGCCTCATGGCCATTCGAGTGTTTGGGTATTGACATAGTGGGTCCAATTGATTCTCCTTCTTTTAAGGGTCATCGGTTCATCCTAGCTGCCACTTATTATTTTTCCAAGTGGGTAGAGGCAATACCACTTAGAGAGGTCACAACTCAGCATGTGCTCCAGTTCTTCAAGAACCATATTGTATATAGGTTCGGCGTGCCTCGATAAATTATATCCGATAATGGAACTACATTCAAGAGCACCAAGATCAACAGCTTCACCAGGAGACATATTATAGATTAGAGATACTCCACTATCTACTATCCCAGGGCTAATGGCCTAGCAGAAGCATTCAATAAAACTCTCATCTATATACTAAAGAAGACACTCGATGATAATAAGTGATAGTGGCATGAGAAGCTAGTTGAAGCTTTGTGGGCATACCTCCCCACATATAGAACTCCAACCCAATCTACCCCATTCTCCTTAGTGTATGGGTCGGAAGTCGTTCTACCATTAGAAGTTTAGCTCCCATCACTAAGGATAGTAATGGGTAGTAGAATCACTACAGAGCAGAATGTTAGGTTACGGTTAGAAGAGCTCAAAAGTTTGGAGGACAGATGCCTATGGGCATGCTAGAACCTCGGGTTATATAAGGCCAAGATGATTCAAGCTCACAACAAGTTCGTCCTCCCTAGTGCTTTTCAAGTATGAGAGCTTATTTTAGTTCTAAGAAGATAAATTATTATCTGTCGAAAGATGGGAGGCAGGTTTGAACCCACTTGGGAAGGCCATTTTTCATAGAGAATGCCTACCAAGGAGGATCTTATCAACTTACTACCCGATGCTTCCAATCAATGGGCTCTATTTGAAGAAATATTATCCATAAAATCATGTTTGAAAATAATTATCTTCAAAAATTCCATTCCAATTCATCAAAATATTCTCTTCATTTGAAGAATTATTTATTTGTTTGCAAATCTGCTATGACATGTTTAGGGTAGATGTAAGAGAACCCAAGAGGCAACATATCCCTCAATCACAACACGAACATAAATTAAAATGATTTCCCGACACTACTAGAGTAGGAGTAAGAGAACCCAAGAGGCATCCTATTTTGACTAGTACATCTAATTTAGGTGTAAGTGAACCCAAGCGACATCATTTCTTGGTGGGATCACAACCGCCATTCGTGACACCATTTCATCAACTCTCAAGTGTTTTTCAAGATAGGTGTAAGAGAACCCAGGTGGCATCCTATCCTCCTTTAAACATAAGCACAAACACAAATGCAAACAAAACACATATATTTTCTTTCAAGCTATTTTGATGTGGGAGCAAGCCGCTTATGTCACTCACTCATTAGCTGCTCTAGGTTAGGCTGACATGCTACCTTGCTAGTGTGTCACCCCAATGGTCACTTGTCTGGCGGATGTGAGTCCACACACTTTCTTCTTGATTTGACCATTACAAATTGATGAGTGCCTTGTTAGTTTGGTAGCTCACTACATAGCAAGTAAGCTACCTCATGTTAACTTTGGTTAATAGGATGTAAGCCTACACACTTTCTTCTTAAACTAGCATCATGCACTGACTAGGTTGAGTATATTTGAGGCTTAGGATAAGTCCCTTTATGGCTCTTTTCCTCTCGACTACTTTGAGTTGATTATCACAAACCGATGGGCACCTTAGGTTGGTTGATGTTCTCTATGCTGACAACGACTCACCCAGTGGATACATCACTCTTAGCAAATATGAGTCCCCACATTTTCTCCTTGAGTTGGCCATCGAATACCTATAAACATTATCTTCTTCATGGTTTTGGATAATGCCCACTTTTCACTATCTTTGAGCTGATTTAAATCCCTCAGTGGCATTCACTTAGTAGTCAGCCTAATGTTGGGTTCAATTCATTGTGTCGCCAACAAATCACTCCAGCGACTAATCCCGTGTTTGGAAGATGTAAGTTTGCTACGCTTTCTTCCTAGTATAGTTGCTGCACACTGAAAGGCAACCCCTTTGGTTTAATAGTCTTACTATGTGGTTGCTATACTACCCCTTCAGATTGGTAAATCTGAAGTAGACCAAGGTCAACATGGCCCCTACTCAATGCGATCTATGGAAAATTGACAAGGTCCATCTTAAAATTCAAAATTTAAAATGAAAAAAAACCAACCCACTTCCCTAGTGGAGTCAAATTAAATAATCAAATCAATCAATTTCTCTCAAGTGAAATGCAAATCTTTTCTACCTCTCGAGTGGAGTCAAATTAAATAATCAAATCGATCAACTTCTCCATAGTGAGATGCAAATCTTTCTAATTTCCCTAATGGAGTCAATTCAATCCAATCCGAACCTGCTCCCTTAGTGGAGGGTTCACACTTTTATCCCCAGTGGATTCCAAATTCTAATCCCTAATGGATTTCACAACCTCTTATCCCCAGTGGATAACTTGAACCTTTTCCCCTAGTGGAAGGCTCACATACTCAATCCCTAGTGGATTCCTCCTTCACTCTCTTATGTCTTTGGTATACGTAGAGTTACATTACACTAAGATCTTGATTTCTTCTACACCTCGGGTTTAGAGTAGATCATTTCTATTAGTGCTTTCGATTGTTCAAATATTGTTGATCATCTCGATCAACACCAATACATGCAGTATGCCTTGTCAATCACACCACACCTATTGGGCGCCCTTTGTTGACCTCACTTTTGGAGTGAGCTTTCAACTTCTCCATCTTAGATATAGGACTCCTCTAGAAACTAAGAATTTCTTAGTCTTAAGACACTTCTAGTGATTAGGTGAACATTTAACCTAACTTTAAAGACTTAGAAGACTTAGTCATAGGAACAGGTTGTTCCTTAAGTATTTAGAAAGACCACCTACCCTATAGCTTAAACCCAATCCTTGCTTCCTTCTTTCGAACCAAACCTCAAATTCAAATTTAAATTCCAAAATCCAAATATGAATCAATTCCAAATCAAATGATTGAAATCCATGATCCATTCCAAATCTGAAACCTTTTTGAGCCTTATGAATCACATCCATAAGATTAGCCAAGTGATTTCTTTATAAATCACTTATTCCATCATTTGTAGTCATAAATAAAAATGATATTGACATCCAAATCATCCAAATCAAATGTATATAAATCAAACCAAATCAAAACCCCTTTTTTCAAACTTTTTGACCTACCTTAACCTAATCAAAATATAAAATCAACCTAATTATTCTAAATTAAACCAAACCAATTCACACATGGGGGAATAGTTTAGGACTAGCAAACCCTTTTCATATTTCCTAAGTCAAATCAAATTCAAAGATGAAAATATCCTTAAAGAATTTTGATTTATTTTAAATGATCCTATTTTTATATGATTGTCTTTAAGAATTAATTAGGGTGAATGAGGGCATGTGTTTACATTCCTTTATTTCCTTCCAATCATGCTACATATTGCTTGCCATATAAAATTATGCATTCATTTCTTTTAAAAATTAATTAAATAAAATGTTTCCTTTTTATGTAAAATTACATGTGTTGGCTAAAATTAAGAATATGAGTGGCTATTATCACTATTAAACTAAAAATTATTTTAAATCAAAGATCATGAATGAAGTGATGCTAGTTATGAATATTCATAAGCTTGCATATGATGATAGTATAAGATGTGTATTATGAAGTTCTCTTTCCTTCTCCTAACAAGGATTTACATAGGATTTGCAAGTGTATAGTTTATTTGAAAGAACACAATACTTGCCTAAATCTATTCTTATGCATCTCTATGTTAAGATTTAAGAAGGACCTTCATATTACATGCAAATCATACAATCAAATCAAGTACAATCTCTTGCACGATTCTTTATCCATTTGGTTCTTTCTATACATCTACATATATTTAAGAAAAGTGGTATTTCAATCTAGACATCTCGGGGCTGCGAGGCTTTAAGTAGCCCTAAGTAGGTCTTGTATCTTACACCCCTATTGTAGAAAATAATGGCACCGTACTCACTTATAACTTTTATACATGTGGATTTGCATTTAGCTAATGGATAAAAAATCCCCCTTTTCTACATAATAAAGACATGCATTAATGATCCAATCAACAAATAGAATATCCAAATTTTCAAATTACACCTCTTTGTATTCATCATCATAGTGTGCTAAGATTTGTATTGCATGTATAGCTATGTTTAGGATTTCTCATATGCATGGTATACATGGTGGAAAGAAATGAATGTGTGTGTGTTATGTGATAGTAATCCACCTAACTAATCCTAAGATGCCTTTCTTATTGAATATGGCTATTTAGAGTTATCTAAATTTAGGATTAATTAAAACACATAATAAATCATTCACTAAAGGAATTTTATTAATCAAATTTACATTAGAAATTATTTAAGGTAGGGATGAAGGAGAGCTTTCTTCTCTTTTCTTCTCTTTATAACACTTAGATGCTAAGTGTAGGTTCATTCAAACCAAATCAAATCACTAACTAAATTTGACAAGTCAACTAAATCACTTAAACTGAAACCACCATCTAAATTAAATTTTTCACACTTAGAAAACCTTAACCCTAGCTAGGACAAGCACAAGCCTTAAATGGACACATATTAGTAAGGATGGCATGATGATTTTATTTTATGGTGTAATGTTTTAGATGATGTAAGGTGTATGTGTGTAGACTGGATGATAGGGCGATCTTAGCCTAATCATATCTTTGGGGGTTGTTCTTAAGGGGTGTTGTAATAAAAATCTAAATGCTTTTTTATTGTGTAGGTTGCTTATACCCCTAAACATAACTCAAACTAGGATAGGTGGGTTTGGTCACTCATGTGTGGGGTACTAAGTCCAAATTATTCCTATAACTGCTTGTGTTGTATTATATGTTTAGCTAACATTTGTTTTGTAGCTATAGCTAGATTTACATTCCTTCCTTTTAATGTAATTTTTGCATTAGGATTAGGATAAGTGTTATGGGGACTAAGGTGAACATTGGTTATAAGACCATGTCTTATATACCATGTGAAGCCTTGGAGCAACCTACATTTTAAATCAAACTAAAAAGAAAGAAAGGAATGGAGTAAACTAAGATGAAGGAATGAAGGACAAGGAGTGAAGAATGGAGGATGAAGAATGAAGACCCCCATAATACTTATCATTTCATAATTGTAATTTATTCTTTCATTAATCCGGGATGTATAAGGGTAAAGCTCGGCTACCAATTTTTTCTTTTTTGGGTTATGCGGTGGAACCCGACCACATCAGACTCTTATTATTTTGTGCTAATGTTATAAATTTACTGATGTTATGTTTATAATTATGCAATTAGGATGACATGATTTTTCTAGTTTCTTAATTATTTGATGGTTGTTGAATGGCTTGGATACAATTAAGATCTTAGAGAAAAATAAATTATCTATTCAATTAATCAATTCAAAATTAAACTAAATAATTCATAAGCTCACCTAAAGCCTAGGACATAGATCAAGATAATAAAAGATTTAGAAACCCTTTAGCTGGATGTTGTATATCTCATATCATGCATAAATCATATTGTCTCACTCTTGCCAATGGAGGGCTACCACCTTTGCCGAGAAAATGGCTTGACCGTGAGAGCCATGGTGGAAACACTCCTAATTTTCTGATGCTTTAACTAATTTTCAAAAATAGCTGCCAAATAAAATGTCCAAAAATCAATAAACTTAGACTTAGGCCATGATCTTTTAGGAAGTGGGTTTAAGGACTTAGTCTCCTTTCTAAATAAATCTTGCCTGTATATATTATTAAAATGCCTGAGGAGTTAGTTGGCCACCCCAAAGCGTTATTAGTCTAGGATGATTTACTCTCTCTTGTGGAAGTAAACCGTATACCCAATTTTACTTTAGATTTAGGTTATGCTTTATCCCTCGCCAAAGCTCCCTAGATTTAGGATCTGAGATTGTTGTTTCCACTTTGCAGGCTACAAGCATAAATCCTCACCTCTTAGGCATTTTCACAATCTTGTATGGTGGAATTATAAACCCTAAATTTCTAGTAAAAATACAACTCAAACATATAATTCTCCTCAATTTCAAAAATATAAAGCCCAATCATAGGATAGTTTGGGATGCTTACTAGGCTTCATGAGCATCCCCTACTCATCTCCCTTTAGTTTCGATATTTACTCTCTTCCTTTTGATCAATCTCACTTGATTTTCTAAAAATAACCAATTGATTGATAATCCTATCTTTGAAATCCTTTGAGACAACAATCATTTATCTTAATCGAGAGTATTCCCAAGGAATCTCATTCCTTAAGATGTAATTAACTATGGGGGCTTGCCTTTATAGAGAACTTTATGAACCCGAATTAAAAAAGCCCTGCTTTACTTTTCCATGTAAAGTAAGGAAAAAATCTCAAGTATATTCAAAGACTCATCATGCCTTAGGAGTTCTTATTAGGTGATTAGGTCCATTATATGAAGTTACTTCTATCTCTTGAGATAGTACACTGTTCCTTAATGTCATACCCGATCACTTTAATAACTACATTCGTAGATCTGCCTGGTGTCCCCTCACACAAAACATACATATCAACAATCACCTCCACATCACACCAAAAAAAATAAACACCACACTACCTCAACAGAAATCTCAGGCCCAACAGGTCAAACAAAGAGCACTCTCATATGCTCTCATCTATGGTGTCTTATACCGACGTTGGTTCGATCATATCTGGTCATGCTGTTTAGGAAAACATGAAGCATGTAAGATCATGGCTACGACATTTAGGATTATGCAAAGCTCATCAATCTGGTCCCAAGATAAAGGCCAAAATCAAGAGACTTGGATACTATTGGTCGTCAATTATTATAGACTGTATAAGTATGGCCAAACACTATCATCAATGCCAAGTGCATGGGGTAGTCCTACACCAACCACTCAATATTCTATATCCAACCTTAACCTCCTAGCCATTCAAATGTTGGGGCACTAAGATAGTTGGTCCAATTGATCCTCTTTCTTCAAAGGGTCATCAACTAATTATTTCTCCAAATGGACAGAAGTGATTTCACTTAGGTAGTCAAAGTTCAGCATGCCTATCATTTTTTTCAGGAACCATATCATATATAGATTTGGAATACCCCACCAAATTATACTTGATAATGGTATTGCCTTTAAGTGTACCAAGATCAACAATTTTGCTAGAAGACATAACATAGATTAGAGGTACTCTACCATCTACTACCCATGGCAAAATGGATTAGTAGAAGCTTTCAACAAAACCCTTATGCAAATCCTAAAGAAAAAGCTTGATGACAACAAACCATAGTGGTACGAGCATTTAATTGAAGCCTTGTGGGCTTATCGCACCACATATAGAACTCTAACATAATCCACCTCCTTTCTCCTTAGTGTATGGGTTTGAAGTCATTCTTCTCTTAGAGGTCCAACTCTCATCATTAAGGATATCCATGGGTAACAAGAACACAACTGAGCAATATACTAAGCTACGGTTAAAAGAACATGAAGGTCTTGAGGGCAAACGCCTACAGGCTTGCCAAAATCTTGAGTTATGTAAGTCTACGATGGTTCAAGCTCAGAACAAGTTGGTCCATCCAAAAACTTTTTGAGTTGGAGAGTTCATTTTAATTTTAAGGAGACTAATTATAGCATATCGCAAGATGGGAGGCAAGTTTAAACTAACATAGGAATGTCTTTTTGCTATAGAAAAAGCTACCAAGGTTGATCATATCAATTGGTCAACCACAAGGGTGAACATCCGATGCTCCCAGGCAATGGATGTTACCTAAAAAAATATTATGCATGACCATGTTTAAAATAATATTTCATCAATATTATATCTCTTTAAATTGAAATCACTTTCCAATTATCAATACTTAGGAATGTGTTTTGCCTCCTAGTATTTTAGGATAGGTGTAAGAGAACCCAAGCAGCATCCTAATCCTAGTTTTGCACAACACAAACATAAAATCACACATAAACATAAAATAAATAAATACAAATCCAATTTTTTGGGCTACTTCAAGTTGAGATAAGACCCCTAGTGTCCCTCACTTAGTAGTTGCTCTAGGTCAGGTTCAATTCACTACTTGGCTTGTGGGTCACAGCAATAGTTATTTTTGCTTAAGAAGATGTGTGTTGCCCCGCATTCTTCCTAACGTGGTTGTTGCACACTGACAAGCACATTATCAGTTTGGTAAGTCTAATTGTATAATCAATAAACTATCCTAATGGTCAATTATATTACAAAAGATGTGAGTCTCTAAGCTTTTTCTTGAGTTGACCATTGTGTATTGACCGGGTCTAAGTATATACATCTAAGGATTAGGGTAAGACCCCAAATGACTCCTCTTCTTCCCAACTACTTCAAGTTGAGGTAGGACACCAGCGGGTCTCGTTTAGTAGTCACCCTAGGTCAGAAAGTAACTATCTAGCCGATGAAAGACTATCCCAATAATCAGTTCCTCTTAGGAAGATATAAGTCTCAAATGCTTTCTTTTTAGATTGATCATCGCACACCGATAGAAACCTTAGGTTGGTTGATGTTTGATTTGTTGACGGTAACCCACTCGATGGATAACACCATTTAGGCAGATGTGATTCCATGTGCTTTCTTCCTGAATCGGCTATTGTGTACCTACAGGTTTTATATATTTTAGGGATTAGGATAACACCACAAACAACACCTTTTCCCTATGGTTATTCTATTCAGATAACATCTTTATGACCCCATCTAGGCATGAAAGGTTATTATTGGATTGGACTGTTCCACCCCCCTAGTAACCATCCCTTTGGTCAAGTAACATCATTATGTGGATGCAAGAATACTCCTTTGGTCTAGTAAATCTAAGAAAGGTCAAGGCCCTTGTGGCCCCTTCTTATTGTAGCCCATCACAAACCAATAAGGTATATATTGAATAAACAAACAAAATAAAATAAAAATTTCTTGTGGATTATGATAAAACCCCTTTCGACACCTCTTCCCAAGTAGGCATCCTTTTTGGGTAGTGTCAATAAAACCTCCTATAGGATTGGCCTACACTACTTCAAGTAAAGGTAAGACCCCAACAGCTCTCGCTTAGTAGTGGTCCTAGGTAGGGTTCGGCTTACTGCATAATTAGTAGTTCACCCCGGTGGTTGATTTTGTTTTAGAAGATATGAGTCCCTTGGCTTTTTTCCTAGTTCGACCATAGCACACTAACGGGCAACCTTTAGGTTGGAAAGCTTCTACTGTGCAGCCAGTAGACTGTCACTTTGTGTTAGTAAATTTTGGTTAAATCCAGGCTTTTGTAGCTCTTCCTTATTATGATTCATCACACACCGATTAAGTCCATCTACATATATTTAGGGTTAGGATCATGCTCTCGAGGTCCCTTTCCTAAGTGACTACTTTAGGTTTGGATTAAGCCGTTATTGTGCCTCTCTTAGTAGTTTCCCCATTAGGTTGGGCTAGTAAATCTAAGGCAGGTCTAAGCTCTTATAGCCCCTCCTTAGTGTGGTCCATCGCAAACTGATAGGGTCCACACTCATTCAACAAGTCAATATAAAATCAAAACCAACACTAATCAATAAAACCAAATAAATTAATCAGCATAACCAAATCCAATCAAATATTATCAATCCCTAATAAATTCCTATTCATCCCCTTGGCATGAATCGATCTATAATCCAATCAAATTCATATGTAATCCCTAGAAGATCCTTTTAATGTCCTTGGCACAAAATCAATTCCCAATAAATCAAATCAAATCTACTTAATCCTCTCTTCATACCCTTGGCATTATCCAATCTCCAACGGACTCCTTTTTGTGTCCTTAGGATGAAACTAATCTTCAAACAAATCAAACCAGACATATCAAATGAGTTTGACTGGGCGACTTCCACTAAGCTTCGGATACCTCTTTGTTGAGGTATAGCCATTCTTCCTTATGTTCATTACTTTCTCAAAAATCGTTGAACATCTTGGTCAATGCCAATACGTGTGGTATGACTTGTCAGTTACACCACACCAATTGAGGTCATTTTGTTTACCTCACTTTTGGAGTGAGGTTGACAACCCTCATCCTAGAATTAGGATTCTTCTAGACACGACAGATGATCTGAGCTCATATCTCTAGTAGATATATTCTCTATTGCACCTTAAACCAAATCATCATCTCTAGTGGAGCTCCAAAGCATAAATCAAATAAAATCAAACTAAATCATTATCCCCAGTGAATACTTCCCAAAATGAATCTTTGGAACCAAATCAAATTATTATCTCTAGTGGATAATCAAAAATAGTTTCCCTAGTGGAAGGTTCATGCACCCATCCTCAACAGATTATAAATCCTAATCCCCAGTGGATCTACTTTCCCTAAATCATATTTGCAATCAAACTCAAACCCTTATCTTCTAGGGATAACTTGAACCTGCTTCTTTAGTGGAAGGTTCATATACTCAATCCCCTTATTCCTCTCTTGGCCCTTGGCATAAGTTGAGTTGCATTGCACTAAGATCATGATTCTATCTATATCTAGGGTTTAGGGATAGACCATTTATGTTTGTGCTTGTGATCCTTTTGACGTTGTTGATCATGTCGATCAACACTAATATGTGCGGTGTGCCTTGTCAGTTACACCACACCTATTGGGGGTCCTCTTGTTGACCTCACATTTAGAGTGAGTTCTCAACTTCCTCATCATAGATCTAGGACTTTTATAGACACTAAGAGCTCGTTAGTCTTAAGACACTTCTTGTGATTTGGTGAACACTTCACCTAAGCCTAGAGACTTAGAAGGGTTAACCATAGGGATAGGTCATGCCTTAGGGAGTTAAGGAGACTTGCCTACCCTATAACTTAAACCCAATTCCTGCTTTCCTCTTCAAACCAAACCTCAAATTCTAATTCATATTCCAAATCCAAATCTAAATTCCAAATCATTTGATTGTAATTCATGATCAAGCTTAAATTCTCCATAAACCTTATGATTGAATTCCATGGCCTTAGCCTTAACCAAATTCAACTCAATCCCAATTCATTTGATTTTCTCAAAGATCAATTAAAATTTTCAATTATTATCAAATCCAAATCCAAAATAAATTCCAAGTGATTAAAACCCAAAATCAAATCCAAGTCCTAAAATTCTTTCCTAAGCCATATGACCCATCCTCATAAGCTTAGTCAAATTTCCTCCTAAGTTATCCCAAACTTGATTGATTTCTTTATAAATAAATTATTCCTTTACTTATATTCAAAATATAAATGAAATCCATACTCAAATGACCAAAACTAAATCAAACTAAATCAAACCAAGCCAAGATCCTTCTTAAGCCATATGGACCGACCTCCATAAGCTTAACCAAATCTTAACCCAAATCAACCCAAAATCAATTGGTTTATTTATAAATAAATTATTTATTCATTTATATTCATAAATATAAATGAAGCCCGCCTTCCAATGACCAAAAATAAATCAAACTAAATTGCTTTCCTTCTTAGCCCTTTTGACCTACATCCATAAGCTTGGGCAAACTTGCTCAAACTCATTCCAAACTCAAGTGATTTTCTCATGAATCATTTATATCTTTATTTATATTCATAAATATAAATAAAATATAAATCCAAATATCCAAAACCAATTCTCAAATCAAACTAAAATCCAATTTGTACTTAACCAAAATCCACCTCAATTTGGTCAAAATGGTCAACTTAACCCATTTGATTTCAAATGAATGAAAATAAAACCTAGGACAAATTAATTAAAAC
Source organism: Cymbidium sinense (assembly GCA_021442155.1). Taxonomy (NCBI): domain Eukaryota; kingdom Viridiplantae; phylum Streptophyta; class Magnoliopsida; order Asparagales; family Orchidaceae; genus Cymbidium; species Cymbidium sinense. The sequence goes on along the minus strand of CM038228.1, from coordinate 78,311,514 downwards.
CACTTGAACTAAAACTCTTCAAAACTATCATTTGAACCTAACCCAAGCTTTGGTTTGACCCAATTTGACCAATTAGTAAACTCAACCCAACATGACCTAATATGAACCCATTTGACCAAATGATGCCAAAACCCATGAAACTAACCCATAAACTATTGGAGGCTGATCAAACTGACCCAAACTCATCTTGGGTCAACCTAAAATCAGCCCAAACACATTTGGAGCTAAGTCCAATGCAAATCCTCCATGGATCCTCTCCCACATTGGATTATTTTCTCAGATGGTAAAGTCCACTCTCCTCTCATCCTTGGCAGCCATCAAACTTCCAAAAGGGAGATCCCTAAACTTCCTAGCCCACCCTAAGGGTGCTAGGACTTACCATGGACCAAAGGAAGGTGAGCTAACTCACCTCCCTCCCAAACCAAGAACTAAGAGATAAAGGGAGAAACCACCAGCCCATATCAAGTCTTGAGCCATCTCCCACTCCTTCCTCCAACCCAATCGAGCCATGTGGTCTCGACTAAGACCACCTGGCCATGGTCCAAAAAAAAGCAATCTCATCTCCACCTCAAGAACAAGGGGTATCCCCCCCCCCCCAAATTCTCATAGAAAATCATATGATTTAAATCGTGAGAGCTTCCAAGGGCGAATTTGAGCCTCCTTGCAATCCCCAGAGCAATTCCAAGCTTCCCTCCTTTGACATTTCCTCTTCCCGTGCGAAACTAAAATAGGGGAGGCCAATCTCGATCCAAGCTTGCTCATTTCTCAACCAAACTTCAATTCCTCTTACACACACCTTCCACATGCCTCATCGAGCCACCCAAGTCGCTTCCCAAGCTCCAAATCCACTAGAGGAGGGACTTCAAGACAAAAGCTCCAAAGATTGATCCTTGGCCTTCCAAGCTATTTGATGGAACCAATCCAATTGTTGCTCAACATGGTCTCGTCTCTACTAGATGAAGCTTCCTCAAGCATGCGAGCCATCAATCTTAGCTTCGCTGAGGTAATTCCATGAAAATCGATCTCTAGTTTAAGTGGTATTAGTATTTTGTGAAGGAAATTCACATGTGACCTCATCCTAGCCAATGGATCCTTGTGGATCTCTTGCGTGATGGTGTGGGTTGATTTTGGAATGAATCTGAGCTAAGTGAGCTTGGATCGAGTGATCCATGGAGGACGGGCTTCGTCATTCTTCGCTCGCGGGAAGGAGGATCACAGGCCGCTTATTCGCATGATTGGAACATACAGCTCTGATCATATCACATTGGATCCGTCTATTTTCTCCCTTTATGTCGTTAGATTGATTCGCCGGCCCAATCCAAGATCTGACGAGGATCAAGCCACCGCCAACTCGCATGGATGTTACAACTTAAATAGCCAATCCTACGACGCCAAGTGGAAAGCACGCCGCATCAGCGCACCATGTAGCATCGATGATATTAGGCTCAATTAAGGCTAATTAATTAGTTTTTGAGGTTGAAACTTCCATAATTTATAACTAATTATAGAAAAAATTCAAAATATATAAATAATTGCTCATTTTAAAGGTATTTTAGAGGGGAATCTATTAAATTTATCTTTGGTTAATTTTGAATAATAATTTTGGCTTAAGTAGCATTTAATTGAAATTTTAATTAGCTTAATTACCCTAATTAATTAACCAATCAATTTCAAAATTTTTGAGACTAGTTAGGGGGATGACCTCTACCTCCCCTATTGTATAAGACCTAATTACCCTCTTAACTTAATTAAGTGATAATTAAGCATGTGAATAGTAATTAATCAATAAATTAAACCCCTTAATCACTATTGAACAATGGGGAGACTTAGGGAATTGGATTGGGCCTCCATCCTAATCTTTTCTCTAAATTTCCTTCTCTTTTTCAACCAAAATGCTAATTAAAGATTAATTAACTAATTAATGGCTTAATTAGTTAGATTGGAATTCAAATCATACCAAATCATGTTTGATTAAGTGAGGGGCTTATGGAATTAGGTTGGGACCTCTTTCTGAACCTTTTCCCCATAATCCCATTTCATATCCAAGGGTAATCAATCAAATTTGGTAATTAAAGAAAGAGAAATAGATTAATGGATTAATGGCTTGACTAACTTAATTAAAAGGGCAATTGCATCTGATTTCCCTTAATGCATCCATGGGTAGAGCTTTAGGTGTTCAATAACCTAAAGAGGATTAATGAAATTATGGTTAGCTCACATGTGTGAGAAAATCACAAAAGTAATTAAATGAGTTCCTGAAGCTTAATTAATGATTGTGAGATAATTACATTAGGCCCTTATCATTTCATCTGAGCATTGCTATTTACCTTTCAATTCATTTGCATATTACATTGGCTCATAATCATTTAATTAATTATCTTATGGTAACATAGCTAAGGTTTAATTAATTGATTTAATTCACACATTAACCTAATTAATCCATAAAATTAATCTAATTCCTTTTCATTAAATCAAATTAATTCACACATGGGGAATGGGATTAGGATTAGCAAACCCCCTTTCTCACATCTCTTAAATAAAATTAAACATGAAATTAAAAATGACATTAAAAAATTTTGGTTCATTTTAAATGAACTTATTTAATATGATTGTCCTTAAGAGTTAATTGGATTGAATGAAATCATGTGCTTATGTCCCTTTATTTCTTTCCGATCATATTAAATGTTGTATGTCACTTGATTCATGCATTCATCTCTTTAAAAATTAATTAAATTAAATGGTTTTCTTTTTGTCAAGCTTGCATGTGTTGATTTAAATTAATATATGTGTGGCTATTATCATTATTAAACCCAAATCTATTTTCAAAACTTTTAAATGAATGATTACATATGCTATGAATGCTAGTTATAAATACATAGGAGATGTATGTGATCATAGCTTAAGCGTATGAAGTGATGTTTCTTTTCTTTCATTCAAGTATTGGTTTATGTAAGTAAGAATGTTAATGGGTATATAGCTTGGACATCCCAGGAATACGAGGCTTAAGTTAGCCCCAAGGAGGTCCTTTGATTACCTCACTTTCCTAGTTTAACAATGACACATACTCCATTTGATTTCATTCTTACATACTTCAATATTAGAATTTAGATAAGACTTTGTTCCTTATGCATAAATATTTCAAATTTATAACTTTAGCATGATTTTTCTATTTTTTTAGTTATTTGTACATTCTTGTGTATTTAAGAATAGTGGGTATATCTAGTCTGATATTCTGGGGACGCGAGGCTTTAAGTAGCCCCAAGGAGGTCTTTACCTCAGTCCCCAAGTTTAACAATGGTGAAGTATCTACTTAAAAATTTTATACATTTGAATGTGTATTTAGCTAATGAATGAAAATCTCCTTTTTCTACTAAGAAAGACATGCATTCATATTTGTTCAAATGATTGAATCAATTCATCACATGGTTTAAGGCTTTCTTTCTTATATTTATGTGTATAAATTTACATATGTTTGAATGTAATGGGTATATTATTTGGACAACTCGGGAACACGAGGCTTTAGCTAGCCCTACAGAGGTCATTTGATTACCTCACTTCCCTGGTTAACAATGACACATACCTATTTAATTTCATTCCTATGTATTTTTATATAAGAATTTAGATATAGCTTTAAATTAATATGATAAAATAATTCAATCAAATGAAACATCTAAATTCCAAAAATACATGTTTACATACATCATTTAAATGTGCTAAAAATATATTGCATGTGTAGGTATGCTTAGGATTTAATCATATGCATGCTACATATGATGGAAAGAAATGAATAAATATATGTCATGTGATAGTAATTAATTGCAATTAATCTTAAGTAATTAATTGTAATTAAACTTAAGATATCTTTCTTATTGAATGAGGTTATTTAAAGTGAACCTAAACTTAGAATTAATTTAAAATATGTAATAAGCCATTCACTAAAGAGAATTAATTAATTAATATGCTTTAGATATGACTTAAGGTAGGGATAAAAGAGAGTAATCCTCTCTTTCCTTCTCTTTACAATACTTAGTTATTAAGTGTAAAATAAATGGAACAAAAGAAAAGGCTAAGAAAATCTCAAATCAATTAAACCACTTAAAATGAAATCAACCTCTTAAATTACATCCTTTCATACTTAGAAAATCATGAAAAAGCCTAGTTAAGGCATACCGCACAAGCCTTAATATACATACTTTAGAGTAAGTCACCACTTATAACTTTATGTTAGGGCAGTGCATGAAGTGATGTATGTTTTATTTTATGATGTATTATTGTAGACTGAATGTTAGGGTGTATGCTTTGTAAACTAGATGTTTGGTCATGATTAGCCTAATCATATTTTCAATAGGAGATTATGCTTAAGGGGTGCTTAAGATAAATATAAATACTCTCTTTTGTAGGTTGCTTAACCCCTAAGCATAATATAAATTAGGATAGGTGAGTTTGGTTACCCATGTGCATGGTGTTAAGTCCAAGTTATTCATACAACTTCTTTGATTGTATGGTGTGTTTAGCTAACACTTATTTTGCAGGTGCAGTTAAATTTACTTTTCTTATTTTTAATGTAATTTTTCATTAAGAATTAGGATTAGTGTTATGGGGGATTAGGATGAGAAGTGGCTAGAATGCTTTATCTTGGGAGACCTGTGATGCCTTTGAACCAAACAAATCCAAATGAAGAAATAAAGGAGATATGAAGAATGAAGATAAGAAGACCCCATAGCATTTATTCATTTGTAAAATTATAATTATTCTTTTATGTACCGGGTTGTATAAGGGTAGAGCTACCCATTTTCTCTCTCCAGGACTTAATGAGACACCTTTTCTTTATTCTTTGGATTTATAAAATGCTTGATGTTATGTTTAAATTGCAATAGAAACCACATGCCTTTTCCTAGTTTTTTTATGAACGATAATGTAATGTGTGGCCTGGATTTGATTAGGCTCTTAGGAAAAAATTAATTTTTCTGCCCCAACTACAACTCATAACTAAATTTTCTAAATAACTCATAACCTTATATAAAGCTTGGGTATTAAAAATAGATAAAAAAAAAGATTTAACAACCCCTTAGCTGAATATTGTATGCTTAATATCATGCATTCATATTGCTTCACTCTTGTAAAGAGAGGGTTTCCATCCTTGAACGGTAGGGAAATACTTGACCTTTGAGGATCTCCCTATGGTGGAAAACACCTCTTTCTCTCTGATTTAGCCTATAACTCATTTCATCATGCATTTAGACATATACAAATCTTATGGCCTTTGTCAAAATGATGAGTTCAAAATCAAATAAAAATTGAAAAGATTTACATTAGACTCATTACCTCATTTCTATTCTCTCAGGAAGTGGGTTTAAGGACTTTAGTTTCTTTCTGAATAATAACAACCCAATTATCTTGCAAAAATATATGACTTGCCTATATGGTTTTAAAGCGTATAAGGAATTAGTTGGCTACACCTCCAAACAGTTATAAGTCCAGCAGTTGGGTGGTTTACTCTCTCTTATGGAGATAAACCATATACCCATCTTTGCTTAGATTTAGGTCGTGCTTTAGCCCTTGCTAAAGCTCCCTAGAATCAGGATCCGAGGTGGCTATTTTCTTCGGGCTATAAGTATAAACCCTCACCTCTCAGGCATTTCCACAATCTTGTATTGTGGGATTATAAGCCCTACCAATCTAATAAAATTTTAACTCAAATTATGAATTCTCCTCAATTTCAAACATATAAAGCCCAATCATATGATAAATTTGAATGCTTACTAGTTTTTCTAGTATCATGAGCATTCCCTACTCATCTCCTTTGGCTTTGATAATAAGTATCTCCTTTGGATCAATCCCATTTGATTTTCTAATATAATCAATTTATTAATAGTCCTATCTTTGAAATCTTTGGAGACAATAATTGTCTACTTTAATCGAGAGTATTCCTAAGGAATTCACCTTCCTCATGATGTAATTAACTTTGGGGGGTTGCCTGCATAGGGAACTATAGAACTCGATTTAATATGAACCCTATTTTATTCATTCATGTAAAGTAGAAAAAGAATCTCTGGTATATTCGAAGGCCCATCATGCCTTAGGAGTCCTTATTAGGTGATTATGTCCATTGAAAGGTGATGCCTCTATCTTTTAAGATAGTACATCAAACCTCAATATCATACCCGATCACTTCAATAAGTACACCCTCAGATCTGCGTGGTGTCTCCCATACACATATCAAAAATAAACACCACATCCCTTTAGAATCATGTAGTTAATCTTAACCGTTTGATCCAAGATTGAATGACCGAGTCAAAATCGCGTCTACTGCCGCTAAGTTAGCCGCCATATTGGACAGTTAAATAACCAATCCCGTGACGTTACGTGAAAAATAGTGTCGCTTTAGTGTATGTGTGGCATCGATTATTTAAATAGGTTGATTAAGGCTTAAAAATATAATTAATTCGTTAGAACTTCAAAAATTCTTAACTAATTATAGAAAAATTCAAAACTACAAAGAAACCTATTTTTGAAAGATTAAATATAGGAGAATCTAGGAAAAATAAAATATTTAGGTTTATTTAGTGAACACTAGTTAATTTGGGTTTAAAATTTTGGTATGCCAGTACATGGATGTCTACCATGTTTGGTCCAATTAATCCTAGGTTTTATACGTGATGTCTCCTATCTCACATAATTTTCTTGGATTTGTTTGCCAAGTGTATTAGTAATTTCATAATTTCAAACTCTATTACCTATTTTAAGTGAATTAATATTTATTAAAACTAAAAAAATAGTGAAATTAACTAAGGAAGATTAATTAACCATCATAATAGTATGAATGACCAAGGAAAATGATTGGGACCTCCCCTCCTAATTGTTTTCTCAAGTTCATTCCAAAACCTCTTTAATTAAACAACTAAATGATTAAATAGTCAAATAGAATTAAAAAAAGAAACTAAAAATAAAGAATTTAAAAATTGTTACATCATCATCATAATTAATACAGCTAGCAAAGTTGATTTAATTAATCCTCCTTATGTGCTTAGATAGCATAAGGGTTTTAATGAAATTATGACTTTTTATAGGCTTAGGAAATAATGAAAGTAATTAATTTAGTCCTCTTAATTCAATTAATTATTTAAGCATGGGCCTTATTGCATTAGAATCTTTAGAATATTACTAATTTTATGTTCAATTAAATCATCGTGTTTCATAGGCCTTTGCTTAATAGCTTGTTAATTTAAGGGATTTTTTGGGAGCATAATTAAGTTATTTATTAATAAACTAAACTTAATCAAACTCTAAATTCACTTAACCTCTCTTTGAACTCATTAGTTAACTAACATGGGTGTGGGTTATAACTTAATTCTTGTTTCTCCTCTTTAGGATTAAAAAATCTAAAACAAAAAATCAAATCCTAATTAAGCTTTGATTAAGTTTAAGAAACATTTAATTAGTATGATTCCCCCTTAGGTCTTAATGAAGCTAAGTACATCATTTAATAATGTTTAATCACTTTATTTCAATTACCAAAAATATGCATGTCATATGTTTTATATATTCATGTTTTAAATTCAAAATGATATGTTGCATTTAATTACATGAGTTGGATAAGTATAAATATATGATGTGACTATGATCACTAATAAATATTAAATTATTTTAAAATTATGTGGTAATTCTTAATTAAGTGATCTGAATCTTAGCTTGATACTTATAACATTTGTCATAAATGAGGAAACATAAACATGGAGCTAACTTATCTTTTCATAATTAAATGATAATAACTTGTAATTTTTCATGGTTTCATCTTTATATTTATACATGTGTGTGTATGTATTTTAATTAGCAAGTATATAGTCTGGATATCCCAAGAATATGCGGCTTTAAGTAGCCGCAAGGAAGTCTTAAATAATCTCACTTTCCTGGTTTAACAACAACACGTGCTTGCATAATTTCTTATACATGTATATATGTGTTCAAATATGAAGTGAAATCCTTTTTCTATCAAATTCATGCATGCTCATACATTGAATGTATAAAACAAAATACATATAAATGATGCATGTATATGTATTAAATATAAACAAAACAAAAAAAAAATGAAATGAGAATATTAAAATTGAAGCGATAAAACTTTATGCATTTGATGGTGATTTAGCTTTAATTAACCTTAAGATGCTTCCATGTCTAAATAAAATTCATTAAGCTAAATCTAAATATAGAATTAATTAAAATCTTTGATGCTCCATTATGAAGGTTCAAAAAAATCACAAAAATCTTCTTTAAAGAAATTAACCCAGGTAAAGGAATAAAGAGAGTTAAGTCTCTTTCTTCTCTTTATTATATTAAGTCTTAACTAAAAATAAATATAACATACATAATTTAAGATCTAATCAAGGATAATAAATGAATTTAAATGCAATCACCCCCCATTGGATAACTTGAATGCTCACTCATTAGAAATCTCTAACTCTAAAATCCAATTCGGTCATGCACACTCTAGCCTCAACACACACTTTAGAATACTAAGTCACTATTCTCAGTATTAGGTTAGGCCATTATTTGTTGTGGTGATATGTTTTGTTTTGTGATGCAATATTTTTAGATTGGATGTTAGGATTGCTTGTGCATAGATTGGATGCTAGGCCATTATTAGCCAAATGATATTTTCTGCAAGGGATTGTACTTAATAGACCACTGTAATAGTAAAATATAAAAATATATTTTGCTTATATGTGCTACTTAAGTCCCTAAGCATAATACAATTAGGACAGGTGGGTTTGGTTACTCAAGTGCAGCTAAGTCCAAATATGTAAAATATAATTGATTGGTTTGTATGTTTGTTTAGATAACATCTATTTTGCAGGTGTAGTTAGAGTTACTTTCCTTATAAAAATATAATTTTGCAATAGGATTAAGATTAGTGCTATCGGGTTTAGGATGAGCAATGGCTAGAAGGTAAAGGCTTGGGAGGTCCTGTGAAGCCTAGAGCAAGCTAATCCAAAGTAAGGGAGAAGAACAAGAACTGAAGACTCCCATAACATTTATCTCATTTATAAAATCTAATTATAATTTAGGCTGTATAAGGCCAGAGCTCAGCTACCCAACTTCTTTTCTTTTCCGAGGAGTACGACGGCACCTAGCCACACCAACCTTTTATTATTTAAAAAAATTTAAATATTTGATTATTATGTTTTGATTGTACAATAAATATAGCATGATTTTTATAAATTTCTTAAAGTATGATGATTTGATGTGTGTCCTGAATGTTCTAGGCTCTTTAGAATAAAATTAATTTTTTACCCTCATTAATAACTCATAATTAAAATCTTAATCAACTCATAACATCATTTTAAAGCTTAGGTTTATAATCAAGATAAAAAATGATTTAGCAACCCCTTAAGTGAATGTTGTATGTTATCACATCATGCATATCATATTATTTCGCTCTTGAAAGTAGGGGTTCTCTATTCTTGCACAATAGGGGGCATGCTTGACCTGTGAGGATAGTCTCTTGTAGTGGAGAACACTCTTTCCCTCTGATTTAGCCCATAACCTACCTTCATCATGCATTTAGGCATAAATTAACCCAAATTTTAGTCCAAAATAATGAGTCAAAATGAAATAAAATGTGTAAATTTTATTGCATTAGGTTACGTCATGTCTTCATGTCAAATATGAACTGGTCTCTTAGAGTGTGAGTTTAGGATTTTAGATCTCTCTCTAATTAATAGCACCTAGTCATCTTGCATTAACATATGACTAGTACACATAATTTTGAGATCATAGGAGGTGTTATTTGATGACTACTCCAAGCTAAAAGTTTGATTATAAGAGCTAGGGCTAAAACATAAGAAAGATATTACAGGAAAGGCTTAATTATGCGAGTCCAATAAAGAGCTAGTAAAAGAACCCAAAATTTATGCTATTTTAAATATATATTTTATTTATTATTATATGTTTTTTTACCTAAGAACATGCATGCATGGCCAATTGCTTTTGGATGAAGGAAGCATTTAGGAAATATTTATTGCTTGCATTTGTAGTGTATAGTACTACAATGCAAAGGATTTGATATTTTAGAAGTTTGTTTAGATAAAAAAAAAAAGGAATATAGAGTATTTTGTTGTTGTATATGGAATTCCTTGCTTAATTTAATTTAATATATTTAAAATTTTCTTACTTTGAATGAATTTTAAGTGAACTGAAAATTGTGAAGCTTCATTACCATTGTCGCTATAGCTACTATTGATTATTGGCCATCATTGATTGCCATCACTGCCAGCCACTTATCACAATTGTTGCTTTCACCATTCACCACCACAATTCACCATCTCTAGTTGCCATTGTCATTGCCTTCATTGACCACCAACGATGAGAATGTCACCACCATCTTCATTGTTGATGGCCTTGATAGCCATCACCATCATCATAATTGTCAATTGCTTGCATCATTAACACTAGCCAACACTATCATTGCAGGACATTCATACAACATCATTGCCAGTAGCCATCCAGCCACTACAATCGTCGAGCTTCATGCTGGACTTATTTTAATTTAAATAATAAATAGAAAATAATATCTTTTATTTGTAGCGTACTCAAAATAACTCAAAATTATTTCAAATACACCACATTTAGTTTACATTGTATTCATTTTATTCAGAATTTTTTTTTCAACAAAACAAGTGGCCCATTAAAATAAGTAATCAGGCAACACTAGGATTTAGTCTTAATCTTTACTACTCAACATCAAATTAAACTGTATTAAACCTTATCATATACTCAAAATAAAAAATAAAAAAATACACATTCTCAACTCACCTCCACCATCACGGCTTCTATCATTATAAACCTCTAAATCATAGCAATCAGAGAAACTATAAATACCACATTACTGACCTTAATGAAGCATTTGCATCTTTTTTTTATCGCAACAACTTTTACATTGCATCAATTAATGATTAATTCAGACAGTCATTTAACCAACAAGTCTTCTATTGAAGGTAACAGTTAGCAAGCAACCTTTTGAACGATAAGCATTATTTCTTTAACTGTCTTTGTTTATTTTATTGTTTCTTTTAAATTCAAGAAGTTCTATGTTACAATGTTCAATTATTAACATTGGTTAATAAGTAATAATAACAAATATTTATGCAGATAAAATTTTCCCAATAATAATATATTATATTTTACACAACATAAAATAAAATAATATTTCAAGCCGCATAAATGACAAAATTCAAAAAAGCCAATATTATTTTTATAATGAAGAATACAAATAAGATATTTTTTTAGAGATATATATATATATATATATATATATATATATATATATATATATATATATATATATATATATATATATATATATATATATATATATATATATATAATAGATGATGCATTTAAAGTATTTAAATATTAGACGGTCCAAATCAAGTAGTTTAAAGATCTATTTGAGATGGTTGCAATGTCTGAAAAAATTATGATGAAGATATTACAGAAGAAGTTATAATGAGTATATAATATTTTTTTCTTTTACAAAAGTCAAATCTTAATTTTTTTGATCATGTTATTGTAGATTGAAAAACATAATTTTTAATCATGGTCTTAATCTGCTAAAATTAACTACTACACAAAGCACTGATAAAAATATTTAATTGCATAAAAATAGTTTAAATTGAACAAATAATGATGTAAATACAGATTTAATAATAAGTAATCAAGATAAGATAATATATGGTACTTTAAAGAGTTCAAATATTAGATGCAATATAAGAAATTACCAAGGTTTCTTTAGCATTTTTGACAGATTAATTCTTTGGTTAACTAATCTAGTGATTTGATTTAATAAATGACGATTTAATGAACTTTCAACTCAAATTCAACTAAATCTCACACTATCTTTGAAATCTTTGATACTATTGTTGTTGTTTTTTAATACTTAGAATTCAAATTTTTTTTCTAAAAAAAGTAATGTAAATTATGATTGTTAAAAAGAGATGCCGTGTACCGAGCTCCCTTCTTTTGGTCTCGGTCACATGTGGCTTGTCTACTTCTGATCATTCAATTAATAAACACGGGAGGTGAACTAAAACTATTTTAGATGGAGGATGTGATGGTAATCACGTTGGTGACCAGATTCTAACATTACAATCACGGCGATAGCAAGCTGCATTATATTTTAATGGATTTGGTTAGTTTAGTTTAGTTTGGTTACCTCGGTTTGATTAGTTCGATTTTATATGTTATTTGGATGGTTCGATTATTTTAAATTATTTGATTATTGTTGATTTAACAAAATTCAATGAAAAATAACTAAATCACCTAAAGAAGTTGGTAATTTCTCATGAATTTGATTTGACTGATTATATTATAAATCATTTATATTTAACTTAAATTTGACTTATTTAAAATTTTAGATAATCATACTTTTTTTATAAGAATTGAATAAGTATTTCAATGAATTGAATTGTTTAAAAGATAAATTTCACTTTGTTGGGGCAACCTTGGAAGTCATAGAATTATGTACACCTATCTATAACATAATATATCATATATAGTTATTCAAACAATAAAATTTATGAATAAAAAAATATATTAATTAAAGTTCAAGTTATTTGTAAGAAAATGGATACTTCATATTTTTAAAAGAATCATAAATAAATACAACAAGGACACCGATGAACCTAATTACACTCTGTCTTCTCTTAATATGGGTTTTCTCTGCAGGTGATAATCTCTTATCTTTCTATAGTTTAATACTTATCAACATATCTTATTATCCTCTCTCATATTCTATCTATGCTTTGATGTTACTATTAGTATTATATGATGTTCTTTATGATATTGAGCTATTAGCTTGATTGCCCTCACCCTTCTATGAAGATGTCAAATTGCTCCTCTTCTCATTGCACGTGTTATATTGGAAATATTGTCTATCAAAAGCATAAAATATATATATGGTAGCTGAGAAGTTGTTTTCTGTCAACTAATTTGAAGTAGCAATCAACAATTTTTTTTAAAAAAAACTCCCACCAATTAGCCTTCATTATGCAATAACTAAGTAATAAAAATATTTGATATTTTTACTTGTTTTAAAACAGAATTATAATGGCGAATTTCATTTGCTTTCCACAATAACTTCAAATAATTATACCGACAACAACTGCTTAAACAGATAAGCCATAAGATAGAGATCCGTATGGCCTAAACTGTCTGTCCTCTTTGTTGCAACCAACAGAAAATTATTAAAACAATAGAAATTAACTGATCATAAAGACCTAATGGGATTTTTTATTTTTAAAAATTGACTGTCAAAATATAAATTTTTTTTTATCTTGATAAAAATTGTTGAAATTTTTATAAGTGACATTATCTCTTTTTCTCTGTTGCATTTTGTGATGTTTATGTAATTGCATGATAAAAAGTCTTTCTTACGTTTATGGTTCTCATTCTTCATGATAATACTAAGACCAAGAGATAGAGGGAGGAAAGAAGAGAGTGCATGAGCGGATAGCTTTTCTCTTTATTCAAGCAATGATCGTGATAGAAAGCCTTATCAAAGCAGAGTTTAAAATATTGCGCACTTCTGAGGTTATAATGAGAAACCAAACTGTGCTAATTTATATAAAGTTTAGTAATTAACTTCGTATGAAATGAAGTGCTTAACGCTGAAGAAAGGCATCTACTTTCATCAGATAAAAGAGAATCGTTTGGGAGAAAGAGAGAGGAAATAATATATCTTATTGTAATAAAATATTAAAATGAATCATATATCAGAATATTATATACAATTTTTTAAATAAGAATAATATGATAAAATATTGAAATATAGAGCATAAAAATATATTTAAGTAAAAATGTGTTTGTCTTCTTAAAAGTAATTAAATATCCTTTAATTTCAAATACTTATCTTCTATTTAATAATTATTTTATAGTTTGATATAAAACGTATTAACATATAATTTTATGCAAATATCAGATAAATAATTCATGCATGAGATGAGCATTTAAGAGAAAACATTCAGAAAGAGACAGCTCAATGCCTCTCAGCTTCATGCTTTTTTTTGCCGTTTTTATCGGGATGAATAATTTATTTTCGCCATTCATTTTTTATGATATTTAGTCATGGAATAGGCGTGCGTCTGACTGAAGTTTAGTAACACGAATTAAACTTCAAGCGCATAACCATTGATGTTGGGAGATCAAAGAGTATATGTGAAAAATAATTCAATTGGTTCAGAATAAACAAGAAATAAATGAAATTATAAAGTAAAAATAATCACACAAAAGAAGACCAGATTTAATATGGAAAAATATGAGAACGGGAAAAAAATCACACTGCTATATCACCAAAAAATCTACTATGAAAAAAAAATTTAGAAGAATAGTACATATGTTGACCTTTACTTTTAGGTATTATGTAGATGGACTCTTATAGTATTTAAGAACTTCTTAGTCTTTAAAATACTTAGTGATTAAGTGGCAAACTTAGAGACTTAGAATGGTTAATCATAAGATTAGGTCTGGTAGCATAAGAATCATCCACCAGACTAAATCAATTCATATGCACCTTCTCAAATCCAATCCAAATTCAAACCTCAAACTAAACCTCAAATTCCAATTCATATTCCTAATCCAAATCTAAATTTCAAATCATTTGATTGAAATCCATGATCAAGCTCAAATTCAAAACCATTTCTAAGCCTTTCGATTTCATCTTATAAACTTAGCCTTAACTAAATTCAAATCAATCCCAATTCATTTGATTTTTTTCAAATATCAATTCAATCCTTCAATCAAACTATCAAATTTCAATTCAAATCTATCTTCAAATGATTCAATCCCATGATCAAATTCAAGTCCAAAATTCTTCATAAATCTTATGATTAAATTCCATAGACTAAACCAAATCTCCACCCAATTCAACCCAAATTTGATTGACCCATTCATGAATCATTTATATATTCATTTATATTTCTAAATATAAATGAAATATAAATTCAAATAGCCAAAACTAAATCCAAAATCAAACCAAAATCCTATTTATACCTTTTTTTAATTTCTTGGACCTAACTCAAAGTCCACTAAACCAAGCCAAATCAATAGATTTTTCTTAAATCAATCATTCCTTCAATCAACTATCCAAATATAAATGAAACGTGATAATTAGCTCACCAAATTGAAGTCAACCCAAGTCAAGCAAGTTAATTTTAACTTTGAAAAACTTTAAATGAGTCAAAATCCATTCCCAAATTGATTGCGCT
Organism: Cymbidium sinense; assembly: GCA_021442155.1. Taxonomy (NCBI): domain Eukaryota; kingdom Viridiplantae; phylum Streptophyta; class Magnoliopsida; order Asparagales; family Orchidaceae; genus Cymbidium; species Cymbidium sinense. Next base: position 78,296,254 of record CM038228.1, on the reverse strand, counting down.
AGATTTATATTTCAATCCTAGGCTCATATATAAGTTCAACTAAACTTGAATCAAGTCAAAACCAAGCCAATTGACCCATTTAGGTCCACTTGACCCAAAGTGATCTTTTTGAGCCAAGTTCTAATCCAACCCAAATTGGATTAAACCAAAGCCATCCAAGTCACATGACATGATCATTGATCACTCTAGAATGATCAATCACCTTGATTTAGGTCAAACCAAGTTAACTTGGTCCTTTGATCAAGTCAACCCTTAGTCCATATGAAACTCAAACTAGCCAAAACTCGTCTTACACCAAATTGATTGCAACCATTGATTCACACCAACCAATGATTGAACATAACTTAACTCTCAATTGAGCCAAACCAAGTTCAATTGGACATTTGACCCAAGTTGACCCAAATTGGCCTAAAAAGCCAAAATGGGTTAAATCATAATCTAACCCAAATTGATTGTGCGACCAATGGTCTTCCGCCATTCCAAATTGATTATGAAACTGAACAAAGCCATAATAGTTCATTTGACCATTTCAATCGAATCCCAACCTCCCAAATTGACTTAAAGGGTTAAATTGGTCAAAATCTAAATTAAATTCAACATTTGAAATCAAAAGTTTCACAATCATTTTACTAGTCAATTCAACATGAATCAACACTTAACCCAAGCTACGGCCAATTTAATTGTCAAATTGTCAACTTAGCCCATTTGACCTATATGAACTAAATGAGCCAAAATCAAAACTAGACAAATTGATTGAAACCACTTGAACTAAAACTCTTCAAATCATCATTTAAACTAACACAAGTTTAGTTTTGGAATTCACTTTGACCAATTGATCAACATAAACCAAATTGAACACCATAACCAAAATGAGCCAAAACCCATGAAACCAACCCATAGACTTTGGGAATACCTGCGACCCAAAACCCATCCAAAATAGTCAAAAAAATGCCCAAACCCATTTGGAGTGCAATGCAAATCCTCCATAGATCTTTCCCACATTGGATTCTTTCCTCATATGGTAAAGTCTCACTCTCCCTTAACATCATAAATCCCTTAAACTAGCATCCCTAGCCCACCCTAAGTGTGCTAGAGCTACTCCTTGACCAAAGGAGGATTAACCCCACCTTCCATGCAAATCGAGAAATTAAAGGATCCAAGCAAAGAGATCAGCAAAGATCAAACCTTGAGCCCCCTCCCAAGCAGTCCTCCAACCAAATTGAGCCATATGGACTTGATGGCTACCCCAGCTTCAAAGGTGGACCGCCGCCCAAAACAAAAATGGGAAGCAATTGCCTGCCCACACCAATAAATCGAGGTATACCCCCTCCTTCACCATTGAAAATCAGGGTCATTCGAATGTTCGATCTTCCAAGAGCAAATTCAGCTTCCTCTCCCCATAACGATTCTAAGCTTTCTCCTTCTAAGATTCTTCGAAAAGTATTGAAATAGGAGAGCTCAATCCCGATTCCAACTTCTTTATTTCTCAACTAAACTTCAATTCCTCTTACACACACCTTCCACATATCTTGTCGAGGCTACACAAAGCTTCCTTTGAGTTATAAATCCACTGAAGCTAGGAGTTCAATCACCACTAGGCTCCACATTGATGCAAGTTGGTCCATCGAGCGAACAAGAAGAAATTGGCTGCTGATCCCTAGGTATCATCTCTACTAGAAGAAGCTACCCATTGATCCCATCGGCCTTGAGCTCAAGGGTAATTTCCCAAAATCAGAGGGTAAAATTTTCGTGATCTTTTGTGAAGAGAATTTGCATGTGAGCCCATCCTAACTATTGGATCCTTGTGGATCCCTCGCATGAAGGTGTGGGTTAATTTTGGAATGAATCTGAGCTCATGTGAGCCTAAATCGAGTGATCCATGGTGGACAACCTCCGACATTCATAGCCAGTAGAGATCACCGTCGCCCATTTATTGGAATGGACGGCTCGACAAGTCATGCTATATTTCTCATTTTCTCCTTTTATGCTAAGGATTGATCCGCACTGCCTCAGATCCGAGATTTAGACGGTGGAGATCATCATGTCACAAGCAGATGTGACTACTTTTAAGCTAAATCCTGGCATCATGGAAAATGTATCGCCGCATACCAGTGGCGCAAGATTAAGGCTTTAATTTGGTTAATTAAGGTATTTTTAATGCTAAATACTTTCATAATTTATAACTAATTGTATAAAAATCTAAAAAAAATATAAATAATGACTCATTTTAAAGATATTTTAGAGGGAATCCATTAAAAATATCCTTGATTAATTTTGAATAGTAATTTTGGCTTAATTAGGATTTAATTAAAAATTTAATTAGCCTAATTATTTTCTAGTTAATTATCCAATCAATTTCAAACTTTCTGATAATATTTAAGGGGATGACCTCTATCTCTCCTATTTTTCTTGAAATTTATTAGTTGATTAATTGAGAAAATTGATTATTTAAGCCCTAATTACCTTCTTAACTTAATTAAGTGATGATTAAGCATGTGAATAGTAATTAATCAACAAATTGGACCCCTTACTCATTGTTCAACAATAGGAAGACTTAGGAAATTGGATTTTAAACCTCCTTCCCAAGTTCTTTCCTTTCTCTTTTCATCCAAAATTCTAAATTAATGATTAATTTAGTTAGTTAAATTAAAACTCAAACCATGCCAAATCATGTTTGATTAAGTAAGAGGCTTATGGAATTAGATTGGGACCTCTTTCCCAATCTTTTCCCCTTAAATCCATTTCATTTCAAAGGATAATCAATTAAATTTGATAATTAAGTAAAGAGGAATGGATTAATGTATTAATGACTCGATTAATCTAATTAAAAGGGTAATTGCATCTGATTTCCCTTAATTGATCCATGGGTAGACCTTTAGGTGTTTAATAACCTAAAGAGAGTTAATGAAATTATGGTTTGCCCATGTGGATAAGTAAAAAGTACTAAGTGAGTTCTTAAGCTTAATTAATGAATTAATTATGACTAATTGTATTAGACCCCTTTCATTTCATAGGATCATTATTATTTACCTTTCAATTCATGTATGCATATTGTATTGGCTCATAATCATTTGATTAATTATCTTAAGGTAACATAGGTAAGAGTTAATTAATTGATTTAATTCATACCTTAACATAATTAATCCATAAAATCAATCTAATTTCCTCTTCATTATATCAAATTAACTCACACATGGGGGATTGAATTAGGATTAGCAAACATCTTCTCACATCTCCTAAATCGAATTAAACATGAAATTAAAAATGGCATTAAGAAATTTTGGTTTATCTTAAATGAGCTTATTTAATATGATTTTCCTTAAGAGTTAATTGGATTGAATAAAACCATGTGCTTATGTCCCTTTATTTCTTTCCAATCATATTAAATATTGTATATCGCTTGATTCATGTATTCATCTTTTGCAAAATTAATTAAATTAAATGGTTTCATTTATGTCAAGCTTACATGTGTTAATTTAAATTAATATATGTGTGGCTATTATCATTATTAAATCCAAATCTATTTTTCAAAACTTATAAATGAATGATTATATATGCTATGAATGCTAGTTATAAATACATATGAGATGTATGTGATTATAGCTTAAATGTATGAAGTGAAGTTTCTTTTCTTTCATTCATGCATTAATTTATGTAAGTAAGAATGTTAATGGGTATATAGCTTGGACATCCTGGGAATACGAGACTTTAGTTAGCCCCAAGGAGATTATTTGATTACCTCACTTTCCTAGTTTAAAAATGGCACGTAGACCATTTGATTTCATTCTTACATGCTTCAATACTAGAATTTAGATACAACTTTACTCCATATGCATAAATATTTAAAAATTTTAACTTTAGCATGATCTTTCCATTCTTGTAGTTATTTGTACATTCATGTGCATATAAGAATAGCAAGTATATCTAGTCTGGGCATTCTAAGGATGTACGACTTTAAGTAGCCCCATGGAGGTCTTTACCTCACTCCTCTAGTTAATAATGACGAAGTACTTGCTTATAACTTATATATATTTGTGTGTGCATTTGGCTAATGAATGAAAGTCCTCCCTTTTCAACTTTATTCCATATGCAAAAATATTTCAAAAATGTTATTTTAGCATAATTTTACACTCTTGTAGTTATTTGTACATCCATATGTATTAAAGAATAGTGGGTATATCTTGTATGGACATTCCGGGGATGCACGGCTTTAAGTAGCCCTGAGGAGATTTTTACCTCACTCCCCTGGCTCACAATGGCAATGTACTTGCTTAATACTTTTATACATTTGAATATGTATTTAGCTAATGTGTGAAAAATCTCATTTTCTACAAAATTCATTTATGCATATTTCATTTAAGTGCGCTAAAAACATATTGCATGCATATGTATGCTTAGGATTTAATCATATGCATGTTACATATGATGGAAAAAAATGAATGAACATGTGTCATGTGATAATAATTAATTCCAATTAATCTTAAGATGACTTTCTTATTGAATGAGATTATTTAAAATAAACTTAAACTTAGGATTAATTAAAACATATAATAAATCATTCACTAAATAGAATTTATTAATTAATTTTCTTTATAAGTTACTTAAGGTAGGGATAAAAGAGAGTAATCCTCTCTTTCTTTTCTTTATAACACTTAGTTGTTAAGTGTAAACCAAATGGAACAAAAGAAAATATTAAGTAAAATTTTCAAATCAATTAAAGCACTTGAAGTGAAATCAACTTCTTATGATTAAACATTATTTCATACTTAGAAAATCAAAACAAAGCCTAGTTAATGCATACCACACAAGCCTTAATACACATACTTTAGAAGTAAGTCACCATTTTTAGCTTTATATTAGGGTAGTGCATTGAGTGATGTATGTTTGATTTTATGATGTATTATTTTAGATTGGATGTTAAGGTGTATACTTCATAGGCTGGATGGTAGGCCATGATTAACATAATCATATTTTCTATAGGAGATTGTACTTAAAGGGTGCTTAAAATAAATTTAAATACTCTCTTTTGTAGGTTGCTTAATCTCTAAGCATAATCCAAGTTAGGACAGATGGACTTAGTTACTCATGTGCATGGTGCCAAGTCCAAATTATAAATATAACTGCTTGGGTTGTATGGTGTATTTAGTTAACACTTATTTTGTAGGTGTAATTAGATTTACTTTTTCTACTTTTAATATAATTTTGTATTAGGAATTATGATTAGTGTTATGAGAGGTTAAGATGAGCAGTGGCTAGAAGACTTTGTCTTGGGAAGCCCTGTGATGCATTTGAAGTAAGCACATCCAAATGAAGAAATGAATGAGATATGAAGAATGAAGATAAGATTACCCCCATAGCATTTACTCATTTATTAATTATAATTATTCTTTCATGGGTCAGTATAAGTTTACCACCCATTTCTCAACAAATTTGACCGAATTTTTATTCTTTTGCGTTAGATTTATAAAATGCTTGATGTTATGTTTAAATTTAGCAATAGAAATGGCATGCCTCTTTCTAGTTTCTTTATGAATAGTGATTTAATGTGTGACCTGAATCTGATTAGGCTCTTAGGAAAAAATTAATTTTTCTATCTCAACTACAAATCATAACTAAATTTTCTAAATAACTTATAACTCATATAAAGCCTAGGCATTAAATCAAGATAATTAAAATATTTAGCAACACCTTAGCTGAATATTATATGTTTAATATCATGCACTCATATTGCTTCACTCTTACAAAAAGAGAGTTTTCATCCTTACATGATAGGAGAAGACTTGACCTTTGAGAGTCTCCTATATGGTAGAAAACACTTCTTTCTCTATGATTTAGCCCATAGCTCATTTCAACATTCATTTAGATATATGAAAATTCAATAGCCTTTGTCAAAATGAAGAGTCCAAAATCAAATAAAAATTAAAAAGATTTGCATTATACTAAGTCATTGCTCATGTCACTTATGCTCTAGTCTCTTAGAGAGTGAGTTTAAGGACTTTAATTTCTTTCTAAATAATAACAACTCAACTATCTTACAAAATTATATGACTTGCTTACATGATTTTAAAGCATAGGAATTAATGCCACTCCCAGTTATTAAAGTGGTTGAGTTTTCTCTCTTGTGGATGTAAACCTTATGCCCATCTTTGCTTAGATTTAAGTCATGCTTTAGCCCTTGCTAAAGCTCCACAGATTCAGGATCTGAGGTGGCTGTTTTCTTTGAGCTACAAGCATAAATCCTCACCTTCTAAGCATTTCCACAATCTTGTATTGTGGGATTATAAGTCCTAACTTTCTAATAAAATTTTAACTCGGATAAATAAATCTCCTCAATTTCAAACATATAAATCTAATTATAGGGAATATTGGAATGCTCACTAGGTTTCCTAGTATTATGAGCATTCCCTACTCATCTCCTTTGGCCTCAATAATAAGTCTCTCTTTTTGATCTATCCCACTTGATTTTTCGATATAACCAATTTATTAATAGTCTTATCTTTGAAATCTTTGAAGACAATAATTGCCTACTTTAATCGAGAGTATTCCTACGAAATTCACCTTGCTTAGGATGCAATTAACTATGAGGGCTTGCCCCTCATAAGAAATTTTAGAACCCGATTTAATATAAACCCTACTTTATTCATCCATGTAAAGTAGATGAAAAATCTCTGGTATATTCGAAGACCCATCATGCCTTACGAGTCCTTATTAGGTGATTAGGTCCCTTGAAGGGTGATGCCTCTATCTTTTGAGATAGTACATCACACCTCAATGTCATACCCGATCACTTCAATAAGTGCACCCTCAGATCTGCGTGGTGTCCTCCCATATACATATCCAAAAATAAACAATATATATTACACTTATTTGAAGCCTTTTCACACTTCAATCACTCTAAGACACTCCTTGCACTCTCGCACACAAGAGAATTTTAGAAAATATTCTAAAAAATTATAGAAAAATTGCTTAAATATACTCATAGTATCACGCGATGTCATAATAGCATCTGAATGTTCTCTAAGCTTTTCTGGGTTCAAGGAACTGACATCTCTGTCTTGAGTCTCTAGTGCCTATGGTTCTAACGCCACAGTGCTACTCTTTCAGTTCTGAGGCACCATCTTCTCTATCTCCATAGTGCAAATCCAGCACTATAGCGCTGTCCTACTTGGACTGAGGTGCTGCCTCCTATATCTCTGAAGCCAAGATCTTCTACTCTAGTGCTTAGGCGTTGCATCTTCGACGCCAAGGCACAACACATTAGCAAGTTTTTTCACTTGGATAGGGGGTTTATTAATAAAATCAAGCTCTCCATAAAATAACAATCAAATGCATTGATGATGACTCCCACTACATAAAATAATAATTATAATATATTTATAATAAAATATTCTTTGAAAATATCAGAACAACTTAAACATGCATTATGCTTTTGTGGCATCTATGCTTTTAATTTTTCTCTTAAACATAAATAAAATTCTTTCAAATATAATAATCTTTTTAATTAGAATCATTTTTATAATGGACACATAATAAGATTAATAAATGAATAAATAAAAAGCACTTCGGAGCCAGCTGTAGCATGGTTGACCTTCTTTATTATTTCTATTTAAGAAATTTTTTTGCATTGATTCCTGATTTATTTCAATAGCATTTAAGGCACTGGAAAAGAGCACTGTCTGCCATTCTTTTATACCGAGCTTTATAAACGTAGTAGGCACATTTAGCAAAGCGGTCTTTCAAACTTTTTAAAAATTTTAAAAGTGGATTAATTAGTTTTATTTCCTTAACTTATAACAAAATTTCATAATAAATTAATTATTATAGAACCTAATATTGAATCTCAGTTCTGTGAGGTTATTAGGTAAGAACTTTAAATTGCAACGATACAACTGTTTAAAAAGTTTAAGCAGTGCGATGAACTGAGGAAGTCAGTGAACCAAATATGTAGTAAGCTTGACAACAGAACGACATCAGAGCAGGCATGAGTTATGTTCTTTATAAATATTGCATTTATTGATTTATTATGAATGCATAAATCATATTGAGAGTAGCTTTAAATTTTCTTGTAAAAAAATTCGAAAATATGTTAAGTATTAATTTAATATCCACCCATAAATTCAAGAACTTTAATTATTTATAAAGTTTGAAAGATATGTTTTCTTATAAATATATATATATATATATATTTTTTTTGATAGGAGAAATAGTGCTTGTAATATAAATGAAGGATATGAAAAAAGTAGGGTTCAAGATGGCATCCTATGCATGCTATTATAGCTCTCTTCATTTAAGTATCTTTTTATTGTTCCAATTATTAATAGTATGCCTTTCTTATTTAAGACCGAACGAAAAATGACCAAGCATTTAATGTCATGCATTTTTATACCGTTAAGACATCTTTCAAAGGCTAAATTTAAACATATTACTTTATTTGTTCCTTTCTCTTTATTAAGATTCCAATTGTTGACACAGTTTATGGAAGTAAAGTAACAGTAGGTTAAGTGGAATTGTGTGCATGTGACAGAGAAAAAGAATTTGTAAGAATTTTAAAAAATAATTAAGGGATTGTATGGTTTCAATTTTATTTTTATTTTTTATTTATATTTTAATTTGAATAAAATAATTATTTTTAAAAACACTTAAAACATCCAAAGATTATTTTAAGTGTTCTTAGAATAAAAATAAAAATACTTATAAATATAATAAATAAACATATTTTTAAAATATCATTAAAATATCATAATAATAATATATAAAATTGATCTCAAACAATCCCTAAGATTATCGGCATTTTAACATGCAATGATGGAGTCATAAATTTTTTTTCTAGTAGGGATATAAGTATAATTAGTTTTCAAATTTGTAGCTCATCTCTTTCTACCCACGCTTATTGGTCAATTTAATGACTCCAACCTGCTCGATTCTTCGATGGCAAATACCTTGGCGGAACTCGACCGTGCCGCCTGGATTCACATGCCCAAGTCACAGCCACAGTCAAAGTGGGGTCACCTCGTCACTAAAAAAAACAAAAAAAAAAACAAAAAAAACTTAGTCCTTTTGTTAGAATCATTAAGCTACAAATAATCATTATGCTCTCATTGTATGAATTTTATATTATTTGAATAAAAATTAATAATCTTACTCGACAATTCTAGTAAAATCTACTTCCACTTTATGCTTTGGCCATTTGAATTTTGGAATTAAACTTATCGTTATCATTGCTTCTATTTTATGTTTGTTTGGCTGAAACTAGAAAGTGCATCCAATTCATGCCAAAAAGCATAATTATTAAGGGCATATAGCGTTCGATAATGGCCCAAAATGGATTTGTATTTTTCTTTTTTAAAACTGTGATATTTTGCATCAATGTCCTTAAAAAAATACTTGCATTCTGGCAAATGAAAGTAGTTTTTCTTTGATTTGAGATGATGAACCATGAATCTTTTGACGTAAAGAGGCATATTAGCTTTTATCTTTAAATTCTTTTACGTCATTGGAATTTTTTTATAAAAGTTTTTTAATATTTTTAAATTCTTTTCCAGCCTTTTGATTTGTTGATTTTCTCTGAATTTTGTCCTATGGGACGAATCCCTTCTTCCCTTTTATAAAATTTAATTTGAGTTTTTGCTCCTGATATGTATGTACACTAAGGAAAGAGAAAAAAAGAGCACGTACATGACAGAATAGTTTTTCCCATTACTCAGGCAATAATTACGAAGCCATACGCTGTGGATATAATTATGAAAATCCAAAAGCATTCAACTGTGCTCATTTATACTCTTACGTGGCTGAAGGACTTGGCCTTTTAAATTTGCTTCAATTTCATCCACCAGTTTTTGTTGGTACAGTCAGGTTACAGTCCGGCGTTGATCATATGTTTTTTTTTCGTGCATTAAATTTAATGTTTTGATCGATATTGTAATAATAATGCATTAAAAATTTGAAACGATGTGGAAAAAGCTAAGAAAGAGAGATGGTCCTCTAAACAGATCCAGTCTTATATGAGTACTGGCGTGCCCAATGTTAAAGAAGGAATCCGCAACGAAATAATGCAGATGGTTGAGAGGAAATAACTGATGTGTGTGTGAAAAAATATTATATTTGGAGTTCAGATATATAGTTTTGTATTCGACTTCAATCAGTTCGAATGTAGCTTTGCTCAATTACTCTAAATTTTATTCAAAATAGCATAAAAATTTATTTGGAGTCATGTTTAGAATTTGATTGGAGTCTAAAAATATCCAGACTCTACATATAATATTTTCTCATGTGTGAGAGAGAGAGAGCACCAAAATATACCGTGCGTGTAATAATGCAATATAGGCATAAAAATATTCTGTATAACAAAATATTTTATATATCTTTTTATTAGAATAATATGGTAAGAAAATTAAATATGTAAGGTAATTTTATCATGAATATATATATTTTATATATATATATATATTGTTAGAAATTTTTGAATGTGAGCTCATATATAAATTTAATTATATATTAAGCGCTATCTTATTTTTAAGCCTATTAATTTTGTGATCAAATAAAGATTAATTAAGATCTGAGACATCTTATTAATTTTGTATAAAAATTAATGTATAGAGAGGAAGTTTTATTTTATTTTAATGATAAAATAAATGAAATCGAGATAGATAAATGCTCCCATTCTAAAGGGTCGGTTCTTATTTTTCTCACATCCCATCTTTAATGAAAAGAAGACTCTCTCTTTCAAGAACACCCTTTTAAAAGTGGAAGGCCAAAATTTTCGAATACCATGATTCAGACGCTTTCGATTAAATCTTCGACGATTTATCCCAAAAGATAAATTTATTCATATATCTATATATATATATATATATATATATATATATATATATATATATATATATATATATATATATATATATATATATATCTCAAAGTTTAAATATTTATTTTATTATTTATTATTTTCAGTTGATATAAAATGTGTCAGAACAATTTTATACAAATGCCAACTTTGCATGAAATAAATATTCAACTTGTAGTTTAATTATGCATAGCATTGAAGAAAAAAAAAGTTACAGCTCAATGCGTTTAGGCTTATGCATAGCTTTTGTAGTTTAATTAGTTTGATGAGAAATTCAAAATTTGTTATTTTAAAGTGTAGAATTGATATGACACTTAAAATACTATTAGTCGAAGCACGAATCTTGATGTTAAAAGCAAGCTGATCCGAAGTTGAAACTGGTCGAGATCAAGCTCTTAAAATATCTTTGGAAACTTGGTTAAATTTCTAAAAAGCTCTCAAATATAGAGTTTTAAATCGAGGCGTCTCGGCAGCCCAATAAGCCAAAGATCTTTTCGACTTCATTTGAGCATTCAAATGCACAAAATACATCATATGATCAAGGGACCATTTTGAGCCGTCCAGGGTGACAAGTGATGAGACTTTTTTTCTCCTCTCCATTCCCTATACATCCATCATGAGAGGAGGCCAAGAGAGGAGAGAACAAAGATCCTCCAAGCACAGGCGGCCACCACGGCCGCCACCACTGCACGCCGCCGCCGCCTCCGGCCACTCGCTTGTCAATCTCTCGGGTCTCCATCATGATGACCTTCATCGTCAGTCGATGTTTTTCGATGTTCATTATCATCTAGCACCACTTGAATTGAGCATACATAACTGACTACATAATCCTTTTCATATACAATTCTAATCCCAGATCGGGAAGATCTTGCACTCTAAAACGATACATAGTGAAAGCTTTTCTTGCCAGTGGGTTTTTCCCTCTTTTGAGGTTTTCCACATAAAATTCCGAGTTTTATTGTTCACTCTTTAAATCTTGTAGATTTGCCAACGGCAAGTAAAAAAACTTTTACTCTACCGAATGATTTTCTAACGCATAGTTGGCACTCTGGAAACCTGATTCCATTATTTCATCTTGTATGACGACCAAGTTTCCCAACAAGATCAAAACCACCATCGAGGTGGAGCATTTCAAGCTTTTAAAGAGCACAAGTGAAGAATGAAGATTCATCAAACTTTGTTCCTTCAAATTCTGTCAGGAACTGGGGGGCAACTCTTAATCTCAGAAGATCACCCATGTTAAGCATCTAATCAATTTCCATCCCAAGAAACAAGTCAAAGTTGGAGGATATTTCAACATTGAGAAGAGATATAGCTTTGCAAATTATATTTTTCACTCATACTCATGGAAAAACGAGACCCAATTTAAGGAGCAACTTTGGCTACAACGACAAGCGGATGTTTTAATCCTCCCACTTGAGGAATATACAACTCACATCTCACGTTGTATCATCAATCAACTTGATCGACCTCTTCCATAAAGTTAACTCCATCGAGTCACACCGACAAACAACCTTAGGTCAAAATCCTCTAATTCAATTCGACCTCTTTCATAAGCGTCCTAACCTCGACAAACAACAGATAGGTCAAAGGTCCTTGGTGGACCGACCTCTTCAATGTTAATGTCTGTAACACCGACAAACAACCTGGATAGTCAAATCCTCAGATTCAATTCAACCTCTTCCACAAGCACCATAACACTCGACAAACAACCTGGATGGGTCAAAAATCTTCAGGATTCAATTGACCTCTTCTATATAATGTCATCGGTAACACTCGACAAACAACCTAGATAGGTCAAAAGGTCCTTGGTGGACTTCCCACGACCTCTTCCATACAGGTTAACGTCATCGGGTAACACCCTGACAAATAACCTCGGATAGGTTAAAAATTCTCAGCGGATTCAATTTAACCTCTTCCATACAGGTTAACGTCATTGAGTCACACTCTGACAAACAACCTCGGATGGGTTAAAGATCCTTAGCGGATTTCAACCTCTTCCAGTTAAGCATCGGCACCACAACAACCTCGGATGGGTCAAAATCCTCGCCGATTCAACCTCTTCCACATAGTTAACGCCATCGAGCAAAGACTCGACAAACAACCTCGGATGGGTCAAAATCCTCACCGATTCAATTCAACCTCTTCCATACGTTGCGTCATCAAGCAGACTCCGACAACCGGATAGGTCAAAATCTCGCTTTGATTCAACCTCTTCCACAAGTTGCGTCATCGAGCAAAGTCGATAGGTCAAAATCCTCGCCGATTTAATTCAACCTCTTCCATAGTTAACGAAGTCACCTCGACAAACAACCGGATAGGTCAAAATCCTGGATTGATTCAACCTCTTCCATACGGTTTAACGCCAGTCACACTCGACAAACAACCCGGATAGGTAAAAATCCTCGGATTCAATTCAACCTCTTCCAGCAGTTAGTAACACAAACAACCTGGATGGGTCAAAATCCTCGATTCAATTCAACCTCTTCCAGGTTAACTTCATCGGGTAACACTCTAACAAACATCCTGGATAGGTCAAAATCCTCATCGCCGCATTCCACCGCCATTATCGATCACATCGACCGGTTTGCCGATGCCGCCCACCGCTAATCTGTCGTCGGTACTCGACATCGCCGAATCTTCATTATGGTCACATCCCGGCTTTACTGCATTATCGACTAGGCCGCTCGCCGACTCCCTTTATACGGTTTAACCACCCTTTGGCCGCTTAACAATTTACCGGGTCACCGGCTACGTATTGCCGGCTTCGCCAGCGATTCAGAGTTGGCCACCGCTGCATCAGTATTCCCGCTGATCACTGCGTCGGTTACCGGCTTCGTTGCCGCTTAATCGTTTGCGTGCCCACTACTTTACATCACTGTTATTTTTATCGCTACGACATCGCAGGCAATTTATCAGAATATCCCGGTCATCTCAGCGACTCATTAGCGATGTTGATTACGCGCCACGCCGTACTGAATACCGGCTACTGCCGCCTTGTCGACCACACCATGTCATCGCGCCATCGCGTAATTATCGGTTGAACGAACCACTCCGCCGCTATGCGTCGACATGGCCGACACCGGCGCGCTGCTGATCGGCAATCTTTGTGTTACCACCATCATCGCCGGATCATCCCGACCAGCGTTAGCCGTCGCCGTGCTACGCCATTGTTACCTTTCTTGGCTGCTAACAACTGCGCCACCCGCCGTTCATTATCGCTTTTCACCGCCGCTGATCATCGTTTGCTGCCATCGCCGCCTCGACCCGTGCCATCGCAATCGCAACGCGGTCACCATATCGCGGCCATTCCAAATACTACCAACTCCTCGCACATCGCTGCTTTGCCAAATACCTCGACCCCCAAACTGGGTCAAGAGGCGCTTTTTCAAGGAAAACCAAATAAATAAGTGGTCTTGATCGCCTCCAAACCGGATGTCCGTTGACGCTCTTCGAGGGAAAACGGAACGACGGTACCGGGTCTTGATCGCCAAATGATATCCGCCATTTTCTGAGGAAAACCGAAATATGGAAAATGGGTCTTGATCGCTTCCAAACAGCGGTTGGCCTGACGCTTCTTCGAGAGAAACTGAAGTACCGTGGGTCTTGATCGCCTCAACCGACCGCCAAGGTTGACACCTCTTCGAGAAATCGGAACAACGGAAAAATGCGGCTTGAGCCTCCAAATGACCTTCTCGAATAAGAGAAGGTGCATTCTCCTGCCCTGGGCATTTTATAGACTTCTAGGGCAAGGTAAAATCGCCCAAAGCTAAACCGCCCAAATCCAAAATCATCATTTGGCCGCCATAGATGGCGCTCGGCGCCCATGCCATGCGCAACCGCCGCGAGGCCCGCCAGCCTCAGCCCTCATGGCTTATGACGTGGCCATGGACAATACGCTCAATACGACCTGACCAGCCGCAGCCCGTGCTGTATCCCGACTAGCCTTCAACCATACCCTCTGCCATTCCAGATCTTACCAGCGACCATATCATGCCCAGACCCGCGATCCGCTTATTGGCCCATGCACAGCGGCCCGTCAAATCCCAGGGCCCAGATCTTGTACAGGCGCCATGTCATGTAGCCATTTATGTAAGGCCCCATGTCGGCGCCTCAGCATTATGAGCTCACTGCTTACCTGATGGGTCAATATCAACTGACCCGCGCAAGATACCTACACGCATTTCCCTGCATCGCCTTCCGTAGTCATTATGCTCTGAAGATCTGTGCGGTTAATGGACCTCAAATTTCATTGAAGAATTTGCTATTTTCATTTGACATATATTTTGGATGATTGAGATAAAGTCATCCAAAAAAAATGACACTTAAAATACTATTAGTCAAGACGAATCTTGATGTTAAAAAGAAAGTGATTGAACGGTCGAGATGCTCTTAAAATATCCTTGAAACTTTGGAAGGTAAATTCTAAAAGCTCTCAATATATAGCCAAGCCCGATCCATTTCTAACCCAATCTTACAACTTCATTTGAGCATTGGCCATCATATGATCGGGATCATGAGCCATTACGGGCATGTATACCTCCAATTTATAAATAAATCATTCCCTCATATATAAGAGAGGTCAAGGAGGCCAAGCAAGAGAGAGAGAGAACTCTAAAGATCCTCCAAGCACAATTGTGTGCCACTCGGCCGCCAACTCTCCCGCCGGCCGCCGCCTCAACATCCGCCAGTTGTTCTTGTCATCCATCATGGTTTGACACCGATGTTCTCGATGTTCACTATCATACCAAGAATTGTTATTAACGGACTACATAACTGTCCTTTCATACAATTGTAACCCATATCGGAAGATCTTGTACTCAAACAAATATAGTAAGCTTTTACTAGGCTAGGCCGTGATTTTTCCTCTTTTGAGGTTTTTCACGTAAAATTCGGGAGTTTTATTGTTTCACTCTTTTTGCATATTTGGATTTCTCAACGTTAAAGAAAACTTTACTCTACCGCAACTGATTTTCTAGCACGCAACAAGAATAAATTATTATTTTGTCATTTATTTTTATGATAAGGAATCAAAAAATAGGTTTATGTGCTCTCAAAGTTGTTCGATGCCCGGTTAGTTGACAGACTGTGATTATAATTCCATCATCATTATTATTATTATTATTATTATTATTATTATTATTAGATAATATACAATAATAATAATAATAATAATAATGCAAAAAAAAAAAAAAAATTTAAGACATTTGATTAGAATGACAAAATAGAAAACCAGCAAATTCAGATCCAACTGTACTCTTCTTAACTTCGGATCTGATTAATTAGAAATAATATTAAAAAAAAAAAGAAATTGATTCAATCATAGAACAATTAACAGTGCCCGTGCAGTTTATAGTGCTACTATATTGGATCTTCTGAATCTTTTATGTTCGACAATTAGGTGAGAACTTTGAATTACAATGAGACAAGAGTTTCTAAGCTTGACATCAGAACAGTCACAGGTACGCCATTATCATTCATGTTTCCATAAAATAGTGATTTAATATAAATGCATGAAGATTTTAAATTTGAAAATATGTTGGATAATTTTTTAGGTATTAATTGAATTTAGTGATTTTACATAAGATGAATATGCTTAAATTGAATCATATAAATTTAATATTCTCCTTTTCTACTTATTGAACTCTTTTGCAATTACTTCCTATTTTGGATATATTTACTATTAAAAAATAAACTTATTTCATTTGTGCTTTACAAACTTCCTATCTTAGATATTATGTTCTTATTGAACTCTTTATATTTATTTATTTTTCCTTTTTTAGCATTTCTCAATCATATCGAAAAATATTGATCATTTATTTTTTGATTTCGAAATATTATAAATATTGTCAGAATTTTTATGAAATTTAATTTCTACTATATTTATGATTTAAAATGACTATTTTGGATAGTTATAAAGTGTATGCATTCATTCAGCAAGTTTAAAGTTTCTTTTATCGAAGGAATAGAGAAATGAAATTTATTGTGATTTATATTTAAAACAATTATAATAACACCAATTGCTGTAAATCTTTTGCAGATTAAATGGACGCTACATAAAAAAAGGCACTTTTTAATCACTCAGCCTTGCATAGAATGAAGTTAGATTTACATCATTTGTAAAATTTGTGAAAATATATTAGACATTTAAAAATCATTTATGATTTTGTAGAAATTTAAATAATTTATTTGTAAGAAAAAATTCTAGGGCATATACAGTAATGAGAATGTAGTAATGATTTGCTTTACAATCACATTTTACTGTAATACATTTAATCATAATTCAAATTTTCAAGATTCAAAAATCATTTATGGTCTTACATTGCACCTATTTAGTTTATTCCAGTGGAAAATGGTGATTTACAAAAATTGTGAAAATCTTAATTAATTATTTTATAAGATGGCATTATTGTATTATGTAGTTAATACATATGTTGGCCATTTATGATTAAACATACAATTTAAAATTAATTGAGTATAAAGTTAATGTCTATAATATATAACTTGAATAATTAAAGATTAGCCACAACATCTTAATTAATTATATAATGTTAGGCTTTTATTTTAGGTAGACGAGATCTTCGTCAGAAAAATTACCCAACACACAAGCGGGGATATGAACAGGGGTTATACGTGGAAAACCCGTTAAGGGAAAAACCACGGCTGCCTGAGAACTTTCTATGTGTTCAAAGATCAGGTCCTTGCTTCTCGTTAGTTCGGAGAAGAAGGTGTTTTGAGGAAACAATATTGGTGTAAAAAAATACAATATCGTCAACTCCAACCCAAGGGAGAAGTTTCCCAAAAGAACCCCGATCTTCGGGAGCAACCTCTTGATCTTCGGGAGAAAGAGAACCTTCTTTCTAGTCTCCAGATCTCCTAAAGACTATCTGAAGTGATGATGAGTCAGTGGTTCTCGAGCTCGGTCTCAAATCGATCTCTAAGGTGAGAATTCATTTTATAGATTTTGGGAGTGGCTTGTAAATGGAAAACTCCAACCACTCCCCAGGTCGATCCCCGATCGACGGTGTATTTTGATGATCCGGTGCCTTAATGATGTCGAATTGGGTGATCTTGGATTCGATTATTCGCCTTGACGGCGACGACTATAAATATGTCGCTTTGGTGACCATTTGGCGGATCAGATCCATTTTCATCGATAGCTTGATGCAGTCGATTCGAGCTGGATCGATATACGATGTTGCTATGTTCGTCTCCGTTGACTGTAAGTTTCTGAAATCTGATTAGATCAAGATTTGAAAATGCTTGATTCGCGCTTATCGATAAATTTTACGAGATGGACGTACAAATCACAAAAATAATTAAATACATTAATTATGATTAATTATATAATATAATATTTTTTTCTCACGAAAATTTTTATTATTTTTATATAATTAATCAGAAGAAAATATCAAGTTATATTTTCTAATCTAGCCATAGGAATTAGAAAAGGGGAGCATGATTTAATAAATTTATTATAATTTGAATGAATTTAATTCGCTTGTAATTCCACTCCTCATATAAGTTTTATGTCATTAAATACATAAATATTCAATATATGGTTCACATAGGTAAAGCATGATATATGTTTTTGAGTCTCAATTTAAAATATATTTTATTATTTTATTTATAGTCTTACAATCAGCTAGTATCTCTAATATAAAATGTAATATTTCTAAGTTGAGGGGTGATACTATAGAGTATGGAAAGAGAGAATTCTCCTTTGCTTAGGATGGATGGACATTGATTATACTATAAGGAAAGGCGAACCACCTAAAGCTACTGAAGCTAGCACCCTTGAGAAAAGTTCCCTTTAAAATGCCTTAGCTTAATGTTCATAAAGACAAGGATATATGTTGGTATTTGTAGTTCAATCGATCAATATGATAATGAAAGAGATCTAATTAAAGCAACCGATAAGAAATTTAATACGTCAAATAAAGCTCTTACTAGTACCCTAATTATAAAGTTCTCACCCATTAAAATTAACTCGAATAAAAGGTGTGCGGGAGCATATAATACAAATGTGAGACATTGCTACTCAGTTTAAGATATTTGAGGTTGTTATTTCCGAGTCTTTTCTAGTGCATTATAGTCTAAACACTCTTCCACAATAATTTGGCCCCTTCAAGATATCCTATATTACCCATAAGGATAATTAGTCAATTAATGAACTTTTGATTATGTATGTTCAAGAAGAATGAATGCTAGTCAAGGAATTAGGTGAGAGTTCTACGCTAGCTATCCATAGAAAGGACTAGAACCAAAGCCAAATTAAGAAGAAAGAAAAATGGAAAAAACTACATGAAACTAAAATTAAAAAGAAATCTAAGTATTTCTTCTATGAAAAGAAGGGACCATGAAAAAGGATATATCAAATTCAAAAATTTGCTTGACAAGAAAGGTTAAATAATCTCACTTCTCTGTTATGAATATAATATAACTAATATTATTTATAACACATAGTCGATTGATTCTAGTTCTATAATTCATATTTGTAATTCTACATGAATATGCAAAACCTAAGGAAGCTAGTGGGAAGTAAGCAATAAATCTATTTAGGGAACCAGATGCACTCACATATAGAAGCTATTGGGTTATATTATTTATTACTTAGTTGTGATTTTATTTTAGAATAGAAACAACCTTTATGTACTTAGTTTTCTTATAACTTAATTTTAGTTTCCATACTTGAACATTTGAGATATTCCTTTAACTTCTTAGAAAACTTTATTTGTTTATATTATAAATCTAAATATGTTGGAAGTGGTACTTTATATGATGGTCTTTTCTATTAATTTGCAAAATGCCATTACTCATGATGTGATGTATGTTTAGGCTGACACCAAAGATGTATTATAAATGAAACTCTTCCATATTGTGGCATCATAAATTAGGACATATCCCCATAAATAGAATCAAGAGATTAGTGAATGAAGGAGTACTTTGTACTTTAGATTTCATTAATTTTAAAATTTTTATGAGTTGCATAAAGGGTAATCAAACCAACAAGTTATAGAAAGTTGCTAAGAGGAGTACAAACATATTAGAAATCATACATACAGATATATATATTATCTAGATATGAATATCATGATCCAAAATATTTCATCACCTTTATTGATGATTACTCAAGATATATGTATCTCTACTTGCTTCAAAATAAGTATGAAACATTAGTTGCCTTTTGAAATCTTTAAAATAGAAGTAGACAAATAATGTGAAAAATAAATTAATATTGTGAGGTCTGATAGAGTTGGTGAATATTATGGCAAATACACTAAAGATGGACAAATGCTTGGTCCATTTGTTAAGTTCCTTCAAGAGAATGTGATTGTTGCCCAATATACTTTACTAGACTCACCTAATCAAAATGGTATAGCATAGAGAAGAAATTGAATATTAATGGACATGGTGAAAGCATGATTAGTAGCTCCAAATTACAAAAGTTCTAGTGAATTGAAACTCTTAAAATTGTAGTGTGCATATTGAATCAAGTTCTAACCAAGGTTGTTCCTAAAACACCTTCTGAATTATAAGAAGGTTGAAAATTGAGTTTGCGACCTGTATGTAATGGGGATGCCCATGTGAAGTGATAATTTAAAATCCATAAGAGAAAAAGCTCGAGTCGAGGACTATTAGTAGGTATTTTATTAGATATGTTCAGAAGTCCAAGGGTTATAGATATTATTGTCCATCAAACAACATTAAGATTATAAAATAAAAAAAATACAAAGTTTCTTGAGAATAATCTAATTAGTGGTAAGGATCAATTACAAAGCTTAGTTCTTGAAAACAAACATATAAATGCTCAAACATTCATTCCAGTGACAAGTTAATTATTTGTTCACAACATATGTGAGTCAAAATTAGGTATTAGAGAGCTAGTTGTTTGTTGACCTCACTTTTGGAGTGAGGTTGACAATCATCTCCTTAGACTTAAGATCCATCAAGGCACTAAGGTATTCTTATAGCTAAGCTGACAGTAATGTTTACACAACCCTAAGCCAGAAGACTCATGGTTACCCTGGATGACTTGATGTAGACCACCCACCCCTAAACCTAAACCATCTTATATACAAAAACAATTCTCTAAAAATCCAATCCAATTGATTGCAAAACAAGACCAATTGACTTCAAACCTAATTTGACGTTATGGATCAATTTAGCCAAATGGCTAAGTTGACCCAATTTGATCTATTTGGGCTTACAAGAGTTAAATCCCCCAATCCAATTGAAATTGAATGCATTTATACTCATGTGAACCTCAATTAAGCTTGATTGAACCATTATTGCATTCCAATTAGATCAAACCAAACCAAATTGGCCCTTAACCCAAGTTGACCTATTGAACCTTATAGAAAATCTAATTCAACTTGATTTAAGCTAAATTGAATCAATGCAAGCCCCATGATCATTCCAAACACTCAATTGAACATTCTAATTCATTCTAATCAACCCAATTTCATCAATTCAATTAACCCAACCTAACACATTTTGGTTTAAAAGGTTCAAATTAGCCAAATTTCAATCCAACTAAAATTAAATGCAATCAAAGCTATTGATAAACTCTAAGTTCATTATTAAACATGTTTCAACACTCATCCTAATTGAACCTAATTAAGCTAATTGACTCACTTGATCCAACTTAGACTAAAAGATCAAATTGAGTCAAATCTTAATTCAATCCAAATTGGACCAAATCAAGTCAAGTCATATAATCACTTTCAAAATGATTATTAATCATGACCAATCACTCAATTGTTATTTATTGAACCCAGTTGAGCTAATTTTCCCATTTGATCTAATTTGACCTAAAGGGAAAAATTAGGCCAAAACTCATTCTAAATCAAATTGGATTGAACCAATGCCTCCAGTCAATCACAAATTGACTATTAAACACTCTCCAACCACCAATTAAATCCAACCCAACTCAATTGACCTATTTAGCTCAATTTGGCCTAAAGGGTCAAATAAAATCAAAATCAATTCTAAACCAAATAAAGCCAAATCAAGCCTCTAATCAATGTCAAATGATCAATCAAACATGACTTAACCCCTTATACAACCTAATTTGACCAATTTGACGAGATTGTTCAACTTAGGCCATTTCACCCATATGAATCAAATCTAAATCCAATTCAAATTGAACTAAATTAATTGCACCATTAAGTTTCATATGATCATTTGAACTTAATCAGTAGCTCTCATGACCCAATTTGATAAATTGGTCAATCTAAGTCATTTGAAATATATATATATATATATATGTCAATTCAAATGACCTAGTTAAACTAAGTCCAAAGCTAGTTAAACCAAGTCCAAACCCATCCAAACTTGACATGAATCATTCTTAGGTTCCCATTGAGATGCCTAAGTGGACCCAACCCAAGGTGAACTCAGTTCAGCGTAAATCAAGTTAACTAAGGGTTCTAAATAAAATAAAAATCCAAATGAAGGTCCAACCACTCTATTTGTCTTAGGCAACCACCTTAGCATCCCTTGAACTCCCCTATGCTAATTAGACCTGACCCAAAGCTATTGAACTAAGCCATTGACCAAGTAGAGGTCACCCTTACCATGACCAAGCCTTGGTTCAGCCGCCAAGCCTTATCCCCATCATCATTGGCCACCAAACTACTCTAGGCATAAGGGAACCTCGATCTCACCAATCTCTAACCATTTCTGGCCACCCCCCTGGCGGAAGAACTACCATGACTTGAACCAACTATTTTGATTAGTTCACATGGAGAGGAGGGTATACACCTACTCCCCCAATAAAACTCAATAGACATGATCCTCACAAGCCCAGCCTTAGTGCCCCAAATTTTAGAGCTCCCCGTGCACTCAGTTGTCAATGAGACCAACTCCTCCCTCAAGCAGACCACCCTCCACATCCAACTTCACTCAAATTTCACCAAATCTTAACTCTTTCCATACCTTTCCCTCACTCCGAAGAACCAAAATGAATCGATAACCACTTGATTTAGGCACAGAAAATCACTCCAAGATCAACTCCGCGAGCTTCACAATGGCGTTTGGTCTAGAGGATGATCAACGGGAAGCAGCTTGTGAACTTCTTAGCAAGGCTTCCTCTCTTTAAGGTGAAGCTACCTCGATTGATGGATAGTCGATCTTGAGCTGTGGTGAGGTAAATTCTAGTGAAGTTTAGAAAATCATAGGATTCTTTATCATTTGTGAAACAAAATGTGCATTTATGGTGAATCAAATTGTAGAACCCCTTAGATTAATCCTTTAATCATTTTAGATTCAAATTAATTGTCAGACGAGCTCTGATAAGCTTGAATTAACTGACAAAGATGAATGATGTTCATTTCTCTCAAGAGGTTAATGGAGGATCATCCGCAGTCCATTTTGCATGATTAGAATGACGATTGTGATTAAACACATAAATTTTTTGATTTAATCATTTTAATTCATGCAATTAATCTCATCCATTCAATCCATGATTGAACGATCAAGAAGAAAATAGCTCCAGAGTTGAGTCAAGAGTGCCACAAGATATTTTAAATAGCCAATCGCCATATGTGAAAATCGTTAGTGCTAAATAACACATCGGTGCAAATCGATTAAATAGGCTTAAAAATCAATTAAAATAGTTATAACTTTAAAAAATCATAACTAATTCTAGAAAAATTTTTTAAAAAATAAATAAACTCATTTTGGAAAGCTTATATAGAGGAGAATCTTGAAAATTAAGAACTCTAATTTTTGTTAAATGAATATTGACTAATTAGGTTTTGAAGTTTAATTTAATTAGTATAATTAAGCCTTAATTATTTGGCTAATTAACTTGACATTTAGTGAGATTATTCCATAAGATAACATCTGCCTCCCATAATTATTTCAAATTAATTTGCTATGTAGTTTTGGGAAATTCAAAATTTCAAACTTAAATTAGTCATTTTGTGTATTTAATAATTATATAAAATTAAGAAAATTATAAAATTAATTATGTAAACTTAATTATGTATTAAAACAATAATTAGATTAGGGAAATTAATTAGGACTCCTAGTCTTAATTATTTCTCAAAATCACTCCAATGAGCTTTTATTCGATTAATTAATTTATTAATCACTCCAAATCTTTTTAATGTTATTTTAAAGACTAAAAAGATGCCAGATGAGTGGAGAAAGAGTTTGTTGGTTCCTATATTTAAGAATAAAGGTGATGCACAAGACAAACCATAGGAATTAAGTTAATGTGCCATACATTAAAATTATGGAGAGAGTAATTGAGCATAGGTTACGATGTGATACAAAAGTTTCTCAATCTTTGGTTTCATGCGTAGATCTACTATGGATGCTATACATTTGTTAAGAGGTTTGATGGAGAAGCAGAGAAAATAAGAAGGATCTACATATGATATTTATTGATTTAGAGAAGTTTATGATAAAGTCTCAAGAGATGTTCTTTGGAGAGTTCTAAAATAGAAAGAAGTTAATATTGGTTGTATTCAAGTCATTAAGGATATGTATACTAATGTTACTTGTGTCCAAACACAAGGAGGATTGACAAAATATTTTCCTGGTTTGGATTACATCAAGGATCAACATTAAGCCCTTATATTTTTTACTTTAGTTATGAATGTTCCACGAGGCATTTACAAGAAGATGTACCTTGGTGTATGCTTTTTTTGATGACATTCTTCTTGTTGATAGACTAGAGGGAGTTCAACGAAACTTGAATTATGGAGGTCAACTTTAGAGTCTAAAGGTTTTCGTTTAAGTAGATTAAAATTGAATATATGGAGTGTAATTTTAGTTGAAGAAATTTTAGTGGTAGTGTTGTGACTTTGGGTGATCAAGTCATTAATAAGAGTGAGCGATTTAGATATTTAGGCTCTATTGTTCAAAATGATGGTGAAATAGATGGAGATGTTATTAGTAGAATTCAAGTTGGATGGTTGAAGTGGAGGAATGCTATCCTATTATGATGAAAAAGTTTCACTTAAACTTAAGGAAAATTTTATAAGATGGTAAGACCCAATGACTTATGGTGTTGGCCAATAAAAGAGAAACATAAGACTAAGTTAAGTGTTATAGAGATGAGGATGCTGGAGGATGAGTGGCTTTACCCTTAGAGATAGAATGCAAAATGAGTTCTGGGAAAAAGTTGGAGTAGCTCCAGGGTAGATAAGATTAGGGAGAGTCGCTGGTTTGGCCACATAAAGCATCGATTTGATTAGGAGAGTAGATGCATTAGATTTGCCTTATGTTAAGAAAGGTAGAGGTAGACCTAAAAGACTTGGTTAAGATGTAAAAATGATCTTAGTATACTTAAATTAAATGAGAATTTGGCACATATTACACAATGGACAAGGATTCATGTAGCCACACCTAGTGGGATTAAGGCTTGTTGTTGTTGTCAAGGTCTTAGAAAAAGTATAGTAATTAGTGTCAATCTTCAAAAAATTTTACCAAGACCTCTTTGTGCTCAGCTAACAAAGGTTTTCAATGAAATCAAATTTCCCAATTAGTTTTGAGTTTTTTTAGTGCAGTTGGTGATTCTGAATGTAGTTGGTGATTTTGAATTTTCCCCATTTCTTTAATCAACCCTTAATTATAAGACCAATTGCATTAGAACTTTTAGCACATGTTTATTTCATTTTTATGCACTTCTAGTAATTTTATCATAATTTGTTGGCTTATACTTAGAGTTTAATTAAATTTATGAGCCCTTTTAGGTTTAATTGATTAAATAATTAATTATCCTTAATTAACATTAATAATTTTCTCTCCTCATTAGAATTAACAAATTTAAAATTTTAAAAATTAATTCTTAATAAATTTGATTAGGCTTAAATGTGCTTATCTTTATGTGAATGGCCTTATGATATAATAATTCCAAATAGGTTATTTAGTGAAATTTAATTACTTTCCTTCAATCATTTATAAATTTCTCTTTCATTTTCTTCATGCAATCATACTTTAAAAATAAATAAAAGGATTCATTTAATTTCTTTGCCTTTGAATTAAATAGTGTAGCTATTATCACTAGTAAATCTCAAATTATTTCTTAATAAATTAAAATTATATATTAATAAATAAGTGTGAATAGTTAAATTTTAAATTTAGATCCTTTATGTATGAACTACAATTTGAAAGGTATATAGTATTGAAAACCAGTTATAGGGCTATTGGTCTGAAGAAAGTGTTAATACCTTGTACTTTTCATATAATAATACATGTACCTTGAGATTTCTAATGAACTATATATGAAGGATAAACTATTTTTACCTATGCATATCTAAAATATTTCAAAAATTATATGTTTCATCCTTATGTCCATATATTTATGCATATGTATATAAATCAACATGTATATAGTTTGGACATCCCGAAAGTGTGAGACTTAAATAGTCCCAAGGGGGGGGTCTTTGATTACCTCACTTTCTTAGTTCAATAATGGCATGTACTTATATAAATTCAATATACTAATGTATATGTATTTGTATAAGGCACAATTAAATCATTTTCTTATACAAAATTTATGCATCTCATGATCATATCTTATATTAACTATTAACAACAACAACAACAACAAGCCTTTATCCCACTAAGTGGGGTTGGCATATTAATTCATTCATGCATTAAGTGTGGGGTATTCAAATGATATATATATATATATATATATATATATATTAGTTAATTAAATGAATATTTAAAGATGATGAAGTAAGGTCAATAAAATGTCACTAAATTATACATGATTTAGTTTTATTAATCTTAAGATGTCATCTATATTTAGATAAAATCTCTGAAGCTAAATCCAAACATATTATAAAATGTGACATTTCATTAAGATAATTGAAAGTCATAAAATTCATCTTTTAGATTCAACCTAAGGTTAGGGATTAAGGTGGAGTTCACTCTTCTTTCCTCTCTTTAAAATCTTAAATCCCAAGTGAAACACAAATAAAATTAAAAGTCTAAGTTTAAAGCTCATTTCAAACCTTTAATCATGTAAAGTGTAATCACCATTAATAAAGAGGCATAAACACTCATCAATAGATGACTTCAACATTAAATCTTGATCATGGAATACCAAACTAAGCCATGACATGTGCATTAAAATGATAAGTTGCAAATTCTAGTCTTAAGTTAGGCCGGTGTTTGTTGTGATGATGTGATATTTTAACTTATGATATAATATTTTAGACTAGATGCTGAAATTGTATGCACATAGTTTGGATGTCAGGACGATATTAAAATAATAATATTTTCTACATGAGATTTTGCTCAAAGAATCATTATAATAATAAAAATATAAATACTTCTTGCTTGCAGGTGATGTTTAAATCCTAAGCATAATATATTAGGACAGGTGGGCTTAGTGACCCAAGGTAGGGTACCATGCTCAAATGTATTGAATATAACTACTTGGTATGAATGCGTGTTAAGCTAACTTTTGTTTTGTAAGTGTAGTTAAATTTTTATTTTTATAAAATATAATTTTTGTAATAGGATTAGGATTAAAGCTATGGGGTTTATGATGAGCAATGGCTAAAAGGCTTAGACTTGAAAGCCTTGTGATGTCTTGAGTGCCCAAATATATGAACTAAAGATCAAGAATTGAAGATCCCCATAGTTTTAATTTCATTTGTAATTAATTATAATCTGGGCTGCATAATCGTAGAGCTTGGCTACCCAAATTATTTTCTCTTCCGGGGTGTATGGCAGTACTCAACCACACCGACATTTTATTCTTTCAATTGAATGATGTTTATTTGATTATTTACTTTGATTGTGTAATAAAAATTGCATAATTTTCATAGGTTTCTTAATGTTTGATTGTTTGTTGTATAGCTTGGATGTGGTAGGCTTTTTAGAAAACTTAAAATTTCTATTTCAACTAAATAACTTCAATTAAACTTAACAACTCATGACCTCCTTTTAAAGCATAAAATTTTAATCAAGACAAATAAAAGATTTAGCCATCTCATAGTTGTATGATTGTATGTTCTAACATCATGCATGCATATTTTTTTATCTTCCTTGCAAATAGGAGGCCTCCACTCTTGCATGATAGACAAGGCTTGACCTATAAGTAATCTCTTATAGTGGTGAACACCTCTTCCAGCTTATTTGACCCATAATCTAATTTTATTATGCATTTAGGAATAAACTCTCTTAAGCTTGAGACCAAAATAATGAGTCAAAATAAAATAAAATTTGAAAATTTATTGTATTAGTCTAAATTATAATTTGCATACCAATCATGATATAGTCTCTTAAGAAATGAGTTTGGAACTCTAAATTCTCTCCTAATAAATAACACTCTAACTATCTTGCATTTACATAAGATCACACACATGATTTTGAATTGTAAGAGTTATTAGATGGCAGCCACTCTAGGTAGTTACAAGTCCATAAGAGTCAGAATCAGTTCACTCTCTCTAAAGAAAGTGAACCAATATACCACTTATCTAAGTAAATTAGGCTGAGCTCTTAGCTTATGCTATAGCACTTTAGATATAGGTTCAGAGAATACTTATTTTTCTTTTGTGGGTGTAAGTCCTTTTTGCTATAACTATAAGTCCTCATTTCTTAAGCATTGTTACAATAACGTATTATTAGAATCTAAGTCCAAACATTCTAATGAAATGTCAACTCAAATAAACATAACTTTTACTCTCAAAAGTATAAAGGCCTAACTATAAGTTAGATTGAAGCACTCATTAAGATTCCTAGTCTCATGACTGCTTTCTATTTATTTTCTTTTATAATACAGTAAGAACACTTCTTATTTTGAGCCTTTCCATTTGATCTTCAATAATTACCAATTTTTTTATCATCAATCTTTGAAATCTTTATAAACTTTAGTTGAGTATTTAAATTGAGAATATTTTAAAAAATCACTATTTTCTAAGATGTAATTAACTATATGGGCTTGCCTCTATAGGGAACTAAAGAACCTGATATAAAATAAACTCTATTTTACTTCATCCATATAAAGTAGAAGAAATCTTACTTATGATCCCTATTAGATGATTGAGTCCATTATAGGGTGATATTTTTACCTTTCATGGAGTACATCATCCTTTGATATTGTGCTCGATCATTTCAACATGTACCTCCTGAGATCTGTGTGGTATTCCTATGACTCTAAATACAAATACTACATTGTTAAGATTCAATAAGCAATTAATAATGAACCATTGGATCCAATTATTTATGAATTATTATATATAGTTGAACAACCAACTTCATAAAAGCAGGTTGTTACAACATTAAGTAGATCTACTAGACAAAGAAGATAAACAATTTTTAGTGACCATATTATGTATCTTCAAGAATTGAACTACAAAATTAGAGCTGAAATGATCATAAAACCTTTCATAAGCCATGAATTATAAATAATCTAATTTATTGTTTGAAGCTATAAAAGAAGAGATGAATTCTATGGCACATAATGGAGTTTGGAATCTGATTGAGCTACCTAATTATGTAAAATCCATAGGTTGTACATGGGTATATAAGATAAAGAAATACTCATTGGGTAACTTAGAAAGATACGAAGCAAGACTCATTGCTAAATGGTTCACCTAACAAGAAGGAATTGACTACAAGGAGTCTTTTTCTTAAATCTAAGAAAGTTCCCTTTAGGATAATCATGTCACTTATTGCATATTTTGACTTAGAATTATAATATATGGAACTGAAAATTGCATTTCTTAATGGAGACTTAGAGGAGGAGGTTTACATGAAGCAACTAGAAGGATTTGCCTCTAGTGAGGGAGAGCATTTGGTGTACAAGCTTAAGAAATCTATATATGGATTGAAATAAGTCTCTCATCAATGGTATTTAAAATTTCATGATGTGATCTCTTCATTTAGTTTTTTACAGATTGTCATAGATCAATATATATACCAGAAGATTAGTGGGAGCAATATCTATTTTCTAATCTTATATAAAAAAAATGATATTTTACTTGTAGCTGATGATAAAGATTTATTATATGAGGTGAAACAATTTCTCTCTAAAAATTTTGACATGGAAGATATAGGTGATTCTTCATAAGTAATTGGTATTAAGATTCAAAGAGATATACTTTAAAGTATCTTGGATTTGTCTCAAAAAACCTATATCAACATAGTATTAGAGATATTCAAGATGGAAAATTGTTCCCCAAGCATAGCCCTCATTGTTAAGGGTGATAGATTCAGCTAATGCCCATAAAAATGACTTTGAGATGGAGCAAATGAAGAATATTTCATATGCTTCAATTGTTGGTAGCTCTATGTATGCCCAAGTTTGCACTAAACCTGACATAGCATTTTTAATTGGGATGTTAGAGAGATATTAGTGTAATCTAGGTATGTACATAACACTGGTGAGTTACAAAAAAAGTGATGAGATATCTTCAGAGTACCAAAGGTTGCATTCTTATGTATAGGTGGACTGGTATTTTGGAAGTGATTGTTTATTTTGACTTCAATTTTACTAGTTGTGTTGAATTTCAAAAGTCAACTTTTATGTATATTTTATATTTACTAGTGCAGCTATATCTTGGATAAGTGCTAAGCAGACTTTGACAACTACTTCCACTATAAATGTAGTGTATGTATCTTGTTTTGAGGTTACATCACATAGTATATGATTGGAAAGTTTCATTTATGAGTTTAGACTTGTGGATTCTATATCTAGGTCATTAAAGATATATTATGATAATTTAGCTACATCTTTTTTAGCTAAGAATAATAAGAGTAGCAGGCAAAGAAAATATATTCATATTAAGCTTTTATCAATAAAGGAGTGTGTTAAGGAGAATACAATGATTATGAGCACATTAGCACTGAATTGGTGATAGCTAATCCATTGACTAAAGACATGCCACTATAGAAATTTAAGGATCATGTAGACCATATGGGTCTTGGTTATTTTGGTTGATTTTATTGTAAAAGTCAATATTATTAATGAAACTCTATTAGGTTGTGATGTTTTTCTTTTTTTATTTAGTTATTTATATGTACTCATTTATTAATATGATAAGCATCTTTAAGTTGGACCTAGAATAAACATAGAGTTTATTCATGAAGTATTATGGACTAAAAATATCATAATCATTGTGACACATAGAAGATATTACTCTATATTCAATAAACTATCACTATGATCCATGTTTTGTTTCTTACTAAAGTGCTTATGGAATATTTCGACCAAGTGGGAGAATGTTTGGTCAAAATAAAACAATGGTCCAAATAATGTGAAGGTAGTTTATAAAACTATCATTTGGTTAACTGCTGTGATGGACAATATTTATTAGAAATAAAAAGAAAATATAAGATGTTTCTAAGCTTTCAATCTCTTTTAAGAAATATATACACCATCAATTGGAGATTGATTAAAGTATCGAAGATTTCTAAATTAGTGAAGAACAATATCAAATAAATGTTTGGAGGTATGTAAATTTTCATAATTTTGATATAAGATTAATCATATGTTAATTTTTGCATTTGTTATCAAGTTAATTTTATAATTCTAAAAACTTACATAGAATCAAATTTTGTTCTATCAGAGTCTGCAACAAAAAAATTAGCAAAGGATACCTGTTCGCAAGAAACTTGGAATACACTTGAGAAGGCATTTAAAGGAGATTGATGGTAGGAAGGTAAGGCTACAAACCTTAAAAAAGTGAATTTGAGCCCATACATATGTAAGCAATTATCTTGTATGTATACAAGCTATTGAGAATCAAATAAAGAGAAATGGAGAAACTATTAATGATACTAGAATAATGGAAAAATATTTAAGATCATTAAATCCAAAATATGACTTTGTGGTGGCAGCCATAAAAGGATCAAAAAAACTTAGAAGATATGAAGATTGATGAATTGATGCGATCAATTTAAGTTGATAAGAAAAGATTAAAGAAAAAAAACAAAGAACTGCATGAACAAGTCTTAAAGTTAAACATTATTGACTTCATTTTAGGATGAGGTTAACATTATCCCAATCATAGTAATTAGGATCTCTAATCTTAGATTAAAAGCTTCCTAATTAAGCATTTAAAACATTATACATAGTGAACAGGTGTATAACCCAAACAAAGATATAAATTAAACAAAAAAAAATCAAAACAAACTTAAAGTCAAAATCTAAAACTAAAATAAAAAACAAAACTAAAAGAAAATCAGAACACCTTAAAATTATAACCTAGGTTAACCAAGTGGACCCACTAAGACCTAACTTAACTTAAATTAAACTAGGCAAGTATAATCAAAACTAAATTTAATAAAATTTAATAGAAATCAAAATTAAATAGATTTAATTCAAAATTTAAATTGAGCTTAAATTGAAATGATTGGGTTAATTAATCAAATCAACTAATTTTAACTCAAAATCACCTAAGTCTAAGAAAAATAAAATGAAATCAAAATAAATAAAAATTAAATTAAATTAAAAGCTCAAAATCAATGTATAATCATAAATGAACATGAAACTAAATTTAGAAGGGGTATAAAATGGCTAACTAGGTCATTTGACCTAAATTGACCCATAAGGCCCCACCAATCAAAATTCAATCCAACCAAAATTTGGTCAACTTAAGCCTTCCCAAAAGCTCAAAATCATCATATGAATATGATCAAACATAAAACTAAATAAATCTAAATTCAATGAGGACTCAAGTTAGTTAATTCAGCCACTTGACCTAAATAAATTCAAATGAACTCTATTATAATAAATTCTAATTAAATTAGAAATTAATCCAAGTTAAATATTTCACAACACTTAAAAATCATAATTAAATATAATTCAACCAATATTTGGATTTAATTTGATCAATTTGATCATTTGACTTAAACAAGTCTGATTTGACCCATTAAGCCCAATTTGGATCAAAATGAGCTAAAATCAAAATAAACCCCAAATTAATCCAAACCAAAATTGCTCAAAATATTCTTAAGAACTTAATTTAAGATTATTGGAGCTTATACACACCTTGATTGGGTCAAATTGGTTGTTTGACTCAATTGGGCTCAATTTAACTCACTTGAGTCAAAATGGGCCAATTTTGGGTTAAAATCAAAATCAAGCCTAAATCAATTGAAACCAATCAAATATAAACATAAAAAAAATGAAAAATCAAACATAAATGAACTTTTGCCTAAATCATAAAATTGATAATTAGGTTAAGAAAACCAACTTGACCAATTTAAGTCAAATGAGTCAAACTAGCCTAAAATAATATTATGGTGTTTTAATTTGGAGTCGTTGGGATAGCATGCAGATCTTAGGGGTACTTATTGTATCATCTCGAAAGATAGAAACATCACCCTATAATGGACTTAATCATCTAATAAGGACTCCTACGGATGAGTCTTTGTATATACCAGAGATCTTTTCCTACTTTACATGAAAAAGTAAAGTATGGATTATTTTATGACAGGTTCTTTAGTTCCCTATGGAAGCAAGCTTTCATAGTTAATTACATCATGGAAAATGGAAATTTTCCAAGAACACTTATGATGAAAGTAGTCAATAAATATCTCTAAAGGCTTCAAAGTTAGACTATCAAAGGATTATGTATATTTGGAAAATCAAATGGGAAAGTTCAATTTGCAAGACTTATCTTGGATTCTAAAGAAAGATAAGTAAGGATCACTCATGATACTAAGAAACCTAGTGACCACTCCAATCTACCTATAATGAGGCTTTATATATTTGAAAGAGAGAGTTTATTTTAGTTTGAGTTAAAATTTTATTAGAATGCTAAGGCTTATAGTCTATTAGCACAAGATTGTGGAAATGCCTAAGAGGTGAGGACTTATACTCATAGCCTGAGAAAAATAAGTAATCTCAAATCTAAATCTAGGATGCTTTAACACAAGCTAAAAGTATGATCTAAATCTAATCAGAAAATGGGATATAGTGGTTTAGCTCCACAAGAGAGGATAAAACCCATCTTGACTCTTCTAGACTTACAACCACCTGGAGTGGCCACTAGCTATCACCACATACACTTCAAAACTATGTAGGTTGGTCTTATGTAAATGTGTGATAGCTAGGCTATTATTTAACTAGGAAGGAAGCTAAAATCCTAAACTTACTCCTTAAGAGACTAGATCATGACTAGCATGAAGACATGACTAAGGCTAAATGCAAAATTTTACATTTCTGTATATCATTTTGACACATTAATTTGGACAAATGCTTGTGATAATTATGCCTATATATATATATATATATATATATGATAAAATAAGGTTATGGGCTAAATCAGCAGGAGGATGTTTTTTCCACTATAAGGGATGCCCTCACAAGTCAAGCATTCTTCTATCGTGCAAGAATGGTGACCCTCCATATTCAAGAGCGAAACAAGATGATATGCATTATTGTTGTAACATACATCATTCAACTAAGGGGTTGCTAAATCTTTTAATTATTTTGATTATAACTTAAGTTTTAGAATGAGGTTGTGAGTTGTATTTAAAATTTAATTTTGAGTTGTTTAATGGGGGTAGAAAATTTTTATGCCATTTCTATTGAACAAGTTAAATATAATAATCAAACATTCATAGATTTCATAAATAAATAAAAGGCCAGGTACTATCGTACACCTCAAAAAAAAAAAAAGAAGTAAGGTAGCTAAGCTCTATCCTTATATAACTCAGATTACAATAGAATATTATAATTACAATGAAATAAATGCTATGGAGGTCTTTATTCTTTACTTTTCTTTCCCATTCTTGATTTGGTTTTACTCTAGGCTTCATAGGGCCTCCCAGGTCTTTGCCTTCTAGCCACTGCTCATCCTAAATCACATAACACTAATCCTAATTTTCTATTACAAAATTACATGTATAGAAAGATTAAATCAACTACACCTATAAGATAGATGTTAGCTAAACAACCATACAAACTAAGTAATTATAACATATAAAATTGAATTTAGCACCCTGTGCATAGGTGACCAAGCCCACTTGTCTTAATGTGAATTATGCAAAGGGGAATAAGCAACCTACAAGAAAAAGTATTTATATTTATTTATTATTTCAGTGACCCCTTTAGCATAATCTCCTGCAGGAAACATCATTAGGCTAATAGTGGCATAATATCCAGTCTATGCATAAGGAATCCTAACAAACAGTCTAAAATATTATATCACAAACTAAAACACAACATCATAACATACACCATCCTAACTTAGAGCTTGAAGTTGTGAATTAGTATTCTATTATGTATGCTCAAGCTTAGTGTGGTATGTCTTAGCTATGCTTTAGAATTATGATTGCCTAAGGTTTGGAATTATTTAAATTAAATATTAGTGGTGGTTTCACTTCAAGTTGTTAAAAAATTGGTGGATTTTAATTTGTATTTTCTTTTATTTCAATTAATACTTACCTAGCATCTAATTATTATAAAGAGAGGAAATAGGTTTGACTCTATTAATCCCTTTCCTAAGTTATGTTCTGCAGGCATGTTGTTCTGAATTTTATTTCTTTTAATAAATGATTTATTAAGAATTTTATTAATCTTAGGTTTTGATTAATCTTAAATAGTCCTATTCAATTTAAAAGGCATATTAAGATTAAGAAGATTTAATCACTATCACATGGATAATATTTCATCGTTTCTTTCCATCATCAATAGAATACATATAATATTGAACTTAACATACCTATACATGCAATATACTTTTGGCACACTTAAATGATTGTTAATGCATATATTTTTGATAGAAACGAGAGATTCCATTCCTTAGCTAAGTATACACACACATGTATTAGAGATTTAAGAAGGTACATGCCATTGTTAAACCCGGGAATTAAGGTAATCTAAGACCTTCTTGGGGCTACTTAAAGCCTCGTGTTCCTAGGATATCCATATTATATACTTGCTATCTTAAATACATATAAATGAATACACGAACATAAGAATGAAAATTATGTGAAAGATTGTATATTAAGAAATCATTACCCAAATAAAATAAAGTTCTATCCAAATTCTAGCATATGTACACATACGAATGAAATTAAGTAAGTACTTGCCATTGTTAAACTAGAAAAATGAGGCAATCTAAATTTTC
The DNA here is from genome assembly GCA_021442155.1 of Cymbidium sinense. NCBI lineage: Eukaryota > Viridiplantae > Streptophyta > Magnoliopsida > Asparagales > Orchidaceae > Cymbidium > Cymbidium sinense. Next base: position 78,260,356 of record CM038228.1, on the reverse strand, counting down.
TTGGGCTACATGAAGCCTCATATTTTCATGATGTTCAGACTATATATTAACTAACATTCAAACATATGTACACATACTCATGAACCGTGAAAATAGGACAAACCTTTAACATGTTTAAATTATAAGAAAATGTAAATCACATATAATATTCATAATTAATACCACTCAAAATTTTCATCATTAGTTTATAATTTTGAAAATAATTTTAAATTTATTAGTGATACTATCCACACCATATAAAAAGATTAATTCAACACATGTAAATTACACATATATTGTTATATTCATCAAATTCTTTTTTTATTTGAAAACATGGATACATGCTACAAATAGCATACAAATTTACAATGATTGGAAATGAATAATTAAATATTATCACATAATAGATTAAACCACATTAATTCTTAAGGATAATCAAATTAAATAAAACCATTTAAGATTAACCAAAGTTGTTATGAAATTTGATTTTGATGTTTGAATTATCATAACTTAAAGAGGAGAAGTGATGTTTGCTGTTTTACCCCATTCCATGTTAGTGACTTAATGTGTTCAAAGAAAAATGATTAAGTCAATTTTATGGATTGATTAAGTTCAAATCAATAAGCAATTAATTTAATTTCCTTTCCTAAGCCTCTTTAATTTAATTAATTACCTAATCATGAGCCTCCAATAATATGCCAATGAGAAATTAAAATTTACATGCTCTTAAAGGGACCTAATGCAATTGGGCTCATGATTAAGAATTAATTAGATTGAGAAAAGATCTAAGTACTTATATGGTTTTCCCACACCCATGGGTTAACCATATGTTCCTTAAGGTTCTTTATATTATTGAACACATAAAGAGGAACCCTGAATCCAATTTGGATTATCTAAAGCAATTATTATTTTAATTTAATTTTGAGCTTCTCATTATTTCTAATTAATCCTTAATTAAGCCATGAATTAATTAACCCCTCCTATGTACATATATTTATAAAATGATTAGGAAAGAGGCCCTAATTATTTTTCCTCATTATTCCCACTACTAATAGTGATTAATCTTCATTAATGATTTATTTTTTACTATTTAGCCCTTTTAATAATTATAAAATTGATTAAAAAGGGTAATTAGAATTGGGATTTCAAATTCTCCAAATTACATGGGTTAAATGGGGTTCAATTGGGCTAGGTTGACCAATTGGTCAAATTGGGTCAAACCAACGGTTTGGGTGTATTCAAATGATCATTTTAAATGTATTGGTGCAATTGGTTTGATTTAATTTGACTCACTTGAGTGCATTTAGTCAAATGGGTTAAGTTGACCAATTTGGTCAAATTTTCCAAATTGGCTTAGTTTAGGTTCAATTGATCATTTGAGAATGATTGTAGGTGTTGGTTTGAATTAATTTGGATTTATAAATGATTTGATTAAATTGGACCCTTTGGGTCAACTTGGGCTAAATGGGTCAACTGGGTTAATTTGATTAAATTGAGTTTAATTGGAGGTTGAATTATGTTCAATAATCAAATTGTGATTTATTAGAGGCATTGGTTTTAATTAATTGGGTTTAGGATTTGATTTGACTCAATTTGATGTTTTAGATCAAATTGGGTCAACTTGGGTCAAGAGACCAAATTGACTTGGCTAGGGTCAATTAGTGATCAAGTCATGTTTAATACTCAATTTATCATTGATGAGAGCCATTAATTACAAATAATTAGAGTTATAATGAGATTTGGTTCATTTTGGTTCATATGGGTTAATTGGGTCAACTTGGATGAAGTGATCAAATTGGTTTGGTTTGACCCAATTGGTTGCAATTGGTCAATCAAGGATGATCAACAATCATCATAGAGGATATTAGATGGGTTGATTCAATCCAATTTGGGTTAGATTGAAGTTTGAATTAATTTGATCATTTGGGCCACTTTGGGTCAAGTGGACTAATGGATTGAGTGGATTGAATTATATTGAATTGGGTGTTGAGAAGAGTCCAATGAAGAATTTAGGGTTGATTGATGGCTTTAAATGTAATTGATTTGGGTTTGATTAGATTTTGGCTCATTTGAACTTTGGGTCAAATGGGCCAACTTGGGTTGATTGGACTTATTGGTTGGGTTGGTTTGATTGCAAGTCTTGGAAGGGCTTGAAATAGAGTATTAAATGGTTGAAGTGCTTTTATAAAATTATTGGATTGAGTTCAATTGAATGGGCTTGGGTTGGATCCATAGGATGATGGTGGAATCGAATTAGGTTAAGGGTTAAGTTAATTTGGCTGGAGCTTGGATATAAAACAAAATCTAATTAAGGTTAGTCATGTTAGCTTGAAATTGGTTTTAGATTAGTGGACAAGTATGATTTTTGGTTTAGGCCATAAGATAAGTAGAACCTATTTGCCTTAGGGAATAACTTAAGCTTAGGGTATACCTCTCTAAGTCTCTAGGTTTGGGTTAGTGTTCCCTTAATCACTAGAAGTATTCTATGACTAGAGAAATTCAAGTGCATATAAGATTCCTAAGTCTAAGGAAGGATGAGTCATCACTCCAAAAGTGAGGTCAACAAAAGAATCCCCAACAAGTGTGGTGTAACTGGAAAGGCACACCGCATGTATTGGTATTAACCCATGCAATCAATAGCATCTGGGAAGATTACAAGCACTAATGATGGTCATCCATACCTAATTGAAGAAATAAATTGAACCATGGACCCTAGCATGATGCATTTTATTTTCATGTCGAGCATGCGAGAGTGAATTTGGTTTGATTTGTTGGGAATTGATTTTGTGCCAAGGACAAAAAAAGAAATTCGCTAGGGATTTGCACATGAGTTTGATTGGATTGTAGATTGAATTATGCCAAGAGCATAAGGGGGATTTGCTCAGGATTAAGATTTAATGGAATTATATTGATTAGTTTTGATTTGAATTTGGGTTTGGTGCTGATTTGATTATGTTGATTAATTTGGTTTGAGTTTGGTAATTTGTGTTGTTTTTGATTCTGTTGGTTGGTTTTGTTTAAGTTTGATAATTCATTTTGATTTTAATTTTGTCAGTTAATTTAGTGTGGACATTGTCGATTTGTGATGGACTGCAGTAAGGAGGGGCTATATGAGCTTGGACCTATTTTAGATTTACCAATCCAAAGGGGTAATCTATTAGCCGTACAGTATAGACAATCCAACCTAAGGGTTGCCCATCAGTTTGCATTGGATACACTAGGAAGAAAACTCAGGGATTCACATCTTCCAAAGTAGAATCAACCATTGGGGTGGCTTACTGATGGGACAACAAATCAAATCTGACCTATGGTGACTTTCAAGTGAGTAACTCTAGGGGTCCTATCTCAACTTAGAGTAGTCAAGGCAATTCTTATAGGGAGTTTTGCTGACATTTCCCAAAAGATAGGATGCTTACTTGGGAAGAGGTGCCTCTGGGGGTCTTATCCTAATCCATAAGAGATTTTATTTTATTTATTTGTTTGTTTATTTATCGTGGACCCTGTTAGTTTATGAGGGACCACACTAAGGAGGAGCCATGAGGGCTTTGGCCTATCTCAGATTTACTAGCCTAAGGGATAGTCTGTACATCCACATTACAGAAATTCCAACCACAAGAGTGAATATTATGAAAGAGGAACTATCCAATCTGGTAGTTACCTGGGTCATGTCTAGATGGGGTCATGCAGATGTAATCCAAATAGAATGTCCGCAGGGAAGGTTCCTCTCGGGGTCTTTTTCTAATCCATAAAATATAAATCCTATAGTTATACGCTGGCCGACTTAGGGAGAAAGCATGAGGAATCACATCTACCTAAGTGGTGTTGTCCAAAGCCTCCTGAGCTCGCATTTCCTTCTGACCTGTGCAATCGAAATAGGGGAGGCCAATCTGATGCCCCATATCTTACATATTGGTGAGGTTATGAGTTATTTAATTTTTAGTTTGAGTTGATTAATTCAATAGAAAATTTATTTTTCTTAAGAGCCTAATCATCATCCAGGCCATACATCAAAGCAAGGAAGAAACTAGGTAAATATGCGACCTTAATGCACAAGTTAAACAAACATCAATCAATTTTAAAATAGCGCAAAAGATAAAAAAAAGGCCATTTGTGGTCGGGCACCACTGCACAAACCCGAAAAAAATAAATTGGGTAGCCGAGCTCTACCCTTATACAACCCATATTACAAATGAATTAATTACAATTAAGTAAGGAATTCATGTTATAGGGGTCTTCATTCTTCAATTTTTCTTACTTCTTTTCTTCTTTCTTCTTTCTTCTTTTGGTTCCTTCTTTTGGATGGTTGGAATGTGGTACTCCAAAGGCTTAACATGGTTCATAAGACATGATCTTATGACTAATGTTCATCATAATCCCCCATAACAACCATTCCAAAATCCTAATTCCAAAAGTACATGAAAATGAGAAAAAAGTAAATCTAACTAACCCCCTGTAAAATAGAGATTAGCCAAACAAACCATACAATCCCAAGCATGTATATACATATATTGAACTTAGCACCCTACACATGGGTAACCATGTCCACCTAGCCTATTTTGGATTATGCTTAGGGGTATAAGCACCTGCATAGCAAAAGCAATTATGTATATATTTTTTTTATTGCAAGGCCCATTAAGCACAATCCCCTGCAGAAGACAATGATTAGACTAAATCATCCTACCATTTAATCTACACACATGCACCCTAACATCCAGACTAAAATATTACATCACAAAATAAAAGCAAAGCATCAAACTATGCACCACCCTAACCTAAAGCTAGAAATGGTGACTTAGTCTAATGTGTGTGCTTTAAAAGGTTTGTGTGGTATGCTTAGCTAGGCTTTAAGGTTTAAATTTTCTAAGTGTGAAAAGTTCAACTTAGAGGGTGGTTTCATTTAAGTTATTTAATTAATTTAGTTGATTTTTATTTGATGATTTGTTTAGGTTTGAATGGACTTATAATTAATTACTAAGTTGTAAAGAGAGGGAAAAGAGAAAATAACTTCTCTTTCCTTCCCTACCTTAAGTAATTTTTAAAGTAGATTCATGTTTGATTTTTGTTTAGTGAATATTTTATTATGTGTTTTAATTAATCCTAATTTTAGATTTTTTCTAAACAAACCTATCCAAAAAGAAAGGCATTTTAAGATTAAGTAAAGTGAATTAACTTCACAAAACACATAATACTTTATTTCTTTCCCAACATGTATAACATGGATATGGATGAATTCTAAGCATATATATACATACAAATGAGGATGTTTAGCACACTTTCATAATAAATACTAAGTGATATTACTTAAGAAAATTTAGATACTTCATGATGCATGATTTTCATTAAGTAGAAAAGAGGGATTCTTTTATCCATTTTTTTACATGCACATTTATATGAAGGCATAAGTGAGTGACATTATTGTTTGGGGTGTAAGTACAAGACCTACCTAGGGCTACTTAAAGCTTGAAACCACAGGGTTGTCGGACTAATATACCACTTTTCTTAAATACATATGCATGTACAAAAGAAATGAATGGAAAAAAAAAAGATGCAAAAGTTTGTCTTGTTAAAAGATTTTTATCTCGCCAAACAAGTCATGGGCAGATATTAAATTAATACCTAACATATTTTGAATTTCTATATAAGAAAATTTAAAGCTATTCCCAATATGATTTATGCATTCATAATAAATCATAAATACAATATTTCATAAAGAAGATAACTCATGCCTGATCTGATGTCATTCTGTCGTCAAGCTTGCTATATATTTGATTTACTGACTTCATCAGTTCATCGTACTACTTAAATTTTTAAATAGTTGTATCATTTCAATTTAAAGTTCTTACCTAATGGCCTCACAGAATAGATTCAGATGATCCAATATGCTGCAACTTGCTCGAGCACTATTCGTGGTTTCATAATTGAATCTTTTTTTCCTAAAAGCTGATTACTCATATCAAATTGAGACTACATTTAAATCTATTTATTTTTAAATTTTTCACTCTGACAATCAAATACCTTACTAGTTTTTTGAGATTGAATATTGTTAGTCGGCTTTGCTAAATGTGGCCTACTATGTTTATAAAGTTTGCTATAAAATAATGGTAGACAGTACTCTTTTCCAGAGACTTAGATGCAATTGCAATAATCAAGAATCAATGTAAATAAAAATAATAAAGAAGGTCAACGATACTGTAGCTGGCTCCGAAGTACTTTTTATTTATTTTTTTAGGAGAATGAGGGCCTCGCCCATAGTTCTTTTAAATGCAAAAATAGTTACAAGAGGTACAAAAACGAGCTACAAAAAAAGAATAAGATAACTAAGATAAAAGCGGTGAACAAAATACAATTGATCCACATTCAGGCAACTGTAGGGCTATAAACTAAAAATAAAGCAGTAAAACAAACAAATAAAGCGGACTAAGAAAGTAAAATAGACTCCTATAAAATAGGAGCTGAGCTCAGCAAAGCCAGCTAAACATATGCGATCATGAACTCCAACCTGGGAAGTCAATGACTTAAGAGCAGCCTCCAATATTGGCAATCTAGAGAAAGAGTAATATAGGGTCTACCCGAAAAAGTGGATGATGCTCTGGGGTTCAAACTTCCAATTGAGTCCTAATAGCCATATCCATAAGAAAAAAAGAAGAAAAAAATATCTGCAGCTCCAGAAGAGAGTAGAATGAGCAAACCATCGTCAGTCCAGCAAGAAGACAAGTAGATAGCATGAATGCAATAAGGCATTAAGATCCAATATCAGTAAAATATAAAGCGTGTATTGCAGCCAGCAAATTCCCAACAAGCCTCCATTTAGAGCTTATTTTCCTTATCGCAAAACAGATTTTAGAGATGATAACATTAGCTCAAGCATTTCTCGAATAGAAAATTCTTTGACTCCTCTCCATCTAGATGAAGTGAGCAACAATAGGGGTGGAAAGTAAGAAAAACTTTCTTGTAATCAAGCAAGAGATTAAATCAGTAAAATAAAGAAGTTCCATGAGATAGCAGCCCAAGTGAAAGAAGTTCCCCATAGGAATACAGCCTTTTAGTACTTCCATAGAGTAGTGACATTCAAAAAAGAGGTGAGAATGTTTTCCATCTCTTTACGACATAAAATACACAGTGAATCAACATTAACATTTATAGTAATCAAAATATCAGTGGTCTTCAAGCCCCCCATAACGATACGCCATGCAAAAGTAGCATATTTAAGAGAATGGCCTTTAAACCACACAAACTTTGCCCAATCTGGCTTAGGTGAATCCCAAAATAGAAATAAATGGGTTTTCTTATGACTATAACTACTTTTACCCAGCCATAAATAGTTAATCTCTACTAATTAAATCAATGCAAGCAGCAGGAGTTAACAAATTACTAGGGAGCCTCCATGTATTATTATAGATAACATCTCCTACCATAGTTTGCAAGGGGCAATCAAACTTGGAGAAGATTTGGTTACTAAGCTTAACCCATAGTGAAGAGCCATTATGCCAAGGGTTAAAGAAAAAAGAGAGTTTACTTAAACTAGACACTTAGAAGGTAAAGCACTCTTGAACTCGGGAAGCAATTTTTTTCAGTGGACGGATGCGGGCAAAGAAGTTAGTCCATGAAACTAGAATTAGGTTAGGATCTTGGAATATAGGTACTCTTACAGGTAAATTAATGGAATTGTGTTATGGTTCATAGAAAGATAAATATTTTATGTGCTCAAGAAACTAAATGGGTTGGGGAGAAAGCCAAGGAGATTGATAGTTTAAACTTTAAACTTTAGTAAAAGTCAAACTAGAAATGGTGTAGTGTGATTATAGATAAAGTTTGAAGGATAATGTTATAAATATTAATAGATGTGGAGATAGAATTATAGCTTTAAAGATTATTGTTGATACTAAGATTATCAATGTTATCGTGATATATCAAGTAGGTTTGGAGGTAAAAAAGAAATGAATTAGAGGGAATAATACAAAAGATATCACTTAAAGAAAAGTATTTACTAGAGGAGATTTAAATGGACATGTTGGTAGTGTGGTAGAAGATTTTAAAAGTATTCATGGTGGTTATAGATTTGGAGTGACTAATGAAGAAGCTAGGACTATATTAGATTTTGCTTTAGCTTATGATTTTGTAGTTGCTAACACTTTATTTAAGAAAATAGATGAACATATTATTACTTATAAAAATGGATAGTAAAACACAGATTGATTATTTTATGATAAAAAAATAGACTGTTTAGATTGTAAAGATTGTAAGATCATTCCAATTAAAAATCTAAGTACCCAACATCGATTATTAGTTTTAGATTTTAAGATGAAAGGTTGTAAGAGAAAAAATAAACCAAATTATTATCCTAGAATTAGATGGGGACACTTAAAGAACATAAAAATATTTGTAAGAGCAAGCTACAAGAGATTAGAATTTGGGATGTTCATGAGGAAGCTAACATTATGTGGGAAAAAATAGCAAGTGAAATTAAGCAAGTTGCTAAAGATGTGCTTGGAGAATCAAAAGGAAAAGTTTCTTTTAATAAGAATAGTTGGTGGTGGAGTGTCAAGAAAAGATAAAAAAATAAAGTATTGTTATAAAATATGGTTTAGATGTAAAAACTCAGATAATTAGGAAAGATATAAAGTGACCTGTAGAGATTCTAAGAAAGTAATATATGATGCAAAATATTTAGCTTTTAGTGATTTATAAAATAGATTAGATACCAAAGAAGGTGAAAGATGTATGTATAAGTTATCCAACCAAAGAGTTATGAAGTAAAGACATAGTTCAAGTGAGGTGTATTAAGGATGAAAATAATAAAATGCTTTTTTTAAGAAAAGGATATCAAAAATAGGTGGATGAGGTATTTTGATAAACTTTTCAATGAAGGATCTGAAAGTAAGATTGATTTTAAATACCTAAATAGAGAATTTTATTTTTATCATCGTATAGTAATTGAAGTTAGTGAAGCTTTAAAGAAAATGAAATGTCGAAGCGGTAATAATATTAGTGTGAAAATGTTTAGGGATCAAGGAATTTCTTGGCTTACAAATCTTTTAATGTCATTTTAATGACTAAAAGATGCAGATGAGTGGAGAAAGAATTTGTTGGTTCCTATATTTAAGAAAAAAGGTGATGCACAAGAGTGTGCAAATTATAGAGGAGAATTAAGTTAATATGCCATACATTAAAATTATGGGAGAGAGTAATTGAGCATAGGTTATGATGTGATCGAAGTTTTCACTATCGGTTTGGTTTCATGCCGGGTAGATCTACTATGGATGCTATACATTTGGGGTTTGATGGAGAAGCATAGAGAAAGTAAGGAGGATCTACATATGATATTTATTGATTTAGAGAAACATGATAAAGTTTCAAGAGATGTTCTTTGGAGAGTTCTAGAATAGAAAGGAGTTAATATTGGTTATATTCAAGTCATTAAGGATATGTATACTAGAGTTGTTACTTGTGTCCAAACACAAGGAGGATTGATAAAATATTTTCTTATTTTAGTTGGATTACATCAAGGATCAACTTTAAGCCCTTATATTTTTTACTTTAGTTATGGATGTTCTTACTAGGCATTTACAAGAAGATGTACCTTGGTGTATTTTTTTTTTGTGATGACATTCTTCTTGTTGATAAGACTAGAGGGAGTCCAACGAAACTTGAATTATGGAGGTCAACTAGAGTCTAAAGGTTTTATAGTAGATCTAAAGCGAATATATGGAGTGTAATTTTTTGTAGAAGTTCTAGTGTTGTGACATTAGGTGAACAAGTCATTAATAAGAGTGGCGTTTGAGATATTTAGGCTTTATTGTTCAAAATGATGGTGAAATAGATGGAGATATTATTAGAATTCAAGTTGGATGGTTGAAGTGGAGGAATGCATCTGGCCTATTATGTGATAGAAAAGTTCCACTTAAACTTAAGGAAAAATTTTATAAGATGGTAGTAAGACCTGTAATGACTTATGGTGTAGAATGTTGGCCAATGAAAGAGAAGCATAAGACTAAGTTAAGTGTTACAGAGATGAGGATGCTTAGGTGGATGAGTGGCTTTACTCTTAGAGATAGAATGCAAAATGAGTATGTTGGGAAAAAGTTGGTAGCTTCGAGTGGTAGATAAGATTAGGGAGAGTCATGATGGTTTGGCCACATAGTGAGTCAGGTACTGATTAGGAGAGTAGATCTGGAATTTGCCTTATGTTAAGAAAGGTAGGGGTAGACCTAAAAGACTTGGGTAAGATGTATAAAAAATGATCTTAGTATAATTGATTTAAATGAGAATTTGACCCATAATAGGACACAATGGAGATGAAGGATTCATGTAGCCAACCCCACCTAGTAGGATTAAGGCTTGTTGTTGTTGTTGTTGTTGTTTACATAAGGGAGAAAGAAGGTTAGAATAGGAATGCCACAAGAAGAACTTGTTTCCCAAAAACCAAGAGGAGATAAAGGAGTTAGAATTATAGATTCTCCATATAATATTGGACTTGCACATGACATTTAAAGAATCAAGATTGGGAATACCCATCCCCCCTGAAAGAGTAGGCCTAGCTAGTTTAGCCCAAGAAATTGTGATCATCTTACTATCCTTGGCATTATTTTGCAGAAAATTGTTCACCAGACTAGAAATCTTTTGTTTACAACTCTTGGGAAGAGAGATGGATCGAAGCCAATAGTAAAGATAGCTCTAGCAAGCATAACAAATCAATTATAGTCTGCCAGTAAATGAAAGAAGTTTTTGCTTCCAACCATTAAACCAATGCTGAAGCTTCTCAAAAAGTTTAGCACAATCAGCAGGTAAGCATCTAGAATGAGATAAAGGCAGCCCAAGATAGTTCCAGGGAAGAGATTTAAAATTGAAGCCCAACCCAACACAGAAATTCTGTATAGACAGCTCATCCACTAACTTGGAGAAGCAAATAATAGACTTATCAGCATTATAGGAAAGATTAGCTTCCTGATGAAAGGTATGAAGAATAGAAGAAATACATATAATATTAGAGAGCTCAGATCTGCCAAAAATAAGAAGAATGTCAGCATAAATAAGATGAGATATATAACCATTCTATTTTTTGATCAGTTTGAAGGTAGTTTCCATGTTGAGATTATCCCTCATCCTAGAAAACACATCCATAACAATAGAGAAAAGGTATGGAGATAGAATCCTTAGAAGGAGATGTAGAAGTAACCTTTCATAGCACGATCAGATGATCAAAGTTTGATAGGAAAATTCTGAAAATGCATGCACATTATCAGAGGCTTTTTTAAGGTCAATTTTGGCACAGAAACTTTTTGGGGTTTTTTTTTTGTTAAAATCATAAAGGATTTCATTAGCTAGGATGATGTTGTCCACAATATCACGACCTTGAATAAAAGCAGCTTGAGTAGGATGTATAAGAGAAGGAAGAACAAATTTCAGCATATTAGCAAGAAGCTTAGAAACCACCTTATAAAGTGTATTGCAAAGTGATATGGGCATATAATCTCTAATAGATTCATCATGTTTATTTTTGGGGATAAGGGTTATAGCGAGTTTAACTCTTTGGGAAAGTTTAGATGTTTCAAAAAAGTAGTGGACATCATCAACCAGAGAAGACTTAGTAATATCCCAAGTGTCTATAAAGAATTTGGAGGTGAAACCATCCAGTCTTGGAGATTGGTCGGGCCTGATAGAGAAAACAATATTTTCAATATCTTCATATTCAAATGGTGCAAGAAGAGTCTAATTATCTTGATGAGAAATGCAGGGACCAACTGGTAAGTTCAACTAATTAGATTTGGGACTTGTAGAGGGACAATTAAGTAAAGAGGAGTAGTAAGATAAGATCTTATTAGCAATACCCACTTGAGAATTCAGCTCCATCCCATTGGATTTCAAGGTGCTGACATAGTTTTATTCTTCTTGATATTGATTATTTGATAAAGAAATTTAAGATCATCTTCCCTTTGGTAAGCCAAGCACATTTGTCTCTTTGCATAACCCACTTACTTTCCCAATCTAAATCCTCGTTAAGTCTAGATTGAATGTCAAGAGCTTCAAATAGGAGAGTGTTGCAAGTTGGGGTAGACTCTAGACTGTGATAAATCTCTGAGATTCTCAACTTTAAAATGGATATTTTAGTAGATAAGTAATTGGCAGAGCTCCATTTAGCATTTTTTAAAGCATCCTTAACATGTTTTAGCCTATTGCAAAATGCAAAAATAGGGTCTCGTCCCACAGGGATTCTCTAAGCATTTTGGACAATATCCTGAAAGCGAGCAGTAGCTCTAGAAGTTTTTATACATAAATCTGTGTCTTATGGGATTTTTTTCAGCCAAAGAGAGTAAGATAGGAGAGTGATGAGATGTAAGAGGCGGAATAACTTTCCAATGTGAAAAAGGAAAAGGGACAATCCACCGAGAATTGCAAAGCACACGATTTAGTAAGCATCTGATGGGGTTGTCGAGCTATTGATTGAATCAACTAAAAGAAATACCATGATTTTGTAATTGCAATAAACCAAAATGGAGCATACAGTTGTTAAAATCAGCAAGCTATAGGGGCTCTACCACCAACCTTTTCCTTAACACTTCAGATACAGTTAAAATCTCCTATAATGATCCATGGTTCATTGATTGAAGTAGCAAGAGTAGTAATAGAATTCCATAAGTCTTTTCTCCCTCAACTACTATTCTCAGCATAAACAAAAGTTGCAAGAAAGGTGTTGGAGGAGGTAGTGGAGAACCTACCATGTATGAATTATGGATGTGACGAAAGAGAAGAGAAGAGAAGGAGGGTACATATGCATTCCATTTGAGTCAAACCCAACCATTTGGCACATCCATGAAGTTGTGAAAACTGTCTTCATGTGGGAAAATGTTAAGTTTCTTTGAGGTGGAGAGATTAGAAATAATGAGCTGGTCAAGCTTGGTTTCCAACAAGCACATCACATCTACATGATTTTCTTTGACAAAAAGTCTACAATTCGTGATTCTTGAGTCACTATGAAAGCCTCTCACATTCCAAGAGGCAATGTTGATGGGGGGCATAAATTATTTTTGACTTTGGGAAGAGCCCCCTTTGGGCCTTCCTTTACAGCTCTTGGAATTAGCTAGTATATTACTAATCTTACAGGATGATGCCTTAGTAAGATCAGGTTCCTTAGATTGCTCTGCCCTCCGCCAGTAGAAGGAATTGTATGGGGAAGCTCAGTGTGAGTTGAAGGGTTTTCAACTGGGTCCTCTTCAACACTAAAATCTGAGTCATCAACCGTGGACTCCAAACTGTGTGAAGGGTTAGCAATGGGAAATTTTAAGTCAGGTGCAGTAGTAATAGTAACTATAGCTGTTGTGGTAGGTGGAGGTTGATAAAGGGGAGGGAGGGATGATGTAGATAGTCTAGGATTACTCATTTCCAAGCCCGGTGCAAATCGGATGGGGTTCTACTTGTGAAAGAGAGCAGAAGGAGGTTTATAATTTGGAGATTTTGGGCAAGTGTTGGCATTGAGTAAAGGTGTTGCAAGCCGCACAAGGGGTGGGTTTTCATTCATAGATAACTGGCTGAATCATCACCTTACCATTAAGAGAAAGGGTGATTGAGTCTGTTAACGGTGAAGAAGTATTGATTTGAATACTAACACGGCAAAGTTTAGATGGGAGCCATTTGTGGAAAGAGGGTCTATAGGCAATGGAGTGCCAATTTTACTAGTCCTTTTTCCGACCAACATCATACTGGAAGATTAGGATATTTCACCCAAATGGGGATTTCATTGAAGTCTTCATGAACCAAAATAAACTCAGGAGTCCATTTCATAAAGATAAAAGGCTCACCCAAATTAAACCATGGACCTCCATTAAAAATCATATCCAAGTCTTCGACACAGTTAAACTTGAATAGAAAAATCGTAAGCCAAAGAAATTAGATCGACATTATCGCATAGTGTCCAAAGTTTCTTGATGGCTTGAAAAAGGTGTTCGTAAAAGGGTCTCCTTCTAGAGCGTACCGAACAGAGCATGATTCTAGTGTTTTGACCCATCTACAATTTCTTCTTCGTTGAAAGACCATATCCTCATTAGAGTGCATGAAGCTAAGATTGAAGGGTTTAGAGGAGGCACTTTGAGAGGTAAGAAAACTTTTCCAGTTGAGAATGGTCAAGGGGAGTGAAGAGAGGCCAGCTTCCTAAAATAGAAGAGGAAGAAGCATTCAACGGCTGAGAAGCAACAACAGCCATAGGTAGAAAAAGAGGCAAAGGCCTTGTGGTCTTGTCGAATGAGAAAGCTCAAAACGGGGGAGGTAGAGGCACCACTAAACTAGAAGAAGAGATAGCAGAAGGTGAAGGAGGCGCACAAAGGGAGAAACCTAATAGCATCGATGAAGGGGGAACCCTAGCGCTTCTGGAGGCAAAACATATTTTTTTTACTTTTTATTTATCCAGTTTAAAATGGGAAGGCCAACTATTATTGATCTTATTATGTGTCCATTAAAAATGATTCTAATTAAACATATTATTATATTTGAAAGAATTTTATTTATGTTTGAGAGAAAAATAAAAAAATATTTTTTGGGGAAAAATGAGGGCCTCACCAAGATTTCATTGCCAAAAAATAAATTACAAAAGCCAGATAATTAGACCCACATTACATCAATTGGTGCCTAAAACTTAAAAGAAAGAAAGAGTAGCCTAAGCCAAAAAGGGTTGTGTATGAGATCTAAGAACTTGAAAAGTTGCAAAAAAAAACTAGAATCCAAAAACTTCTAATGAAATTAAGTTCAGCATTGACCAGCAAAAACCATGTATCATGGCAGACCGTCTGAGCAAAGATCAGAAATGGAATCCAAAGCTAAAAAACCAAGAGCTGAGTGTGGGGATATAGTTGAGGGGATGTAAAGAAAGCTTGCTCTATGATAAATTTATCAAGACATTCTCCAAAGACATTTGGTTGTCGGTTGAACCAAGTAAAGCTGGTTTACCCTCATTACACCAAAAACCGCTATTAAGAAAAAACATTCCTTGCAATAGTTCTCCCATTAAATAGAGTTATTGCCAAAAAAAGAAACCAAGTTAGTCCAATAGATGTATTCCAGCAGCTGAAATAGATTGGAGAAGTTAGAAAATAGTAAGAGAAGTGTAAATTTTAGATAGCCTCTAGCACATTCCCTTTAAGTTTCCATCTCAAACTTTTGCTTAATGGAAAGACAGATTTTATCTTTTAAAGTGTTGATTTAAGCATTAGCTTTGAAGATATGTTGATTCTGTTCCAACCAAATATATTGTGTAGTAATAGGAATAGCAAACAAGTAAAACCTTCTAGTCACCTTACAAGATATCAATTCGGTATGCAGAATGAGTAGCTAGCACACAAATGAAAGAAATTTCCCATCTAAATAGTAGCTTTAAGAACCTCCATGGAAAGAAGCATTCAAAAGAGATGGAGTATCTCTCATTGCATACGGTACACATAATGGATTAACTAGCAATACCTCTCTATATTAAAATATCTTTCATTTTCAGCCCATCCAGAAGGATTCTCCAAGCTAGGGTGACAAATTTGATAGAGTAACCTTTAAAACAAACATATTTTACCTAGGATAGTTTGTTTTGATCTTTAAAGAGGAATGAGTGGGTGGTTTTATGGCAATAAAATTTTACTCAAACCAAAAATAGCTAAATGTATTGTTCATAATATGAGTACTCATGATCAGATTAATGCATTCCTTAAGAAGCTAGATATCCAACAAATAGTCTTGAATTTTTTGCAGTTAAAGCAAGTAAAATTTTATAAAAAGGAAAAAAACCAACCAAGCAGGGATCAAAGAAAAAAGAGAGTTTGCTATCATTGAGCACTTGTAAAGTAAGGCAATTTCTAATTCTGTAGCCATGGATGCAAATCTTATGAGAGAGGTTGAGGGGGAGGATTTAAAAGGGAGAAATGTTTACTAAAGTAGAAAGTAGGGAATTTGAATTGTATAATCTCCAAATAATCTTAGCTTTGCACATAATATTAACAGAATCAATGCTTGGGATGCCCAGTCCACCGAACTCAAACGGCTTGGAAGTATTATCCCAAGAAATGGTAGTAAGTTTTCTCTCATTTCCATTGTTATGTAAGAATGAAGAAATTAAGCTCTTGATGGATCTTCTAATGCTCTTAGTGATATAAATGGATCGGAACTAGTAAAACATGTAGCTCCAGCAAGTATAACGTACTAATTTGAGTTTACTCACAAAGTAGAGAAGGGTTTGCTTCCATCCAGAAGGCCACTTATGCAATTTATCATTAATTTTTGAGCAATCAGTAGGTTTCATTCTAGTGGAGAAAATAGAAAAGCTAAGGTAATTCCAAGGCAAAGCTTTGTGTTGAAAACCCAAACAGAAGAGCTCAAAACTTCCATAATGTGGGGATCCACAGACTTGAGAAGTAGATGACAGATTTGGAATTGTTGGAAGAGAGGTTAGCTTCATGGAAGAAGATGTATTGAGCATATTAGATAGACATTTGATATTAGATATAGTTGTTTTCCCAAAGACCAACAGATCATCAGCATAAATGAGATGGGACAAGGAGCAGGCCATTTTGCTGATTGGAGTATAGGAAGTTGCTAAGATGTATTTTCTAGTAGCCTTGAAAAAGCATCCATGATAATAACAAATATGTAAGGGGATGAAGGACAACCTACCTCAAACTTGAAGAAGAGAAGAAATATCTGGTAAGTTCTCCATTGAGTATGATGGAGAAAGGTACCTGATCCACACAAGCTTCGATCCATTTTATGAAAGTAGGGGGAAATCTAAGGAGATTCAACCTATGTAAAAGAAATTGATGATTAATATTATCGAAAGCTTTCTTGATGTCAATTTTAGCACAAAAACTCTTATAGCTATTTTTTTGATTGAAACCATAAAGGATTTCATTAGTCAGTATGATGCTATCAGCAATATCCCTACCTTTTAAGAAAGTTGATTGGGTCGGGTGAATAATATGAGGAAGGAGGTTCTTAAGCCTGTAAGCAAGAAGTTTAGTGATAACCTTATAAAGAAAATTGCACAGAGATAAAGGCCTATAATTATGAATTCAACATGACACTTCTTGGGAATAAGGGTGATAGCCATGTGTTTAACATGATGAGGAAGAATGGAGGAAGTGAAGAAATACCGGATAACTGCAACTAGTGAAGGACCAATGATATCCCAAGTGTCTTTGAAAAATTTAGATGTGAAACCATCAAGTCTAGGTGCCTTGTCCAAACAATGGAAAAAACTGTTGATTTAATGTCTTCATTGGTGAAGGGGCATATAAGAGCTTGGCTATCTTGTGATGAAATGTGAGCACCAATAGGGATATCAAACAATCGAAGTAGAAGACTATTTTGAACTGTTTAGCAACTTTGTGTAGTAAAGATGATCTCTTTGGCCATATCTTGTTGAGAATAAATATCAACACCATTTACATTCAATTTTTTGATGAAGTTCTTATTTTTCTTAATATTGACCCTCTGATATAGTAATTTAATGTCATCCTCACCTTTAGAAAGACAAGCACATTTAGCCCTCTGCATGACCCATTGATTCTCACAAGCACTAGCTTCATTTAGGCGATTTTGAGTCATAAGAGCCTCCAGGAGAAGAGCTTTACTCAAAGGATTAATGTCAAGGCTAGAGTATGCTTCCTCTAATTTGGTTTTCAGATGGGAGATTCTATTGGAAATGTAATTGAATGAATACCATTAACCACCTTGAGAGAAAGTTTAGTGTTTTTAAGCTGATTATAAAGGCAAAGATTGGGTCACCATCCACTTATGTCCTTTAAGAATGGTGAACAATATCCAAAAAATTAGGGCATTGACTCTAGTAATTTCTGTAAATTAATATATGTCTAAGATTAGGTTTGTTGACCATGAAAATCATAATAGGAGAGTGGTCAGATGTGAGGAGAGTCATGACTTTCTAGGTAGAGTGGGGGTGAGCAATAATCTAGAGAGGATTGCAAAGAACCGATCCAATAAACATCTGATTGGGTTATGAAGTTATTGATTGAACCAACTAAAGGAGAGTCCCATATTTTTCATCTCTATAAGATCAGATTGAAGTATGCATTCATTGAAGTCAAATAGTTTACTAGGAAGAGGGGTGCGACCTCCCACTTTTTTGTAAACCTTTCTAATGCAATTAAAGTCACCCAAAATGATCCATGGTTCATCGATAGTGGAAGCCAGAGATCTGAGAGAGTTCCAAAGGGCTTTTCTACCATGGTTACTATTATCTGCATAGACAAAGGTGATAAGCATGCTAGTAAAATTTTAGACAATAATCTGCCATGTATGAATTGAGGATGGGTTTGGAGAGCTATAAAAGAGGTCACATCTATATTCCATTTGATCCAAATACGACCATTAGGGGCATCCGAGAATTTATGAACACTATCTTCATGCTTGAATATGTTAAAGTGTTTTGAATCAGCAGGGTTAGATATGGAGTTGGTAGATAATTTGGTTTCAAGAAGAAACATAACAACAATTTTATTATTCTTCACAAAAATTCTATAGTAGGGGACTCAAATGTCACTATTGAAGCCTCTTATATCCAAGAGGCAATGTTCATGAGGGACATAATTATTTTTTAGAGGAGGAGAGTCCTCCTTTGGGTCTGCCTTTCCGGTCTTTAGTAGAGTTAATAATAAAGGTTGTTTTAGAAGAAGAAGCTTTCAAAAGCAATGAGTCTGTAGATTGCATTAAGATTGGCAGGGTTTGAATTGGAGAGGGAGGCAAACAAATTTTGGACATTTCCAAGGGAAGAAGAAGGAAGAGAATGAGTAGAGGGGTTAGGATTACTTTCCTCTTCCTCCACACTAAAATCGGAGTCAGCAGCAGCAGATTCAATATTGTTGGATTGGTTATGGATAGGCAAGTTTAAATTTGGTGCACGAGTGATGGAAGAGGAAACTAACACAGAAGAATCAACTATGTTGGTATTAGAGTCTTTGAAGGGAGGAATATAAGCTGTTTTCCCAGAAGGGGGTCTAGACCTGGCTCGAGGCAAAGGAGCAGCAGAAGGTGGTTTGAAGTTGGGTGATTTCGAATAATTAGATGGGGAATGAGCAAAAGTGTCACAGTTACCACATGGTTCTGGTTTCCACTCATATAAAACTTGTTGGATCACTTCTCTGCCATTAAGGGAAAGCATGAGGGATTCAGGTAGCATTGAAGTAGTGTTGATCTAGATACTTACATGAGCAAAGTAAGCCTAGCTTCTTGGCAGTGAGAGGGTCGACTGTAAGGGGAGCACCAATCTTGCTCGCAATTTTAGAAATGTCGTTCTCCAACCAACAACATAAAGGCAGGTTAGGGAATTTCACCCAGTTGGAAGGTCTTTGAAATCTTCTCGCACCGGAGTAAATTCAGGTGTCCACTTTTGAAAAAGAAGGGTTTCTCTAATATGAACCATGGTCCTCCATTGAAAACCATATCAAAATCCTCTACATAGTTAAACTTGAACAGAAAGAAACCATCGGCTAGAGAGATGAGGTCTACCGTGAAGCGACAAAATTTTCTTTATCGCTTGCAAAAGGTTATTATAGTATGGTCTTTTGCCAAGTGTATAGCCAACCAGTGTGTTGCATCACTGTTTGGATCCATCAGCGATTTCTTCCTCAGAAAATGCCACAACATCCTCAAACGAGGGAATGAAACTTAGATTGAAGGGGTTGGAGGATGGGGTTTGGGAGGTAAGAAGATTTTTCCAGCTATGACAGATAAGGAAAAAGGCCTTATAGCCCTGCCAAGAGAGGGGAAAAATCGCTCAGGCAAACAAGCAGGAGGAATGCAACACGGTTAAACAAGAAAGTACAGTAGGCCGACGACCAGGGGAGGCGGTGATAAAGAAAAACCCTAGAGGGCATGGAAAACCCATGGCAGCTGCTCAAAGGGACTAGTATAGCACGTTATCCCAATGACTCTCTACTCTACAAATTAAAAACAAAGATACCACATATGCATAATGCATGTTTAGTTTCAATATTTTTAAGAATATTTTATTATGAACATACTATAAATATTATTTTATGCAGTTGGAGTCACCATCAATGCATTTGATGGCCGTCCGTTTGAAGCTTAATTCATGTTAATAAATTTCAGCCAGACGAAACGAAATGGCAAAAATAATTTATTTATCCCGATAAAAATAATATATTTTTTACTTCTAAGAGACAAACATGTGTTCAAATTCTATTTTTACTTGAATATATTTGTATGCTCTATATTTCAGTCTTTTATCGTATTATTCTTATTAAAAAAATGAATATAATATTCTGATATATGATTCACTTTTATATTTTATTACGATAAGGTATATTTTTTTCTCTCTTTCTCTCCCAACCGTTTCTCTCTTATTTGATTAATGTTGATGCCTTTCTTCAGCGTTAAGCACTTCATTTCGTACGAAGTTAATTACCACTTTCATCTCTCAGACTAGCACTTTATATAAATTAGCACGGTTTGGTTTCTCATTATAACATCCGAAGTGCGCAATATTTTAAACTCTGCTTTGATCTATATTAAGGCTTTCTATGTGTGGTTCCATATTAATTCTATTTTTTTAAACTTCATCTCAAATTCATATATATAATATATATATATATATATATATATATATATATATATATATATATATATATATATATATATATATATATATATATATATATATATATATATATATATATATATATATATATATAATATATACAAAAACTTTAACCTAGGATCTCTTAATTGAAAATTAAAGCTCTCAACTACTAGGCTAAAATGTCTTCAAGATACTAATAATTTGGGGAGTTATTTTGAAGGAATATAAATGATAATTTAAAAGATATTATTTTATGATTTTAGGTCTCTTTTGCTATGTGTAGTTGTGTGTGTAGAATGTGTAGAATTACTTAAGAACTTGATGTGAATAGTGAAAGAAAGTGAAGGAGACAACTAGAAATATAGGAGCAAAGTAGAACAAGCTAAAGAAACGAATTTTTGAGTAATTTCTTTTCTTATTTTTGTTATTGTGTATTCTTTATTATCGGTATATTATTTTTATTTTTTATAATGAGTAGTTAAGTATATTATGCTCTAGATTTGTAGGACCTTTTATTTTTTTTATTATGAATGATATATTGTGATGCTTAACGTAATAAAATTATGCTTATATTTTTTATATTTTTTTTTCTCTTAATTAAGTTGTAATTTGTCAAATTATAATCTCAAAATTAAATGCGATCGGAAGATATCAAAAGAATCTTAGAAGAATAATTAAAAAAAATAATCATTTTTTTAAAAATTCCTCTAATTTATTACTAAATTTTATAAAAGAAATTAATTTCTATCTCGCCAAAAAATTCATTGTTAGATATTAAATTAATACGTAACATATTTTATAATTTCTATACGAGAAATTTTAAAGCTACTTTCAATATGATTTATGTATTCATAATAAATCAATAAATGCAATATTTATAAAGAACATAACTCATGCCTGCTCTGATGTCGTTCTGTCATCAAGCTTATTATATATTTGGTTGACTGACTTCTTCAGAAGTCAGTTCATCGCACTGCTTGAACTTTTTAAACAGTTGAATCGTTACAATTTAAAGTTCTTACCTAATAACCTCACAGAACTGAGATTCAATATTAGGTTCTATAATAATTAATTTATTATGAAATATGTTATAAGTTAAGAAAATAAAAACTAATTAATCCACTTTTAAAAAAAAAAGTTTGTAAGACCGCCTTGCTAAATATGGCCACGTTTATAAAGCTCGCTATAAATAATGGCAGACAGTACTCTTTTCCAGTACCTTAAATGCAATTGAAATAAATCAGGAATCATTACAAAAAATTTCTTAAATAGACATAAAGAAGTACTACCTACAACCTATTATTGATCTATTCTATTAAAAAATAATTCTAATTAAAAAAATAATTATGTTTGAAAGAATTTTATTTTTGTTTGAGAGAAAAATTAAAACATAGATACCACATATTCTTAGTGCATGTTTCAGTTCCAATATTTTTAAAGAATATTTTATTATGAATATATTATAATTATTATTTTATGTAGTTGGAGTCATCATCAATACATTTGATTATTATTTTGTAGAGAGCCTGATTTTATTAGTTAACGTTCTATCCAATTGAATTTTTTTTTTTTTTTTTGATGTGGTGCCTCAACGTCGAACATGTAACATCTAAGTGCTAAAATAAGAGATCTTGGCTTCAGAGATAGAGGAACACATCGCAATCTAAGGAGGACAGTATTATAGTGCTAGATTTGCACTATGGAGATAGAGAAGACAGTTTACTTGAAAGAATAGCACCGTGGCATTAGAACCCAGACATTAGAGACTCAAGACAGAGATGCCAGTTCCTCATCACTTGAACCGTTGTAGAAAAGCTTTGAGAACAATGACATCAATGTCTAAATGCTAGGGTTGCAGCACCATGGTACTACAAGTAGAGGCTTCATATTTAAGAGGTTTTCTATAATTTTTTAGAATATTTTTGAAATTCTCTTATATGTGAGAGTGAAAAGAGTGTAAATATAATATATAATATTCTTCGAGAATTTTTTTTCATAGTAGATTTTTTTGGTGGTGTGATTTTGTGATTTTTTTTCGGTTCTCGAATTTTTCAGATTAAATCTAGTCTTTCTTTTGTGTGATTAATTTTACTTTGATTTTCATTTATTTCGTATTTATTCTGAATTAATCTAATTATTTTTCACACGTACTCTTTAATCTCCCAACATTAATGACTATCTGCTTGAAGTTTAATTCATGTTACTAAACTTCATTTGGACGCACGCCTATTCCATGATAAATATCATAAAATGAATGGCGAAAATAATTTATTCATCCCGATAAAAATGACATTTTTTTATTTCACGTCAAACAAAACGGCAAAAAAATATTTATCTGAGAGGCATTGAGCTGTCTCTTTCTGAATGTTTTCTCTTAAATGTTCATCTCATGCATGAATTATTTATCTGATATTTGCATAAAATTATATGTTAATACGTTTTATATCAAAATATATCATAATTATTAAATAGAAGATACGTATTCGAAATTAAAGGATATTTAATTACTTTTAAGAAGACAAACACATTTTTACTTAAATATATTTTTATGCTCTATATTTCAATATTTTATCATATTATTCTTATTTAAAAAATAAATTGTATATAATATTCTGATATATGATTCATTTTAATATTTTATTACAATAAGATATATTATTTCCTCTCTCTTTCTCTCCCAACCGATTCTCTTTTATCTGATGAATGTAGATGCCTTTCTTCAGCGTTAAGCACTTCATTTCATACGAAGTTAATTACTAAACTTTATATAAATTAGCACAGTTTGGTTTCTCATTATAACCTCAGAAATGATCAATTATGAGGATGGAAAGGTGTCGTGGAAATTATTTTTGAGTTGAATTTGTTATCGAAAAGGTGAATCAAATGATGTGATGTAATTATATTTTACATAAATAAACTAAAAAATAAAAACTAAAATAAATCATTTTGCATTGTGATGATAATGTCATTCATAAAAATTTCAACAATTTTTATCAAGATAAAATAAAATATATATTTTGACACTCAATTTTTAAAAATAAAAAAAATACCATCAGGTCTTTATGATCAGTTTTGCTTTAATAATTTTCTGTTGGTTGCAACAAAGAGGACAGACAGTTTAGGCCATATGGATCTCTATCTTACGGCTTATCTGTTTAAGCAGTTGTTGTCGGTATAATTATTTGAAGTTATTGTCGAAAGTAATTGTAATTCGCCATTATAATTCTGTTTTAAAATAAGTAAAATATCAAATATTTTTATTACTTATTTATTGCATAATGAAGGCTGATTGTGGACAGTATTTTTTTTTTTTTGCTACTTCAAATTAATTGACAGAAAACAACTTCTCTGCTACCATATATATATATATATATATTATTCTTTTGATAGACAATATGTCCAATATAACACGTGCAATGGACCCATTCAAATAAGAAACAGTTTATTGGTACAAATCAAAGAAAGTCTTAGTACAGTGTATAAGCATTTTGGATATATAGTTGCAGGCTAAAGTCCGGTATCAGGAAATAATTTTTATTATGTACAGCTTGTATGCTTGAAGGAATATTATTATTTTTTGGAAAAAGTTAAGAGCTGAGCTCAATTTCACTCAAAATTCCTCAACAGGACTGAAGGACAAAACCAGTGGTCAAAAAATTGAAGTGCCTAAGGCTTCAAACACTATGAACTGAAACAATATTGCTAGAAGAAGGCAAAAATAATAACAAGGGAAAAAATATTCCGTCCGGACTCAGAGACAAAAACCGACCATCCAAGATCGGGGGGAGGGGGGCGAATAGACATACCTGATGCAAAGCGATTAAGATCACAAATCAAAAGATAAGCACTCCAATGGTTACCTACTCTGCCATCCAAGGAATCTAAAAGGTGAACCTGCATAGTAGTGGTGGACAAGAAGACAGCAGATCCCATGGTTGCAAAGAAGGTCATCCATGAAGGAGGCCCGGGGTAAAGAAACAGGATTCAACCTCAACCGCATTTGCTTGCATTCAAAAGTTCTCATCATAGTCCGGATGAAACCTTTGCAACAAAGTAATAAAGAAGCCTCTTGAGAAACAGCAAAGGAAAACAATAAATAAAGACACTAAAAAAAATGAAAATCTACACGTTTAGTCATCAATTGTTCTCCAAGATCTCATGCTATGTATGACGTGAGCAGGCCACAAGGGGTTGAATTTTCATCTTCTAATTTTATATGCAATAGTAGTTTTTATCTTTTGAGCCAATCCAAATAGAGTTGTGGCTTCATTTCGAAATAATCTGCTATTTCTTTCCTTCTAGAGAATGTAAACAATGACAACTATGATAAGATAAGATAGCCTTTTTATGACCTTATGATCAAGTTCAACTGCAGCATTAAGGGCTTGGTATAATGTAACTTGCATTAGAAAAAATTCCCATTAGGAAGTAGGGTTCTCACTAGCTTTATGGACACTAGGCATTCGGAAAAAAGAAGGGAGTGGGATTCCGGGCGACTATAGAAGAAGTAGCATGTAACCGTAGTTTCCAACCCTCCGGTGGCTAAAACATCAGAGATTTTAAGACCTCCCAAATTTGTCATCCAATAGGAAAGGGCATAGTTTATAGCATGACCCTTATACCAAATTACACTAGACCAATCTGCTTAAGGATAATTCTCAAAGATAGCTATTTTGATGAGAGTTTTGATTAGGTGATCATTCCCACTCCATTGAACCACATCTTTATCTTGGTTTAATACAATACTAAGGATAATATTGTAGCAGTGTGGATATCTCACTTTAAGACTGTCCGGAAGCTCCCATTTACCATTTGATATAATAGAGCTAAGGGATGATGAGATAGGTCTATTTAAGAGTTGAAGGCATTCAGCACCCAGAATTGCAAACAATGGACTCCCTGCAAACCAAGGGTCATAAAAGAGTGAAAAAGAATTACCATCCCCTAGTTTATATAAGAGTTTTCCTCTGAATCTAGTTGCGTAGGATTTCAAATCTTTCCAAAGAGGGGAAACCTTTAAAGGATATTTGTTCCAAATGGATCATACTTGTTGACACACCACTCAACCATGAGGGAGTATCTATTAAGAATTTTCCATAGAGTTTTGGATTTATAGAAGAGATTAAGAGAAGAAGATGATAAGAGTCCAATACCTCCAAGCTCTCAAGATAATGTGGTTTTGGCCCATGAAATAAGGTGTAGCTTTTTAAGCTCCCCACTATGGTAAAAGAATTTGGTAGTAAAAGAGGAAATCTTTTGGATAATTTCCTTCGAAATGGCCACAGATCAATAAGCGAGGAAATTGTTGATGGAAGATCTTAAGAGTTGGAATTGGCCTCCAAAGGATAAAAATTTACTCTTCCATCCAGCAATCCAAGCATATAATTTGTCAAAGAAAGAGTTAAAGTGACAAGTTTTAAAAGTACCCAGAATCAGAGGAAGCCCCAAGTACTTTATGGGGAATTCACCCAGTTTCACATTGAGAGACTAGCAAAAACCCTCGGCTCTGCGAATGCCTTTTGTGAAGCAGACTAAAGATTTATCACCATTGACCTTGAGCCCCATATAAGAAGATAGTGTGTCAAGATTCAATTTCAAGGAGCTTACCGTGTTAGAATTGGCTTCTCCCATAACCAACAAGTCGTCAGCAAAAAGTAAATATGAAATGTTACAATGCCTAGCATAAAAAGGGTTATATCTAAGTAGGTTGACTTCTCTATCAAAGAGATAAGAGAAAGTGTTCATAGCCAACGTAAATAAGAAGGGTGAAAGGGGGCAACCTTGCCTCAACCCATTGGAGGAGTTAAAGAGGCCCTTGATTTCTCCATTGAGCACCACCGAAAAAGGAACATCGGAAATAGAAGCTTCAATCCATTTCATAAAAAGCAATGGGAATCCTTTATGTATACGTCTATGGAGATGTGATTGATGGTTTATCATATCAAAAGCCTTGCGTAGGTTAAATTTGGCCATAAACATCTTTTGTTTAGTCAAGGTGGAGAATTCATGACTAATTTCATGCACTGAGGCAATGTTATTTGCAATGTTCCTGTTTTTAATGAAAGTTGATTGTGCTAGATGGATTCTACTAGGTAGAACCCTTCTAATCTGATTAGTTAGGACCTTAGCTATCACCTTGAAGAAAGTATTACAAAGCGAAATAGGTCTGAAATCTGCCAAAGAATTTGAGTGCTTGATTTAGGGATCAATGTAATAAGACTATGATTAAATATATTAGGGAGCTTCTAATTCTTGAAAAAGTAATGGGCTGTTATAAGGAATTATTTGCCTATGATGTCCCAACAATGCATAAAAAATTTGGAATTAAAGCCATTAGATCCCAAAGACTTATTTTCATTGATACTATGTAGAGCAGAAATAATCTCTTGATCACAGATGTTTGAAGCAAGATCTGAAGCCTGTTTAGAGGAGAGAATATTACCCTAGGGAATATCATGAATGATCAAAGTATTGGAGCTTCCTTTGTTGAAAAGGGAGGAACACATATTTCATTAGCAACTCCATTGGGATCCAAAATGACCTCATGGGCGGTGTGAAGTTCTCTAATGAGGTTGGAGCTCTTTCTCTCTTTGATAGAGTAATATAGAAATTTCATATCATCATCTGAGTTAGTAAGCCAATGAACTTTGGCTCTCTACTTGACCCACAGGCTTTCCTTCTTCATCAAATTAGTGTATCTAATGTTTATATCCTTAACATTATGAGCAAGGATAATATTCCCAAGGTCTTTTTCAAGCTTATGCAGGAGGAGAACTTGATCATTCTTAAGTGAGGAAATTTGATGGCTAAGTGACATTGAGTCCCATTTCTATTTTTTTCAAAGCTTCTCTTATATTTTTTGGTTTATTGGAGAACACAAAGAGAGGGTCACCCAAAAATAACTTATTCAAGTCTTCCTGGTAACATCCTTTAGATTCAAATAGGAAGTCCAATAGTTCTTATATATGAACCTATGAGATATTGAAATCTGATGATGAAGAGTAGTGATGAGGGGGAGTGATCTGATGAAAGGGGAGTAACAACTTTGTAGGAGGAAGTAGGAAAGCATTCCAACCACTTCATATTGCAAATGACCCTATCTATTTTTGTATGAATAGGATTGTGAATTTGTTGATTGGACCAAGTAATGTAGAGTCCTGAACATGGGAGCTCGATGAGCCCACAATCATGAACATAATTTCTAAAGTCTAATGTCTTATTGATGGGGATAGGATTCCCTCAACTTTTCTCATTGCTGAAAAAGAATGCAACTAAAATCTCCCATTAGGACCTAAGGAAAGTTGTACTTCGTTCCAGTTACGTATTGCTGAGAGAAATTCTTCCACTGGTTTCATTATGAGCATATATGCAAGTGATGAAGAAAGAGTCAAAATTATTGTACTTAACTTTACCATGAATGAGTTGTGGAGTTTTAAGACAGGTATAAAGGTAACCTGAGTTGCATTCCATTTGAGGCATATGCATCCTCGACACTATAATCAAAGTTATTGACCTGATCCTCATTGGGGAAGAGAGAAAGTTTATTGAGAAGCTGTGTGGTGTTTATTTTGAGAATGTGGGACACCACGCAGATCTTAGGGGGTACTTATTGAAGTGATCGAGTACGATGTTAAGAATGATGTACTATCTTAAAAGATATAAATCACCACACTATAAAAGACCTAATCACCTAATAAGGACTCCTAAGGTATTATGGGTCTTTGAATATACCAGAAATCTTTTCCCTACTTTACATGGAAAAGTAAAGTAGGATTTATTTTAAGTTGGGTTCATTAAGTTCCCTATGAAGCCCCCATAGTTAATTACATTCTAAGGAATGAGAATTCCTTAAGAATACTCTCGATTAAAGTAGACAATTAGGGTCTCCAAAAATTTTAAGGTTAAGACTATCAAAGGATTGACTGTTTTAGAAAATCAAATGGGATAGATCAAGGATAAGACTTATTTTTGGAATCGAAAGGGAGAAAGTAGGAAATGCTCATGATACTAGGAGGCCTAATAAGCATTCCAATCTATGTTATAATTGGGCTTTCTATTTTTAAAATTGAAGAGAGTTAATTATTTGAGTTGACATTTTATTAGATTGCTATTTCTTATAATTGATAACATAAGATTATGGAAATACCTAAGAGGTGAGGATTTATGCTTGTAGCCCGCAAAGGAAAATATTAACCTCAGATCCAAAATCTAGGGAGCTTTGACGAGGGCCAAAATATGACTTAAATCTAAGGTGAAAATGAGTATATAGTTTACCTCCACAAGAGAGAATAAATCACTCGACTGTTGGACTTATTACCGCATAGAATGACAGCCAGCTAACTCCTCATACACTTTAAATCTATGTAGACAAGTCACATGCTTTGTAAGATGGATAGGTTGTTATTTATTTAGAAAGGAAACTAAGTCTTTAAACTCACTCCCTAAAATACTAGAGCATGAGGGGTATGAAATCATGACTTAATCTAATACAATTTTTATCAAATTTATTTCATTTTTTTTGGACTCTTTATTTTGACACATGCTATGGGATTTTGTATGCCTAAATGTATGAGAACTTGATTATTGGCCAAATCAAAAGAGAAAGGGGTATTCTTTCATCAAAGACTCTCATAAGTTAAGCCTTCATTATCTGGCATAAATGGAAGCCCCCTTTTAACAAGAGTGAAAGAATGTGATATGCATGATATTATACATACAATCATCTAGCTAAGGGGTTGCTAAAAATTTTATTATCTTGATTTAATTCCTAGGATTTTATGTGAGGTTATGAATTATTTTAAAATTTTAATTATGAGTTGTTAATTGGGGTAGAAAAATTAATTTCATCATAAGAGGTTACCATATCCAGGCAACACATTCAAACATCAAACATGAGGAAACTAGGAAAAGCATGCAATTCTAGTGCTCAATCTAAACACAACGTCAAATAATTTTATAGGATACCATAAAAAATAAAAGGCCAGTGCGGTCAGGTTCCACCATACAACCCGAAAAGAAAAAAAAAGGGTAACCGAGCTCTATCCTTATACAACCAGGATTACAAAAATAATACATGCTATGGGGGTCTTCTTTTCTTCATTTTTTCCTTCTCTTCCTTTTGATTTGATTTGCTCAAAGGCATCATAGGGGACCCCAGGGACTAAGGCTTATGACCACTGCTCATCCTAATCTCACATAACACTAATCCTAATTCCTAATGCAAAATTACATTAAAAATAGAAAAAAGTAAATCTAGCTATACTGTAAAATAAATATTAGTTATACACACCATACAACCCAAGTAATTATATGAATAATTTGGACTTAGCACCCTACACATGGGTAACCAAGCCCACCTATCCTAATGTGAGTTATGCTTAGGGGCTAAGCAACTACTGAAAACATATTTATATTTTATTACATGGTTAAGCACAACCCTGCAAAAATATGATTAGGCTAATTATATACCATCCAGTCTACATACACCTAACATCAAGTCTAAAATATTACATCACAAAATAAAATACAACATCATACATAGCCTAACTTAGCACAGAAGTGGTGACTTAGTATTCTAATGGTGCTTAAGACTTGTGTGGCAAGACTCTACTAGGCTTCTTTAGTTTAAGTTTCAATTTGGAGTTTGAATTTGTTTAAATTTTACCATTGGGTGATTTCAATTTAAATGATTTAATGATTTATTCTTAATTTTTATTTTACTTTTATTTGGTTAAAATGATGTTTAGGTTTTCAAGAATGAAGAGTATAATGAATTCTATTTGTAGACAGAACTCACCCTATTCTACATCCTACTCCTAAAGAATCTAACTAAGGTCCTTAAGTATCTTAATTAGCACATTGAATTTATGTAATTCATTTGATTTGATTTATTTTATTTGATTTAGAGTTTAGAATTTGAGTTTGTTTAAGTATTTGACTGATTGATTTTTGATTAGATATTTTGGTTTAATTACATCTTGATAATTCAATATCCTTAATACCTAATGAAGTTTAAGTTTGTTTAAATTCATGTGTTTTTGATTAATTAATTTTATATTAGATTTTTTAATTTAATTAAATCTTGATAATTCATTATCCTTGATCTCCAATGAAGTTTAAGTTTGTTTAAATTCATGTGTTTTTGATTAATTAATTTTAGATCAGATATTTTAATTTAATTAAATCTTGATAATTCAATATCCTTGATCTCTAATAAAGTTTAAGTTTATTTAAATTCATGTGTTTTTGATTTATTAATTTTAGATTAGATGTTTTGGGTTTAATTAAATCTTGATAATTCAATATCCTTTTAAATTAATATCTAATTGTTTTCTTTGATTATGGTTATGTGACTTAACTTTATGTTTATTGATTTGATTATAGTTCATTTATTTGTAGTTTGATCAGATTAGATTAATTGAGATTTTATTTTGATTTTAATTGAGTTTAATTCTTTATAATTAGGATTTTATTTTTAATCTCATCCATTCATCATGTTTATCAATGTTTGGTTTGTATTTTGATTTCATATATTGGATAGTTAATTAGTTTATCTTATTTAAATAGGTTGAATGAGATTTGATTTGATTACATATTAAATTGATGAGAGTCTTTCTTAATTTAATTTGATTTGATTATCTTTATTAGTCTATGTGTTTGCTTAGGTTCAATGTGATTATTAGTCTAATTAAGAAGTATGTTTATGTTTATTATTAATTAAATAAGGATTTGTTTAATTTTTAATTTGCCTTCATATTTGTTTAGGTTGATGATGTAATTAATGACTTATTTAGGATTTGATTGACATTTAATTGCATTTTAATTATGTTCAAATTTATGTTTAATTAAGCTTAAATTTAATATGATTAATTTGATTAACTTAATTAGCTTGTTTAAGATGTGTGATCAATTATTAAATTAAATAAAGATTTGTTTAATTTTTTTAATTTGATTTCATATTTTCTTAGGTTAATTATATAATTAATGACTTAATGATTTAATTTTAAATTAGGAATTGCTTGGTATTTAATTGCATTTATGTTTGATTAAGTTTAAGTTTAATATGATTAATTTGTTTGAATTAATTAGTTTACTTAAGATATGTGATTAAATTAATTAGTAGATTAATTAAGTATTTGATTTGAATTAATTTTAATCTGATTTATAAAGTTAATTTGGTTTATTAAGATGATGGATTAATTCATTAAGTTTGCATTAATTAGGTGTTTATTCAATTGGATTAGCAGGGTAATTAGTTTAATTAAAGTGTGTTTAATTATTTACATAAAGATTTATTTGATTCTTAATGATGTAATTAATGACTAATGATTTAGGTATAATTTAGGTTTTGATTAGTATTTAATTGTGTTTATGTTTGATTAAGTTTATGTTTAATATGATTAATTTGATTGACTTAATTAGCTTATTTAAGAAGTGTGATCAAATTAATTAGTAGATTAATTAAGTGTTTGATTTGAATTTGATTTTAAAAGTTAATTTGGTTCATTAAGATGATGGATTAATTCATTAAGTTTGCATTAATTGTTTATTCATTGATTAGCTTAAGTGTAATTAATTTAATTAACAAGTGTGTTTGAATTATTAAATTAAATAAAGATTTATTTAATTTTTTAATTTAGTTTTATATTTATTTAGATTAATGATGTAATTTATGACTTAATGATTTATATTTAATTTAGAATTCAATTAGTATATAATTACATTTATGTTTGATTAAGCTTAGGTTTAATATGATTAATTTGATTAACATAATTAGTTTACTTGAGGGGGTGTGATTAATTATTAAATTTAATTAGGGGTTTGATTTAAGCTTAATTTAAGAGTTAGCAATGTAATTTTATTTAAATTAATTTGATTCATTAGGATGATGGATTAATTCGTTAAGTTTGCATTAATTAGATGTTTGATTAATTAAGTTTGATTAAGGGTAATTAAATTTTTAAATCATTAAATTAATTAAAGGTTTATTTAATTAGAGATTAATAACTTAATTTCTCACATGTGAGTGATTTGATTTAGTTTAGTGTTTTACTTAAGTTTGATTTGATTAAAAGATTATTAATATTACCATCATTGACATTAAGTGAATTAACTGTCTATTTCATTTCAATTAAGTTTGATTATTTGTGATTAGAGTTTTATTTGATTTGATTCATTTATTATGTTAGCTTGATTTCATTAATATGTTTGATTTAGTTATTTGGTTAAAATATTTAATGGTTAATTAATTATCTTATTCCAAATGGATGTGATTTAAATTATATGTTAATTAAGTTTACTTTAACTTTATTTGGTTTAATTTGATTTATATCGAATGATTATGTTGAATTGGTTTATTAATCAGTTTGATTTTTAGTTTATCTAATGATTAATTTTATTTTGTTTTAATTAGTTAAGTAGTTTCATATAATTAAGATTTAATACTTGGTGTTGGTTTAACAAGATTAGTTTGATTTTACATTAAAGTTTCATTGATTTATTTAATTATGAGTTTAATTTAAAAATGAATCATTTAATTGAATTTCATTAACTCAATTACGTTCAATTATGTTTAAATTCAATTTCATTTAGAGATACATGATACTTTTTTGACTTAAGGTTTGATTGCCAATCATTTGGGTATTACACCATTTATGATTTTGATTTGGTATTTAAATTATTTTTAGATTATATTTTAATTAATTCCTTAATTGATTAAACTTTAATCTTAAGTATTTATTTGCGGTTTATTAAGATTCAAAAAATTACATTATTTTCTTAAGAGTCTTTGATGTTAACTAAAGTGATTTAAGCCATTTTGAAGATTTTTGTAAATTTCTGGATTTTTATTTGACTTATTTTATTAAAATGGATAATTTGAACTTCAAAATTTAATTTCTCCCAATACAAAAGTCCTTTCCACTTGAAATTTTATGGTAGGTGTATTTTAATTTTAGTTTCAATCCCTGAAAATTTCAACTCAATCTGACTTATATTTTTATAGTAATTAATGAAATCTTATTTTTACTAAGACCTAAATTAAGCTCAAACCATTCAGTGGAATTTGGAAATTTTTTGTTCTTTGGATTCCTCTCGGAAAGAGTAATCCAATGAGCCCTTATTTTAATTTTTTGCTAAGTATTTTATTTTTTTATGAATTTTCAAAGTTTTAGAACACTTAAATAATTTTTAAAATAAAAAAATAGGCATTTTCTCACTTAACTTGATTAGCTATCACTGCGACAGGGCAACATGGTGCCACATGAGATGATTGAAGTTCACATCTTTTTGCTATCATTTACATTTAGCGATCTAATGACTAACCTTAATCGAAAGTTCTCTCTCTGCATTGAGAGGGGTAATTAACTATAGTGGCTTGCGCCTATAGGAAACTTATAACCAGATCTAAAGTCCTCACAAAATGAAGATAAAATCTCTGGGTAGTGTCTTATCTACTATTCCATCTGCCTTGAAAATTACTGTGGTGAAAATATTCCCGCCTTCATCTATCCTTTTTTATTTGAGGATAAATGAAAATAGAAATATTACTTTTGGTTGGGATGCCAAGAAGATCCACAGATGTGCTTATTCAGGTTATCGGGTACATCATCAAGAATAGTATACTATCTCAGGAGAAAGAAGTCACTACCCTTTAATGGACCTAATCACCTTAATAAGGACTCCTAAGGATGATGGGTCTACATATATACCAGAGATTCTTCCCCTACTTTACATGGAAAAGTAAAACATGGCTTATTTTAAATCGGGTTCGTTAAGTTTCCTACAGGGACAAACCCCCATAGTTAATTACATTTTAAGGGATAAGGTCCCTTAGGAATACTCTCGATTAAGATAAATGATCATTGTCTTCAAATATTTCAATAGGAAAGGACTATCAATCGATTAGTTCAATTTTAAAGATCAAATAAGATTGATCAAAGAGATAGAGTTATTATTGAAGCAAAAAGAAAGATAAGTAGGAGATGCCCATGATGCTAGAAAACCTAGCGAACATCTCAAACTATCTTATGGTTGAGCTTTATATTTTTGAAATTAATTTAATATATTTGAGTTAAATTTTTCATTAGAAATGTATGACTTATGATTCCATAACACAAGATTATGGAAATACCTAAGAGGTGAGGAATTATGCTTATGGCCCACAAAGGGGAGAAGCAATCTCAAAACTTAAATCTAGGGAGCTTTGGAGAGAGCCAAAAGCACAACCTAAATCTAAGGTGAAAAATGGGTATTTGGTTTGCCTCCATAAGAGATGACAAACCACCCAACTGCTTAGACTTACAAACGCCTAGGGGTGGCCACCAACTAACTCCACCTATGATTTTACCTGCATGTAGGCAAGTCATATGCTTATGCAATATAGTTAGGCTGTTATTTATTTAGAAAGAAGTTAAGTCCTTAAACTCACTCCCTAAAGAGACTAGATCATGTAAGGACATGCTTCAAAAGAACTAAATCTAATGTAACTCAAATTTCATTTTATTTTCATTTTTGGACAATCATTTTGACTCAAGCTAATAGAATCTATATGCCTAATGCATGAGAAATAAATTTATTGG
The DNA here is from genome assembly GCA_021442155.1 of Cymbidium sinense. Lineage (NCBI taxonomy): Eukaryota > Viridiplantae > Streptophyta > Magnoliopsida > Asparagales > Orchidaceae > Cymbidium > Cymbidium sinense. The sequence continues at coordinate 78,225,211 of CM038228.1, read as the reverse complement.
CCAAAATCAACAAGAAAGAGGGAGGTGTGTTTCCATATTGGCTCTCAAAGGTCAAGCCAAGTTTCTCTAAAAAAGGTGGAAGCTTCCTCCAATCAAGAGTGAAATAAGATGTATTTGTGCATGAATTGCCAAAGAAATACTCATCCAGCTAAAGGATTGCTAATTCTTTTATCTTGATTTTAAACCTAAACTTTAGGTGAGTTTATTAGTTCTTTATTTTAAATTTTGAGTTGTTAAATTTGGCAAAAGTTTATTTTTTCCTAAGAGCCTAAACCACATCTAGGCTATACATAAAATAAGGAAGAAACTAGGAAAAAGATGTCACTTAATGCACAAGCTAAACAAATCATCAACCAATTTGTATACTTAATCACAAAAGAATAAGAGGCCAAGTGTGGTCGGGTGCCACCGCTTAAACCCTAAAATAAATTGGGTAGCCGAGCTCTACCCTTATACAACCCAGATTGCAAATGAAATAAATTACAATTAAGCAAATAATTCATTGTTATGGGGGTATTCAAGCTTCATTTCTTTATTCTTCTTTTCTTCTTTCTTCTTCTTTTCTTCTTTATTTTTTGGTTCTTTCTTCTGGATGGTTGGAAGGTAGATGCTCCAAGAGCCTCACAGGATGCATAAGATATGATCTTATGACCAATGCTCATCCTAATGCCCATAACAATCATTCCAAAATCTTAATTGCAAAAATTTACATGAAAAGGAAAAGAATGGAAATCTAACTAACACCTGCAAAATAGAGATTACCTAAAACAAACCATACAAATATCAAGCATGTATATTGAACTTATAAACCCACACATGAGTGACTAAGTCCACTTGGCCTATTGGATTATGCTTAGGGGTATAAGCACCTGCAAGCAAAAAGCATTTATATATATTTTTTATTACAGCACCCCTAAAGCACAATCCCCTGCAAAAAATAATGGTTAGACTAAGATCATCCTATCATTCATTCTGTGAGCATTCATCCTAACATCCAGTCTAAAATATATATTACCAAACAAAACAAACATCAAACCATGCACCGCCCTAACCTAAAGCTAGAAGTGGTGACTTAGGTTAATGTGTGTGCTTTAAAGGTTTGTGTGGTATGCTTAGCTATGGCTTTAAGTTAGAATTTTCTAAGTGTGAAGCATGTCCAACTTAGAGAAGGGTTTCATTTAAGCGATTTAATTATTTTGGATTGATTTTATTTCATGTTTTGATTAGGTTCAAGTGAATCCTATAATTAATTTTTAAGTTATAAAGAGAGGGAAAGAGAAAAGAACTTTTCTTTCCTTCCCTAACCTAAGTAATTTCAAAAGTAGATTCACATTTTAGTTTTGTTTAATGAATGTTTTGATTAAATATTTTAATTAATCCTAAGTTTAGATGAACTCTAAACAAATCCATTCAAAAAGAATGACATTTTAAGATTAAATAAAATGAACCAAATTCACAAAACATACATTACTTCATTTCTTCCCCAACATGTATAACATGCATATGATGAGTCCTAAACATATTTATATACACAAATGAGAATATTTAACACACTTTATGATGCATGCTAAGTAATTCATTTTAGAAAATTTGGAGTTTAAGATGCATGATTTTCAATAAGTAGAAAGGGGTTTCTTATCCAATTTTCACATGCACACATGAAAGTAAGAAAGGCATAAGTGAGTAAAACGCCATTACTAACAAGAGGTGTAAGGTACAAGACCTACTTAGGGCTACTTAAAGCCTCATAACCTTAGAGTTTTTTAGACTAATATACCACTATCCTTAAATACAAACATGTGTACAAAAGAAATAAATGAAAAAGAAAGAATGAAAAATTTTGTATTAATTGATTTGTTTGGTTTATGCAATTTATATGTGCAAGCATAGGTAACCTTCTTAAGTGATAGCATAGGAATAAATGGATATAAAATTAGGCAAGTGTTAGGTTCTTTTCAAATGAACCATACATCTTACCAAATCTTATTCAAAACTATACTAAAAGAAAAGATAAGGAAAACCTATACTAAGCACATATTTATATTCTTTAACATGCAAGCTTATAATTAGAATATAAGTAGCACACTTTCAATTTTAGGCATTTGATTTATTTATTTTGAAAATAATTTGAATTTAATAGTGAAAATAGCCACTCATATTTTTTACTTTAGCCAACACATGCAAATTTTACATAAAGTAAAAAAATTTCATTTTAAATTTGAATTTTGAAAAATATGGATACATGAAGCCACATGACAAACAAATTTAACATGTTGGGGAAAGAATTAAAGTAATGAATGCATGTAAACACATTCACTTTAATTAAATCCTAAAGATAATCTTATGAAATAAGAAATCTTAAAATAAATCAAAGTTCATTTAAGATGATTTTTATTTGTTTAGAATTTGATTTAATTTTGAAAATATCAGTTTAGTTTGCTATTCCTAGCCCATTCCCACATGTGTTTGATATTTTTGTTTAATTTTTAGATGATTAGATTCATTTTAGATTTTGATTAGGTTAAGGTATGAATTAAAATAAATTAATTAACCCTTAACTACACCACCTTAACATAGTTAACCAAGTAAGTATGAGCCAATGAGATGACATAAAAAACTCACAAAGAATTTAAACTTGCAATGTACCTAGGAAGAAAAGGGCCTAATACAATTTGGCTCGTAATTAATGGTTAATTAAGCTAAGGAGTTTAACTTAAGTAATTTTAAAACACCCCTCACACATGTGAGTAGGGTTTTGATTTGCTTAATTGAACTTAGGCTCTTGAACACCTAAGCATTTATCGAAAGTAGATTAATGAGTTCTGAAAGTTTTTAGAATTTTTAAAAATTAATTAAGAGAGTAATTAATGAATTAACCATTAATTAATAGAGGATTAAGAAAAGAATAAGGGAGTTTAGGAAATAGCTTAAGGGAAATATCCTAAAATTATTCTCTAAGCCTCCTATTTACTAGATCTAACCTTAATCAGCTCCAATGAGGGATTAAAACACTAATCCAAATCTTAATTATCCTTAATTATATTAAAGGAGTAATTAGAAAATACATTTTCAATTCCCCTAATTAAGCCTTAAATAAATTTCAATAAAATTAGGGAAGGTAGAGGTAATCCCATAAAACATACCCAAGAAGTTTGGGATTAATTAGAGGATTAATTAAGAAGTAATTAGCAAAATAAGATTTCCATTAAAACCTAAAATTAGAGGAAAGTATGATTTAAAATCCATTGAAATCATTTTTAAAATATTCTAGGTTGAATTATCTTTCAATAAAAATTTACCTCATATTTTTTTGATTTTTATTGAGAGAGATATGTATTTTTGAAGCCTAGGGGATTAATTAAAATTAATTAAATCCCTAACTAATCCCCTTAGCTCACAATGCTGGTGCGTGGCTTTACACGCATCGTGCCATGAGGGGATTACTTAAACATCGCATCAGAAAGGCAGCGTGGCAGCGGGATGCGGTTTGATCCCTGCCATTCAATCAAGGATCGAACTATCAGGGATCATCCCGTGGTTTCTAAAGGGATAAATCATTTATAAAATGTGCATTTAATCTTGGCTGTCCATCCAAAAATGCAATGGATGACCAAAATTCTCCTAGTTCTTCAATGAGGATCAATGGAGATCGTCCATGATCTAAGGGAAGATCCGAGCTCGATTGAGCTCGGATTGGAATGAGACTTTACCCACACCATCTTCAGCTAATGACAAGCCTATCCAATGATTGATTTCTCATGCCATGATAATTTCTTTCACAAAGGACCAACACCTCCTAAGCTATGTGGTCAAAAAATTCAATACATCAAAGGTGATCTCGACCTCGATGAGAAGTAGCCTCAGTGGAGATGAAGCCCTGTTGAAAGTTTCAAGCCTTGGGGTTGAGTAGATCTCTCTATGGACCAACACCACTTCTCCTTGCTTGTGGCTTTGATCCAATTGAACCTCTCCTTGCTTTGGGAACTTGAATGAGAGCTTGGGTGCACTTGATCCCACGAGGGGTGTGCAAAAAATTGAAGTAGATTTGAGTATGGAAGAAAAAGAGATGAACTCCCTATTTTCAGGGAAAGAAGAGAAAGGCAAGATTCAAATCCCTCTTAGAAAGCTTGGGAATACTCTCGATGGCTCCCAACACTCTCTAGGGTTCAATCGATAATGAGGGTGTTCAATTTAGATGTAATTAGGGGGAGTATATCTCCCCCTATGGAAATCAGATGATTGAACCATAGCTTGCCATTTTGATCCAATTGAACCTATGGAAAGGGTTGTTTAGGCAGTTAGATGTTTGCACATGGTCAGTTTGAGCTCTTGAGTGGATTGGTCCCATGTGCTTCAAATCAAGTGGAGGGAGGTTTTGAAGATTTGCTAGGGGTGGGGTTTGGCCTCGGGTCCATTTGGGCTGACCCAAACCCATTGGGTTGGGTGCACCACTCTCCATTGGGTTCACTTGACCTATCAGGAAGGTATCAAGTTGATATGAAGAGGGCTTGACCAAATTACCCATGGATTAGACCAAAATTTGTTCTATGGTCTAAGGATAGAATGGTCATTTTTCTAATTTTTGAATTTGGATATGTTGGGTATGTGGAGAAAATAGGTTTGGCCAAGTTTCATTGGATTTGGAGTTCATTTGATAAGGTTTGGCTCATGTTGACCCGTTTAGGTCAAAATGGGTCAAATTAAGTCAAGTTGACCAATTGGTCAAATTGGGTCAAACCAAGGGTTGGGTCAAGTTTATATGACCATTTGAAATGTTTTGGTGGCTTTGGTTTGATTCAATTTGGTTTAGTTTTGAATTTGGCTTATATGACTTCATTTAGGTCAAATGCGTCAAGTTGACCAAGTTGACTCATTTGACCTATTTGAGCTAGGTCATGGGTAGGTTTAGGTTTGGTTAGTCATATGGAGTGGATTGGTGTCTCTGTTTCCAATTAATTTTGGTTATGTTTGAATTTGGCTCAACATGACCCCTTTAAGTCAAGTTGGGGTCTAGGTCAATTGGGCTAAGTTAGGTCTAGTTAGCCAATTAAGGTTTTGGTCAAGTTCAACATGTGATTTGGAATGAACTTGATCCATTGGTTTCAATCAATTTGGCTTAAATCAAGTTTTGACACATTTTGACCCTTAAGTCAAGTTGGGTCAAGTGGCCAATTGGGCTAGGTTAGGCTCAAATGTTGACTTGGTCAAGTTCAAACATAATTCATGAATGAGCTTAGATCAATGGTTTCAATCAATTTGGCCTATGGTGGATTTTGACTTAGTTAGGCTTCATTTTGGCTAAGTGTTGACTTGGTAAACCCTTAAGTTTGACTTGGTTTGACCCAATTTGATTGATTGATCATCCCATGATGATTGTTGATCATGATGAGAGGTATAGGTGAGTTTGATTCAATCCAATTTGGTTAGAATTAGAATTTGGATCATAAGGGTACTTTAGATCACTTTGGGTCAAGTGAACCTAAGTGGGTCAAATGGCTTGGTCAAAGCTTGATTTGAGTTTGATTGAACTTGTATATGGACTTATGATTGAAATATAAATCCATTTGCAAGTGGTTTGAAGTCAAATGGGTTTTGATTCATTTGACAATTTCATTTTCAAAGGAAGAACATGAAAGGATTTTGGCTTTGATTTTTGATTTGGATTTTGATTGAGTGATTGAAGTTTGTATTTATATATGGATTCATGATTGTAGGGTTGATTGAACCATGAAGGAAAATCAAGAGTTTGGCTTGATTTGAGGTTGATTTGGCTAAGTTCAAGGTTTTGACTTGAAAGGCTTAGGTTGGATTTTGAGTTAATTTGAGTTTGATTTGATTTATATTTATATTTCATTTATATATGTGAATATAAATGAGAATATAAATGAGTTATGAGAAAATCTCAAGGATTTGAATTGATTTGAATATGATTTAGGTTAAGTCCTGAAGGGAGAAATTAAGGACTTAAGAAGGATTTTAAATTTGAAATTTAATTTTTGGATTTGATTTGATTGATTTATATTTATATTTCATTTATATATGTGAATATAAATGAGAGTATAAATGAGTTATGAGAAAATCCCATGAATTTGAATATGTTTAAATTTTATTTTGGCTAAGTCAATGAAGGAAAACTTAAAGGATTTAGAAAAATTTCATGAATTGATTTTGAATTTTGGGTTTAGTTTGATTGGTGAATTTATATTTTATTTATATACGTGAATATAAATGAGAAATAAATGAATTATGAGAAAATCTCAAGGTTTTGAATTGGTTTAGATCATAATTTTGGCTAAGTCCTTACGAAGAGTTTAAGGATTTAGGAAATTTTAGACTTAGGAATTCCATTTATAGATTTCAATCATAGGTTTCAATCAATGAAGTTGATTTGAGTTTGGAGAAAATCAAATAAGATTGATTTGGAATTTGACTTGAAGGAAGGAAGGTGAGGAATGGTTCAAGCTAAGGGTAGGCAAACTTTCCTAACACCCCTAAGGCATGACCTATACTTATGGCTAACTCTTCTAAGTCTCTAGGGCTAGTTTGAGTGTCCACCTAATCACTATATGTGTTTTAAGATTATGGAACTCTTAAAGTCTAAGAGAAGTCCTATGCCTAAGATGGAGGGGTTGAGAGCTCATCCTAAAAATGAGGTCAACAAAGAGCACCCAATAGGTGTGGTGCGACTGACAAGGAACATCGCACGTATTGGTGTTGACCGAAATGATCAACAACATCGAAAGATCTTAAGCACTAATAGAAATAATCTATCCCTTACCCAAGGTGTAGAAAGAATCCAGAGCTTAGTGCAATATGGCTCTACTTATGTCCAAAATATAAGAGAGAAGGAAAAATCCACTAAGGATAGACTGTGAACCTTCCACTAGGGAAGCAGGTTAAAGTCATCCACAAGGGGATGAGAGGTTTAATTTGATATGAATCTCACTAGGGAGAAATTTCCACTGGGGAAGAAAGTTAAATTTGTTTTAATTTTTGTTAGGTTTGATTTTTGAGATGGACCTTGGTTTGATGGTTTTGGCGGTAGGGCCATGCCAAGACCTAACTTTTATCGAGTAGTCTACTAAACACGTGTAGGAATAACCAACCAAAGGGATGCCTTTCGGTATGCAGCAGCTGTACTAATAAGAAAGCATAGTGGACTTACATCCTCTAAAATAGAGACCAGTTGTTGGGGTAATCTATTGACAAGATAACATATTTAACCCAACCTAGGGCTAACTATTGAGTGAATGCCACTAGGGGACTTAGATCAACTCAAAGATAGTCAAGATTAATTTTATTTTGAGTTTTGTTTGTTTTGATTATGACAGATCCCATAGGTTTGTGATGAAATGCACTGAGTAGGGGCCATGGAGGCCTAGACCTAACTTAGATTCACCAATCCAAAAGGAGTACTCTATAAACAAGGTAGGACTATCCAACCAAAGGGGTGCCTTTTGGTTTGTCATGGTCGTCTTAAGAAGAAAGTGTGGGGACTCACATCTTCCAAATAAGGAACCACTGGGGTGATCAGCTGCTTTGGGCAACAAATCGAACTCGACCTAGGGCTGACTATTGAGTGAGTGCCGCTGGGGGACTTAAATCAGCTCAAGGATAGTCAAATATTGATTTCATTTCTTCTTAATTTATTTTGATGGATTCCGTTGGTTCGTGATGGATCAAACTGAGAAGGAGCTCATATCAGCCTAGACCTATCTCAGATTTACTGAACGAAAGGGAGTAGCTTCCTGGCCGATGGGAGAGCTATCTGACCAAGGGAGTGCCTTTCGATTTGCAATGATCAATTGAAGGGAAGAAAGCTCGGGGACTCACATCTTCCACTACAAAAGACCATTGGGGTGATCGGTTGCTTTGGGCAACAAATCAAACCCGACCTAGGGATGCCCGTTAGTTTGTGACTATCATGCTAGAAAGAATGCATCATAGTCTTACCTCTTTCAAAGCGGAATGACTGCCGGGGTAACCTATTTATGATGAAATAGATTGAATCTAACCTAAAGGAAACTACAGAGTGTTTACCAACCTGGGGATTTATCTCAACTCAGGTAGTCAGGCAATTCCTATAAGGAGTTCTGCTGACACTACCATAAAGATAGGAAGTCTGCTTGGAAAAAAGGGCTCTTTGGAGGCTTGAATTCCTAATCCACAAGCAAATATTTTGTTTGTTTCATTTTGTTTAATTTGTTTCTTTTATCATGGACCCTGTTAGTTTTTGAGAGATCAAACTAAGGAGCATATATTAACCTAGACATATCTCAAATTTACTGAACCAAATTCTTGAACCAAGAGAGAATCTGTGCATCCGCTGAACAATTATCCAACTACAGGAGTGGCTACTAGGAAAGGGGGACTGTCCAATCCAAAAGTAACCCGGGTAGTGTCTAAACGGGGTCGCAAAGGACATGATCCAAATAGAGTGCCCATAGAGGATGGGGCTACTAAGGGCTTAATCCAAAATCCTGGAGATGATGACATGGCTAGTCATATATCCAATAGGTATTCGATGTCCAACTCAAGGAGAAAGCTCAGGGACTCATATCTACAAAGAGTGGTGTGCTCACTAGGTGAGTCACTATCAGTATAACAAACATCAACCAACCTAAGGTGCTCATCTATTTGCAATAATCAACATGGGAAGAAAGCTTAGGGACTCACATCCTCTAGCAGAAACTTCTGGATAGTCATCGAAGTGTTATCCGACCTAGGGTGACTACTGAGTGAATGCCACTAGGGGACTTATATCAACTCAAAAGTAGTCAATAGATAAGGAGCCTCTGGGGGGACTTTTCCTAAACCTCAAATATACTCAACCTAGTTAGTGCATGATGACTAGTTCAAGAAGAAAGCACGGGGACTCACATCTTCTTAAACAAAGTCAATATGAGGTAGCTTACTGGCTGGGCAATGAAGACTTTCATACTAATAAAGCGCTCATTAGTTTGCAATGGTCAAGTTAGGAAGAAAGCACGGGGACTCACATCTTCTAAAAAGTGACCACTGGGGTGACATACTAGCGAGATAGTATGTAGTCCCGACCTAGAGTAGCTAATGAGTGAGTGTCAGGGGCTTGCTCCCACATCAAAATAGCTTGAGATAAAAGATTTGTGTTTATTTTATGCATGTGTCAAAAGGAATAGGATGCCTCTAGGGGACTCTTACACCTACTTTAAACACACTAGGGGATTGGATGAAATGGTGCCACAGATGGTAAACAGGATTCCCACTAAGAAAGGATGTCGTTTAGGTTCTCTCACACCTATCTTAATTATGCTAATTGAAATAGGATGCCTCTCGGGTTCTCTCACACCAATTCTAATAGCGTCAGAAGATTGTGTTTGTGTTGTGAAAGAGGGATATGATGAAATGATGCCACAGATGGCAAAAAGGATTCCCATAAAGAAAGGATGCCGCTTGGGTTCTCTCACACCTATCTTATGTGCTAATCGAAATAAGATGTCGTTCGGGGTCTCTTACACCTATTCTAATAGCGTCGGGAGATTATGTTTGTGTTGTGAAAGAGGGATATGATGCCACTGGGGGACTCTTACACCCACCCTAGACACATCACGGTGGATTAAGACAAGCAAACAACACTTTGAAAGAAGAGAAGATTTGATGAATGAAACTAGATTTTTGTTCTTTTTATTAATGATCATTTTTAAACATGATTTATTTCATAGGTAATGTTTCTTTAGATAGAGCTCATTAATTTGAAGCATCGGGTGTTCCCCTTTAAAATCAATAAGCTAATAAGATCCTCCTTGGTAGGCCCTCTCTATGACATAGGGGCCTTCCCAAGCGGGTTCAAACTTCCCTACCATTTTTTGACTGGAAATAATTGGTCTCCTTAAGACTAACACAAGTTCTCCTACTCGAAAAGACCTAGGGCAGACCAACTTGTTGTGAGCTTGAATTATTTTGTCTTTGTACAACTCAAGATTTTGGCACGCCCGTAGGTGACTTTCCTCCAATCCTTCGATCTCTTCTAACCACAACTTTGCATTTTGCTCTGTAGTGATCTTTCTACCCACTACTATCCTTAGTGACAGGAGTTGGACTTCTAAAGGTAGAATGACTTCAGACCCATAGACTAAGGAAAATGGGTAGATTGAGTTGGAGTTTGGTATGTGGTGCAGTAGCCCAACAAATCTTTAACCAACTGCTCATTCCACTATCATTTATTATCATCAAGAGTTTTTTTCAGAATTTAGATGAGAGTTTTGTTGAATTATTTCGCTAAGCCATTTGCTCTAGGGTAGTAGATGGTAGAGTATCTCCAATCTATGTTGTGTCTTCTGGCGAAGCTATTGATCTTGGTGCTTTTGAATGCAATACCATTATTGAATATAATTCATCGAGGCACCCCGAACCTATATACAATATAGTTCTTGAAAAACTGAAGAACATGCTAAGCTGTGACCTCTCTGAGTGGGATGGCTTCCGCCTACTTAAAAAAGTAGTTGGTGGCAGCTAAGATGAACCGATGCCCCTTAAAAGAAGAAAGATCGATTGTACCTACAATGTCAGTACCCCAACACTTAAATGGCCATGAGGCCAATGTAGGTGTCGAATGTTGGGTAGTTGGTGGAGGACCACACTGTGTACCTAAAACCGATGGCATCTCCTAGCTACATCCCTGCAGTATGCAATCATCGAAGGCCAGTAGTATCCAAGTCGCTTGATTTTTTTCACCGTCTTTGGACCAGATTGATGTGCTATGCATAGACCTAAATGTACCTCAGTTACAATGCCATAAGCTTCGTGTTTGTCTAAACAACGTAACCACATTTGGTCAAAGGATCGTCAGTACAAGGTGCCATCAACAAGAACGTAAGAGAGAGCTCTTTGTTTCACCTGATAGGCTTATGACTTTTCTTGAGATAGTTTGTTGGTGTTCAAGTAATCTATGAATAGTTTCCTCCAATCCACTCCTTGTCCATTTTGGCAACGACAACCTCCCCTTCATGAGAAAGTGTCTTGATGAGTTCCACATCAATAAGGGATAGAACTTATCTATTTTGGACCCTTATTGAAATGGACTCATCTTCCGGACATGCCAACTCTTTGGAAAGTTTGGCCAAAGCATATGCTACTGTGTTCTCTACTCGGGGAACCTTGTTGATGGTGACTTCAGGAATCTGGGCCAACTGCTTCATGGTATAGTCATAGTAATGATAAAACTTGGGTTTGAGGACTTGGTAGGACCCGTCAATCTGATTGATTACCAACTAGGAATCCCCAAAGATGTTGATGCACTTGACACTGATAGTGATGGCTAACTCCAGACCGGTAATCAAAGCCTCATACTCTACTTCATTGTTGGTACAGGGGTTAGAAAGATAGTTTGAGAATCTCATCACATTGCGGTCTAGAGTTAGAAGAACTATTCCTTCCCCTGCCTTTCGTGGGAGAATAAATCATGGTGCTTCCAGTTTGAGGAAAGAAGCAACACCATCAAAATACATCTCCCATCGGTGGTTTCTGGCCTCCCTTAAGTTCATAATTTATTTATCAGAGAGATCATCACTAAGTAGAGAATTAGCAGGAAGTGGGTGTGCAGCTAAGAAATCTGCTAGTGCCTATCCTTTTACCGCACAGAGGGGTACAAATGTGATATCAAACTGTGAGAGAATCATGGACCAATGTGCCAAAAATTTGGATAGCGTTGGCTATGTCATGAGATACTGTAGTGGATTTGTTTTGGAGATCAAGTTCACTTTATGAGAAAGCATATAGTGCCGTAGCTTTCGGGAAGCAAAGATCAAAGCTAGGCAATGTTTCTCAATAGGTGGATAGTTTGCTTCAACAGAAATCAGATGATGACTCAGGTAGTAGAGAGCGCTCTCTTTTCATTCATCATTGGCTTGGATCAACAGAGCACCGAGAGAGTCATCCGATATAGTAGTGTAGAGGATGAGTGGTCTGCTCGAGATTGGGGCTGCTAGAATTGGAGGCTTCACTAATTACTTCTTGATGTCTTCGAAGGCATGTTGACACTTATCATCCCACTTAGACTTGGCATCCTTTTTGACAAGTATTGAAAATGGCTTGCATCTCCCCGATAGGTTGGAGATAAAGCATCTTAGATATGCTAGCCATCCTTGGAAGGATTTGAGTTGAGTTAAACTCTTAGGAGGTAGCATTTCTAAGATAGCTTTGATCTTTTCTGTATTTATTTTTATTTCCCGATGTCAAACAATAAACCCAAGAAATTTTCCTGAAGCTACTTTGAATGCATACTTCAGGGGATTCATTTTGAGGTTATATTATCTTAACCTTTCAAAAAATACTCTCAAGTCAAAGAGGTGGTCTTCCTTTTATCTGATCTTGACTACTAGATCATCAACGTAGCACTCAACCTAATGATGGATGAGTTTATTGAAGATCTGAGTCATGGCCCGTTGGTATGTAGGACACATGTTCAAGGCCGAAAGACATGACCTTATAACAGAAGATTTCGATCGAGGTTCAGAAAGTAGTGTTTCTTTCATCTTCAAGAGGCATATTGATTTGGTTATAGCCAGATGACCCATCCATGAAAGAGAAAATTGCATGAGATGAGGCAATGTCCACTATCAATTTTGGTATAGGAAGAGGAAACTCATCCTTAGGACATGCCTTGTTTAAGTCCCTAAAATCGATGCAAATGTGAATTTGGCCATTCTTTTTCTTAATTAGGATGACATTAGCTAACTAGGTACGATATTTTTCTTCCTTGATGAAACCAGCATCGATCAATTTCTTGACTTCAGAAATGCCATGTTGTTCAATTTCTAATCGCATGCGTCTAGGAGCTTGCTTAATAGGGGTAGTGTTGGGATCTATTGCTAGGTTATGACATGTCGGGAATAATTTGGGCATATTTTCATAACTCCATGCAAGCTTAAATTTTCAATATCCTAAGTCATTGGTTTCTTCTTCATTTAGCAATGAATTGATGTATGATGGGCGTGGATTTTCTTCAGTCCTGAGGTTGATTTCCTTAAGCTTGTTAATTGTTGAATGAATCTCCTTTTCAAATTCTAGCTGTGCCTCTTTGATTTGAAGATCATCTGGATCGTTTAAGGTTTCTAAACACACATTCTCATAAGCATTGGTGTTATGTGAGAAGAACCTATTAGACTCCAAATGATTTGTAACAACTAGCATCTTCATCATCGGTAGACCTCTTGAATCTAGTGCTCTTGATTGTGCTTCTCTGCCTGTATTGTTACATAGCTTTTTGAAATACTCTGACCTGTGCTTGGACCATGTGTGAGGAACCAAACCTTTCTGTACAAGATTATGAACATAAGGCTAGTAAAAGTCAAGCGGTAATTCCATTAATTCTTTAAAGGTATCCTCCTCAAGTTTTACATCAACTTAAGGACTTGAGTATGATGATCCCGAAAAGAACCTCTTCTACTTCATGTCACTGAAAGACTTAGGGACTTCCTTAACTATTAAACCTTCAACTTTCTGAAACATAAGTGAGATAAGAGCTAAGGTTTCCAACTACTACCTAAGAGTTATCATTAGGAATAGAAGTTTCCAACTACTACCTAAGTTATCATTAGGAATAGAAGAGACAACCCATCGTGACACATGTAATTCAAACTTTATTCTTCAATTTCTTAGAATTATTTGGAGGTACAAAGTAGAAATCAAGTAAAGTGAGTGGGGTAAGGGATTTAATGCCCTTATCCCCTGATACAATAGTTCTACTAGTAGAAGAAGTAGAGCTAACTGAAATGGAAGAAGTCATCGATATGGAAGCTGCAACTGTAGGCTGGACACAGTTGGTGGCTGCTAATGGGTTATCCCGGGCTGATAAATGTTGCTACGCTGAGCTCCCCCTTTCCTCGAGTTGGTACTAGCAACTTGTAAACCTTCCTTGGTGTTGGAGGTTTGAGCTGACTCAGGCACCTGCAAGGAAAGCTTCTTGATCTTCTGGATGATCTTCTTAGAGGTTTTAGATAAAGAAATATCCCAACCTTCTTTAGTTTTGGTAGGATCACATGTATCCCCAAGGATTACCCTAATGGAACTAGATGGTTGTTCCATAAGGTATTCCTTTGGGATAACTACAACACTGATCTTGAAACTATGTTCAAGCTAGTCCTTGAATGTGAAGCAATCCTTAAAAATATGGCCTAGCATACTTTGGTAAGAGCAAAAGTTTGGATCATGACTTTTGCCTACTTCCTCCGGTCTCTTAGGCTGGGTAGTTGAAAATCAAGCTTCTTTAAGAGATTCTTAAAGATTTTCATGATTACCTCCCTTTTAAAAGAATAAGGTTAGTTTAGCTTTTCTAAAAACGTAGGTGGACCATAGCTACCTAACGGTGAGTATGAGTCGCATTCTTGGTGGTATGGTTAAAGGCGGTGGTTGTCTTTGGCCGTAGGCTCTGTGGAGGCGGTAGGGGCTACCGTGGTTGGGAGGTGGAGGTTGTTGAGGTCGTGGTCTCTCAGACTAATCTCTAGCTGGTTGCTTCCCCTTATCTACCATTGCTACTTCTGCTAGTTTCTTCTCATAGAATTTTTATGGGTTTGCTTTAGGCAACTGATCTTGAAAAGGCAGTTGTTTGGCCTCTCCTTATAGACTAGCCGCCTTGTTGATTAGCTTTTCAAATGTCTTGATATTAAAGTCCTTAAGCATGAAGGCGACTGGGCCATGGATATTCTTCAAAAGAATCTCAATGGCATACTATTTAGACAGCTGCGGTTCATAATTCATACTCAAGTTATGCCATAGGAGAATATAATCAATAAGGGACTCACCGGGGTGCTATTGTGCTACAACGAGATCACCTACAGTAACCCTTTACTGAGCTCTAGAAACCCTCTTAATGAAGAGTTGCTCTAACTCAACAAATATCTTTACTGAACCGTTGGGCAGTTCAGCATACCAATTGAAAGCAATACCTGCTAGGCTACTAACAAAGAAGCAAAAAAGCAAAGCATTGTTGCCACCTAAGTTGCAATAATTGGCCCTGAAGTGTACTATGTTATTCCTTGGGTTTCCACTGCCATCAAAGCTTTTGAAGGAAGGTGGCAAAACCCTTGGGGTATTGGATAACATCAAATTCCTTTGGGTAGGGTCTACCATTTGGAACTGATGATACTCCCCGGGCTTGAACCATCGCTTCCTTCACTTGCTACTCAACCATAGATTTTATATCTTGTCTTGGATGAAGATACTTTCCACTACCTTCCTATACATGCTAGTGTTGCTTTGCTCAATGGGAGGTAAAGTCTTGGTTGGGTCCAAGACATGCACTAACTTAGGCTGACTGATGTTAATTGTAGTAGGATGAACTAATGGGGCTTATTTTTGAAGCATTAAAACTGCTGCTAATAAGTCCTCTAATTGTCGTACCATCCTATCTATCTGTACATTTTTTTGACTCAACTGATGTCAGAGGTGTTGGGCTGATGCTGCGATGTCTTTTTGATCAACCTCATCACCTTCCATGGCTTGTTGTTCCTTGAGAAGAGATCCTCTAGTGTCTACCTTGCAGATTATAGTTAAGTCTCCCAACAAGTCATCTTCATTGGGATCGAAGCTGACTTTCTCTTCACCTGGCTAATCATACCACAACATCTCCTTCTTTTCAATGAAATAATGTGCCACTATCTTATCCAAAGAATGATCAATCTGAATAGGTACAAATGATTTAGGCTGATCGGTGTGATCATTATCGTACACTAAGTAGCACCGGACCTCACCTGCCGCCGGAGAGTCAATCCTATGTGGACTGTGCTCACTAGATGAGTGACACTCCTGACTGCCACTAGTTATGAGAGGGGTAACAATCCGAGGATGTTCCACTATCACTAGTGCATTTAGACTATCATCTGCCATATCTGAAATAATTGTCATCATCTCCACATCCCTACTCTTGGCGAGTTGGTGAAGAAGGGCAATGATGCTTGAGGCGTCTCCTTCCACCACCACTAGGAGAAGGTCAAGGAGACCTCGGTCTTTCCATAATAGCTGGTATGGATGGGGTAGGATCCCTCGGCCATAGCCGGATCACCAACAAGGTGCGCTAAACCACGGATGTGGCCTTCATGGACTTTGATGGAACTGGAGACACTGTGACCTAGACTGGTGATGGAGGACAAGGGGTAGAGCAGTGGGGTGGAGACCCCACCGACTCTCTATGAATAGGAGCTATCCTCTATGATGATTGGTCCCAGTAAGTAGGATGATGTCAGTATGGTCGACGCGGGTAGCACGACGAGCTGAAAAATCAATAAGTGCAAAAGCTGCCGACTGACGACTGAACCTCCGCCTCTCCCTACTAGTAATGTGATCTGTATGGGCCTCTCAGGCCCTCTTCTGATGGATATGCTTCCCCACACTGTAGGGGATAATGGATCTCAGATCAAACTGAGCTCTGGACTCTGAACATCCATAAGCTCGCCTGCGCAAATAGATGAGGGCATACACCTCCTTCTAGTAACTTGGGCGATGTTGCACCGGTGGAGGTGACAAGTGAATCATCCTAACATCCTCTCTATCTGACCTAGAGAGAGGATGAAACTAGTTTGTTGTAACTAGTGGTGAAGTAATAACATGGAACTCCTCAACAGTTGAACGGGCTGCTGCGTCCATCTCCCTAGCGATCCTGGTGTGGTACCATTTGATCATGCGGTTCATGTTCCTATGCTGTGTCCTGGTAGGATGGAAGGAGTGAGAGCTAGACCCATACTCAAAAGTAGGGGAGGTAATCCCGATCAGGGGAGCCTTACCCTTAAAGGGTACAGATGAGAGGGTGCTAGCCCTCACTTGGGGCGACATGAAATCATGGCGTCTGGCAGGGGCTATCTTGTGTATGCAGTACTATCATAACTAAAGCCTGTGGGACTGCCACTGCTTTTCCCTTCAACAAGGAGATGTCAGAATCAGAGGGTGGATCAATCCTGATGATTAGATTCTGCCTGGTCACCGTGGTCCTATTGACTATCATGAGGGGAGTGCCCTCACATGTAATCCTCGCTCCCTTGAATCCCCTACTGAAGTGGATATGGTGTGTATGATCTAGTCGGGGGAAGTTAGCTTGGTCCAAAGCCAAATCCATACCATGAGGGAACGTGAAAATGAACTTCTATGAACTGACCATCTCAAAACATCTATAAAAAAGGCGAAATGTCAGCTTGTATGGTTGAATCGTAAATAGGAAATGATTTTGTATCAGATTTCTATCTTTATAGATTTTTGAATTTGAATTAAAAATTTGAATGCACATCCAACAACTTGGAAGTGTTAAGTGGGGTTCAAATATATTTGAGAATTTGATTGAAAGAGAAATTTTGAATATGAATCCAACTTCAACAAATTTAGGTAATTTGAAATATGGATTCAAATATTTTGAGAAGGATGTTTCCATAGGTTCATATTTGTTTGAATTTAACAAATTTGGGTATGTTAAAGTAAGGGTCAATTGACTTTGTTTTTGTTTGATGATTTTGGAATTTTTCTTACTTAACAAATTTGAGTATGCTAAGTTAAGTGTTTGAAAAATGATTGTTTCTTCTTTTTTCGTTGAATTTTTGTTTTGATTTTTGGAAATTTGGAATTCCCACTTAGAAAATTTGGGTATGCTAAGTGAAGAACCCAAGTGTATTTTGTTTGATTTTTGAAAATATGATTCTTAGTAAATTTAAGTATGCTAAGAAAATCCTAAGTGTTTCATTTGTTTGTTGGATGTTTTGATTTTTGAAAGAGTAGGACCCTCAGCAAATTTGGATATGCTAAGGAAGTCCTAATGTGTTTCATTTTATTTTGATTTGATTGAAAGTGGAGACTTTACTTTATCAAATATGGTATGCTAAGGATGAAGTCCCACTTAGTTTTATGAAATGGAAATTTCACTTAGTAAATTTGGGTATGCTAAATGAAATTCCAAAAGATGTGTTCAAAATTTTGTTGTGTTTTGGTTTTGAAAATGGAAACTTTTCCTTAGCAAATTTGGTATGCTAAAGAAAGAAGTTCCGAAGGTTCTTGAAAATTTTTGTTTTTGACTTTGGAGACTTCACATAGCAAATTTGAGTATGCTAAATGAAGTTCCAAATATTTTTAAATTTTTTTTTGGATTTTGGATTTGGTAACTTTACTTAGCAAATTTAAGTATGCTAAATGAAGTTCCAAATGTGTTTTGAAAATTTTGATTTTTGGATTTGGAGAGTTCACTTAACAAATTTGAGTATAGTAAATGAAGTTCCAAATAGTGTTTGAAAATTTTTAATTTTTGGATTTGGAAACTTCACTTAGCAAATTTGAGTATGCTAAATGAAATTCCAAATGTGTTTGAAAATTTTTGATTTTTGGATTTGGAAACTTCATATAGCAAATTTGAGTATGCTAAATGAAATTCCAAATGTGTTTGAAAATTTTTTATTTTGATTTTGGGTTTGGAGACTTCACTTAGCAAATTTGAGTATGCTAAATGAAGTTCCAAATGTGTTTGAAAAATTTTGGATTTTGAATTTGGAGACTTCACTTAGCGAATTTGAGTATTATAAATGAAGTTCCAAATAATGTTTGAAAATTTTTAACTTTTGGATTTGGAAACTACACTTAGCAAATTTTAATATGATAAATGAAATTCCAAATGTGTTTGAAAATTTTTGATTTTTGGATTTGAAAACTTCACTTAGCAAATTTGAGTATGCTAAATGAAATTCCAAATGTGTTTGAAAATTTTTGATTTTAATTTTGGGTTTGGAGACTTCACTTAGCAAATTTGAGTATGCTAAATGAAGTTTTAAATGTGTTTGAAAAATTTTGGATTTTGATTTTGGAGACTTCACTTAGCGAATTTAAGTATGCTAAATGAAGTTCCAAATAGTGTTTGAAAATTTTTGACTTTGGATTTGGAGACCTCACTTAGCAAATTTGAGTATGCTAAATGAAGTTCTAAAATGTGTTTGAAAATATTAATTTTAGATTTGGAGACTTCACTTAGCAAATTTGAGTATGCTAAATAAAGTTCCAAAATGTGTTTGAAAAGTTTTGAAAATATGATTGTTAAGTTTTAGATTTTTGAAAAGAGGACTCCCATTCAACAAATTTGGGTATGTAGGAATGGAAATAAATCTTGTTTTTGAAATGTAAAAATTTTATTTTGTGTGTGATTATTACTTTTTGAAAGAGGGAATTCTAACTTAATCATATATGGGATATGTTTAAGTGGGATTCCGAATGATATTATTTTTATTTAGGAAAAGAAATCTTCATTTAATAAATTTAGGTATTTTAAATGAAGATGTTCATATGTGCTTTTGAAAAGTTTAATTTTATTTGGAAATAAAATTTCCATTCAATAGGTGTGGGTATATTGAATGAAAAGGTTCATACGTGCTTCTTGAAAACTTTATTTTTTGGATTTTGGAAAGATGATTGCTCATTTTATTTTGAAAATGAAATCTTCATCAAAGTGAGTTGAAGGAAGATGTTCATTTGTGCTTTTGAAAAATTTTGTTAGTTTTATTTTTGAAAATTCCTACATGTAATAGTTATGAAAATTGTTAAATGAGGGTGATACAAATTTTTGTGGAAAATATTTTATTAAGTGCATTTTTGAAAGAGTGCTTTTTGAAAAACAAAGTTCTTATGGAAAATTTATTTTGTCTTTATTATTTTAGAATGAACCTTTCCTTATCATAAACATGATAAGGAGGAATTATTTAAATGCTTTCTTTTTTTTATTTAGATCTTTTTATTTTTATCAATTGGAGAACCCAACGGTGGTTTTAAGATCAACATGGAGTGAGATCCTAAAACCTAAAGATGTTGGCTAAATCAACTTAAGAATGAAATAAGCTAAGTGCCAACGGAAAGAAAGATAGTCTTGGATTTCTACCAAAGTACGAACCCACTATCAATACTTGAAGATAACGATCATTTACCAAAGAAGGAGAGAGGAACCATCCCCAGCGGAGTTGCCAGAAAAATCTATGATGAAAAATATTCCCACATTCATCTATCCTTTTTTGTTTGAGGATAAATGAAAACGGAAACATTACGCCTGTTGGTTGGGATGCCACGTAGATCTGCAGATGTGCTTATTCAGGTAATTGGGTATGTCATTAAGGAATAGTGTACTATCTTGGGAGATAGAAGTCATTACCCTTTAATGGACCTAATCATCTCAATAAGAACTCCTAAGGATGATGGGTCTGCCTATGTACCAGAGATTATTCCCCTACTTTACATGGGAAAGTAAAGTGGGTTTATTTTAAATTGGGTTCGTTAAGTTCCCTACAGGGGCAAGCCCCCATAGTTAATTACATCCTAAGGGACGGGGTCTCTTACTAATACTCTCGATTAAGGTAAATGATCATTGTCTTTAAAGATTTCAATAGGAAAG
This sequence comes from Cymbidium sinense, assembly GCA_021442155.1. Classification (NCBI taxonomy): domain Eukaryota; kingdom Viridiplantae; phylum Streptophyta; class Magnoliopsida; order Asparagales; family Orchidaceae; genus Cymbidium; species Cymbidium sinense. The sequence continues at coordinate 78,204,834 of CM038228.1, read as the reverse complement.
GACTACCAATCGATTGGTTCATTTTTGAAGATCAAATGGGATTGATCAAAGAGAGGGAATTATTATTGAAGCCAAAAGAAAGATAAGTAGGAGATGCCCATGATGCTAGGAAACTTAGCGAGCATCTCAAACTATCCTATGGTTGGGCTTTATATTTGTAAAATTGATTTAATATATTTGAGTTAAATTTTTCATTAAAAATTTAGGACTTATGATTCCATAACACAAGATTATGGATATACGTAAGAGGTGAGGAATTATGCTTATGACCCATAAATGGAGAAGTAATCTCCGAAACTAAATCTAGGGAGCTTTGGCGAGAGCCAAAAGCACAACCTAAATCTAAGGCAAAAAATAGATTTTTAATTTGCCTCCATAAGAGAGGACAAACCACTCAACTACTTGGACTTACAATTACCTGGAGGTGGCCACCAACTAACTCCTCCGATAATTTTAAATACATGTAGGCAAGTCATATGCTTATGTAAGATAGCTAGGTTGTTATTTATTTAGAAAGAGACCAAGTCCTTAAACTCACTCCCTAAAGAGACTAGATCATGTAAGGACATGCTTCAAATGACCTAAATCTAATGCAATTCAGATTTTATTTTACTTTCATTTTTGATCAATCATTTTGATTCATGCTAATAGGATCAATATGCTTAATGCATGAGCAATAAAGTTATTGGACAAAATCAGTGAGAAAGGAGGAGGTGTGTTTCCAACATGGCTCTCAAAAGTCAAGCTAAGCTTCTCTGGTAAAGGTGGAAGCCCTCCAATCAAGAGTGAAATAAGATGCATTTGTGCATGATATTACAAAAACAAAAATACTCATCCAGCTAAGGGTTTGCTAATTCTTTTATCTTGATTTTAAACCTAAGCTTTAGGTGAGGTTATGAGTTCTTTATTTTTAATTTTGAGTTGTTAAATTTTGTAAAAGATTTATTTTTTCCTAAGAGCTTAATCCACATCCAGGCCATACATAAAATAAGGAAAAAATGAGGAAAAAGATGTCACTTAATGCACAAGATAAACAAATTAACAACCAATTTATATTGCTAATCACAAAAGAATAAGAGGACAAGTGTGGTCGGGTGCCACCACACAAACTTGAAAATAAATTGGATAGCTGAGCTCTACCCTTATACAACCTAGATTAAAAATTAATTAAATTACAATTAAGTAAAGAATTCATTGTTATGGGGGGTCTTCAAGCTTCATTTCTTCATTCTTCTTTTCTTCTTTCTTCTTCTTTTCTTATTTCTTCTTCTTTTCTTCTTTCTTCTTTGGTTCTTTCTTTTGGATGCTTGGAAGGTAGATGCTTCAATGGACTCACATGGTGCATAAGATAGAATCTTATGACCAATGCTCATCCTAATCCCCATAATAATCATTCCAAAATCCTAATTGCAAAAATTTACATGAAAAGAAAAAGAATGGAAATCTAACTAACAACTGCAAAATAGAGATTAGCTAAAACAAATCATACAAAATACAAGCATGCATATTAAACTTATCACCCTACACATGGGTGACTAAGTCCACCAGGCCTATTGGATTATGCTTAGGGGTATAAGCACCTGCAAGCAAAAAGTATTTATAATTTTATTTATTATAGCGCCCCTTAAGCACAATCCCCTACAAAAAATAATGGTTAGGATAAGATTGCCCTACCATTCATTCAATGAGCATTCATCCTAACATCCAGTTTAAAACATATATCATAAAATAAAATAAACATCAAATCATGCACGCCCTAACCTAAATCTAAAAGTGGTGACTTAGGCTAATGTGTGTGCTTTGAAGGTTTGTGTGGTATGCTTAGCTATGGCTTTAAGTTAGAATTTTCTAAGTGTGAAGCATGCTCAACTTAGAGGTGGGATTAATTTAAGTGATTTAATTATGTTGGATTGATTTTATTTCATATTTTAATTAGGTTCAAGTGAATCCTAAAATTAATTACTAAGTTATAAAGAGAATAAAAGAGAAGAAAACTTTTCTTTCTTTCCTAATTTCTAATTCACATTTTAGTTTTGTAGTGAATATTTTTTATTAAATTTTTAATTAATCTAAGTTTAGATGAACTCTACAAACCCATTCAAAAGAAAGGCATTTTAAGATTAAATAAAATGAACCAAATTCACAAAACATACATTACTTCATTTCTTCCCAACATGTATGTATATATGAGCATACATATCTATACACACAAATGAGAATATTTAACACACTTTATGATGCATGCTAAGAAATTCATTTAAGGAAATTTGAAAGTTTAAGATGCCTAATTTTTATTAAGTAGAAAGGGGTTTCTTACCCAATTTTCACATGCACACATGAAAGTAAGAAAGACATAAGTGAGTATAGTGTTATTGTTAACCAGAGGTGTAAGGTACAAGACCTACTTAGGACTACTTAAAGCCTCGCAATCTTAGGATTGTCTAGACTAACATACCACTTTCCTTAAATACAAACATGTGTACAAAAGAAATAAATGAAAAAGAAAGAATGCAAAAATTTGTATTAGTTGATTTGTTTGGTTTATAAAATTTATATGTGCAAGCATAGGTAACCTTCTTAAGTGATAGCATAGGAATGAATAAGATATGAAATTAGGCAAGTGTTAGGTTCTTTTCAAATGAACCATACATCTTACCAAATTCTATTCAAAACTATACTAAAAGAAAAGAGAAGGAAAACCTATACTAAGCACATCTTTATATTCTTTCACATGCAAGCTTATAATTAGAATATAAGTAGCACACTTTCAATTTTAGGCATTTGATTTATATATTTTGAATATAATTTGAATTTAATAGTGATAATAGCCATTCATATTTCTACTTTAGCCAACACATGCAAATTTGTCATAAAGTAAACATTTTTATTTTAAATTTGAATTTTGAAAAATATGGATGCATGAAGCCACATGACATACAAATTTAATATGTTGGAGAAAGAATTAAAGTAATGAAAGAATGTAAACACATTCACTTTAATTAAATCCTAAAGACAATCTTATGAAATAAGAAAGCTTAAAATAAATCAAAGTTCATTTAAGATGATTTTTGTTTGATTTAGAATTTGATTTAATTTTGAAAATGTGTTGAGTTTGTTGTTCCTAACCCATTCCCACATGTGTTTGGTATTTTTGTTTAATTTTCAGATGATTAGATTCATTTTAGATTTTGATTATGTTAAGGTATGAATTAAAATAATTAATTAATCCTTACCTACACCACCTTAGCATAGTTAACCAAGTAATTATGAGCCAATGAGATGACATAAAAAACTCACTAGGAATTTAAACTTGCAATGCACCTAGGAAGGAAAGGGCCTAATGAAATTTGGCTCATGATTAATGGTTAATTAAGCTAAGGGGTTTAACTTAAATAATTTCAAAACACCCCTCACACATGTGAGTTGGGTTTTGATTTTCTTAATTGAACTTAGGCTCTTGAACACCTAAGCATTTACCCAAAGTAGATTAATTAAGTTCTAAAAGTTTTTAAAATTTTTAGAAATTAAATAGTAGAGTAATTAATGAATTAATCCTTAATTAAGAGAGGACTAAGGAAAGAAAAAGGGGTTTAGGGATTAGCTTAGGGGAAATACTCCAAAATTATTCCCTAAGCCTCATATTCATTGGATCTAATCTTAATCAACTCCAATGAAGGATTAAAACACTAATCCAAACCTTAATTATCCTTAATTATATTAAGGGAGTAATTAGAAAACACATTTTCGATTCTCTTAATTAAACTTTTAAATAAATCCCAAGAAAATTAGGGGAGGTACATGTCATCCCTCAAAACATACCCAAGAAGTTTGGGATTAATCAGAGGATTAATTAAAAAGTAATTAGCAAAATAAAATTTCCATTAAAACCTAAAATTAGATAAAAGTATAATTTAAAATCCATTGAAATCATTTTTAAATTATTCTAGGTTGAATTATCTTTCCATAGAAATTACCTCATATTTTTTCTAATTTTATTGAGGGAGATATGAATTTTTTAAACCTAGGGAATTAATTAAAATTAATTAAATCCCTAACTTTCCCCCAGCTCATAGCGACAAGTGGCGGTGGTGATTCTTTACCGCTTGCCATGGGGATTACTTAAAGCGTCATCGAAAGGCGGCGTGGTACTGATGGGTTTGATCCCTGCTATTCGATGAAGGATCGAACGGCCAGGGATCATCCCGTGGTTTCTAAAGGGGTAAATCATTTATAAAATGTGCGTTTAATCTTGGCCACCCATCTAAAATGCGTGGATGGATGACCAAGATTCTCCTAGTTCTTTCTTAAGGATCAATGGAGACCGTCCATGATCTAAGGGAAGATCCTAGCTCGATTGAGCTTGGATTGGAATGAGACTTTACTGACACCATCTTAAGCTAATGATAAGCCTATCCAATGGTGGATTTCTCATGCCATGATAATTTATTTCACAAAGGACCAACACCGCCTAAGCTAAGTGGTCAAAAAATTCCATACCTCACTGGTGCTCGAGCTCAATGAGGTAGCTTCTTCTAATGGAGATGAAGCCCTGTTGAAAGTTTCAAGCCTTGGGGTTGAGTAGATGTCTTTATGGACCAACACCACTTCTCCTTGCTTATGACTTTGATCCTATTCAACCTCTCCTTACTTTGGGAACTTGAATGAGAGCTTATGTGCACTCGACTTGATCCCTTGAGGGAGTGTGCAAAAGCAATTGAAGTAGATTTGAGTATGGAAGAAGTTGGGAATTGAGATGAACTCCCCTATTTTCTAGGGAAGAAAATTGAGAAAGGCAAGATTCAAATCCCTCTTAGAAAGCTTGGGAATACTCTCTGATGGCTCCTAACACTCTCTAGGGTTCAATCGACAATGAGGGTGTTCAATTTAGATGGAATTAGGGGGAGTATATCTCCCCCTATGGAAATCGGACGATCGAACCATAGCTTGCATTTTTGATCTAATTGACCGTATGGAAAGGTTTGTTTAGGCTATTAGATGTTTGCACATGGTCTGTTTGAGGCATTGAGTGGATTGGTAACCTCCCATGTGCTTCAAATCAAGTGGGGGGGGGAGGTTTTTGAATTAGCCAATTTGAGCTAGGGGTCAGGTTTGGCCTTGGGTCCATTTGGTCTGGCCCAAATCCATTGGGTTCACTTGACCTATTGGGAAGGTATCAAGTTGATATGAAGAGGGCTTGAACAAATTACCCAAGGATTAGACAAAAAATTTGTTCTATGGCCTAGGGGTAGAATGGTCATTTTGCTGATTTTTGAATTTGGATATGTTGGGTAGGTGGAGAAAATAGGTTTGGACAAGTTTCTTTGGATTTGGAGTTCATTTGATAAGGTTTAGATCATGTTGACCCGTTTAGGTCAAAACGGATCAAATTAGGTCAAGCTGACCAATTGGTCAAATTGGGTCAAACCAAGGGTTGGGTCAAGTTCATATGACCATTTGAAATATTTTGGTGGCTTTCGTTTGATTCAATTTGGTTTAGTTTTGAATTTGGCTCATATGACTTCATTTAGGTCAAATATGTCAAGTTGACCAATTTAACCCATTTGTCTTATTTGAGCTAGGTTATGGGTAGGTTTAGGTTTGGTTAGTCATATGGAGTAGATTGGTATCTTTGTTTCCAATCAATTTTGGTTAGGTTTGAATTTGGCTCAACATGACCTCTTTAGGTCAAGTTAGGTTCATGGTCAATTGGGCTAAGTTAAGTCTAGTTAGCAAATTGAGGCTTTGGTCAAGTTCAACAAGTGATTTGGAATGAACTTGACCCATTAGTTTCAATCAATTTGGCTTACATCAAGTTTTGACATATTTTGACCTTTTAGGTCAAGTTGGGTCAACTTGGGTTAAGTGGCCAATTGGGCTAAGTTAGGCTCAAATGTTGACTTGGTCAAGTTCAAACATAGTTCATGAATGAACTTAGATCAATGGTTTCAATTAATTTGGCCTATGGTGGATTTGTGTTCACGTGTCAACCCTTAAGTTTGACTTAGTTTGACCCAATTTGATTGATTAATCATCCCATTATGATTGTTGATCATGATGAGAGGTATAGGTGAGTTTGATTCAATCCAATTTGGTTAGGATTAGAATTTGGATCATAAGTGTACTTTAGATCACTTTGGGTCAAGTGAGCCTAAGTGGGCCAAATGGCTTGGTCAAAGCTTGATTTGAGTTTGATTGAACTTGTATATGGACTTATGATTGAAATATAAATCCATTTGCAAGTGGTTTGAAGTCAAATGGGTTTTGCTTCATTTGACAATTTCATATTCAAAGGAAGAATATGAAAGGATTTTGGCTTTGATTTTTGAATTGGATTTTGACTGAGTGATTGAAGTTTGTATTTATATATGGATTAATGATTGTAGGGTTGATTGAACCATGAAGGAAAATCAAGAGTTTGGATTGATTTGAAGTTGATTTGGCTAAGTTCAAGATTTTGACTTGAAAGGCTTAAGTTGGATTTTGAGTTGATTTGAGTTTGATTTGATTTGTATTTATATTTTATTTATATATGTGAATATAAATGAGTTATGAGAAAATCTCAAGGATTTGAATTGATTTGAATATAATTTAGGTTAAGTCCTTAAGAGGGAAATTAAGGATTTAAGAAGGATTTTAAATTTGGAATTTAATTTTTGGATTTAAATTGATTGATTTATATTTATATTTCATTTATATATGTGAATATAAATGAGAGTATAAATAAGTTATGAGAAAATCCCATAAATTTGAATATGTTTAAATTTAATTTTGGCTAAGTCCATGAAGGAAAACTTAAAAGACTTAGGAAAATTTCATGAATTGATTTTGAATTTTGGGTTTAGTTTGGTTGGTTTGAATTTATATTTCATTTATATATGTGAATATAAATGATAATATAAATGAATTATGAGAAAATCTCAAGAATTTGAATTAGTTTAGATCGTGATTTTGGCTAAGTCCTTAAGAAGAGTTTAAGGATTTAGGAAATTTTAGAATTAGGAATTCCATTTATGGGTTTCAATCACATGAAGTTTATTTGAGTTTGGAGAAAATCAAATAAGATTGATTTGAAGTTTGACTTGAAGGAAGGAAGGTGAGGAATGGTTCAAGCTAAGGGTATGCAAGTTTTCCTAACACCCGTAAGGCATGACCTATTCCTATGGCTAACTCTTCTAAGTCTCTAGGGCTAAGTTGAGTGTCCACCTAATCACTAGATGTGTCTTAAGGCTAAGAAACTCTTAATGTCTAAGAGAAGTCCTATGCCTAAGATGGAGGGGTTGAGAGCTCATCTTAAAAATGAGGTCAACAATTACACCGACATTTTAAACCATACTCTCTTCATCAATATGTCAAGAGGTCGGTGATGAATTTTTGAAGCCTATAGATTTCTGGCGACTCTACTATGACCATCACAATGCTTTGTTTTAATTAAATAGTTGGATTCCCCTTAACCACACCATTTTTGAGTTGGTTGTTGGAAGGGAAGGCCCCCGTGGGTGGGGAAGGGGGGATGTTCCCAATCCGTCCCCCAGCCCGCACGCATAACCTAAGTATGAAATGTGAGCAATAATTGGGAGAATAACATGTGATCTAATCGCTAATGGGTAATATGGATGATAAAATGGCATCATTTTTATATATGACATCAATTACAACATTCTAGGACTTGCTCGATAGGGTGGAAAATTTTGAAAAGCTAAATCACCCTAAGTCTGAAGTCAATACAAATAAAGTAAAGAGAAATAAACCTTCAGACTCAAGAAGAAATGAAACACATGCTGCTTTCTGTAGTTCAAATGGTGAAAAGCGGGTAATATATAATTTGGATAAAAGAAAGCAGCCTATGTACAATGATGATAAGGGAAAGAAGCTTGTCCATCTTAATTCACAGCCAAAATTGGTTTTGGGAGGCAATGATAAACCTCAGACTTTTTCAAGTGATGGAGAGCATCCAAAATAAGCAATAAAAGATGATGAACGAATGCGGCAATCTCTTAAGGAAAAGATGAACAAAGAGTATTCCTTTAGAAGTTACAGTATGGCTAAATTGTTTCGGCAAGCAGTCAAAGTTGGTATACAATTACCAGAAATTAAAAGGCCTAAAGAAGCTAATCAAGTAAGTAATCCAAATTACTGTCCCTATCATTGGATGATCAGTCATTCTATTGAAGATTGTTATGTCTTCAAAGATTGGATAGAAAGGAAGTATCGGTGAGGTAAATTTACGTTATCCAATAGTGTTCTAGTCAACCCAAAAAGAGAGTCTACAAGGATGATTACATCTTCTTTCGTATCATCCATTAAAGATAAAATGATGAAAAAATCAGTTCAGACAGAAGAATGGAAAATAGTAATTTCTAAAAAAATTGTGAAAATGTTGAAGCAGCTAAAAGGTGTCCTTAGTGTTAAGTGAAAATCACCACTTAAATTTATATTGGACATAAGAGAGATGCCTAAACCAAGTATTTGGGCTTATCAATGGCATTTTGATAAGGCTACTTCATCACAGCACGAGGAGAAGTCTATTAAATGTAGTCCTCATAAATCAAAGAAGCCTAAAAAAAGAAGATCAAGAAGAGAACTACAACTCAAGAGATTATTAATAATTTAAAAGAGTATCACCAGCCGACAAGACAACCATTAAAGCTTGTAGACTTTACGCCTAAACTTTGTATTGTTGAATCAAATGAAGAAGATAATAGTGAATCTTGTCCAATAGAGACATGCCGAATCATTTATGTAATATCAGATGTTCTTCAGCATCAGTTACTACAAAATAATAAGAGTGGTTAGACATACTCGACCAACACATCAAAATTCTTATCAAGAAAATAAGAAAAGCCTGAGGAGTTTACATCTAAATTTTATTTAATGACACAATAAAATAATAACAGTTCAGATGAAGATTTATGTTTCCCTGATGGAGAAGAGTCAGACTCATCGATATCATCACATATGTAATGTATGAAGTTGAGAAATGAGTATAGCCCTTTTGGTCAATCCTCCAGAATAAGAAGTGAATTTGAAGAAACTACACCTTTAGAGGAATCTAAACAAGATAAAGTGATTCAAGTTCAATTGAGAAGTGATAAAGTTTTACCACTTTCATCAAAGAAGGGAAATGCAAATAAAGACATACAAATAAATTGAAGTCAACGAAGATATCATTCCTAAATATCCTAGAATAAAGCCTAAATTGAGTGAAAAGATAGATTATAATATTCTATCATAATTGAGTGTGTATGAGGCTCTCTTGATGTCAAAAGAGCTCCGAGATACTTTGATACAAGTTCTTAAAGATCTAGAGAGTTATGAAGCTTACTTTGCCAAAAAATGCATGATTGAATCATTGCAAACTCAAGATCTCTCAGTAATCACATTTTTTTAAGAAGATATTATGTTAGGAGCAGCAGATCACAACTGTCCTCTATATATTACCATAGAGAATGATGGCATCTCGGTCAACCAAATACTATTGATCTTGGCTCTTCTATCAATCTTATGAGTCTAAAAGTATTAAGAGGATTAGCACTTGATATACAACATCTTGAGAGGGATAAGTTAATGGTTTCAACGAAAAAGATAGATGGAATAGTTGATAAGACACAACCCAAAGATTTCGCTCTCATTTTGTGAGGACTTTAGGTATGGTTCCAATTTTTCTATAGGCATAAGCACATATAGTTAATTACCCCTCCCCCCAATGCTCAGAGAGAACTTTTGATTAAGGCTAGTCATTAGATCGTTGAATGCATAACGTATAGAAGCAACATGTGGAGTTTAAAATTTAAGATTATGAAATTCATCATATTAACTTAAAGTAGATGGTTGGGGGAATGATGATGTGCCTGATCAAGATCCCATGGTTCTGTAATCCAGGGTTATCGTGGTCTCTAATCTACTTAGTCAAGGAGATAGTTGACCCAACCTGACTAAAGGATTTTTGTCAGCAACCATGAGTTGTGTCAACCAATAAAACCTTATAGACCTAGGGTGGAGTTTGTCTAAGGGGACAAATATATGTCGACCTTAGTTGACAGAGGGATTTTTGCCCTATCAAGTGCACCCTATGGATCACATATCAAGGGGCAGAGCCATTGGGGACATACATGATACAATCATGATCATAATATAATGGTTTCATTTGGTGGAAACTACCTGATCAAAGGACTCTAGTCATAACCCCATTAAATGTAAGCCTACTGGCCAAACCACGTGGATAGAGGACACGGGCCACATTCTTGCTAGCATGAGATTGATTAAGAGTAAACATAGTTGTGTACTTGACTTCACATTAGCTCCTTTGTGAGCTAAAGTTTTCTTAATTTGTCACCTTCAATAAATAATTACGGAAGGTGGATAGATTGGATTTTATTTTAAGTATTTAAAGATTGAATTTTATTTAAGCATTTAGCACTTAGTGATTTATCCGATTTTATATTTGTATTGATACTTGATTTTAATTAGTTCAATTTGAACTTACAAGCATATTTTGATGATAAGTATCCCCTTCGATTGAAATCTCCATTTAATACAGTCATCATTAGGGTATATAAGTCTGTTTGGTCATTTAGTTTATTATTTCAGATCTCATTGACTCTATTAAGTTAATAATAGAATATCAGATCTACTGTCATATGATAGAATTAGCTTCTCAGATATTTTAATAAGTTGAGATTCTTATAATAATATTATTTGATTTTTAGGTTTTGTTAACTCGGACCCGGTCCTAAGACATAATCGGGAATCAACCTGTGAAGCATCCTTAGACACTAAGTTTAAGCTTTCAGCGTAGTGTCGGGGCCTACGTGGGTTCTTTAATTCAAGTGATTATATGAACTCTCAAATAATTTAGTGTATTTTAATACCAATGATTTGATATGAATTTTGAAGTACTTGAGTTCAATTAAAAGTTTATCTTATGATACATGCATATCAAGTTTAATTCATCTAGATATTTATGTGAGTTTTAAAAATATCCAAGTTGAATTTAGTAAATACCTTATGAAGCATGTGAGGTTTATTTAGAACTGTAAGTAATGCCTTCTGTCTGCTTCTAATTTTGTGTTGCAGATTCGAAGGCATAAAAGATCTGAAATTAATTTATATTACTTTTAACTTGATTCCATTTTAGATTCCTACCAAGATGTTATTTCAAAATTTTTGGCTTTATTTGGGCATCAAAATTCATCTTTATATAGCTTATTTTATTTTAAGCAACCCCATAAAGTATCTTTTCCTGTCTATAAATAGACAGACAGTTCAATTCATTCTCATTCATGTTTGTTCAATTCTATTGAATGCTTTGGAGGTTCTGCTTGCCTTTTGGAGTAATGTTCTAAGTCCCATAATAAGTTTTTTTTCAAAATTTATTTTATTTTGTAGATTCTCTTTTTTGTTTATTCTTTACTCTAGTTGTTATTATGGTCTTTTTTAGTTTATAGAATCTTGATTAAGTATTTGTTTAAGCCATGTTTAGATTATAATTAAGTTCTTTTGAGTTCATTGTTAGTTCAAAATTTTATAGCCTCCCTACATCGTCCTTGCATAGGGGGCTGCATTAGGGGGCTATTTGACCTTTCCGTCAGCTCTACTAAGCATAATGGTCAGTGTCTTGCAATACCATGGCCGTGGTCTTCTACTCGTTAGCTCTACTGAGCATAACGAGGTCTTCAAAAACCTAGAATTTTAATTCAAATTTTAATTTTGAGATTAGGGTTCATTTTGGGTTGAATTAATTAAGTCCTCTATCAATCTAAATTTCAGTAGCCTCCCAACATCGTTCTCGCATAGAGGGATGCATCGGGGGGCTATTCGACTTTCTCGTTAGTTTTACTGAGCATAATGGTCTGTGTCTTATGACACTAAGGCCATGGTCTTCTATTGGTTAGCTATATTGAGCATAATAAGGTCTTTAAACCTGTCAACTCTATTGAGCATGATGGGATCTTTGTGCCTTGGCCCAACTTGAATAGACTAGCCATCTATAATTCTCCAGCCCTCTTTGAAAAGATTTGTTTCACCAGTATTTTGCACCCCATCAAAGCTTATTGGATGATTGAACTTCGGTTTATCATGATCATTGTTAGATAAATTTGATTTGGGTGAAGCCATACTTCCCAAGTTACAAAATATTGACATGGATTGGTTTGATTGCCCTACAGATAAAGATCCCAGCATAACATTCAATGAAGCCATTTCTGGCCTATCTGTATGGTTTTCTTGCAAGCGAAGCAACCTGATTTCAATGCATTTGAATGCCTCTTTAGATGAATATTAAGCACCCATACTTTCATCGATGACCTTCCATGTCATCCCTTGCCTCTAGTGTTTCCACACATTCCATAGAATTTCTACATTATTCATGCTCCCAATTCTCTGGCCAGTGATGATCTCTAATACAAGCACTCCAAAGCTGAACACATCGGATTTAATTGAGAAGAGCCCTTGAAGTGCAGTTTCTCACACCATGTATTCAAATGTACCAATAGTTTGACTTACATATTTTTCTGTTTCATCAACAGAAAAAATTTTTGCGAAGCCAAATTCTGAATTTTTTTTTAAGGTTCATGTTGTTGTCAAGTAAGATGTTGCTTGCTTTTAGATTGCAATGAACTATTCTGTGTCATGAATCCTTATGTAGATAGAGAAGACCACAACTGATCCCAACAATGATCTTAAACCTTATTCCCTAATCCAGTTGCTTTTGCTTAACAGGATAATATAAGAATTTGCCAAGGCTTGCTAAGGTACTCATAGACAAGCAGCTTATCCTCTTCTTCTAAGAAGTAACCCAACAGCCTCACAAGATTTTTGTGTTGAAGCTTACTAACCAAATGAACCTCATTCTCCATTTTAGCAAGTCCTTGTTAAGAAGTTGTGGATAGCCTTTTAACGACTATGTCTTTCCCTTGATTCTACTTAAAAGTAAAGGGCTGTTTGGTACTAGGATTTAACTTGCCAAAGAGCAAAAAAGACCACTTTAAATCTTACAGAATTTTAGAACTCATTTCTCCTCCATTTTTCCTTAAATCCTAGATTTAGTGAATCCATTTGACAATTGGATTTATCAAGATTTACACAAACTAAAGTGCACGAAGGGGCTGTAAAGAAAGACTAGGTTTGCATTCACGATGTTAAAAAAGAAGAGGAAGAAAGATGATGATTTTAGATGTTGAAATCCCATTGAAGCCTTTGCCAATGAGAGCCATCATTACTACAGTTCTACTTTATGTTTACCGAGGGTTTCTGGTGAAAGAAAATGGAAAGGAGATTGTTCAACCTATAGTAGAGACAGACAGACGGAGAGGCCCTACTGGTTGAGAGAAAAAAAAAGGGAGCTGATGGGGTCTCGTTTCTTCAGCTTGCGTGTGTAACGACGGGATAAAGCCTAAGGATGGTATGGGAGGGATGACGTGGTGATCTATTATTGGTCAAATGAGAGGTGGAGGCATGGGGATGGGCAACTGTAATCCCAAAGCATTGACTAGGTACAATTAGAAAATAATTGGGTAGATTTATCTCAAAATTTGTGTTAATTCGATAAAATTTTGAGCTTGACAACCTTAGTCAAATTGGATGTCTATTTTAGGTAATTTTGATATTCCATATGCAATGACATAGTCTATGTCACCATCAGAGGTCATTCAGTTCAAGTCAGAGCAGAATCGGGTCAATTTCAGTTTAAAAATGCACATTATTGCTTCCACCCGCTCAACATTCATGTAGACTCATTTGAACCGACCACATACAGTCTCATTTGATAGATTTGGATATTTCAAAGATAGCAACGTGATCAATTTCATGAATGAAGGTCATTTGGGCATTATCGTAGCCTTCGACTCTGATATGCATGTTGGCACATTATCGGCTCAATCTCTTGATCGATCGATCATCAGATCATAAAAGATGTATATTTCAATCAATTTTAACATCCTGAATGTGATGAAAAGTCCGTTCATCGATCAGAGGTCAATTTGACTAGTTTCAATGATGTTCAGTGTATTTCAGCTTTGATTTGTGCATTGTTGTTTCCGAAGTCCGTCGAATTTGCTCCATAAATCCAATCCAACTCATGGATCATGTGTTGAGGTCAACACTTATATATTGTTAAGCCATAAAAATTCATGAATAAACCTTATGTTTATTCTAGGTCCAACTTAATGATGCTTATCATATTAATAAATGTGTACACATGAATAACTAAATAAAAAATAATGAAAAACATTAAAACCTAATAGATTTTCATTAATAATATTGATTTTATGATAAAATCAACCAAAATAACCAAGGCCCATATGGTATACTTGATCCTTAAATTTATATGGTAGCACATCTTTGATCAAAGAATCAGCTATCATCAATTTAACACTAATGTGCTCATATCCTTAACACATTCCTTTTTGGCTAAGATCTTAATGTTAATATGTTTTCTTTGACTAGTGCTCTTATTATTCTTAGCTAAAAAAGCTACAGCTAAGTTATCATAATATATCTTTAATGGCCTAGATATAGAATCTACAAGTGTAAGCCTAGAAATCAAACTCTTCAATCATACACCATGTGATGTATTCTATATCTCAAAGTAGACAATCACCTCTAAAATATTAGTCCACCTATATATAAGCATGCAACATTTAGTATCTTGAAGATACCTCATCACTTTTTTTGTAGCTCACTAGTGTTATGTACATACCTAGATTACACTGATATCTCTCTAACATCCCAACTACAAATGCTATATCAGGTCTAGTGCGAACTTGAGCATACATCAAGCTATCAACAACTGAAGTTTATAAAATATTCTTTATTTTCTCTCTCGCCAAGTTATTTTGCAGACACTAGCTTAAGCTAAATTTATCACCCTTAACAATGGTAGCTATGCATGGTGAACAACTTCCCATCCTAAATCTCTCTAAGACTTTGTTAATATAGGTTTCTTGAGATGAACACAAGATATTTTGAAGTCAAACGCTTTGAATCTTAATGCCAATTACTTAAGAAGTATCACCCATATCTTTAATGTCAAATTTTTTAGATAGAAATTATTTCACCTTATATAATAAATCTTTATCATTGGTTTCAAGTAAAATATTATTTATATATAAGATTAAAAAATAGATCTTGCTTTCACTAATCTTCTAGTATATACATTGGTCCATTTCTATACAAAACTAAATGAAGAGATGACATCATGAAATATTAAATACCATTGATGAGAGACTTGTTTCAATCCATATAAAGATTTCTCAAGCTTGTACACCAAATGCTCTCCCTCGCTAGAGGAAAATCCTTCTGGTTGCTTCATGTAAAACTCCTCCTCTAAGCCTCCATAAAGAAATGCAATTTTTACATTCATCTATTACAATTCCAAGTTAAAATATGCAACAAGTGTCATGATTATTCTAAAAGAATCTTTCATAGATTTAGGATAAAATGACTCCTTGTAGTCAATTCCTTCTTGTTAGATGAACCCTTTAGCAACGAGTCTTGCTTTATACCTTTCTATGTTACCCAATGATTCTTTCGTTTTCATATAGACATATTTACAACCTATGAATTTTGCAAAATTAAGTAACTCAATGAGATCCCAAACTCCATTATGTGCCATAGAATTCATCTCTTCTTTCATAGCATCAAACAATAACTTAGATTCTTTATGATTCATAGCATATGAAAAGGTTTTTTGATCATTTTTAGCTCTAATACCATAGTCCGTTCTTGAAGATACATAATATGGTCACTAATGGCTATTCTTTCTCGAGTAGATTTTCTTAATGTTGTAACAACCTACTCTTAAGAACTTGGTTGTTTAACTATATCTAATAATTTATAAATAATTGGATCCACTACTTCATTGTTAATAGCTTGTGGAATCTTAACAACTAGTTGTCTAACACCTAATTTTGCTTCACGGGTGTTGTGAACAAATAATTAACCTGTCACTTGAAATGAAAGTTCAAGCAACTATATATTTCTTTTAAGGAACTATGCATTGTAATTGATCACTATCACTAATCAGATTATTCCCAAGAAACTTTACATTTCTTGATTCCATAATCCTAATGTTTTTTGATGGACAATAAAATCTATAAACTTTGGACTTCTTAGCATATCTAATAAAATACCCACAAATAGTCCTCAGCTTTAGTTTCTTCTCATGTGGATTATAAATTATCACTTCACATGGGCATCCTCATACACATATAGGTCACAAACTCAATTTCCAATCTTTCTATATTTCAGAAGGTATTTAGGAACAACCTTGGATGGAGCTTGATTCAATATATACACTATAATTTTAAAAGCTTCAATTCACAAGAACTTAGGTAGTTTCAAGCTAGTAATCATGCTCCTCACCATGTCCATTAATGTTCAATTCCTTCTCTCCACTACACAATTTTTGATCAAGTGAGCCTAATAAAGCACATTAAACAATAATCAATTCTCTTGAAGTTACTTTGCAAATGGGCCAAGCTTTTTTCCATTTTCTATGTATTTGCCATAATATTCACCACCTCTACCAGACCTCATAATCTTAATTTATTTTTCACATTTTTTTCTCTACTTCTATTTTAAAGATTTAAAAGACATCCAATGCTTCGTATTTCCTCTGAAGCAAGTAGAGATACATATATCTTGAGTAATCAATAATGAAGATGATAAAATATTTTGAATCATGAAAATTCATATTTAGACAATATATATTTGTATGTATGATCTCTAATATGTTTGTACTCGTCTTAGTACATTTTCATAACTTGTTAGTTTGCTTACCCTCTATGCAACTCACATAAATTTTAAAATCAGTGAAATCTAAAGTACGAAGTACTCTTCATCCACTAATCTCTTGATTCTATTTATGGGGATATGTCCTATCTCTGATCCTACAATATAGAAGAGTTTTCATTTATAATACATCTTTTAGTGTCAGTTTGAACATATATCACGTCATGAGTAATGACATTTTGTAAAGTAATATAGAAAGGACCATCTAACAAAGTACCACTTCCAACATATTTAGATTTATAATATAAACCAATAGACTTTTCTAAGAAGTTAAAAGAATATCTCAAATTTATAAGTCTGAAAAATGAAATTAAGTTCTTAGAAAAACTAATTACATAATAGTTCATTTCTAATTCTAAAATAAAACCACAACTAAGTACTAAATAACGTAACCAAATAACTTCTATATTTGAGTGCATTTGGATCCATGAATAGATGCATTGCTTACTTCCTACTAGCTTCCTTAAGTTTTGCATATCCGTGCAAAATCATGAATATAAATTGTGGAACCACAATCAATCCACCATGTGTTATAAACAACATTTGTCATATTAGATTCATGACAGACAAGTGAGATTATTTAATCTTTCTTGTCAAACTAATTTTTAAATTTGATGTAATCCTTCTTCATGTGTCCCTTCTTTTAACAAAAGAAACACTTAGGTTTTTTTTATTTAGTTTCATGTTAGATTTTTTTTATTTAGTTTCATGTAGTATTTTACCTTTTTCTTTCTTCTTAATTTGACTTTGATTGTAGTCCTTTCTATGTGTAGCTAGCATAGCACTCTCACCTAATTCTATGACCAGCCTTCATTCTTCTTGAACAGGCATAGTCAAAATTTCATTAATGGATCAATTATCCTTATGGGTGTATAGGATATCTTGAAGGGACTATATTGTTGTGGAAGAGTGTTTAGACTATAGTGCATTAAAAAAGACTCAGACATAACAACCTCAAGTGTCTTAAATTGCGTTGCAATGTCTCGCATTTTCATTATATGCTCCCACACACCTTTTATTCCAGTTAACTTTAGGGGTGGGAACTTTATAATTAGGGTACTAGTAAGAGCTTTATTTGAAGTACTAAATTTCTTATCAATTGTCTCAATTAGCTCTCTTTCATTATTATATTGATTGACTGAACTACGAATATCAATACCAGCAAATATCCTTGTCTTTATAAACATTAAACTAAGGTGATTTAAAGGGAACTCTTCTCACGAGTGCTAGCTTTAGTAACTTTAGGTGGTTCGTCTTTCCTTATAGCATAATCAATGTCCATCCATCCTATTCTAACAAGAATTCTCTTTCCATACTCTATAATTATCACCCCTCAATTCAAGAATATCACATTTTATATTAGAGATATTAGCTGATTTTAAGAATGTAAAATAAAATAATAAAATTTACTTAAAATTGAGACTCACAAACATATATCATGTATTAGCAATGTGAATCGTGTATTGAATAATTATGAATTTAATGATATAAAACTTACCTATCTAGTGAAGTTATAACTCAATTAAATTTATTCAGATTATAATAAAACTATCAAATCACGTTCCAGTTTTTTAATTCCTTTGGTTAGATTAGAAAATGTAACTTGATATTTTCTTCTGATTAATTATATAAAAATAATAAAAAGATTTATGAGAAAAAAAATATTATATTATATAATTAATCACAATTAATGTATTTAATTATTTTTGTGATTTGTAGCACTTAGTAATATAATTTTGTGATTAAGATGTTGTGGCTAATCTTTAATTATTCAAGTCACAATTTTTGTAAATCGCCATTTTCCACTGGAATAAACTAAATAGGTGCAAAGTAAGACCATAAATGATTTTTGAATCTTAAAGATTTGAATTATGATTAAATGTATTACAGTAAAATGTGATTTTAAAACAAAACATTACTACATTCTCATTACTGTATATGCCCCAGAAATTTTTTTTTACAAATAAATTATTTAAATTTCTACAAAATCATAAATGATTTTTAAATCTGTAATATATTTCACAAATTTTACAAATGATGTAAGTCTAACTTCATTCTATGCAAGTCTGAGTGATTAAAAAGTGCCTTTTTATGTAGCATCCATTTAATCTGCAAAAGATTTACAGCAATTGGTGTTATTATAATAGTTTTAAATATAAATCACAATAAATTTCATTTATCTATTCCTTCGATAAAAGACACTTTAAACTTGCTGAATGAATGCATACACTTTATAACTATCCAAAATAATCATTTAAAATCATAAATATAGTAGAAATTAAATTTCATAAATATTTCTAACAATATTTATAATTTTAAGAAATCAAAATTTAAATGATCAATATTTTTGGATATGATTGAGAAATGCAAAAAAAAAAAAAAAAAGGAAAAAAAAAAAAACTTATTCTTAGATAATATCAAGACATAGGAATTGTAAAATCAGCTCTGATACCAAATGCGAAAATTAACATACGATTAATTATATATCAAAAATTAAAAATTTTACATACCTCTATCCATTGATTCGATCTCATTCTTCACTAATTTAGAAATCTTCTAAATTTTAATCAATCTTCGCTAATTGATGGTGTATGTATTTCTCAAAGGAGATTGAAGGCTTAATGATCTATTGTTTTTTATTTTTATTCCTAATAATTATTGTCCATCACATCATTTAACCAAATGATAGTATCAATAACTACCTATACATTATTTGAACCATTTTCTTTAGTTACAAACGAAAAGACACATCTTTGATAAATGAAGAAAAAAGAGCCTTCTAATCTTTCTTCCTTGCCTCAACAAGTGCATTCCTCTTACTTGGTGTAAGCATAGCACCTTCTACGAGTTCCTCATGTATGTGAATTAACAAGTATTTAAGTAGTCCTAAGGGGGACTTTGATTACATCACTGATCTAATGACACATACTTGTATAAATTAAATATACTATTATATGTATATATATATATATGTATATATATATATATATATATATATATATATATGTATGTATATATATATATACATATATATATATATATATATATACATGTATATATATATATATATATATATATATGTATATATATATATATATATATGTATGTATATATATATATATATGTATATATATATATATATATATATATATATATATATATATATATATATATATATTTCATGAATCAATGTGTGAAATATTCAAATGATGTATATATACACTTGTTAAATTTAATCATTTTTATTAAATATATTATTCCATTAAATTGATATTAAGAGATAATGAAGCAAAGTTAAGAAAATATTGTTAAATGAATCATGGTTTGAATCCATTAATCTTAAGATGTTATTTTCTAGTTAGATGAAAATACTTAAGTTAAATCCAAACATATGATTTTATAGAAAAATTTATAATGATTCATTAAGATGATTAAAAATTATAAAAGTCTATCTTTGGATTTAACTTAAGGTTAGGGGTTTGAGGTGAATTTCATTTCTCGTCTCTTTCTTTAGAATTTTGAATTCAAATAAAACCAAAATAAATAAATTGAAATCAAATTTCACTTTAAGAAATCATTAATCTCATGAACTATAATCATCCTTAATGCTATTTTAAAATACTTGCCTTTAGAATAATTCAAACATAAAACTAGCCTTATCATACAACACCAAGCCCTAGCAACACTTAGAATGTTCAGTCCTCGATCTTAAAGTTAGGTTAGGACGATGGTTCATTGTGGAATGATATTTTTAGACTGGATGTGATGGTGTGTGTGCGTAGTCTAGATGTTAGGATAATAGTAAACTAATGATATTTTTTACAGGGGATTGTGCTTAAGGGATCACTATAATAATAAAAATTATAAATATTTTTACTTGTAGGTGCTGTTTAAGTCCCTAAGCATAATCCATTATGATAGGTGGTCTTGGTGACCTAAGGTTGGGCTTGGAATATAGGCTTGGTGTGTATGTATATTAATATAATCTTAATTTTGTAAGTGTAGTTAGATTTAATTTTTATATATTATACTTTTTATAATAGGTTTATGATTAAAGCTATGGAGTTTAGGATCAGCAATGGCTAAAAGGTTCAGACCTGGAGACCCTATACTGCTTGGAGTGTCAATCCATGTAGTTAAGTGAAGAAGAAAATGATGAATAAAGATCCCCATAGCTTCATTTTTATTATACATTAATTATAATCTTGGCTATATAAGTGTAGAGCTTGGCTAGCCATCTTTTTTCTTTTCCAGGGTGTACAGTAGTACCTGGCCGCACTAGCTTCTTATTCTTTTAATCGATGATATTTGTTTTGTTTAATCACATTGATTGTGCAATTGAAATGACATGCTTTTTATAGGTTTTTTAAAACTTAATTGTAGGTTGCATGACCTAGATTACGGTAGCCTCTTTAGGAACTTAACTTTTTCACCCAAATTAATCAATCTTAATTAAATTTTAAAAAACTAATAACCTCACACTAAAGCATTGATATTTAATCAAAAAAATAAAATATTTAGTAACCCATTAGTTGTATGATTCTATGTTACAATACCATGTATACATATTACTTTCTTCCTTGCAAATAGTGGATCTACACTCTTGCACGATAAAGGATAGAGCTTGAACTATGAAGGTAGTTCCCTTGTAGTGGAGAACACTCTTTCTCTATAATCTAGCTCATAACTCAATTTGATCATGAATGTAAACATAAATCTTTTCAAGCTTAAGTTCAAAATAATGAGTCAAAATGGAATAAAAATTTATTGCATTAGTCTAAGGCATGATTTTCATACCAATCATGATCTAGTCTCTTAGAGAGTGAGTTTAGGACTTTATATTCATTCTTAATAATTAACAACCTAGCCATCTTACATTTACATAAGACCAACCAACATAATTTTGAATCGTAGGGAGATATTTGCTGGCAGCCACTCCACACAGATCCGCAGATATTCTTATTAGGGTAATCGGGTATGACATTGAGGAATGATGTTATATCTCGAGAGACATAAGTCACCATCCTACAAATGGTCCTAATCACCTTAAAGGACTCCTAAGGATCTGCGTGGTGTCCAATACAAGAAGTGCTTAAGAAATATTTTTGGTTCTTTATTTATTTCTTTTCTCTCTTTTGGAAAGATAAGATGAAGAATCTAAAAATTTTTCACCACAGATTTTTCTGGTGACTCCGGGGAGAAATTAATTTGATTTGTTGATTTAAGATTTCATGTTCCACTAGGGATGAAAAAGTGGACTCTCCACTAGGGGAGCAAGTTCAAGTCACCCACTAAGGAAAAGAGTTCATGAAATTCGCTGAGGGATTAGAATTACAGATCCATTGAGGGAACTAAAAGACTTGCATCTCACTGAGGAGAAGTAGATGATTTGATTGATTGATTATTTTTGTTTTGATTTATTTTGATTCTTCATTATTTTGATTTATTTAGTTTATTTTTATTTTGATTCCACTAGAGGAGATTGATTGGATTTATTTTATTTGTTTAGTTTGACTCGACTGCGGGAGGAGGGTTGAGTTTATTTCAGATTTTATTTTTTTTGGATGTTGAGATGGACCCTATTGGTTTGCAATGGATCGCACTGAGTAAGGGTCATGGTGGCCTAGGACTAACTCAGATTTACCAATCCAAAGGGGTAGTCTACCAATCACATAATAGGACTAGCCAACCAAAGGGATGTCTTTCAGTGTGCAACAACTGTGCTAGGAAGAAAGCGTAGTAGACTTACATCCTCCAAAGTAGGGATCAGTTGCTAGGGTGATCCATTAGTGAGATAATGGATTGAGCCAAATCTAGGGTTGACTATTAAGTGAATGCCCCTAGGGGACTTAATCAGCTCAAAGATAGTCAAAGATTAATTTCATTTGTGATTATTTTTGATGGATCACATCGGTTTACGATGGACTGCACTGAGTAGGGGCCATGGCGGCCTTGGTCTAACTCAAATTTATCAATCCAAAGGGAGTAGTCTACCAACCACACAATAGGACTATCCAACCAAAGGGGTGCCTTTTGATTTGCAATGGTCAAGTTAGGAAGAAAGCTCAGGGACTCACATCTTTCAAAATAAAGAACTATCGGGGTGATCGGTTGCTTTAGGCATCAAATTGAATCCGACCTAGGGCTGACTATTGAGTGAATACCGGGAAACTTAAATGAGCTTAAAGAAAGTTAAGATTAATTTCATTTTTAATTATTTTTTATTGATCCCATTGGTTTACAATGGACTGCACTGAGTAGGGGCCATGGTGGCCTTGGACTAGCTCAGATTTACCAATCCAAAAGGATAGTCTACCAACCACATAGTAGGATTATCCAACCAAAGGGGTGTCTTTCAGTTTGCAATGTTCAAGTTAGGAAAAAGTGGACTCACATCTTCTACAACAAGAAACCAATAAGGTGATCGGTTACTTGCGCAATAAATCAAACCCAACATAGGGCTAACTATTGAGTGAATGCCATTGGGGGACTTAAATCAGCTCAAAGATAGTCAAGATTAATTTCATTTTTTGTTATTTTTGATGGATTCTGTCAGTTTGAGATGGATCACACTAGGGAGGAGCTTATATCAACCTAGATTTATCTCAGACTTACTAAACCAAAGGGAGTAGCTTCCCGACCGATGGGAGAACTATCCAACCAAAGGAGTGCCTTTTGGTTAACAATGGTCAATTCAGGGGAAGAAATCACGGGGACTCACATCTTTCACTACAAAATATCATTGGGGTGATCGGTTGCCTTGGGTAACAAATTGAACCCGACCTAGGGCTGCATGTCGATTTGCGACAGTCATGCTAGAAAGAATGTGTCATAGGCTTACATCTTCTACAACAGAATGACTGTCGAGGTAACCTACTTATGGTAAAATAAATTGAACCTGACCTAAGGGATACTATAGAGAGAGTGCCGACGAGATTTATTTTAACTTAGGTAGTCAGACAATTCTTATAGGGAGTTTTGCTGACACTGCTCGAAAGATAGGATGCTTGCTTGGGAAAAGGGGCCCTTTAGGGGCTTGAATTTCTAATCCTCAAGAAAATATTTTATTTATTTTGTTTGTTTATCATGGACCTTGTTAGTTTGCGAAGGATCATACTGAGAAGGAGCTTATATTAGCCTAGATCTATCTTAGATTTACTAAACCAAAGGAGAATCTATGCATCCGATGAACAAATTCTCCAACCACAGGGGTGGCTACTAGGAAAGGGGAACTATCCCATCGAAGAGTAACCCGAGTAGTGTCTAAATGGGGTCACAAAGGATGTGATCCAAATAAAATACCTGCAGGGAGAGGGGCTGCTAAAGGCTTGATCCAAAACCATAAAGAAGATAATATGCATAGATATTCGGTGGCCAACTCAAGGAGAAAGTGAGGACTCACATCTGCCAAGAGTGGTGTATCCATCGGGTGAGTCGCTGTCAGCATAGTGAACATCAACCAACCTAAGGTGCCCATTAGTTTACAAAAATCAACCTAGGAAGAAAACTCGGGGACTCACATAATCTAGATTGTTATCTTATTTCAAAGGTGCCATCGACCTGGGGTGACTCGAGTGAATGCCACTAGGGGACTTATATCAACTCAAATGTAGTCAAGAGGAAAGGAGCCACTTGGGGACTTATCTTAAACCTCAAATATACTTGATCTAACAGTACATGATGATTAGTTTAAGAAGAAAGATTGGGGACTCACATCTTCTTAAACAAAATCAACATGAGGTAGCTTACAGGCTGGGTAATGAAGATTACCAAATTGATAAGGTGCTCATTGGTTTGCAATGGTGAAGTTAGGAAGAAAGCACGAGGACTCACATCTTCCAAAATAAAGAATCACTGGGGTGACATACTAATAAGGTAACATGTAAACCTGACCTAGAGCAGCTAATGAGTGAGTACCACAGGGGGCTTGCTCCCACATCAAAATAGCCCAAGATAAAAGATTTGTGTTTATTATTTTTTTTGTGCTTGTGTTAAAGGGAATAGGATGTCACTTGGGTTCTCACACACCTACCCTAAACACACTTAGGTAATTGAATGAAATGGTACCATGGATGAAAATTGGGATTCCCACCAAGAAAGGATGTGATGCAGGGCATCATCATCACCATCATCGACGCCATCATCATAAAGCTTAAATGAATGATTTGGCCTTTTGTTATATTTTAAGTTATGTATTATTGGGCTTTTATATTTTGTATATGTCTTGAGTTTATATGTATTGGGCTATTCTTATGTCATGGCCCATGAGTCATTATTATTGGGCTTTTATATTTTGTATATGTCTTGAGCTTATGTGTATTGGGCTATTTTTATGTCATGGCCCATGAGTCATTGTAGTAGGTATGGAATGAGTGGTAGGTTTGATAATGGTGGTAGGTTTGATAGTAGGTGGTGGTAGGTTTGATAATGGTGGTAGGTGTAGTTATGATGGTGTTAGGTTTGAGTTTGGAGTTAGGTTTGAGTATTCTTAACTCTCCCTTTCATTCCTATAAATAGGGAGACTCTTGTAATGCTTTGTACTTGAATTTTGGAATGAAAGTTATCTTCTTAAATTTCTTTTACTATTCTTTTGTGTGCTTTCCTCTTAAGTAACGGACTACTTGAGTGTGTGAGTTCACAACCCTTAGAGAAGGACTTCTAAGGAAGGCGCGATCTCCACAATGATTTGTTTGTAGAGGTTGACTTCAACTTATCCCGCTTCACTGTTGGTTATTTTAAATCTATAGGTTAGATCGTTCATAACTTTTCAGTTATTTCTTTGCACTTATAAGATTGATCTCTAGTGTGGTTGACATAACTTTAACTAAGATCTTTTCAACTTCACTAAATTTATAATATTGTGAATGCTCAATGGTAGTGTGCATTTATCATTACTCTTTGTGAGGATTTAAGAATTATCGGTGTAAACATCATATCATAAAAAGCACCCGTGTCCTACATCATATTTGGTATCAGAGCAAGTATGTTTCTTTGGGAACATCTTGTTTAGTATTGAGTTTTATTTTTGCATTAGAGTAATCTTGCAATTCATTTTTTAAAAAAAAATCATACAAAATTTTTATCTAATTAGAGCATTTACTTACTTTTAATCGTGTCTTTGATTTCATTACATTGCATTTAAAAAAAATAAAAAAATTAATTAAGTATTTGTTTATATTAATATTTTAAAAGAATATCATCATGTCAACTCGTAGTGGTCATAGATATCAAGATCAATCCTTAGATGAAAACATGATTCCTATGAATTTTACTAGAAAAAATAGAAAAGCTTACCCTTATGCACCAATAAACCTTTAATGAATTCCAAAAGATTTGAAGCCTTAGAACAAAAAGTTGGTAGGCTTACAACACATTCATCGAAACTAATCTAGACACCAACTTGAAGAGAGAGAAGGTCATCATGTTGATCCCGTTCCTCTTCCTCTCCCACCTCATCCACATTCTCCTATTAGACCCGTTATGCCTAGGAACAACTTTAATGAATATCACGAGTTTGATGAGGTGCTTCCTCACCCACCTCATCGAATAGGAAGACAATTAAGATGAGATGAAGGTTATGCACATCGAACTCCTTATGAGCATTATCCTCGACATTACGAAGAGCCATTACCTAATTTTGTTGCCATGTACACTTAGAGAACCTGATGATGATGTTATTCGTAAGGGTTAAAATTGATCCACCTACTTTTGATGGTCGACTTGATCCTAAAATTTTCTTAGATTGGTTAGTAGACATGGACCAATATTTTGATTGGATGCCCATGTCGGAAGAAAGACAGTTTGTTTTCGCATGAAACTAACTAGTCATGCTAAAACTTATTGGGTTAATCTCACACGAAAATATCAACGATTAGGACAACCACTACTTCTTGGGATGAAATGAAAGAAATTTTAAAGCAAAAATATGTACCATTAAATTTTCATGATCAACTTATGGATGAAATGACTCTTAAATAAGGATCTTTAAGCATTGTTGAGTATATGACACGTTTGATGAATTGATGACCCATTGTGATGTTAGAGAGGATCACCGCACAACAATCTCTAGATTTAGATGGGTTCTGACGATATTCATAATGAAATGATAACTCAAGAAATTTATTCTCTTGAGGATGCATTTCGAGTGGTGACTCAAATTGAACAATATCTTAGATCACAACCTTATAAGCGATTCACAACTTCATCTACAAACAACTCTCAATCATGTGTTAACCCTCCTACTTTAGTAGTTCTAAAGACCCGTGAAACAAAAGGAAAAGCTTTAGTGGGAACATCTCTAAGACTTCTAGCATTACTTATTTTACATGTGGTAAAATTGGTCACTATGCAAGTACTTGTCCTCGTCATTTACACTTAGATTATGAAAATGAGGATCAACAAAATGAAAATAATGATAATCAAATTGCGTTGACCCTTGTGAAGCTAGTGAAAGATGCATTAGATGAGTCTCATATAGCTATTATGTTGTGTGTTAGCAACCCAGAGCTAATAATGATTGGAGGCGCACATCAATTTTCCACACTTATTTTAAGAGTGGTGAAAAGATGTGTAAGTTAATCATTGATAGTGGAAGTTGCATGAATGTTATTGCTACCTCTGCTTTAGCTAGGATGAAGCTCACCCCAGTGACCCACCTTATAAGGTTGC
This sequence comes from Cymbidium sinense, assembly GCA_021442155.1. Taxonomy (NCBI): domain Eukaryota; kingdom Viridiplantae; phylum Streptophyta; class Magnoliopsida; order Asparagales; family Orchidaceae; genus Cymbidium; species Cymbidium sinense. Next base: position 78,177,378 of record CM038228.1, on the reverse strand, counting down.
TTGGGTAGATAAGACCTATCTCTATATCTCAACGTTGTCTTGTACCCATTCAATTAGGAGAATATAGTGATAAAATTTGGTGTGATGTTCTTTGGATGTTGCTCATATACTTTTAGATAGACCTTGGCTTTTGATATGGATGTCATAAATTATGATCTAATACATATGCTTTTAGTTTTCAAGGTAAGAGAATTGTCCAACCTAGCTAAAAGAGGTCACTCCACTTCAACCCCAAAATTCTTCTCCACCCATCGAAAAGAAATCCCTACATATTATTAATAAACATCAATTTCAACAAGAGATTAATGGGAATATCATTTTTGCATTAGTTATAACCTCAAATCAACCTTGTGTTAAATCATTCTCATCAAGTCATTGAACTTTTATTGGAATATCAAGATATTTGTCTGAAGAACTTCCTAGTGAGCTTCCCCATTAAGAAGTATCCAACATGCCAGAGCTAATTCACGGATCATCACTCCCAAATTTGCCACATTATCGGAACCAAATGAACATGCGAGCTAAAACAATAAGTTGATGATTTATTATCAAAAGGATTTATTAGGAAAGTTTATCTCCATGCGATTGCCTCTTCTTACCCCAAAGAAAGATGGGTTGGCGTATGTGTGTAGTGCTATAAATAAAATCACCATTAAGTATAGGTTTCCCATACCTAGACTTGATGACATGTTAGATATGATGGCTGGATCAATAGTTTTCTCTAAAATTGATCTTAGAAGTGGATATCATCAAATTCGTATGAGAGAAGGTGATGAATGGAAAATTGTATTCAAGACAAAAGATGGTTTGTATGAATGGCTAGTAATGCCTTTTGGATTGACTAATGCTCCAAGTACATTTATGCGAGTGATGACTCATATCTTACGGCCATTCACTGGAAAAAATTTTAGTTGTGTACTTTGATGATATTTTAACTTTTAGTCAAACTAAGAGCGATCATGAGAAACATTTACGACAAGTCTTTGAAGTGCTTTGAAGAAAGACTATATGTTCACTTAAAAAATGCTCATTTATGATGTCTTCAGTAATCTTTTTAGGATTCATTATTTCTTGTGATGGCATCTCTGATCCAAAAAAAAATTAGGGCTATTCAAGAGTGGCCTACCCAACAATTCATGGTGTACATAGTTTTCATGGGTTAGCCACATTTTATCGAAGGTTTATTCATGGATTTAGCACTATTATGGTAACTCAATGTCTTAAAAGGAGACTTTGTTTGGACAAAGGCATAATGCATTCTCTAAAATTAAAGAACTTTTCAAAGTCCACCGATATTACAAATGCCAAATTTTAACAAAGTATTTGAGGTATCATGTGATGCTTAAGTTGGTATTGGAGGTGTTCTTAAACAAGAAGGTCATCTATTGCTTTCTTTAGTGAAAAATTAAATGAAGCGCGTCGATATTCCACATATGATGATGTGAGTATCGTCATCCAAACTTTCGTTATTGGACATTATCTTCTTTCACGATTTATACTTTATTCGATCACAAGCGCTTAAATATCTAAACACCCAAAATAAACTTGGTTCTCGTCATGCAAAATGGGTTCAATTTCTTCAAGAATATACATTTGTTCTTAAACATAAATTTGGTGTCGAGAATAAAGTTGCAGATGCCTTAAGTAGAATATGTACATTATTAAATACCATGAGTGTGAAGGTTCTTTGGATTGAAAAGGTTAAAGATGATTATCCTAATTATAAAGATTTTCAACAAATTTTTGAATCTTTGAAATTTGATGTTTCAATTAATAGTCAGATTATCGTACTTCGTTCGGTTACATTGCTCATGATATGTTCATTTACCTGATCAAAGGTGTATGGTGTGTACCAATTGAAGGTATATACGCTCTACATGAAAGTTAGAATAGGAGAGCATCACACCATGACATTGCAGCGGGCTCAGTGCATAATATCTTTGCCTTAGGTTCCCGCTGCCATCGAAGCTCTTGAAAGAAGGTGGCACGAAACTCTTAGGATATTGGATGACATTGAATTCCTATGGGTAGGGTCTACCCTTTTGAACCGATGATCCTCCTCGGGCTTGAGCCAAGGATTCTCTCACTCTACTGCTCAACCATGGTTTTGATTTCCTTTTTCTGATTGGTACTATCCTACCTTCTATACAAGGTGTGCTACTGCTTTCTTTGGAGGTAAAGTCTTGGCTAGATCCAAGACATGCACCAACTTTGGCTGACTAGTCTCTCTTATAGTAGGATACTCTGCTAGGGCTTAGTTTTGAAGCACCAAAACCTGTGCTAGCAAGTCTTCAAGCTTCTCCCCTATTCTATCTATTTGTTCATCCTTTTGCTTTAATTGTTGAAGGAGGTGTTGGTGAGTAGGCGTGTCTTCACCTTTCGGCCTGGCACCTTCCTATTGATCATGCGGAGGAACCCACGGTGTCTACCATGTGTACCTCTGAATCCTCTAGCATATCATCTTCATTCGGATCAAAACTAACCTTCTCATCCTTTAAATCGGACTAGGAATATCCTAAGATCTCCTACTTCTCCACTCGATACTGAGCTATAATGGCATTTAGAGATCGGTCCAACTAAATAGGTACAAAATATCGAGGCTGACCGGTACTAGGATCATTATCATGAATAGATAGACATCTAACCTCTGCTGCTGCTGGAGAGCTAACCTTATAAGAGTTACACTCACTAGAAGAAAAATGCTCCTCGTTGTCATTGAATCTGGATGGAGTGGTACTTCTAGGAGGATCTATAACCTTGGGGGAGACTAAACTATCTCCTCCTCCCTCAACTACTACTATCTCAATAGCCTGCTGTGATGGTGGTGGTGATGGAACGACTAATATACTTTGAGGTTGCCATTCCTTCTACACCATAACTGTGATAGAAGGTCGAGCGGAGAAGCTGAACCTCACCATAGTTGGTGGTGTAGATGGAACGGGATTTCTTGGCCATAGTCGGATCACCAATGGGGTTTTCTTCTCCCCCGATGCGGCCTTCATGGCCTTAGTTGGAATAGTAGATGATAGAACATGTATCACAGATGGTGGGCATGGAGTAGAGCGGTATGGTGGAGAAACCACCGACTCTCTCTGAATAAGAGCTCCTCTCCTATGGTGGGTAGTATCCATTAGTAAGATGCTATCGATATGATTAGCTTGGTAGTGCATGTGAGGCTGGCTTGCTTGCTTGCACCTCTCTCACTCCCATAGTAATGCACTAATGTATGGGCCTCCTTGGCCCTCTCTTGCCTAATTTATCTACCAACACTACTAGGAATTACATAACACAAATTGGCGAGCCCCGATCTCACTGCCTAGGCTCTAACTCGGTGAAGAAGCGATGAGGCATGTAGGACCTCCTCCCTCACTAATAGAAGGGCCCGAACTACCAGAGGAAATCCCTAACAACCTCTCTCTTCGGATCTAGAGAGGTGGAACTTATTCTTTGTGACGGTGGAAGCCATCTAGGCAACTCTCTACAGAAATTGGTAGCTACCTCGACTCCACTATGAGTATGATGCTTGATCATGGGGTTCTTTTTTGGGAGTCTTGGTAGGTCGGCGGTATGGGAACTAGACCCAATCTCAAGGTAGAGGAGACAATCCCCAGAATGGAGAGCCTTCCCTGGAGGTGCCAATGAGTGGGTGCTAGCCCTAGGGTAATAAGAGGAACAAGCGGGCACCTTGGCATTGGGCACTGCTGCGTGGGAATCTTCCTCTTCCTCTGATGGGGTCTCATTAGATGGTAACAACCTCGATGGACTTCGTCACCATGCTCTACTATGGAGAGGGTGGTCTTGTCACATGTGCCCGAAAGCCTTGACCAAAGTGGATGAGGTGGGCAAAGTCAGACTGCGGGAGGTTGGCATGATCCAAGGCCAAGTCCATCCTGAAAGGAAATGTGAACACATATTTGCACTGCCATTGAACTAAACTGACTGAACTGAAACTAACTAAGAATTAACTAGAAGTCTGTTGAAAATTTAATTTGAATTAGATTTCTTGCTTTGTTGATTTTTGAATTTTGATTTAGAATTTGTACCCACACTCAACAACTTGAAAGTGTTAAGTGGGGCTCAAATGAATTTAGAAGAGAGATTTTTAAATTGATTGGAAAGGGGATTTTTGAATGTAGACTCAATTTTCAAAAAAAATTGTGTATGTTGAAAATAGGTTCAAATATTTTTGGAGAGATTGATGCTTCTACAAGATCATATTTGATTTCCTTTATTTAACAAATTTGATTATGCTAAAGTAAAGGGTTAATTGATTTTGTTTTTGATTTGTGATTTTTGGAATTTACTTACTTAGCAAATTTAGGTATGCTAGGTGAGGTGTTTGAAATCAACTTTTTCTTTCTTTTGTTTGCTTGTTTGTGAAGTATGTGTGAATTTGAAATTGGAATCCTCATTTAGCAAATTTGAGTATGCTAAATGAAGAATCCAAAGGTGTTTTGTTTTTTGAAGATTTTTAAAAATAGGATTCTTAGCAAATTTAGGTATGCTAAAGAAATCTATTGTGTTTTATTTTTGATGATTTTTGAAAAGAGAATTCTTAGCAAATTTAGGTATGCTAAGGAAATCCAAATGTGTTTTGTTTTTTTTTTTGAAGATTTTGAAAATAAGATTCTTAGCAAATTTAGGTTTCTATGGAGATCATATGTGTTTTGGTTTTGCTAAATTTTTGAAAAGGGGATTCTTAGCAAATCTAGGTATGCTAAGGAAATTCAAATGTGCTTTGTTTTTGAAGATTTTTGAAAATAGGATTCTTAGCAAATTTAGGTATGCTAAGAAAATCCAAATGTGTTTTATTTTTTGATTGATTTTTGAAAAAGAGAATTCTTAGCAAATTTAGGTATGTTAAAGAAATCCATTATGTTTTGTTTTGATTTTTTTTTTATTTTCAAAAAAACTTAGATGATTTAGGTATGCTAAAGAAATCCAAGTGTAATTTTGTTTTTGTTGATTTTTGAAGAAGAGGATTTCATAGCAAATTTAGGTATGCTAAGGAAATCCAAATGCTATTTTTGATTTTGAAAAAGTGGATTCTTAGCAATTTAGGTATGCTAAGGAAATCATATCTCTTATTTTTGTTGATTTTGAAAAAGATCAATCATAGCAAATTTAGGTATGGAAAGGAAATCCAAATGTTGTTTCATTTTTTGTTGATTTTTGAAAAAGAGGGCATTCATCTAGCAAATTTGGGTATGTTAAATGAAAGATCTAATAGTTGTTTTTGATTTTTGATTTTTGATTTTAATTTTTTTTTGAAAAGATGTTTGTTGATTTTTTTTTTGAAAATGTGATTATTCATTTTGTTTTGAAAATGAAATCTTCATTCAATAGATTGAATGAAAATGTTCATTTGTGCTTTTTGAAAATATGATTGTTGGACTTTATTTTTGAAAGGATGTTGCTGATTTTTTTTTATTTTGAAAATGAAATCTTCATTCAATAAATTGAATGAAGATGTTCATTTGTTCTTTTTGAATTTATGATTTTTGGATTTTATCTTTGGAAAGATGTGATTGTTTATTTTGATTTTTTTGAAAATGAAATCTTCATTCAATAAATTGAATGAACATGTTTATTGTTGAATTTTATTTTTGAAAAGATGTGATTGTTGATTTTGTTTTGAAAATGGAATCTTCATTCAATAAATTGAATGAAGATGTTCATTTGTGCTTTTTTTTTTTGAAAATATGATTGTTGGATTTTATTTTTTTTGGAAAGATGTGATTGTTGATTTTGATTTTTTGAAAATGAAATATTCATTCAATAAATTGAATGAAGATGTTCATTTGTGCTTTTTTAAAATATGATTGTTGACTTTTATTTTTGAAAGGATGTGATTGTTGATTTTGTTTTGAAAATGAAATCTTCATTCGATAAATTGAATGAAGATTTTCATTTGTGATTTTTTTTTTTGAAAATATGATTGTTGGATATATTTTTTTTAGGAAGGAGAATTGTTGATTTTTTTTTGAAAATGTGATTTTTGATTTTTGATTTTTGATTTGGAAATGAAATATTCATTCAATAAATTGAATGAAAATGTTCATTTGTGATTTTTGAAAAATATGATTTTAGATTTTATTTTTGAAAAGAGATTTGTTGATTTTCTTTTTGGAAATGATAATTGTTCATTTTGGTTGAAAATGAAATGTTCATTCAATAAAGTGAATGAAGATGTTCATTTGTGCTTTTGGAAAGTATGATTTTTGATTTTAATTTTGAAATGATCTAACATATAATAATCATAAAGATTGTTAGATGAGGGTGATTTATGAAAATTTTTGTGTAAACATTTTTTTATGTGCATTTTGAAAAAGTGCTTTTGGAAATTTATGTTTTTCTTATAAAGGCTTTACTTTTCTATATTTTTGGAATGAACCATTCCTTACCATAGAAATGGCAAGGAGGAAGTCTTTAGTTATTTATTTTTATTAAATTTTTTATTTTCACCCATTGGGGAACCCAACAGGAGTTTTAAGACCTTCACGAAGTGAGGTCCTATAACCTAAAGATGTTGGCTACCTTAGCTTAAGGATGAAATAAACTAAGTGCCAACGAAAAATATAGATAGTCTTGTATTCGTATAAAATTACAAATCCACTATTGACACTTGGAGTTAATGATCATTTACCAAAGATGGAGAGAGGAACCTTCCCCAGCATAGTCGTCAGAGAAATATGTGGTGAAAGATTTTCAGATTTTTCATCTTATCTTTCCTAAAGGGAGAAAAGAAATAAATGAAGAACCAAAAAATATTTTTCAAACACTTCTTGTGTTGGACGCCATGCAGATCTGCAGATGTTCTTATTAGGGTGATTTGGTACGACATTGAGGAATGGTGTACTATCTCGAGAGACAGAAGTCACCATCTTAAAAATGGACCTAATCACCTTAATATGGACTCCTAAGGACTATGGGTCTTCAAAATGTACTAGAGATTCTTCTCTACTTTACATGGAAAAGTAAAGCATGATTTATTTTAAATGGGATTAGTTAAGTTCTCCAAGGGCAAGCCCCATTACAGGAATGAGATTCCGATTAAGGTAAATGATCATTATCTCAAAAGATTTCAAAGATATGACTATCAATTAATTAGTTTATTTTTAGAAGATCAAGTGGGATTGGTCAAGAGAAGGGGGTTATTATCAAAGCCAAATGAAGATAAGTTGGGGATACTTAGGATACTAGGAAGCCTAGTAAGCATTCCAAACTATCCTATGGTTGGGCTTTATATTTTTGAAATTGAAGTGATTTATTTATTTGAGTTGAATTTTTATTAGAAAATTAGGGCTTATAACTCCCTAACACAAGATCATGGAAATGCCTAAGAGATGAGGATTTATACTTATAGCCCACAAAGGAAAGTTGTAACCTCTGAACTTAAATCTAGAGAGCTTTGGCGAGGGCCAAAAGCACAACCTAAATCTAAGGCAAAAATGGGTATTTGGTTTACCTCCAGAGGATAAACCACTCAATTGGACTTACAAACGGGGTAGCCAACTAACTCCTTCTGATTTTGTAGGCAAGTCATATGCTTTTGCAAGATACCTAAGTTATTGTTTATTTAGAAAGAGACTAAGTCTTTAAACACACTTCCTAAGAGATTAGGTCATGTAGGGCATGATTAATGACTAAAATTTAATGTAAAATTTTGTTACATTTTATTTTCATTTTGGACAATCAATTTGACACAAGCTTTAGGATTCATATGCCTAATGCATGAGAAATTAAATTATGGGCCAAAATAAGCAAGAAAGGAGGTGTGTTTCTACCATGGCTCTCAAACATCAAGCCATGTTTTCTGACAAAGATGGAAGCCCTCCATAATAAGAGTGAAATAAGATATTTTTTATGCATGATGTGAAAACATATAACATCCAGCTAAGGGGTTGCTAATTCTTTTATCTTGTTTATAACTTAGGCTTTATGTGAGGTTATTAGTTGTTTAAATTTAATTTGAATTGATTAGTTGGATAGAAAATTTGTTTTCCTAAGAGCCTAATCATCATCCAGGCCATACATTAAAGCAAGGAAGAATCTAGGAAAATATGCCATCTTAATGCACAAGTTAAACAAACATCAAATAATTTATAAAACTTGTGTAAAGGAATAAGAGGCCATTTGTGGTCTGGCTCCACCACACAAACCCAAAAATAAATTGGGCAGCTGAGCTCTACCCTTATACAACTCAGATTATAAATGAATTAATTACAATCAAGAAGGAATTAATGTTATGGGGGTCTTCACTCTTCATTCTTCATTTTATCTTTTCTTATTTTTTCTTTCTTCTTTCTTCTTTCTTCTTTTAGTTGGTTGGAATGTGGTTGCTCCAAAGACTTTACATGGTACATAAGACATAGTCTTATAACCAATGTTCATCCTAATCCCCCAAAACAATCATTCCAAATCCTAATTACAAAATTACATGAAGATGGAAAAAAAAGGAAATCTAATTAAAACCTGCAAAATAGAGATTATCTAAACAAAACACAAAATCCCAAGTATGTATATGAATAGATTAGACTTAGCACCACACACATGAAAACCAAGTCCACTTAGCCTAGCTTGGATTATGCTTAGGGGTATAAGCAACCTACACAGTAAAAAAGCATTTATATTTTTATTACAACACCCCTTAAGTACAATCCCCTACAGAAGATAATGGTTAGACTAAGATCACCCTACCATTTAGTCTACACACATACACCCTAACATCCAGATTAAAAAATCACATCACAAAATAAAAGTAAACATTAAACCATGCACTGCCCTAACATAGGACTAGAAATGGTGACTTAGCCTAATATGTGTGCCATTTAAGGTTTGTGTGGTATGTTTAGCTAGGCTTTAAGGTTGAAGTTCTCTAAGTGTGAAAGAGTTCAACTTAGAGGGTGGTTTCATTTAAGTGATTCAGTTAATTTTGGTTGATTTTATTTGATGGTTTAATTTGGTTCGAATGATCCTACAATTAATTATTAAGTGTTGTAAAGAGAGGAAAATATAAGAGAACTTCTCTTTCCTCCCTACCTTAAGTAATTTCTAAGGTAGATTCATTATTGATTTTTTTAGTGAATATTTTATTATGTGTTTTAATTAATCATAAGTTTAGATTTTCCCTAAATAAACCTATTCAGAAAGAAAAGTATTTTAAGATTAAGTAAAGTGAATTACTAACACTTTATTTCTTTCCAACATGTGTAACATGCATATAGATGAATCTTAAGCATAACTATACATGCAAATGGAAATATTTAGCACACCTTAATGATGAATGCTAAGAGATATTACTTAAAAAATTTGGAATTTTCATGTATGCATGATTTTAATTAAGTAGAAAAGAGGAGATTCTATTATCCATTATTCATATGCACATTTACATGTATGAAAGACATAAGTGAGTACGGTGCCATTATTTTCTACACCATGAGTGTAAGGTATAAGACCTACTCAGGGCTAATTAAAGCCTCACAATCACGGGATGTCCAGACTAATATATCACTTTTCTTAAATACATGTGCATGTACAAAAAGAAATGAATGGAAAAAGAGTCATACAATGTTTGTTTGATTTGTTTATGCAATTTACATGTGTAAGTGTGAATATCCTTCTTAATTGATAACATAGGAATGAATAGGAATATATTTAAGCAAGTGTTGTGTTCTTTTCAAATGAACTATACACTTTGCAAATCCTATTCAAAACTATATTAAAAGAGAACAGAAGGGAAAGTCACATAATACACATCTTTATATTTTACTCACATGCAAGCTTATAAGTAATATTTATATTTTACTCTGCTGCGAGAACCTCCACCACCTTCCTCTTCAATGAGGGAAATTCAGAATCTGAAGGCATCTCAATATGGATGCTTGGATTCCTTTGTTCCTACCTAAGTGGTGATGGTTGCTCCTCACAAGTGATCCACGGCCCTGATCCTTGGCCAAAGTGTATCGATGGTGAAATCAGTTTTGGGGCGGCTGATAGGACAAATCCATCCCAAAGGGGAAAGTGAACACATACTTATGAGCATCCATTTACTGTACTAAACTTAAGAAAAGGTTGACTGAGACTGAACTGGAACTCTGCAATTGTTGGAAACAAACTCAAATCAGATTTTTTGTCTTTGGTATTTTGACTTTTTTAATTTGATTTAGAATTTGAACCCACACTCAACAATTTGAATATGTTAAGTGAGGCTCATTTAATTTAGGAGAGAGATTTTGAGTTTAGAAACCACTTTCAACAAATTTGTGTATGTTGAAATGGGTTCAAATATTTTGAAGAGATTTTTGATGCTTCCATTGGTTCATATTTGAATTTGATCTTTATGTTTGAGGACCCTTTATTTAATAAATTTGAATATGTTAAATAGAGGGTCAATTGATTTTGTTTTGGATTGCCCATTTAGCAAATCTGTGTATGCTAAATGAGTTATTTGAAAATAATTTTCTTCTTTTGCTTGTTTGCCCATGGTGTGAATCATGTGTGAATTTGAAAATGGAGTCTTTACTTAGCAAATTTATGTATGTTAAATATAGTCCAAATGTATTTGATTCTTTGTTTTGATTTTTGAAAATGAGGTCTTTACTTAACAATTTTGGGTATGCTAAATAAAGGCCAAATATGTTTGATTTTTGATTTTTGAAAATGGAATATTTACTTAGCAATTTTGTGTATGCTAAAGAAAGTCCAAATGTGTTTGATTTTTGTTTTGATTTTTAAAAATGAGAACTTCACTTAGAAAATTTGTGTATGCTAAATAAAGTTCAAATGTGTTTGATTTTGATGTTTTAATTTTGAAAAGATGGTTTTTTACTTAGCAAATTTGGGTATGCTAAATAAAGTCCAAATGTGTTTTTGGTTTTGATGTTTTGATTTTTTGAAAATGAAAACTTTACTTAGCAAATTTATGTATGCTAAATAAAGTTCAAAACGTGTTTTTGGTTTTGATGTTTTGATTTTGAAAAGAGGGATCTTTGCTTAGAAAATTTGTGTATGCTAAATGAAAGATCCAAATTTATTTTGAAAAATGAAACTCTCATTTGACAAATTTGGGTATGTCAAATGGGAGTCAATCATATATTTTTTTTTCAAAGATGAAATTTTGTGTGTGTGATTATTGCTTTTATTTTAAAATAAGGGAATTCCAACTTAACAAATGGGGAATGTGTTGAGTGGAATTTCAAATAGTGTGATTTTATTTTGGAAATGAAACCTCCATCCAATAAATTTGGATATATTGAGTGAATAGGTTTATCTTCAAATCTGTACTTTTTTTGAAAAGGAAGAAACTCCAACTTCAATATATGTGATATATATATTGAATGGATTTTGAATTTTTATGACATGATTTTATTTGGAAATGAAATCTTTATTCAATAAATTTGGGTATATTGAATGAGAATTTTCATTTCAAATGTGTGCTTTTTGAAAGGTGATTTTAATTTTATTTGGAAATAAAATCTTCATTTAATAAATTTAGGTATATTGAATGAGGATGTTCATTTGTGATTTTTGAAAGATGATTTTGATTTTATTTTTGAAAAGAACCTACATATAATAATAATGAGGATTGTTAGATGGAGTTGAGTAATATATATTTTTTGTGAAAAATTTTTGTGTAAAGATTTTATTATGTGAATTTTGGAAAAGTGTTTCTAAAAAGTGATATTTTTATGAGTGATTTATTTTTCTTATTTATAGAATGAACCTTTCCTTACCATATAAATGGTAAAGGAAGTTCAACAAGGTTTTTAGTGATCTCTTTTTATTAAATTTTATTTCCACCTATTAGGGGACTCAACAGGAGTTTCAAGGCCTATATGGAGGGAGGTCTAAAAACTTAAAGGATGTTGGCTAGCTTAGCTTAAGAATGAAATGAGCTAAGTGACAATAGAAAAGAAGGATAGTCTCAGACTCATATGAAATATGAATCCATTATCTATACTTGGAGTCAATGATCATTTACCAAAGATGGAGAGAGGAACAATCCCTAGTCGAGTCGCCAAAAAAATCTGTTGTGTTTATTTTTCAAACTTCAAATTTTGAAAAATTATGTAGTTATTGAGACACCACGTAGATTTGTAGATGCACTCATTAGGGTGATCGGATGCAACATTGAGGAATGATGTACTATCTTGAGAGATAAAAGTCACCATGCTACAATGGACATAATCACCTAATAAGGACTCTAAGGATGGGTCTTGGTCTTTAGAGATCTTTCCCTACTTTACATGAAAAAGTAAAGGTTTATTTAAATCAGGTTTGTTAAGTTCCCTATGGAGGAAAGTCCCCATAGTTAATTACATCTTAAGAAAACTCTCGATTAAGGTAAATGATCATTGTCTCCAAAGATTTTAAAGATAGGACTATCAATCAATTAGTTATTTTTTTGGAAAATTATGTGGGATTGATCAAGAGGAGAGAGTTATTATTGAAACCAAAGGGAGATGAGTAGGGGATGCTCATGATGCTAGGAAACCTAGTGAGCATCCCAAACTATCATATGGTTGGGCTTTTTATATTTTTAAAATTGAAGAGGATTATATGTTTGAGTTGAATTTTTATTAGAAATCTAGGGCTTATAATTCCATAACACAAGATCGTAGAAATGCCTAAGAGTGAGGATTTATGCTTATAGCCCACAAAAGTGAAATAGCAACCTCAGATACTAAATCTAGGGAGCTTTGGAGAGGACATGGCATGACCTAAATTTAAGGCAAAAATGGGTATATGGTTTATCTCCACAAGAGAGAATAAACCACCCGACTATTGAACTTACAACCGCTTGGGGGTGACTGCCAACTAACTCCTTCTACGATTTTAAATACATGTAGGCAAGTATTATGCTTTGCAAGATGGATAAGCTATTGTTCATTTAGAAAGGAGGCTAAGTCCTTAAAATCACTCCCTAAGAGACTAAATCATGAAGGGCATGAACTCATGACTTAATCTAATGCAAATTTTGTTAAGTTTTATTTTGATTTTTGGACATTTTTATTTGACACTGGCTATGGAATTTCATATGCCTAATGCATGAAAAATTGGTTATGGGCCAAAATAAAAAAGAAGGAGGTGTGTTTCCACCATGGCTATCAAAAGTCAAGTCATTTTCTCTAGCAAAGGTGGAAGCCCTCCATTAGTAAGAGTAAAGCAATATGATTTATGCATGATGTGAGACATACAATATCTAGCTAAGGGGTTGCTAAATATTTTATTATCTTGATTTATGTCCTAGGCTTTAAGTGAAGTTATGAGTTGTTTAATTTAATTTTGAGTTGATTAATTGGATAAAAAATTTATTTTTCCCTAAGAACCTAATCGCATCCAGGCCATTCAATAACCATCAAGCAATTAAAAAACTAGGAAAATCATGTCATCTAATTGCACAATCATAAATGAAACACCAATCAATTTATAAAATTAGTGCAAAAGAGTAAGAGGCTGATGTGGTCGAGCTCCACTGCACAAACTCGAAAAGGAAAGTGTGAGTAGCTGAGTTCTACCCTTATACAACCCAAATTTCAAATGAATAATTACAATTAAAAGGAATTCATATTATGGGGGTCTTCATTCTTCATTTCTTCATTTCTTGCTTTCTTCTTTTCTTTTTTTCTTCGTTTCTTTCTTTCTTCATTTCTTTCTTTCTTCATTTTAACTTGGGATGTAGTTTACTCCAAGGCTTCACATGGTAAATAAGACATGGTCTTATAACCAATGTTCACCTTAATTCCCCCATAACATTTATTTGAAATCTTAATTAAAAAAATTACATTAAAATGGGAAAGATAAATCTAACTAAACTTATAAAATAGAGATTAGCTAAACATACCACACAACCCAAGCAATTATAGGAATAATTTGGACTTAGCACCCCACACATGGGTAACCAAGTCCACCTGTCCTAGTTTGGATCATGCTTAGGGGTATAAGCAACCTGCACAGCAAAATCATTTTATATTTTTATTACAGCATCCCTTAGGCACAATCCCCTACAAAAGATATGATTAAGCTAAAATCATCCTATCATCCAGTCTACGCACATATAGCCTAACATCCAGTCTAAAACACTACATCACAAAAAAAAATTAGGCACCAAACCATGCACCGCCCTAACATAGAGCTAGAAATGATGATCTAGCCTAATCTGTGTGTCATTTAAGGTTTGTATGACATGTCTTAGTTAGGCTTTAAGGTTGAGATTTTCTAAGTGTGAAGGATTCAATTTAGAGGGTGGTTTCAGTTTAAGTGATTTAGTTGATTTATCATGTTTGGTTGGTAATTTGATTTGATTTGAATGAACCTACACTTAGTTACTAAATATTCTAAAGAGAAGGAAAAAAAAAAGAGAACTTCTCTTTCATCCCTACCTTAAGTAATTTCTAAGATAGCTTCATTAATGATTTTTCTTTAGTGAAAGTTTTATTATGTGTTATAATTAACCCTAAGTTTAGATTTACTCTAAATAACCCTATTCAATAAGAAAGGCATCTTAGGATTAATTAATGTGGATTACTACCACATGACACACACCCATTTATTTCTTTCCACCATGCATATGCAATGCAAATTTTAGCACACTTTGATGATGAATGCTAAGAAATATGACTTGAAAATTCTGATATTCCATGAATGCATGTCTTTATTATGTAGAAAAGAGGGATTCTTCATTAATTAACATAATGCACATCCACATGTATAAAAGACATAAGTGAGTATGACGCCATTATTTTCTACACCAGGGGCATAAAGTACAAGACCAACTTAGAGCTACTTAAAGTCTCACAGCCCTGGGATGTCTAGACTAATATACCACTTTTCTTAAATATATGTAAATGTACAAAAAGAAATAAGTAGATGAAGAATCATGCGAAGATTTATGTTTGATTTGGTTGTATAATTTACATGTGTAGATGTGAGAATCCTTCTTAAGTCATAACATAGAAATGCATAGGAATAGATTTAAGCAAGTGTTGTGTTCTTTTCAAATGAACTATATACTTTGTAAATCCTATTCAAATCCATGTTAAGAGAAGAGAAGAAAACAACATAAAACACATCTTATGCTATAATCACATGCAAGCTTATAAGTATTTATAAGTAGCATCACTTCATTCATACTTTTTTGATTTATAGGTTTTGAAAATAATTTTTGATTTAATAGTGATAATAGCCACTCGTATTCTTAACTTGAGCCAAAACAAGCAATTTGACATAAAAGGAAACATTTTATTTAATTTATTTTTCAAAATATATGAATGCATGATTTTATATGGCTAATAATATTTAGCATGCTTGGAAAGAAATAAAGTGATGTAAGCATATGACTTTAGTCACCCTAATAAATTCTTAAAGATAATCCTATAAAATAAGATCATTTAAAGTGAATCAAAAATTCTTTAAAGAGATTTTTATTTTTTTGAATTTGATTTGACTTAGGAAATGTGAGAAATATTTGCTGCTCTTAACCCATTTCCCCCATGTGTGAATTAATTTAGTTTAATTTTAGAACAATTAGGTTGAATTTATATTTTATTTAGGTTAAGGTGTGAATTAAATCCATTAATTACACCTTACCTACACCATTTTAACCTAATTAAGCAAGTAATTATGAGCCAACACATGATATGCAACCACATGGAATTCAAATCAGCAATGCACCTGAGAAATAAAGGGGCCTAATGCAATTAGCTCATAATTATTGATTAATTATGCTAAAAGATTTAATTAAGTACTTTCATAACCATCCTACACATATAGTTTGATTATAATTTCCTTTGAAGCTTGTTAGGTTATTGAACACCTAAAAATATACCCAAGATTAAGATGATTAAGTTCTAGAATAATTTGATTTTTTAGTTTAGTTAATTAAGCCATTTAATGAAGTGATTAAATCATTAATCAATTTGCAAATCAATTAAGTCTTTATCCAAATGAAATAAACTTAGGGGAAAAGATCAGAAAAGAAATCCTAATCTCATTCCCTAACTCCATTCACTATTTCATGAGAATTAACAAGCTTAATTAATGAATTTATCACTATTTAATAAGTTAATTAATCATTTATTTAGTTAAGAGAGGGATTAAGGATGAAATAAGAAATTCTCTAATTAATCTAATAATAAATTCTGAGAAAATCATGTGAGGCAGTCATCCAACTAATCAACCTTAAAAATTTTGGAATTAATTATTGAAGTAATTAAGGAGTATTAGCCTAATTACATTTTTAATAAAACCCAAATTGAGTGAAAATTACTATCCAAAATTAATTGATTTCAATTTTATATTATTCCTTGAATTATCTTTAAAATGAACTTGAGTTTTCAATTTTTTTAATTTTTTTACAATTAGTTATGATTTTAGGAAGTTTTAGTAGTAAAAATGAATTATTTAGCTAATTAAACCCCCTAATCCCATCGAGCCACGTGGTGGCTGATGCATGCTTTCCATGTGGCGATGGGATATGTTATTTAAGTTATTACATCCGTGGCTGAGTTAGCCGACGGCGAACGCGCTGCGCTTTCTCCACGGGCCGTCCGATCGGACGACCACGATTAATCCTGTGATTTATGCTTAAATCAGAGGGAGATCTATCATGATTTAATCACAACCGTCCATTCAAATCCCATGGAACGGATGGTGTGTGATTTATCTCCTCCCAAGTGGCAAGAGACGGATGCCATCCGTCGATCGTCGCTCGATCCGAGCTCGGATGGAGTTCAAACTCACCCCACACCTTTGGAGAAGCACAAGCAATGAATCTAACAGTCATGATCTCAAGGGATTACAATTTCCTTCATAAAGGACTAATCAATTTTTATCCTAAGATCGATTTTGTGCAATACCTCATCGGAGGCTATCACCAATGCTTCCAATAGAAGAGGTAGCTTCATCTAGTAGAGATGAAGCTCTGTTGAAGGTATCAAGTCTTGATTTGAAGTGGATGGCTCGGTTGACCAAGCTCCCATCCAATGGAAATCAGCTTTGATCAAAGTCCTCCTTCCCATGGCTTGCTGACTTGGGAAACAACTTGATTGAGCTCGACGAGGTCCCTTGATGGTGCTTGGAAGATTAATTTGGGCTTGGTGGAGAATTAGATGGGTTGGATCTCCACTTTACCTCCTCTATTTCGGCTTTGAGTAAAATCGAGAAGGAGAAATCAAGAAATCTTGGAAATGGCTTTGGGAAGCTTAAGGATGCTTGGTTTCGATTCCTAGAGCTTAGTCAAATTGAGTGCTTCTAATTTGAGTGGGAATGTCCCCCTCCTTGGATCAGACGGAGAGGACTGGTTGTGCCATTTTAATTTAATGAGATTGATTGATCAGTTTTGGCTGTTTAGCATCCCATGTGATTCATTTTAGGTAGTGGAGGGAAGGAGAGTGGGTACCCATGTGCTAGGTGAGTGCATTGGGTGATCCAAGTGTCCAATTTCTATTAGAGGGGTCAATTTGGCCTTGGGTTGGGTCATGGAAAATGCAAGGTCATTGGGTCATGTTCACCACCTCCCTTGGTGCCCATGTGGACCACTAGGAGGATGCCAAGTGGCCTTGAGAAAGAAATGACCAAATTCCACATGAATTGAGTCATATGATACCCTTTGACCTAATGGCAAAAGAGTCATTTGGCCTTGATTTTGATTTGGACAGAGTTAAAATGATTCAAAAGTGGGTTGGGCCAAATTTCAAGAGATTTGGAGTTCATTTGGTTTGAATTGGTTCAATTTGATCCATTTAGGTCAAGTTGGGTCAAATTGGGTTAGGTTGACCAATTGGTTAAATTTCGTCAAACCATGAGTTAGGTCAAGTTCATATGATCATTTGGAGCCTATGGGTATCATTAGTTTGGTTCAATTTGGTTTATATTTGGTTTTGGTTCATTTAGGTTCATTTAGGCAAATGAGTCAAGTTGACCAATTTGACCCATTTGACCCAATCGGGTTAGGTCAAGGGTTGGTTTAGGCTTGGTTGATCATTTGAAATGTTTTGCAAGCTTCGGTTTCAATTAGTTTTTGTTTGGTTTGATTTCAAGTTGATTTAACCTTTTAGGTCAAGTTGGGTTCATAGTCAATTGAGCTAGGTTGGGTCTAGTTGGCCAATTGAAGCTTTGGTCAAGTTCAACAAGTGATTTAGAATGAATTTGACCCATTGGTTATAATCAATTTGGTTTAGATCAAGATTTGACCCTTTTAACTTTTTAGGTCAACTTGGGTCAACTTAAGTCAAGTGGCCAATTAGGCTTAATTTGGCTTAATTGATGGCTTGGTCAAGTTCAATCATTTATAATGAATTGGTTTAGATCAATGGTTTCAATCAATTTGGCATATAGTGGATTTTAACTTGTTTGGGTTCTATTTGGGCTAAATGTTGACTTAGTCAAAGGCTATGATTGACTTAGTTTTACCCAATTTGAGTAGTTGATCATCCAAGGATGATTATTGCTCACAATGTGAGGCTTAGATGGGCTTAGTTCAATCCAATTTGCGTTGGATTAGAACTTGGCTCAAAAAGGTGCTTTAGGTCACTTTGGGTCAAGTGAGCCTAAATGAGTCAATTAGTTTGATCAAGGCTTGATTCAAGTTTGGTTGAACTTACATATGGACTTATAATGGAAATATAAATCTAATTGCAAGTGACTTGGAGTCAAATAGGTTTCAATTTATTTGATAATTCCAAGTTCAAAATATGAACATGGGTTTGATTAAGTTAGTTTGATTTTGGTTTGGTGATTGAAGTTTATATTTATATTTGGGTATGTGATTTAAGGAATGATTATTTGAAGATCAAATCTAAGGGGTTGGATTGATTTGAGATTGATTTGGCTAAGTTTAAGGATTTGACTTCAAAGAGATAAGTTGGATTTAAGTTGGATTTGAATTTGAGTTTTGAATTTAGTTTTGGTTATTTGAATTTATATTTCATTTATATTTGTGAATATAAATGATAATATAAATGGGTTATGAGAAAATATTTTGAGTTTGGAGTGATTTGGATTTGATTTGAGCTAAGTCCATAAGATGAAATCAAAAGGGCTTAGGAAAAATTTTGGATTTAGAATTGATCATAGGTTTCAATTATTTGATTTGGAATTGATTCATGATTTGAGAAAATCAATTGTGTTGGAATTGATTTGAGATTTGAATTTAAAGTTTGGTTTGAAAGAAGGAAGCAAGGATTGGGTTTAAGCTATAAGATAGGCAATTCTTCCTAATACCCTTAAGGCATAACCTATTCCTATGGCTAACTCTTCTAGTCTCTAGGGTTAAGTTAAGTCTTCACCTATTTACTAGAAGTGTCTTAGGACTAAGAAACTTTCAATGTCTAGAGGAGTCCTATGTCTAAGATGAAGAAGTTGAAAGCTCACTCCACAAGTCAGGTCAACACCAATAGAGGCATCTAAGAGTACTTATAGTTCACAACTTGATAATTTTTCAAGGCACATTATACATTTTAAGTGAGAGAGAGACGCAATATAATGAAATCATCTAGATAAAATGTATTTTATTTATTTTTTCTTTTAATTTTTGTAATTGGGAGAAGAGAGAGAGAGAGCAAAGAGAAGAAATATTTTCCTCTCTATTTGGCAATAAAGAGATGGCTTGACTTAGGACAAAAGGAGTGGTGGTTTTGTTAGGTGAAGAGTAAGAAGATATTGGTTAGTCACTTTGGTAGAGAATAATAGTAGGTTACTTGGAATTGGAGAGAGAAGATGACATGAGAACGTGATCCACATCAGCACAAAAAGGGTGTGGAAATAGAATTATGTTGCTTGGTTTGGAGAGGGGAGGTAAAAGTGAATTTATGTGACATCTGGTAATAGAGGCAAGGATTTTAGTTGAGGTTGAGTTTAGGAGACAAGAGCAGTTGGTTGCAATGGTGCATGATTGAAAGTGGCTGGTAGTCGAGCTATTTTGATTTGGTTCGTGCAACACAAGGGTGGTGAAGTGAGATGTAGAGAGGAGAAAAGTAGGTAACAAGTGTTGAGATTAGGAATAGACGATGGAGAGAGATGAGAATTGAGCTTGGCTAGCATGATGGAGGCTTCACGTAGATGATATTGGAAGTGATAAGTGGAGGCTTCAAGTACTGATGAATAGAAGATGAAAATAAAAGCTGCTAATTGGATTGGGAGGTAGATATGGAAAAGTGTTGGAGATAGGAGGAGAGGAAAATAAATAAATATAAGAGTGTGAGAGAAGAGCTAGGAAAAGTGAAATATAAGAAACCACATCTCGTATCAAAGTGAACTCAATGTGATTAGAATTTGATGGGACATAATTTCAGCTGACAGTAGGGATTAGATAGAGGTTATGTGATAGTACAGGGATTAGGTTGGATTAAATGATGAAATTTTTTTGATATATGTGTAGATCTCTACAAAATTTTTCATGCAACAACCCTAAAAATATGTGTCTATTCTAAGTAAATTTGATAGTTTGGATGCAATGGTGTTGTCCATTTAATGATCAAAATTCATTTGATTGATTTTAATGTTGGTTGTTGTGAATTCAAGCCTAAATTGCATAGTATCACATCAATCAGCTTGATGTTTGCACAAACACAATTAAATTGATGCAAATAGTCTCATTTTATAGAATTTAATGTTTTGTTAATATTGACATAATAAATTTCACAAATGGAGGTCATTCGGATGTCATTAATGGCTCTCAACTATAACTTGCAGGCAGGTGCATTAACATCATGTCTTCTCCATCAATCGACAATTGAATCATGTGAAATGTATATTTTAACCAATTTTAACATTTTAGTTGCATTTGTGAAGCCCATTTTATGATCGAAGGTTATTTTGATTATTTTGTAAATATCGAGAAGTTTTGGCTTCGATTTGTGCAACATCACATCCTCAATTTGTTGAACTCATCATACTTTTTTGATCAATATATGGAACATATGTGGAGGTTAAAAAATGCCACCCAACAAATATAATTTACATATTGAGTGAATAATGTTCATTGTGTACTAATTAACTTGATTTTGAGTTGATATTATATCTACATTGGATAAAGCTGGTTGAAGCTTGAGGGTTACTCCTTAGTGAAAGTAAATGTAGCCTTCATGTTAGCCATGAGGCTTGAATTTTTGTAGCTTGATTTTAATATCTTGTTGAGATTAATGGAGGTTGTCATCAATCTGAAACTATGCTTAAATTGACTTGATGATAAGATTATTTTGATTTTTTTTTTTTGCCTTGACTAGGTGAATAAGATTACCTTTTGTCCTCTTCCTTCTCCATCAATGGACTTAGTGAAGGATTCATTTCAGTGGGTTGTAGATTTGATCTTTCTTCAAACTTAGCTTTATGTTTGATAGGCTTCATGAAGGAATGGATTTAATTATTTTGGGATTTCAAATTTTCTTTTATCTTCGCTTTATGCTTGATAGACTTGGTGAAGGATGACTTGATTTTTCTATGTTAACTTGTCAAAAGATAGACATGTCTTTGATCCTATGATTACTAGTTTGGCGGACTTGTTGAAGGATGCGTATCAACAACCAAGTCTTCAGGCTTTTGTTAGCTCTGTGGTGCTAAGTTATCAATCTAGCTTTTAATGCTTTTGATAGACTGAATAACTTTAATATCCTCTTATTCAACCATTGGCTTCATACAAACTATGGGATGACTTCTTTAGTTCTATGCTTTTGGCTTTATTGAATTTATTGAAGAAGTAACTTTTGGTATGAGCTTCATGTTTGATAAGACCTTTATTGAGACTGTACTAAATTGAGAGTATTTTTTTTTTTTTATCTCAATCTATCAATCAATTGGAAAGATTTTCTAGATATGAGTTACTTATATCATAAAGTTTGATTTGTGTAGGGATTGAATGGATATTGTCATTAATCTAATAACTAAGGGCTATTTTGCTATAGCCTTTTTTTATGCTTGTTGAGTGAGGACAACATTTGTGACTTGGCCATACTTAGCATGTTGAATCCAAATTTTATAATCTGCTTGAGACATCGACTTAAATCATGATGGATTGATAGTTTCATCATCAAATTAGCAAACGAGGGCTCTTTCACTATGGCCTTTTCTTGAAGCTTGTTATATAAGGAGAGTGTCAATAACTCAATCATTTTCAGACTTGTTGAGTTCGACCTTAAGAACCTACTTGAGTCTCTGAGTTGAGTGTGTAAGCATTAATATTTTTTTTAACTTAGTTAATCAAAGTTTTTAGAATTGGAAATTATTCTTACTTGACCTTTAGGATTTTGACAAGTCTAGAGATGAACCTCTAACTTTTAAAACTATCTTATATGTATATTGATTGAAGATAGTTTTGTCTTTTGTTCATGTATTTGATTACAATTCCTACGATAATAGCTTTCAAAATATATTTAGGAATGTCAACTTGAAGCACTATGTCAGCCCAAATGTATAGAAATTGCACCTATCTTATATTGGAAAATTTGATAATCTATAAGTATAAAATTTAAAAATGTCTATTTATTAAGAGAATTTTTATTTTGACATTAGAGTGTTATATTGTACATATTCTACTTGAGAGTTGAAGTCTTTTTATTTATTTCTATAATCACATAAGACTTGAAATCAATCATTATATGTGTTTATTTAGGGATATAGGCATAATGTGTGATGTCAACATAAATAAATATAAAAATGCCCCTATTTTATAAGAGGATCTCATGATAATCATCATGTGTAGCATTTGAATATCAATCATTGATTGATGGAATCATTTATTCATCCCTCATATTGGTGAGTTGATAGGCTCTTTTTAATGTCTTTTCAATGACATGAGGGTCTTTTGAATAGGATTTGAATCTTTTCATCAATCCTTTGGCACGGTGTGATTGGTCCTCTCAACACCATGAGGTTATTTAATATTTGAAAATGATAATCACATTTAATCAAAGAATCTTTATTATGGAACTATAGATGGAAGTATATTATATAATGTTTTTTAAGCTTGATCTTGAACAACTATAGCGACCTAACATCAATGATAGGAAACTGTAAACAATGAATTGGATAGTGGCCTTACATAGTGGAATTCTCTATGGGAGACTATTTTCTTAATTTAAGAATAGAACAATTCTCTACAATCTCAACCTCCATAACAATTACAGGTAGATATGTTTTTTTTTGGAGTTAATTCTTGATCGGCTTTATTAAATGCGAGTCTTTAGACTTAAGGAAAAGATATTGTACCTTTCAACCATTTTAGAGCGACCCTTTTTTATAGACACCAAACTTCTTTGTTAGTTTATTGGGACTTTTCAATTATGGATTCTTGAACTTGAGATCCAAGTGTCACACTTTAGTCTTCATCTTACAAAATTTTGTTAGGACCTTTATATAGTGGATCCTTTGATTTAGAATTCAAGTGTCACACTATCACATCTTGATGCTCACCTTACAAATCTTGTTATAGTTAATCTTGAGTTATCAAAAATAAATGATAACATCTTGACTATAGCTTCATTAGTTTCTGTTATAATGTGCTCTTCATATGCACTCTTTGTTAAAGCATCTTTCTTGCATTTAGTTAGGCGATCTCTTTATCATTTACTTTTAGCTTTTATTTTGTTTACAATTGCACTTGAGCTGAAGTGATAGTGTTAATAAAGAATAAATTATCTTCTTCTCTTTTTTATTCCTCTTTTCCATCATCAATTGAGGAAAAACTTGAAGGTCTCCCTCTGCTCAGTCTTTGGTGGCACTTCTATGGATGAGAGGTGTAGTCCCATGCCACTTATGTTAGTATTATTGTATACTAGATAGTTCCTCAACATGTACTTATGGTGTTTTAATTTGGAGTCATAGGGACACCACATAGATCTTTGGGGGTACTTAATGAAGTGATTGAGTATGACATTGAGGTATGATGTACTATCTCAAAAGTTAGACACATCACCCTACAATGGACTTAATCACCTAATAAGGACTCTTAAGGTAGGTGGGTCTTCGTATACCAGCGATCTTTCCCTTACTTTACATGGATAAGTAAAGTAGGGTTTTTTATGCTGGGTTCTTTAGTTCCCTATAGAAGCAAGCTTTTATAGTTAATTACATCCTAGGAAATGGAAATTTCCTAAGAATACTCTCAATTAAAATAGTCAATGGATTTCTCCAAAGATTTCAAGGCTAGGCTATCAAAGGATTGGTTATTTTTGGAAATCAAATGGGAGGAACTCAAATAGAAAGACTTATTCACAAATTTCATAAGAAGATAAGTAGAGAGAATCCAAGATACTAGGAAGCCTAGTGAATGCACCAATCTACCTTATGATGAGGCTTTATATTTTTGAAGAGGAGAATTTATTTTTATTTAAGTTAAAATTTTATTAGAAAGTTAGGACTTATAATCCAACAACACAAGATTATGGAGATGCCTAAGAAATGAGGACTTATACTTGCAATAAAAGAGAAATAAGCTACCTTAGAACCTAAGTCTGAAATGTTTTAGCACAAGCTAGAAGCTCAACCTAAGTCTAATTGGGGAGAATGAGATATAATGGTCAGCCTCCATAAGAGAGAATGAACATATCCAGACTATTTTGGACTTACAACCACCTGGAGTGGTTGCCAGCTAACACCTCCTAAGCTTTAAAGCCATGTAAGCTGATCTTATGTAGATGCAAAGTTAGGCTATTATTTAATTATGAAGGAAGCTAGAATTCTAAACTCACTCCCTAAGAGAATACATAATGTTTGATATGCAAACATGACTTACACTAATGTTGAAAATTTATAAATGTTTTAAACCATTTTGACACATTAATTTGGACTAAGGCTTGGCATAATTATGCATAAATACATGATGAAATTGAGATATGGGCTAAATTAGTGAGAAAGAGGTGTTCTCTACTACAAGGGACTACTCTGAAAAGTCAAGCATGTCCCCTATCATGCAAGAGTGGAGATCCTCTCTATTCAATAGTGAAATAATATGACATGCTTGTTGTTATAACATACAACCATTCAGCTAATGGGTTGCTAAATCTTTTATTATCTTGATTAAAAGCCTTGACTTTAAAAGTGAGGTTGTGAGTTACATTAGAATTTAGTTATGAGTTATTTAGTAATGTCAAAAAATTTAATTTTATTTTAAAGAGCCTACTGCATCCAGGCCACACATCAAAATGCAAACTTTAAGAAACCTATAAGCATGCCATTTCTATTGTATAATCTAAACACAATAATAAAACATTTAAATTTCATAAAAGAATAAAAAAAGTAGGTGTAGCCGAGTACCACCATGCATCCTAGGAAAGAAAAGAAATTGGGTAGCCGACCTCTACCTTTATACAACCCGGATTGCAATAAAATTTTACAAATGAAATGAATGCTATGGGGGTCTTAATTTTTTGTTATCCTTTCCTTCTTTGGACTGATTTACTCTAAGCTTCACAGGGCCTCTTAGGTTCATGCTTTCTAGCCACTGCTCATTCTGAACCCCATAGCATTAATAATAATCCTATTACAAAAATTACATATTTATGGAAAATAAAATCTAACTACACCTACAAAATCTAGGGTAGTTAAATAATCATATAAACCATGCAATTATATTTCATATATTTGGACTTAGAACCCTGCATTTAGGTAACCAATCCCACCTATCCTAACTTGATCATGCTTAGGGACACAAGTGGCACCTATAAGTAAAATCATTTCTTATTTATTCATTATTAGTCTCTTAAGCACAATCCCATGCATAAAAATATCAGTTGGCTAATGACGATCTAACATCCAGCCTACATAGAAATAATCTAGTTTAAAATATTACACCACAAAATAAAATATATCACCACAACTTACATCAGCCTAACTTAATACTAAGATCAGTGACTTAGCATTCTAATGTGTGTGCAATGGCTTAGTGTGGTTTGTCTTAATTAGATTTTAGAGTTAGAATTTTCTAAAGTTTAGAATTGTTTAAATTTCCATTAAGGATGGTGACACTTTAAGTTCTTTAATAGCTTGATTGAGTTTGAACTTATGCATTATTGTTCTCCTTTTTGCTTAAGATCAATTTGTTATGAAGAGAAGATGGATACATAACCCTTTCCCCCCTAACTTAGGTTGATTTCCAAAGGCAAATTATTATCGTTATAATTTATTTAATGAACCATTTATGAATTTTGGTTTCAACCTAAATTTGGATTAGCCTTAATGAATCCTATCCAAACATGAAAGGAATCCCAATATTAATGAAATTAAGTCACCATTGCATGAATGATGCTCAATTACTTTCTTTCATCATCAATGACATTCACATCCTTTCTTTTTAACTTCTTTAATATTTGATTGAATGTATACAATACAAGCAATATATTGATATTTTAGTACACTTAATGAGTGTTAATGCATGAAATTTTATAGAAAAAGGGTTTCATCCCATATCCACACATATGCAAACATGTGTAAGGAATTTAAGCAAGTACGTGCCATTATTAAACCAGGGAAGTGAGTTTAACTAAGACCTCTTTAGGGCTACTTAAAGCCTCATATTTTGGGATATCAAAACACACATAAGCAAACACATAAATATGGAAATGAAATTTTGGAAAAGGTTATATATATATACAAATGCCTTTTATTGATACAAAACTTGATAGCAAAAAGGAAGGGCTTCACTTTATATTGTAGCTTATGCATACACATAAATAAAATTAAGCAAGTACATGTCATTGTTAAACCAGGAAAGTCAGATTATCTAAGACCTCCTTGGGGCTACTTAAATCCTCGTATTCTTGGGATGTCTAGATTATATACTTGTCAAGTCAAATATATGAACACATAAGTATGAATATAAGAGCGAAGCTATTAATTGCTATCTTTTAATTATGAATTCATGAATATTTAATCTTTATATGATTAATGATTTAAAACAAATATTAATTTAAACTTCAAATCATTTAATTTATAATTAGCATATAATTTTAAAGATAATTTGAGATTTATTAATGATAATAGCCACTCCATATAATAAGGTTTGACCAACTCATGTAATTTAAATGCAATCATATTCTTTTAGTTCTTAAAACATGAATATATGGAACATATGGCATACACATTTATGATGATTGAAAGGAAGTAATTGAGCACCACCCTACAACATACTTGATTTCATTAAAACCTAAGGACAATCAAACTAAATAAACATCCTTTAAGCCTAATCAAAGTTTCTTTAACATTCAATTTTTAATATTCAAATTATTGAAACCTAAAGAGGAGAAATAGTATTCAAAATTCACTCTCTCTAGTTATTTATTGAACATGTTTAATTGAATGAAATTAAGTGTGTTTTATGAATTTATTAAGTTTAATTCATTAGTCATGCCAATTTAACCACCCTTCTGAAACTTCTTTTAATTTAATTGATCACTTAAGAATGAGCCTTCAATGATATGCTTTAGGGAAATAAAATTTGCAATGCACTTAACGAATTTTAATGTAATTAGGCTCATGTTTAAGAATTAATTAAATTAAAAGAAGCTATTGAAGATAAATATTCTTATAATTTTCCCTTACTAATAGAAAAACCATAATTTCTTTAATAACTTTATGTTATTGAACACATAAAGGGACAAATGGGTTGCACTTGAGTTATTTTAAATTGATTTCAATTTTATTTTTATTTTATCATTAATTTTTCTTAATTTTAAACACATTAATTAAACCCTCTTAAGGGAATACACAAAAATAATTAGGAAAAGGGTCCTAATTAATTTCCTTATCATCCCCACTATTTACATTGATTAATTAACACTAATTGCTTAATTTTTAATATTTATTAATTTTGATAATTATTTAATTAATTAAAGAGGATAATTAGGGTTAAGAATTTAAAATCTTCAAACCACATGGGACAAAATTCTAAGAAATTATGAGAGATAGAGGAAAACCCATTAAATCACCTCATAAAATTTGAAATTAATTAGTCAAGTAATTTAGCCTTAATTAAGGTAATTAGTCTAAGCTTTAAATATTAACTAAGCACTATTCATTAGGTATTAATTAGGGATTTTAATTTTGTTAGTTAAATTCTTCTATCTAAACTTTCTAAAAGGGGTTTATTTGCATTTTTTGAAATTTTCTATGATTAGTTATGACCTTTTGAAGTTATGGCTAATTAATTATATTTTTAAACTTTAATTAATCATTTTAAACTATCAGTGCCACATGGACGCTGACGCGACAGTGCTTTCCACGTGACATAGTGACATTGGCAACTTAAATCATCCGACGTGGTAGCTAACTTAGTAATAGTGGATGCAGTTTCATCTCTATCATCCGATCTCATATTGGAGGATCAAGATTAAACTCATGATTTTGAAGAGATTAAATCAAGATTTCTAATGTGATTAACCACAACCATCCATTCTAATCATGCAGAAATTTGATGATCCATCATCCCACGAGTGCTAAAAAATGGACATCGTCCGCCTTCTATGCTTGATTTGAGCTCGGCGTAGCTCGTTTGACAATAGAATTGACTCCAAAATGATCAGGGAAGAGATCTAAGGATATCATATAGTGGAGATCACACAAAAATATGATTCACTTAAAAAAAATACCAACACCTAATGGCCAAAATTATGATTACCAGATTTTTACCTCATTGGAGCTATAAACTGACAGTCCAATGACTGAGGTAGCTTCATCTTGAAAAGATGAATCCTTGTTGAGAAGATCTTGAGATGCCTCCCTATCGATTGGTTTGTGGACCAAACACCATCATAAAGCTCACTAGAATTAGTCTAGGGACACCTTCGATGGTTGAATCACTCGAGCAATGATTCATTTTGATTTGCCAGAGTGAAGTGAAGGTGTGGGAAGAGTTAATTTATGTTTAGTGTAGGTTTGGGGAGTTTGGACGGATAGAGCTCTTGGGTCTGATCGGGACTGGTCTCACCGACTGTAGGGTGCATGGGCAGCTCGAAAGAGAGTGTGGGGCTGTGTGGAATGTTCTCAGGAAGCTCTCTTGTAAGTTTGAATGAACAGGGGATGAGTATAATCTCCTCCCCAACTAAGCCAAGGGTTGGAATTAGCTCAGCCTTTGGTAGCCATCCACCAGGTGGCTAAAGGTGGCAGGGGACTTCTGAGGTGGATGAGTATGAGACTCTGAGAGCGTGTAGTGGGTTTCTATGAGGAGTACACTCCTCCTTTGGTGGACCAATGGTTTCCTATGGGTGAGCTCACCATATCTTGGACAAAAGCTAAACGAACCTTGGATTAGGTTGGGTCAGTGGTCGTCTATCCAAGAAGAGCCAAAGATGGCTGCCATGGATGGGAGGTGGAGGACCTTCTCAAATGGGGACTTTGCCCTATTTTGGAGGGATTGGTTCAATGGATTTGACCAAACCCAAGTTTATCATGGATTGGGTCCACTTGGCCAGGTCCATGGTGACCCAAGGATGAGTCATGCTAAGTTTGGTTGGGTTTGGCTCAATTTGACTCATATAGGTCAAATGGGTAATATTGACCAATTTGACCAAATTGGTCAAATTGACTTGAGCATGGGTTATGTTTATGTTCAATGATCATTAGCGATTGATTGGAAGAGTTGATTAGGATTAGGTAATGATTTGGTTCAATTTGAACTTTTAGGTTAAATTAGGCTAGGTAGGTCAATTGGGTTGGGTTGACCAAATTTGGTCTAATTGAAGGTTGGATCATGTTCAATATTTAATACTAATTGAAAACATTGGTTTCAATCAATTTGGTCTAGGATTTGATTTGGTTCAATTTGACCCTTCAGGTCAAATTGGGTAAACTTGGGTCAAAGAGCAAATTGGCTTGATTAGATTCAATTGATTATAATGGAATGTTTAATAGTGACCTACAATCATCAATGAAGAGATTGGATGGCTTGGTTTGATCCAATGGGAGTTTGATTGGAGTTTAGCTTAATTAGGCCTTTAAGTCACTTTGGGGCAAGTGGCTTGGTCAAGTCAACTTGGACCAATTAGAGTTATAGATGGATGGGATGTGTTCAATGATGAATTTGAAGTTGATTGGTGGCTTTGATTGCAATTGATTTAAGCTTGATTAGGTTTTGGCCAATTTAAACCTTTTAAGTAAAATGGGTTAACTTGGGTTGATCAAATTCACTTGATTCAATTAGCAAGTGTTGGAGTAGTTTGAAATGATTTATTTAATAGTTAGAGTGATTGAGAAAATCAAATTGGATTTAGTTTTCTTGAGTGAGTTTGAATGGAATTATAGGGTTATCGTGGGTTCACTTATGTTAAAGTCCAAGGTAATTTGGCTTGGAGCTTGGATTAGAAAATCAAATTCAATTAAGATTAATTGAATAAGTTTGAGTTGGTTTAGCTCAACTACATGAGTTTAAGTTTGGATGAGTTAATGGGCATGAGTCTTGGTTTAGGCCTTATGATATGTGAAACTAACTTGTCATAAGGTAAACTCTAGGCTTAGGGTTATGCCTATAAGTCTCTAGGCCTAAGTTTAGTGTTCCCTTAATCACTAGAAGTGTCCTAGTACTAAGAACGTCTAAGTGTCTAGAAGACTTCTAGATCTAAGATGGGAGGGATCAATCCTACCTCTAAAAGTGAGGTCAATAGTACCATATACACTACTTCAACCATAGTGTTTTCATTTTCTTCTTCTTCCTTTAATCTGATTTCTTTGTGTCATATCCTTTTGATTTCTAACTCAGATTATGAGATGAACCTCTCCTCAATTAAAGGGTTATAATCAAAGTAAAATTCTTTCTAGGGAAATAGGGCTAGTTGGTGATGGGACTCCCTGCAAGACTCTCTAGGTGCCAACCATCATGAGGCTCTTCAACCAAATCTTTCCTCCGAGGGACCAATTTTTGTCAAGCCTTATCTCTGGCAAATCTCCATGAGTGCACACTAGATATCATTTATTTTTCTTTCTTTAAAGTCATGTCTTCTTAAGGGCTTCAACCTCCAAATTTATATATGTTTCTATTGGGACCTTTCGCCAACGAATTCCTAAACATGTACTCTAGGTGTTTCGCTCTGATGCTCACCATTGCCGAGACATGCTAGGTTGGGTGATGTGTTGTCAGAAGAGGTGGCAATCTTCTTTGTGGGGTTATTTAATTTTTTCTATCATTTTCATATGAATTTCATCAAGAAATGTTTGATGACACTAAGATAACCCAATAAAATTCTTTGGGGAATGTCCCTTTATCATCAATTTCTTCTTCTTCTTAAAGTTTAATTTCTGAGTGTTATCTCTTCTAGATTTTTTGACTTAGAATATATGACCAATATCTTCTTAATTGTAAGGCTATGATCAAAGTCAACTTCCACTTTGAGAGATGAAAATAATTAGTGATGAGATGCCTTGAAAGATTCTACAATGTGTAAATCATCATCAGTCTCTCCAATTGAGACCATCCGGTTGGGGACCTATTCATATTGACTTTAAATTATTAGTGGATCTCTAAGAGTGCAAACTAGATGTCTCACTTTATCTTTCTTAATGATTTTATCTTGAGGCTTTAATCTCTAAATCTAGTTTTTTTTTCTACTAGGACCTTTCGATAGTAAATTCTTGGACTCAAGATCCAGGTATCATCCCCCAACCATATAGGATTTACCTTGGTCGATCTCAAACAACTATCACTAATGGTAATTTTCTAATGAGACAATTTTAGCATCCCTGATAATTGGTATTTCAAACATCCCCTTCATTAGGCCTTTCTCTTTGGTGACTCTCGGGACTCTATGTACTCTAACAAATAGCCTTAAGCTCCTTCCTTTATGGAACTTGGGCTTAGTGTTATTAAGCCCATAAAAAATTATTTTATCTCACTAGTAAAGCTATCTCTTTTTACCTCTTTCAAGTATTCAAAGTTGTAATATAATGGAATACTTCTAAAACTAAAGCAGGTTAAGTAACTGGTTGCTCAAGTAATAGATATTGAGCTCACAACTTAGTATTTCTTCTCCTCCTCATTTCTATGATAATTCTCCATAAAGATAACTTCCACCTCCATAGTATCTTCTTCGTCCTCTTCTTCACCCAGGCATGATCTTTCTATTCTTCATGACATCTCAGTCAACATCTCGGTAAATCCTTCTATTGCAGGAGTGAAATATCTTCTCAATTGAGGGACTATAGTCAAAATTGATTTTTTCTAAGGAGGTGAAACAAATTGATGATGGGATCCCTTAGAAGATTCTTTAAATTGTCAACCATTGTGAGCTTCATTAATAAGATTCTTCCTTTTATGTATCCACTTTTGATGAATTTTTATCATAGGTCGTTCTCTAAGTATGTTCACAAAATATAACAGCGTTTTTCTTTATTCAAGATAATCTCATCTCAGAGCTTCAGCCTTTAGTTATGTTTATCTTTTATCAAAACCTTTTGGTAGGGATTCTTAAACATGAGGTCCAAGAGTCATACTCCAATGTTCACAATGTAGGATATTGCTTAGATTAGTGATGATAGCCTTCTTGGCAAAGCTCCAAAATTCTCAATAATCATTGGTTGCTAAAGTTATCATTTTATTATACCTCTTTCTTTGGATATTTTAAGAACTCTATGTGCCTTGGCAGATAAAGTATCAGACTGCTTCTCGAGGAACTGGAGTTTGGTGCTGATGCACTTAGAAGATTGCTTCATCTCACTAGTAAAGGTATTCATTTTTGCTTATCTCATCTTATTAAATTTGTTACTGGTGAGAATAATCAGTTCTAGCGATAGTGTTGGTTTCTCAGTAGGTTGTTCAAGAATAATCTATTGAGCCCTATTGACATCATTTTTAGATTGAGTTCTCAATCCATCCATCTTAGACATTGGAATCCTCTTAGACTTTAAGAGATCCTTAGTCTTAAGACACATATAGTGATTAGGTGGACACTCAACCTAACCCTAGAGACTTAGAAGAGTTAGCCATAGGAATAGGTCATGCCTTAGGGGTGTTAGGAAAATCTTCCTACCCTATAGCTTGAACCACTTTCCTTACTTCCTTCCTTCAAGTCAAACTCTAAATCAAACCAACATCAAACCTAAATCAATTCAGCCTAATTGACTTTTTCCAAACTCAAATCAATGCCACATGATTGAAATGATTAAAACCCATGATTGAAATCCATGATTGAAATCCATAATTGAAATTCCAAATTCCAAATCCTTCCTAAGTCCTTAATTCCCTCTTAAGGGCTTAGCCAAAATCATCTTTAAATCAATTCAAATTCATAAATTTTCTCATAATCGATTTATATTCTCATTTATATTCACATATATAAATGAAATATAAATTCAAATCAAATTCCAAGTTGAAATTCCAAATTCCAAATCTTGCCTAAGTCCTTAATTTCCATCTTACGGACTTAGCCTAAATCATCTCTAAATCAATTCAAATTCATGAAATTTTCATAACTCATTTATATTCTCATTTATATTCACATATATAAATGAAATATAAATTCAAATCAATCAAATCAAATCCAAAATTCAAATTCTAAAATCCTTCTTAAGTCCTTAATTCCCTCTTAAGGACTTAGCATAAATCATCTTCAAATTAATTTAAACTCATAAAATTTTCTCACAACTCATTTATATTCTTATTTATATTATCATATATAAATGAATTAAAATTTAAATCAATCAAACTAAATCCAAGATTCAAGTTCAATTCACAAATCTTTTCTAAGTCACCTAATTTCTCTTAAGGACTTAGCCTAGATCATGTTCAAATCATTCAAACTCATTAAATTTTCTCATGACTCATTTATATTCTCATTTATATTCACATATATAAATGAAATATAAATTCAAACAACTAGAACCAACTCCAAAAATCAAACTCAAATTCAATCAAAATCCAACCTAAGCCTTTCAAGTCAAATTCTTGAACTTAGCCAAATCAACTTCAAATCAAGCCAAAATCTTGATTTTTCTTCATGATTCAATCAATCATTCAATCATGAATCCAAATATAAATACAAACTTCAATCACTTAACCAAAACTCAATTCAAAAATCAAGCCAAAATCCATTTCATGTTCATCCTTTGAACTTGAAATTATCAAATGAATCAAAACCCATTTGACTTCAAACCACTTGCAAATGGATTTATATTTCAATCATAAGTCCATATGTAAGTTCAATCAAACTCAAATCAAGCTTTGACCAAGCCATTTGACCCACTTAGGCTCACTTGACCCAAAGTGACCTAAAGTAGCCTTATGAGCCAAATTCTAATCCTAACCAAATGGATTGAATCAAAGTCACCTAAGCCTCTCATCATGATCAATAATCATCATGAGATGATAAATCACTCAAATTAGTCAAATCAAGTCAAACCTAAGGGTTGACCAGGTCAACACTTAGCGAAAATGAAACCCAACATAGCCAAAATTAACCATAGGCCAAATTGATTAAAACCATTGATCTAAGTTCATTCATGATCAATGTTTGAACTTGACCAAGTCAACATTTGAGCCTAACCTAGCCCAATTGGCCACTTGACCCAAGTTGACCCAACTTGACCTAAAAAGTCAAAATGTGTCAAAACTTGATCTAAGCCAAATTGATTGAAACCAATGGGTCAAGTTCATTCCAAAATGATTGTTGAACTTGACCAAAGCCTCAATTGGCCAACTAGACCCAACCTAGCCCAATTGACCATAAACCCAACTTGACCTAAAGGGTCAAATTGAGCCAAATTCAAACTTAACCAAAATTGATTGGAAACAAAGATACCAATCCACTTCATATGACCAACCAAACCTAAACCTACCCATGACCTAGCTCAAATAGGTCAAATGGGTCAAATTGGTCAACTTGACCCATTTGACCTAAATAAATCATTGAACCAAATCAAATCTAAACCAAATTGAATCAAACCAAAGCCACCAAAATATTTCAAATGGTCATATGAACTTGACCCAACCCTTGGTTTGACCCAATTTGACTATTTGGTCAACTTGACCCAAGTTGACCCATTTTGACCTAAATGGGTCAACATGAGCCAAATCACATCAAACCAACTCCAAATTCAATGAAACTTGGCCAAACCTATTTTCTCATCATACCAAATATACCCAAATTGAAATCAAGGTCAAATGACCATTTTACCTCTAGGCCATTAGGTAAATTTTGGCCAATTTCACTTGGAATTTGGTCAAATCCTCTTCATACTCACTTGACACTCTCTTAGTGGATCAGATGAACCCTAGGAAGTGTGGTGTACCCAACCTAAAGGGTTTGGATCAGTCCAACCTATCCCAATGGCCAAACTGAGCACATGCCTTGAAATTGCCACATGGGAATCATGCCTCCACTTGTTTTGAGCACATGGGGAGTTCACCATTCCACTCCTCTTGCCAAACCAAATTCAATGACTCATCTAACAACCTAAAAAACTCACTAAATTAGGTCAATTGATCAAAAATGGCATGGCAAGCTTTGGCCATCCGATTGCCTTAGGGGGAGATATACTCCCCCTAATTTCATTTGATTCACATATTCTCAATGATTGAACCAGAAGTCGAGAAGTAAGCCCTCTCCAAGATTCCTAGAGTGATTTCAAAACTTCATTTCTTAGTTTTTAGAGCTTGAAAATAGAGGACCTCCATTGAAGAGCCAACTCACTCCACACTCAACTATCTACCTTTAATTCACCCCTCGACCTCAATCGAACTCACCCAAACTCTTTCCTAAGTTCCTAAGGCAAGGGAGGAGCCATCTTGATCAAGACCAAGCTCAAGGCAAAGGGGAGTTGGTCCATAAAGGATCCACTCAATTTTAAGAGCTCAAACCTTAAGAAAAGCTTCGTCTCAACAAGACAAAGCTTCTCCAAGGGAAACGAGCATCGGTGATCACCTTCAGAGGTTAGACTTCGAGCTTAATCTAGTTATGGTTGGAGATTTGTGAAGTGAATGTTAATCTCATAGGATTTTGGCCGTTAGATGTGATCTAGGTTGATGATGGTTAAATTTAGCTCCAAGCTCAATCGAGCTCGATCATGGCCTGAACATGGACAATCCTTTCCGTGGAATTATGTGGATGAATCTCTCTCATCCCATCCTCACATTTTGGATGGACGGTCGAGATTAAAATGCATAATATCTTTATTTTTCTCATTCAGATCCGTGACTTTAATCTCAACCGTCTGATGCTTGATCGAACGGCTGAAAAGAAAGCATGTAGCATCACCGCCATGCGGCACTATGATGTGATGGGTTAAATACCCAATCCCATCACACCACGTGTAAAGCGCATGCCGCGTCAGTGGCACACATGGCGCTGACGAGATTAATAATATAATTAGGGATTTAATAAATTCTAATTAATAACTAAACCTTTTAAAATTCATATCTAAGTGTAGAAAAATAAAAAAATATATGAAATAAATTGCATATGAAAGAAAATTGAACATAGAATATTCTAAATTTAATTTCAATGGATTTTGAATAGTATTTTTCTCTGAATTTGGGTTTTATTTGCAATGTTAATTTGCTAATTCCCCTTTAATTATTACTCTGATTAATCCCAAACTTTTTTGTGCTTAATTAGTGGGATGACTCCTGCCTCCCCTAATTTTCTTGGGATTTATTGGTGGCTTAATTAAGAAAATTACTAGTTCATTCCTTAATTACTCCCTTAATGTAATTAAGCTTAATTAAGGGTATAATTAATGGTTTAACCCTCTGATTAAGTCAATTAAGTTTTGATTAAGTGAATGTAAAGTTTAGGGAATAATCTTATGATACTTTCCTTGAGATATTTCCTAAACCCCCCTTTTCTTCCTTAATCTATTCTTAATTAAGGGTTAATTCACTAATTACCCCTTAAATAATTTCATGAAATTCTAAAACCTTCCAAAACTTAATTAATCTATCTTAGATAGATGCTTAGGTGTTTAAGAGCCTAAGTACATTAAGGAAATCAAAGTCCAACTCATGTGTGAGGGGGTTGAAATTACTTAAGTTAAACCCTTAGTTTAATTAATCATTAATCATGAGCCAAATTGCATTAGGCCTTTTCTTCCTAGGTGCATTAAATTTAAATTCTTGTGAGGTTTTATGTCATCTCATTAGCTCATAATTATTTGTTAAATATGCTAAGGTGTAGTGGGGTAATTAATACACTTAATTCATACCTTAACCTAGTCAAAATATAAAATGGATCTAATCATCTAAAAATTAAATTTAAATACTATACACATGTGAGAATGAGTTAAGAATAGCAAACTCACCTCACATTTCTTAAATTAAATCAAACTCAAAACAAAACCAAACCTTCTTTAAAAATAATTTGATTTGCTTTAAGCTTTCTTATTTCATAAGATTGTCTTTAAGAATTAATTAGGGTGAATGTGTTTCTATGCTTTCATCATTTTGGTTTCTTCCCAACATGATAAATGTGTATTTCATTTGAATTTCATGCATTCATTTTTTTTAAAAATCAAAATGAGAGTGAAATGTTTCTTTTATGTCAAATTGCATGTTTTGACTAAAATAGAAATACGAGTGGCTATTATCATTATTAAATCCAAATTATTTTCAGAATATATGAATCAATTACCAAAACTAAAAGTGTGTTACTTATAATTTATTTACGAGCTTGCATGTGAGTAAAATATAAGGATGTGCTTGATGTAGTTTTCCTTCTCCTTTTAGTATTTGAATAGATTTGTAAAGTGTAGTTTATTTGAAAAGAACCTAACACTTGCCTAATTATTCATATTCATATGCTATTACTTAAGAAGGATACCTACATTTATATATATAAATT
This sequence comes from Cymbidium sinense, assembly GCA_021442155.1. Classification (NCBI taxonomy): domain Eukaryota; kingdom Viridiplantae; phylum Streptophyta; class Magnoliopsida; order Asparagales; family Orchidaceae; genus Cymbidium; species Cymbidium sinense. Next base: position 78,139,627 of record CM038228.1, on the reverse strand, counting down.
GCATAAACAAAAAATAAATCAACCAACACAAACTTTTGCATCCTTTCTTTTCCATTCATTTCTTTGTACATATGCTTGTATTTAAGGAAAGTGATATATTAGTCTGAAAACCCAGGGTTGTGAGGCTTTATGTAGCCCTAAGTATGTCTTGTAACTTACAGTTCTAGTTAATAATGGCATCGTACTCACTTATGTCTTTCATACATTCATGTGTGCATGTGAAAATTGGATAAGAAACTCTTTTTCTACTTAATGAAAATCATGCATCATAAGCATTGAAATTTTCTTAAGTAAACTGCTTAGCATTCATTATAAAGTGTGCTAAAAATTCTCATTTGTATATATAGATATGCTTAGGATTCATCCATATGCATGTTATACGTGTTGGGAAAGAAATGAAGTGATGTGTTTTGTGAATTTAGTTCACTTTTATTTAATCTTAAAATGCCTTTCTTTTGAATAGGTTTGTTTAGAATTGATCTAAACTTAGGATTAATTAAAACACATAATAAAAATATTCACTAAATAAACTAAACATGAATCCACTTTAGAAATTACTTATGGTAGGGAAGGAAAGAGAAGTTCTCTTCTCTCTTTCCTCTCTTTAAAACTTTGTAAGTAATTGTAGGATTCATTCAAGCCAAATAAAAATACAAAATAAAATCAACCCAAATTAGTAAAATAACTTAAATGAAACCATCCTCTAGATTGAACACTTGCACATTTAGGAAATACAAACCCTAAAGCCATAGTTAAGCATACCACACAAACCTTATAAAGCACACACATTTAGACTAAGTCACCACTTCTAGCTTTAGGTTAGGGCGGTGCATGGTTTGATGTTTATTTTTGTTTTGTGATGTATGTTTTAGTCTGATGTTAGGTGAATGCATAGAATGAATTATAGGATGATTTAGTCTAATCATTATTTTCTATGAGGATTGTGCTTAAGTGCTTGTAATAAATAAAAAATATAAATGCTTTTGATGTGCGTGTGCTTATACCCCTAAGCATAATCTATAGTGTGGACTTAGTCACCCATGTGTGGGGTGATAAGTCCAATATACATGCTTGGGATTTGTGTGGTTTATTTAGCTAATCTATATTTTGTAGTTGTTAGCTAGATTTACTCTTCCTTTTCATGTATTTTTTGCAATTAGGATTTTGGAATATTTGTTATAGGAGATTAGGATGATCATTGGTCATAAGATCTGATCTTATGCACCATGTGAAGCCTTGGGAGCAATCACCTTCTAACCATCCAAAAGAAGGAACCAAAGAGGAAAGAAAAAATAAAGAAGAAAAAAATAAGAAGAAAGAAGAAATGAAGAATGAAGAAATGAAGCTTGAAGACCCCCATAACAATGAATTCCTTACTTAATTGTACTTAATTCATTTGTAATCTGGGTTGTATAAGGGTAGAGCTCAGCTACCCAATTTGTTTTTTGGTTTGTACTATGGTGCCCGACCATAAATGACCTTTTATTTATTTACATTAGCTTTATAAATTGATTGATGATTTATTTAGCTTATGCATTAAGATGACATCCTTTTTCTAATTTTTTCCTTGCTTGATGTATGGCCTAGATGTGGATCAGGCTCTTAGGGAAAAATAAATTTTCTACCAAGTCTAATAATTCAAAATTAAAATAAATAACTCATAACCTCATCTAAAGCTTAGGTTAAAAAAATAAAGATAAAAGAATTAGCAACCCCTTAGCTGGATGAGTATTTCTTTTATAACATCATGCACAAATGCATATTATTTTCACTCTTGGTTGGAAGGCTTCCACCTTTACCAAAGAAACTTAGCTTAACCTTTGAAAGCTATGGTGGAAACACACCTCCTCCCTTCTCATTGATTTTGGCCAATAATCTTACTTCTCATGCATTAGGCATATGAATCCTATAAGCCTGAGTCAAATGATTGTCCAAAAATAAAAATAACATGTAATATGATTTACATTAGATTTAGGTCATTTGAAGCATGCCCTTTACATGATCTAGTGTCTTTAGGGAGTGAGTTTAAGAACTTAGTGTCTTTCTAAATAAACAATAGCCTAATTATCTTACATGAAGCATATGATTTGCCTACATGAATTTAAAATTGTGGGAGTTAGTTGGTAGCCACCCCCAGGTAGTTGTATGGCCAAGCAGTCAGGTGGTTTGTTCTCTCTTGTGAAGGCAAACCAAATCCCTATTTTTACCTTAGATTTAGGTCGTGCTTTTAGCCCTTGCCAAAGCTCCCTAAATTTAGGTTCTGAGGATGCTTCTCCCTTCCATGGGCCATAAGAATAAATCTTCACTCTTAGGCATTTCCATAATTTTGTGTACTGGAATCATAAGCCCTAAACTTCTAATAAAAAGTCAACTCAAATGAATAATTCAATTTCAAAATTATAAAGCCTAATCATAGGATAGTTTGAGATGCTTACTAGGTTTCCTAGTATCATGAACATCTTCTACTTATCTTCTTTTGACTTCAATAATAACTCCCTCTCTTTGATCAATCCCATTTGATCTTCTGAAATAAACTAATCAATTGATATCCCTACCTATTGAAATCTTTGGAGACAATGATCATTTATCTTAATCAAAAGTATTCCTAAGAGATCCTATTCCTTAGGATGTAATTAATTATGGGGGATTGCCCCTGTAGGAAACTTAATGAACCCAATTTAAAATAAATCCTACTTTACTTTTCATGTAAAGTAGGGGAAGAATCTTTGGTACACATGTAGACCCATTGTCCTTAGGTCCTTGTTGAGGTGATTAGGTCCATTGTAGTGTGGTGACTTCTATCTTTAGAGATAGTACACCTCTCTTCAATGTCGTACCTGATCACCCTCAATAAGAACATCTGTGGATCTATGTGGCATCAAAAATGCATAAAAAGAAGAAGTATATTTCGATCTTCATTTTATCCTGCATAGAGTGAACATGAAAGTATATTGATTCTTTAGAAATTCTTATAAAAATTTTCACCACAAGCCCTCAACTTAATAATTCTTTATCTTTATTTCTTGGTTAATTACACCTTCATAAGAAGGCTTCATCATCTTATCCCCTTAGTGCAAAAGGTTTAACTAGCAATTGGTTTAACATTGAGGTGAGAAGAATATCGTTTGTTGAAAAATAATTCTTTTCATTACTTAGGCTTCAACTTAGCCCAGTTTTTTAAATACTAAAATTCTCTTTTAGGAGACTTCCTTAGAATGGGTTGGTTGCTACACAAATATGTAAGAGCTTATGCAAATTAAGACCTTCTAAAATATCTTTGAGTAATTATGCCATAGGTAGGTGCTTCAGTAGTTATGAAAATAATGACTTGGAAGCATATACATTTAAGCATGATGATCGCTCCAACATTTCTAGTACTGATAGTTACTTAGCTAGGCAGATATTGGCACCTCAGCATTCTTAACAATGAATGGTGTGTTATAAAATTTTAATCTTTACATGAATGAAAGATAATGAATAATAATCAATAATTAATATTTCACTCACACTTCTAAATATAGAGGTGTAACAAAATGAAATAACATAAAAGAATAAAAGGTTATATTTAAAGTTTTAAATGACCTACAATCATGCTTAAAAACATTTAAATCTAAAATGAATTTCATTTATAATCAATTTTAAGTTTCAGCTTTCATCGTACTCTACTGCTATTATAACTTTGATTTGACTAACCAATGATAAAGATATAAACTTATCCCTAGTGGAGTCTCTAGTAATTTATAGGCTCCAAAAATTTTCCCATGTCCTCTCAATGAATAGAATTTGATTAATATCGGTCAAATTTTTAGATAGTGGATAAAATAGTAAATAAGACACTACCTATAGATTTCACCCCCATTTTTTAAATATTTTATATCTAGTTTTAAGTTTCTTATTGGCATAACATCTATAGTTAACTACCCCCTCAAAATACTAATAGAGAACTTTCGATTAAGGCTAGTCTTTTGGTCATTAATTGCTTAGTGTATAGTAATAAAAAATGAATTTTTGAAGTTCATAATTTATAAAATTTATTATTATTTAGTTTAAAGTGGATGGTGAGGGGAACGATGATTTGCCTGATCAAGATCCCAAGGTTTCATCATCTTGAGCTATCATGATCTCTAGTTTACTTAGTCGGATGACGTGGTCGACCCAACCTAACTGAATGATCCTTGTCAACAGCCATGGGTTACTTCATCCAAGGAGACCTTGTAAACTTGGGTTGGTATTTGTCTAAGAAGATAAAGTTATGTCCACCTTAGCTAACGGAGGGCTTTGTACCTTGTCAAATTCACCTTATGATTTATAACTTAACAAGGACAAAGCTATTGGAGAACATATGAGCTACAGTCGTGATCATAATATAATGGTGTCATTTGACAATGAACCATATGATTAGAGGACTCTAGTTGTAATCACATCCTATGCAGAGCCTATTGGCCAAACCATATGGATAGATGACACAGACCACATCTTTAATGGAATTAGATCATTTCAGAGTGAACACAATAATACACTTGACTTGACATTGGTTACTTTATGAGCTAGAGTTTCTTAAGTTATTACCTTTGACCAATGATTATGGAAGGTGAATTAAATGAATTTTGCTTTAAGCTTTTAAATGTTAAATTTCATTAAGATATTTTAAAATTAGCATTCTTTGCATTCTTATGAAGTTTGAACAAAGATTAATTTAAAATTGTCTTTTAAATAATTTGATTAAGATATCTCCTTTTGGTTGAGATATTCATTCAACATAGTCATCATCATGGTAGTCCTTCTCAACTCTGCTTATTTGCAAGCAAAAGATCAAGTCTATGATATATATTATGATTTGAAATTTATTTAAAGGTCTACCCTAAAGACTTTGTTAATTCTAGCTTAAGTGAAGAAGATTGTGTCGAGGATTTGGATTTATGAATTTTGAATTTGAGATAATTTAACATCAATATTAATACTAAGAATTTTGATAATAGTAACCCATTTGATTAAATTCAATCAACTTAGTCATCAGAGTTTTTAGTCAAAGATGACTTATCTACTAGTCATATGACCAAAGTAGCTTCTTAATAATTTTTTGAAGAAGAGAAAATTATAAAAACATCAATGGATTATGTTAACCTAGACCTAGTCCTAATACCCAACCACGAATCAACCTATATAATATTCTCAAACACTAAATTTAGATTTTTAACACATGTATTGGGAACCATGTGAGTTGATTTTTAATTTTACTAATGTTTGTATAGTTTAGGGGATTTACATGCTTTAAGAGGAAATTAATGTTAAGCTTAAACAACTTCTTATGGAATGCATAAATCACTTAAAAGCACTTGCACACTTCACAAGGCATTATATTTTAATTTATTCTATTACATGATATACATATATAAATCATTTCATTATTTACAAGAATCTTGAGACATTAGTTGTATGCCTATGATTGCCTCGTAATACGTGTGAATATATGATTTTATTTGAGAATAATTGACCATCCATATGCATTTTGGTTTAACAGATCATTTGCATGAAGTTTGGTTTAAGGTGTGTGCCCAATTCACTTCATTAAACTACTTACACATATTTCAAGACATTTGACTTGAATGAATTTGCTTTGTAATGTGTGCCATACATATTTTGAATTATTAGCACACATTTTGATGTACTGATTTTGAACATAATTTTTTTTAAAATATGTGCTCAATTAACTTGTGATCCTTGATTGATTGTGTATTAATGCATTAACTCGAGTATTGAATTTCCTTGAGATGCATGTGCAACTCAATCATTTGAAAAATTATATCATTTGCACATATTTCACCATGAAGATTTTAGAGGCAAATACATTTTTTTTTGACACATGTGAAAAATCTATTTTCTTAGACTATTGACATGCTTTTAGTGTAACAAATTTTAAGCGCAAGTTTGTCTTCGATGTACACATGATGACATCTTTTGGATTAGTCCCACTTATCAAAAAAAAATTTAAAATTTTTACAAATCTCAATCAATTGATTATGTTCCATCATTCAAAGTAAATAGTAACATCGCCAATTGCCCATTAGGAAGTCTAGCTTATCCTCTTCTAAAAATGATCAGTTCATGTTCTTGCTCCTAAGTGAGCTATTAATCCCCAAGTAAGCTCTTCAAACTCATACTATCTTTAATTAAGATCACATTATGTTCCTCAGCCATAAAATATAGTGATCCAATATCTATTGAATGAATCATTTTTCAAGTTCAAGATGCGTTATTGAGTTCCTTGGAACTATTATTTGAGTCTAAATGGAGATTAAAGAGCCACCAACCTGTATTGTATGTGAAGAAGCAGGACTTTGTTATGATGGTGCAGAAATTGGAGGATTACAAGATACAATTTTAGCTGACAATAGGGATTAGAAGGAGGTTAGGTGATAAAATACTGATTATGTGGGATTAAATAATGTAATTTTCTCAAGATATGTGTCAATCTTGACAAAATTTTTGTATGAAAACCTTAAGCAATATAAGTGCCTATTCTAAGTAAATTTGATATTTTGAATGCAACGGTGCTATCCATTTCATGATCAAAAGTTGTATGAGTGATTTTGGCATCGATTGATGTGAATGCAAGTTCAAATTATGTAATATTTCATCGATGCACTCTACACTCACACAAACTCATCCAAATTGATTGCAGGCAGTCTTGTTTAATAGAATTTGATGTTTTGATGATATCTGTTTGATCAATTTCATGAATAGAGATTATTCAGACATCATCAAGGCCACCCAACTCTAACATGCAGGTAGGCACGTCATCGATTCATCTTCTCCATCAATTGAGTTGGATATGTGGAATGATTAATTACCAATTTTAATATTATAGATGAAATGACAAAGCCCATTTTATAATCGAAGGTTGTTTAACTCAATTTGCTAATGATTGGGGAGTTTTGGCTTTGATTGCGCAACATGACATCCTTAGTTCATTGAATTCATCATATTTGCTTGATCCAACATATGGAACATATATGGAGTTCAATTGATGTCTTTGCTCCAACTATGCTCTATACTACCCTAACTTGACTAGAGCATTATCCATCTATTACATCTTGTTCTTGATTTCTCTATACTTATACTTGATATGCATATATAATAATTTAACTTAATACATGCAAAAGAAGAATAGAAAAAAAAATAACCTAAAGCTACCCAAATTTCTACCACACATCTACTAATCATTCATATGGCTCTAGTTATAAATCAATTCTACCATATCCATTACTATAATACTTCTTTAGTAACTGTCACAACCTGACTCAATATAAACCAACATATTAAGGTGAGTCATATTATGTCGAGATTATAAGAGTTGATTAAATACTTAAGATCTATTTAGAAGAATTTTTTTCTTTCTTCAATATCACAAACATAGAGTCACTATTATCGTTAAAATATCATAAAATAATAGAAAATATCATATCATATTAAAACTATACACTAAAAAATATACACAATAATGATGGTATTATTCTTTTACTAATAAAATATGTATACCAGCATAACTGTCAAATGAATATATTTAATGTACTAAAGTACATCGAGTTAGGCTCTTAATAATAACCAATAGTCTCTACACCATATGAGCTTTACCCTTCCTAAAATAACACTTACGAATAAAACAAGGGTGAACAACCACAGCTTAATAAGCTACTTGAAATCTGCTATAGTTTTCAATACACAAAAGAGAAAAAAATAGATATTTACCAAAATGTTACTTTATAAATAATAAATTATACTTTAAATAATTCAAATAATATTTCAATAGGTCATATGTTGTGTCTATCAAGTACAATGTTAGTATAGAAATCAATATTGACTGTAAATATATGTCAAGCAACAGTATAAGCAACATGATGTTAAAATAAAATAAGTAACAAAAAAGTAAAAATTTATTTCTTTATTTTAAATATTTTATAGTTTTTTCTTCACCCCTTATACCTCCACTTATTTATATTTTTCTTTGTCTCATATATCTCCACTTCTTCTTATAAATCCACTTGTTCATATCTGTCCCTAAATATAAAATGCATGGATGAATAAATTCTTATGTGTACAAGCCCTTATAACTCCAGTTGAATGCATATGAAATACAATCATCTGGTCACCTACACTTTCCTAATTTTTTTCTCTTTCTTATATATACTTTGTTACATAAGCTTTGAATATTAACATTTTTAGCATATATACATATCATCAAATATGTTGTAGAAATTTGTAAATATCTATGGGTTTAACGAACATTAAAATTACAATAAATTTATGTGTCTACATCATCAATCATAAGTTATAAAACCATTTGTATGCAATGTTCAAAATAATATTTTGAAACTTTTTTATTTTATAGTAATTTTATCAAGCTCAATATACTCATGAAATACTTGGCAAAAACTTCATTTTTTATTAATGTCAATATGTCTAACTGTGGTGTTTATTTTTGGATGTGGAGGGGGGACACTACGTAGATCATGGGGTACTTATTGAAGTGATCATGTATGACATTGAGGTATGATGTACTATCTTGATAGATAGAGGCATTACCCTACAATGGACCAAATCACCTAATAAGGACTCTTAAGGCATGATAGGTCTTCGAATATACTAGAAATTTTTCTCTACTTTACATGGATGAATAAAGTAGGGTTTATATTAAGCCAGGTCCTTAAGTTCCCTATCAAGGTAGGCCTCCATAGTTAATAACATTATAGGAAATGAAATTTCCTATGAATACTCTCGATTAAAGTAGACAATTATCATCTTCAAATATTTCAAGGTTAGACTATCAAAGGATTGGTTATGTTTGGAAAATCAATTGGGAAAGTTCAAGGAGAAGACTTACTTTTAGAATCCAAATGAAATGAGTAGGGAATTCTCATGATACTATGAGGCCTAGTGAGCATTCCAATCTATCCTTTGATTGGGCTTTATATATCTAAAAGTAAAGAGATTTATTTATTTGAGTTGAATTTTATTAGATTGTTAGGGTTTATAATCCACCAACCCAAGGTTGTGAAAATGCATAAGAGGTGAGTATTTATGCTTGTAGCCTAAAGGAAACAGCTACTTTAGATCCTATATTTAGGGAGCTTTAGTATAACCTAAAGCATGATCTAAATCTAAGTGACAAATAGATATAAAGGTTCACCACCACAACAGAGAATGAACTATCCGACTTCTTGACATACAACCGCCTAGAGTGGTTGCCAGCTTACTCCTCCTATAATTTTAAAATCATGTAGTCCAATCTTATTAATTGCAAGATAGCTAGCATAGTTATTTAATTTGAAATAAACTAAAATCCTATACCCACTCCCTAAGAGACTAGAGCATGAGTGGTATGAGCATATGACTTAATCTATAAATACAGAATCCTTTCAAATTTCATTTCATTTTGGACACATCATTTAGACAAAGGCTTTGGGATTTTTTATATGCCTAAATTTATGATGAAATAAATTATTGGCCAAATCAAAAGAGAGAGGGTGAAGCTCCGTCATTAGGGGTTGCTCTCATAGGTCAAGCGGTCCCTATTGTGTAAGGATGGAGCCCTCATTTTTACAAGAGTGACTCCAGATGATAGGCATGATGTGAAATATACAACCATATAGCTAAAGGGTCACTAAATCTTTAAATTATCTTATTTATGTCATAGGCTTTATGATGAGGTTACGAGTTATTTTTAGATTTTAATTATGAGTTATTAATTTGGGTAGAAAAATTAATTTTATCCTAAGTGCCTATCGTATCTAGGCCACACATTAAAGCATCAATCATAAAAAACTATGAAAAGCATGCTATTTCTAATGCCCAAGTTAAACAAATCATTAGATAATTTTATAAACTAATGTAAGAGAATAAGAGGCCGGTGCGGTCGGGTGTCTCCGTACAACCAGAAAAAGAAAAGATGGGTACAACCCAATATATAAAAGAATAATTATTATTAAAATTGAATAAATGCTATGGGGGTATTCATTTTTTTATATCTTCATGTCTCTTTCTTTTGATTTGATTGGTGCTTCAATGGCATCACAGGGCCTCCCAGGGACTAAGCCTTCTAGCCAATGCTCATCCTAATCCCCCATAGCACTAATCCTAATTCTTATTATAAAAATTACATTCATATAGGAAAAAGTAAATCTAACTACATCTGTAAAATAAATATTAGCTAAACATACATACCATCTCAAGAAATTATATGTATAATTTAGGCTTAGCACCTTGCACATGGGTAACCAAGCTCACTTGTCCTAACTTAGATTATGCTTAAGGGTTTAAGTAACCTAGAAAGAAAGAATTTATATTTATCTTTAAGTATCCCCTTAAGCACAATCTCCTACTGAAAACATAATTACGCTAAGAGTGGCCTAACATCCAATCTACGAAGCATACACCATAACATCCAGTCTAAAATAGTACATCATAAAACAAAACATACATCACATCATATACCATTCCAATATAGAGTTAGAAGTGGTGACTTAATTCTAATGTGTGTTAAAGTCTTGTGTAGTATGCCTTAACTAAGCATTAGAGTTATATTTTTTTGAGTTTGGAAATTGTTCAAGTTAACATGATGAGGGGTTCATTTGAAGTTATTTAATTGATTTATAGATGTTAATTTATATTTTATTTTATTTAATGTGATTTACACTTGGCAACTAAATGTTATAAAAAGAAAGAAGAGGATTATCCTCTTTCATCCTTACCTTAAACCACTTTCTAAAGCATATTAATTTGATTTAGTTCTCTTTAATGAATGGCTTATTGAATGATTTTTAATTAATTTGAAGTGTAGGTTAACTTAACTGATCCTATTTAATATGAAAGGTTTCCTAAGATTAATGTAATTGAATTATTATAATATGAAGTATACTAAGTCATTTCTTTCCATTACATGTAACATGCATATGATTTAATACTTAGCATATCTATATATGGAATATGTTTTAGCACAGTTAAATGATGATGAAAGTGTATGTTTAGAATATATATATATATATATATATATATATATATATATATATATATATATATATATATATATATATATATAATTTCTGATTGAATTATATGAACACATAAATTAAAGCTCTATCCAAATTCTAATACTAAAATACATAAGGATGAAATCACATAAGTATGTGTCATTGTTAACCAGGTGTGGTGAAATATTTTTGCCTTCATCTATCCTTTTGAAGAGGATAGATGAAAATAAAAATATACACCTTTTGAATTTGTAGTATTCTTATTGTGATCTGTTCAACATTAAGGAGAGGTGTACTATTTTGAAAGACAGAAGTCTCCACCCTATAATGGACCTAATCACCTCAATAAAGACTCCTCAGGATAAAGGTGTGCGTATGTACCAAAGATTCTTCCCCTACTTTACATGGAAAAGTAAAGTAGGATTTATTTTAAACTGTGTTCGTTAAGTTCCCTATGGAGGCAAGCCCACATAGTTAATTACATCTTAAGAAATGAGATTTCTTAAGAATACTCTCGATTAAGGTAAATGATCATTGTCTCCAAAGATTTCAATAGGTAGGACTATCAATCGATTAGTTTATTTTGGAAGATCTAATGGGATTGATCAAAGAGAGAGAGTTATTATTGAAGCCAAAGAAAGATAAGTAGAAGATGATCACGATGCTAAGAAACCTAGCAAGCATCTCAGACTATCCTATGGTTGGGATTTACATTTTTGAAATTTGAAAAGGATTTATTTATTTGAGTTGTATTTTTATTAGAAATTTAAGGCTTATAATTCCATGATGCAAGGTCATGGAAATGCCTAAGAGGTGAGGATTTGTACTCATGGCCCCAAGGGAAATAGTCACCTCAGAACCTAAATCTAGGATTGGTGAGGGCCAAGGCATGACTTGAATCTAAGAAAATGGGCATATGGTTTACCTCCAAAAGAGAGGATAAATCACCCGACTGTTGGACTTACAACCGCTGGGGTGGTCCCAACTAACTCCTCCTACAGTTTTAAATTCATGTAGGCAAGTCATATGCTTATGCAAAATAGCAAGGTTGTTATTTATTTAGAAAGAGACTAAGTCCTTAAACTCACTCCCTAAATAGACTAGATCATGTAAGGGTATGCTTTAAATGACCTAAATCTAATGTAAATTATATTACATGTTATTTTCATTTTTGGATGATCATTTGACTCAGACTTATAGGATTCATATGCTTAATGCATGAGAAGTAAGATTATTGGCCAAAATCAACAAAAAGAGAGGAGGTGTGTTTCCACTATGGCTCTCAAAGGTCAAGCCAAGTTTCTCTGGCAAAGGTGGAAGCCCTCAATCAAGAGTGAAATACAATGCTTTTGTGCATGATGTTATAAAATAAATACTCATCCAGCTAAGGGGTTGCTAATTCTTTTATCTTGATTTTAACTTAGGCTTTAAATGAGGTTATGAGTTGTTTATTTTAATTTTGAATTGATTAATTTGGTAGAAGATTTATTTTTTTCTAAGAGCCTAATCGTCATCCAGGCCATACATCAAGCAAAGAAGAAACTAGGAAAAAGATGTCAACTTAATGCACAAGCTAAACAAATCATCACATTTTATAAAGCTAACGCAAATGAATAAAAGACCAAGTGTGGTCAGGCACCACCATATAAACAAAAAATAGATTGGGTAGCCAAGCTCTACCCTTATACGACCTGGATTACAAATGAATTAGTTACAATTAAGCAAGGAATTCATGTTACGAGGGTCTTCATTTTTCATTTCTTCTTTCTTCTTTCTTCTTTTGGTTCCTTCATTTGAATGGTTGGAATGTGGATGCTCCAAAGGCCTCACATGGTACATAAGAGATAGCCTTATAACCAATGTTCATCTTAATCCCCCATAACAATCATTCCAAAATCCTAATTGTAAAAATACATGAAAAGAAAAACTAAATCTAACTAATACCTATAAAATAGAGATTAGCTAAACAAACTATACAAATCACAAGCATGTATATTAACAAATTGAACTTAGCACCCCACCCATGGGTAACCAAGTCCACCTGGCCTATTTTGGGTTATGCTTAAGGGTATAAGCAACCTGGCAGCAAAAGTAATTACATTTTTATTACAGTGCCCCTTAAGCACAATCCCCTGCAGAAGATAATGATTAGACTAAATCATCCTACCATTCATTTAATGCACATACACCCTAACATACAAACTAAAATATCACATCATAAAACAAAACAAACATCAAACCATGCACCTATGGGACTAGAAGTGGTGACTTAGCTTAATGTGTGTGCCATGTAAGGTTTGTGTGGTATACTTAGCTAGGCTTTAAGGTTAGGATTTTCTAAGTGTGAAAAGATTCAACTTAGAAGAGTGGTCTCATTTAAATTATTTAGTTAATATGGGTTAATTTTATTTGATGATTTGATTTGATTTGGATGAACCTACTTAATTACTAATGGTTGTAAAGAGAGGAAAAGAGAAGAGAGCTTCTCTTTCCTCCCTTCCTTAAATGATTTCTAAGGTAGATTCATTAAGGATTTTTGTTTAGTAAATATTTTATTATGTATTTTAATTAATCCTAAGTTTAGACTTTCTCTAAACAAACCTATTTAAAAATAAAGGTATTTTAAGATTAAGTAAAGTGAATTACTATCACAAAACACACAACATTTTATTTCTTTCCCACATGTGTATCATGCACATGAATGAATCCTAAGCATATCTATACATGTGATGCAAGTATTTAACACACCTTAATAATGAATGCTAAGAGAGGTTGCTTAAGGAAACTTGGAATGTTTCATGTATGCATGATTTTGTTAAGTAGAAGAGAGTGATTCTTTTATCCATTTTTTATATGCACATTTACAAGTATAAAAGACATAAGTGAGTACGATGCCATTGTTAACCAGGGGTGTAAGGTACAAGACCTACTTAGGGTTACTTAAAGTCTCGCAACCCCAAGATTGTCCAGACTAATGTATCACTTTTCTTAAGTACATGTGAATGTACAAAAAGAAATGCATGGAAAGAGAATCATGCAAAAAGTTTATGTTTGTTTGTTAAGTAGAAGAGGATGACTCTTTTATTCATTTTCATATGCACATTTACAAGTATAAAAGGCACAAGTGAGTACAATTCCATTGTTAACCAGGGGTGTAAGGTACAAGATCTACTTAAGGCTACTTAAAGCCTCGCTACCCCGTTGTCTAGACTAATATACCACTTTTCTTAAATACATGTGCATGTACAAAAAGAAATGCATGGAAAGGGAATCATGCAAAAGTTTGTATTTATTTATTTGATTTGTTTATACAATTTATATGTGTAGGTGTGGATGTCCTTCTTTAAGTAATAGCATAAGAATGAATAGGAATGGAGTTAGGCAAGTGTTATGTTCTTTTCAAATGAACTATATACTTTGCCAAATCCTACTCAAAACTATGCTAAAAGGAAAGAGAAGGAAAAGTTCACTATGCACATCTTCATATTTATATCCACATGCAAGCTTATAAATAATTATAAGTAGCACACTTTTAGTTTTAGGTATTTGATTTATAGATTTTGAAAATAGTTTTGAATTTAATAGTGATAATATCCACTCATATTTTTTACTTTAGCCAAAATATGCAATTTGACATAAAGAAAATATTTCATTTTGAATTTGATTTTTGAAAAGCATGAATGTATGATTTTCATATGACATACACATTTAGCATGCTAGGAAAGAAATAAAGTGAAGTAAGCATGTAATTTTATTCACTCTATTTAATTATTAATGACAATATTATGAAGTAAGATCATTTAAAGAGAATCAAAAATTGTTTAAAGAGATTTTCATTTTACATTGAGTTTGATTTGAATTAAGAAAGTGGGAGAAGGTTTGCTGGTCCATACCCATTCCCATATGTGTGTATTATTTTAGTTTAATTTTTAGGTGATTAGATTAATTTTATGCTTTGGTTAGGTTAAGGTGTAGATTAAGTTCATTAATTACTCCTTACTTATACCACTTTAATATATTTAATCAAATAATTATGAGCCAATGTATGACATAAAACCATAAGGAAGAATGCATCCTAAGAAAAGAAAGGTACCTAATGCAATTGGCTCACAATTAATGATTAATTAAGCTAAAGGGTTTAATTTAAGTACTTTCATAACCCTTTCCACACATATGGGTTAGGTATGATTTCCTTAAGTTACTTAGGTTATTGAACACCTGAGCATCTACCAAGATAAATTGATTAAGTTTTTGGAATGTATTTGAAAATTTTATCAAGTTAATTAAGTAGGTCATTAGTGGATTAACCCTTAATTAGATTTGAATTTAAGAAAGAAAGGGGGTTTAAGGAATGGCTTAAGGAAACTATCCCAAAATCATTCCATGAATCTTCTAATCACTTAAACAAAGTTTAATTATCTTAATCAAGGAATTAAACCACTCCTCACATGCTTAATTAACCTTAATTACATTAAGAGAGTGATTAGAGGTTCATTAATTAATTTCCATGATTAACTCATTAGTAAATTTCAAGAAAATTAGGGGAGGCAAAAGTCATCCCACTAAACATTCCTGAAAAGTTTGGAATTAATTAATGATGTCATTAGGGAGTAATTAGGGTTATTAATTTTTTAAATAAATCTTAATTAAAAAAATCTACTATTTAAACTCAATTAGGAATAATTTTATTAGATTCCCCTTTGAATTATCTTTAAAATGAACATGAGTTTGTATTTTTTTAGATTTTTCTATAACTAGTTATGAATTATGAAAGTTTTAATTGATTTAAGTGATTTTTATGAATTTTGCTAATTTATTTTATTAAAATAAATTATTTGACACTAAAAATTTAATATCTTTTAATCTAAAGGCCACTTTGACTTGAAACGTTTATGGTTTGTGTATTTTAACATCAATTTTAATTTCTGAAAAGTTCAACTTAATTTGACATATATTTTTAGCTTAATTAATGAAAGTTGATTTTACTAAAACTCAAATTAAGCTCAAAACATTTAATAAAATTTGGGAATTTTGGGTTTGTTGGATTCCTCTCGAAAAGATGAATCCAATGTGTCCTTGTTTGCAATTTATAGTTAAGTATTTTATTTTCTATGATTTTTAAGTTTTAAGTGATTCAAATTAATTTTTTAAATCAGAAAATCCGCACGTCACTGACGCCGCAATGCGACGCCTTTTGGCGCCGCGCTATTGGACGCACGGTGCTATGGCATGCACACGCCATGCAATGCCGCGTGATTCGCACGTGGTATCGTGTTAGTCGTTTGAGCGGGAAGACTAGTTAATAGAACGAGAGTGACCAGTGGTTCGCTCTAGATTGTCCGATCATTGATCGGATGGTCTATATTAGATCATGCGATCAATGCATAATCTGAACCATCCGATCGCAGGAACCATGCGATCAGATGATCTAGATCGCATCAAGCGATCTGAAGGCCCGGATCACACGATCCATGTGTGATCCAAGCCATCCGATCCCACAAACTGCTGGATCGGATAGGTGTTGCTTTGCCGCCGAAGATGAACAATAAATCCAAGGGGTTTTGGGGAAAAATAAAGGATTCTAAATGAAAACTTATCCAAATGGTCTCATTTTCATGTCGATTCACACTAAAAAAATTATGTTTTCTAATTGGAATGATTTACTATAAAAATGCAAGATTATCTAGGGTAAATTCCTAAAAATCACACAAAAACCATCACAAAATGAGGGATGCTAAGGCCGACTATGATTTTTGAAGGTTACCTAATTGGGGATGATTTTCGATGGTGGTGGTGATTCGAGAACACTGTTGAGTGAGGGAAGAAGCCTTGGACTGAGCTTAGATCCTCGCCTTCACGTCAAAATGAAGTTTCCTCCATTGATCACCATTTCCTCACTGAAATTCACTTAGTTTTGAAGTATTTTTCTCCAAAATGAAGTGGGGGTGATTGTCAATGGCTTTGGGAGCTCTAGGAGGAGAAGAATGTGAGGAATGGGTGTTCTTTTTCAATCTCTAAAGCCTTTGAATCAAAAGTGAACGAAAATGATCTTTTTCTTTAAAATTTTGGCTCCAAACTCATGTCATTTGGCTTGGGGTAGTTGGGAATGGAAGAGAATCATCCTAGGTGGCTCCCTATGGTTGGCTAAGGCATGAAAAGTGACTATCATGAAGGATAAATGGGTGTTCTAGCCAAGGGGAGGTGAGTGTTCTTCTTGCCAACCATTCCAATGGGAGAGGTGAGGTGATTTCACCTCCCCATGAGTCATGGCTGCCCCAAACACTCCTTGGGTTAGAAAATCAGTATCCTTGGAACCTATGTGGGCCAATAGATGAGTGCCAAGTGGACAAGAAAGAGAAATTACCACTTAGAAAAGTATGTATTCTCATGGGATGCCTTGACCCAAGGGCAAAGTGGTCATTTGACATTAAAATTGATTTAGGCAGATTTGAAATGAGTCAAAAGTAAGTTGGACCAAATTTATGTTGTTTGAAGTTCATTTGGTTTAATTTGGTAAATTTGACCCATTTGTGTCAAATTGGGTCAAACCAAGAGTTGGGTCAAGTTCAAATAATCATTTGGAATATATTGGTTCAATTGGTTTCAATTAATTTGGTTTAATTTGGATTTAATTTGGATTTTATCCAATTTGATTCTTTAGGTCAATTTGGGTAACCCAATTGATCAAATTGGCTTGAATCATGGCTTGGTTTGAGTTTGGTTGATCATTTGGAATATATTGTAGGCTTTGGTTTCAATTAATTTTGTTTTGGTTTAATTTTGGCTTGATTTGACCTTTTATTGGGCTAGGTTGGGTCTAGTTGGCCAATTGATCAAATTGAGTTTAATTAAGACTTTGGTCAAGTTCAATAATTAATTTGGAGTGAACTTGAGCCATTGGTTGCAATCTATTTGGTTTATGTTACAATTTGGCTAATTTAGGTTCAAATGGGTTAAAAGGATGACTTGGTCAACGGGCTAGGTTGACTTGGTTTGACCCAATTCATGAAAATTGATTAACTATGATGATCAACAAACATGACATGAAGTTTGGTTTGGCTTAATTTACTTCGATTTGAATTGAATTGGATTTGATTCATGTAGGTCAAATTGGCCACTATGGGTCAAGTGAGTCAATTAGGTTTAGTTGGCTTGATCAAGGTTTGATTCAAGTTTGGTTGAACTCACATATGGATTTATGATTGAAATATAAATCCATTTGCAAGTGATTTGGAGTCAAATGGTTTTGATTCATTTGTCAATTTGAAGTTCAAAGGATGAACAAGAGTTTGACTTAAGTTTGATTTTTTGAATTTAGTTTTGGTTTGAGGATTGATGTTTATGTTTATATTTGGATTCATGATTGAAGGATTGATTAAATCATGAAGAAAAATCAATAGTTTGGCTTTATTTGAGTTTGATTTAGCTAAGTTCAAGAATTTGACTTGAAAGGCATAGGTTGGATTTTGGTTTTATTTGAGTTTGATTTTTGAATTGATTATTGGATTGATGGTTGAATTTATATATGGATTCATGATTATTGGATTGATTGAATCATGAAGAAAAATCAAGGGTTTGGCTTGATTTGAAATTGATTTGGCTATGTTGAAGATTCTGACTTAAAGGCTTAGGTTAGATTTTTGATTGAATCTGATAGTTTGAAATCAATTGGGTTAGAATTGATTTGATTGATTTAAGAAAAATCACTTAAGTTGGAGTTCATTTGAATGATTTGAGAAAAGTCATTGAATTGGTTCAAGGTTTGAGTTAGAATTGGAGTTGATATGAGTTTGGAGTTTTGACTTGGAAGAAGGAAGTGAGGAATTTGGTCTAAGCTATAGGATAGGAAAATTTTCCTAACACCCCTAAGGCATGACCTATTCCTATGGCTAACTCTTCTAAGTCTCTAGTGATAGGTTGAGTGTCCACCTAATCACTAGAAGTATCTTAATACTAAAGAACTCTTAAAGTATAAGAGAAGTCCTATGTCTAAGATGGAGGGGTTGAGAGCTCATCCTAAAAATGAGGTCAACACCAAGGAAGTGAGTAATCAAATGACCTCTTTGGGGCTAACTAAAGCCTCGTATTCTCAGGATGTTCATACTATATACTTATTAACATTCCAAACTATATAAATATATACATGAATAAGGAAAGGAGAACACTAATTTATATATAACATATGCTAATGACTTAGGTGAATATGAATGCATGCATTATTAGTAGGGAAGGAGGATCCTAATTCCTTAACTAAATACACACATGTATGTATAAAAATATAAACAAGTATGTGCCATTGTTAACCAAGAAAGTGAGGTAATCAAATGACCTACTTGGGGCTAACTAAAGCCTTGTATTCTTGGGATGTCCAGACTATATGCTTGCTTCCTTAGATACATATATATGTATAAATAACTAAAGGAAAGAGAATCATGGAAAGTTGAATTTTTATTTGATTGAATTATTTAAGCATATGAATTAAAAGTCTATCTAAATTCTAATACCAAAATACATATGAATGAAACTAAATGAGTATGTGTCATTGTTAAACCAAAGAAGTGAGGTAATCAAATGACCTCATTGGGGCTACTTAAAGCCTCGTATTTCTGGGATGTGCAGACTATATACCCATTGTTGTTCAAACTTATGTAAATTTATATATGAATCATAAAAAAGAGAGCTTTATTTAATATGCTTAAGTTATAAACACATGCAAATCCTATGTATATTCATAAATATCAACACTCTAAGTATTATAATTGATTTGTAAACTTTGGAAAATAGTTTTGAATTTATTAGTGATAATAGCCATCCATATATTTAAGTTACTCCAACACATGCAAGCTTACATAAAAGAAATTCATTTAATTTATTTAAATTTGAAAGCATGTGCATGAATTCAAATGACACACAACATTTAATGTTCTTGGAAAGAAATGACTAAACATAACCACATCATTTCATTCAATTATATTTTAATCTAAGGACAATCACATTAAATAAAACCATTTAAGGAAAACCAAAGTTCATTATTGATTTATGAAGTAAGATATTGATTAATTTTAAAGAGGAGATGAATTACATGTTGTTTTAATTTCATTCTCGTGTTGGTACATTTAATTGGTTTAAGAAAAGGTAATTAAGTAAATTTTATGAATTAATTAAGTTGGATCTTTAATTAAATCAATTAATTACCCTTACCTATGCTTCTTTAATTTGATTAACCACTTAATTATGAGCCACAAATGACATGAACATGTGAGGAAATAAAATTGCAATGCTCCTATAAGGACCTAATGCAAATGGCTCATAATTAAAAGTTAATTAAATCAAAGAACCTAATTAAGTACTTTTATGATTTTTTCATACTTATAGGCTTATCATAATTTCCTTAAGGGATCTTTATGTTATTAAACACATAAATAGGAACCCTTAATTTCACTACTAATTATCTGGTATGATTATGATTTCAATTTGATTAATTAAACAACTTAATTAACTAATTAAACTCTTAATTAACCTCATTTTAATTAATTTCCATTTAAAGAGAAATGGACTTAGGAAAAGTGGCTATGAAGGAGGTCCTAACTCCATTCCCCTTGCCCATTCACTATTTAACAATGATTAGTGCACTTAATTAATTAATTTTTACTATTTGAAAGATTAATTAAGAGAGTAATTAGGGCTTAAATGGTCAATTCCCATAATTAACCAAGTAATAAATTCTAGAAAATTATGGGAGGCAAAGGTCATCCCATTAAACTAACACACAAAGTTTGGGATTAATTACTCAAATAACTAAGGGGTAATTAAGCTAATTAAGTTTGCAATTAAAATTTAATTAAGCTTAAATTACTATTCAAATTAATTGAAATTAATTTTAAATAATTCTTCTCTAAAATACCTTAAAAATAAGTATTTATTTGTAATTATAGAATTTTTCTATAATTTGTTATGAATTTTCAAAAATTCAGGTATTAAAATTAATTAATTAAGTCTAATTAAGCCTAATCCTGTCGGTGCCATTCGGATCGCTGATGTACCGCATTTTCCACGTGGTATGGGATTGGCTACTTAAACCCATCCAACTCAACCCCTACATGGCTGGTGGTGAATGTAATTTTGTCCCGCCATCCGATCTAAGATCAGATGGCATAGATTAACTCATGTTTTCTATAGAATAAATTAGATTAAAACTAATGGATAAATCATGACCATCCATTCTGATCACACGGAATGGACGAAGGGTGATCTATCATCCTCCGAGCAGATGAGAGATGGACATCGTCCACCTTTCCCTCGCTCTATCCGAGCTCACTCGAGCTCAGATGACCAAAAAAATGATCCCACATCTTCACAAGGAAGATTCGAAGGGATCCAATGATCAAAATTGCATGACATACAAATTCCCTTCAAAAAGGCCTAGAAAATATGAGATTTTTAGTTTTAATGGAAATTACCTCACCATAGCTCAAGACCGGCAGTGCGACACTTGAGGTAGCTTCACTTAGATGAGGCAAAGCCTTGTTGAGCTTGCATTGATTCCTCATCATTTTCTCGATAGACCATGAACCATCACTTGGAACACCGACATTGATCAAAATTGTACCTCTAGTTATCGTGGAGCTTGGGAAAATTTTTGTTTGTACTCGATAGAGTGTGGGGAGTGTGTGGGTAAAATTAATGTTTGGTTGAGTATAGGTGGAGTTGGGTCGAGTGGAGGATTGTCCTATTTCAGGTTGAAGGATTTTGGAGATGGGGAGGCTCAGGAGGCTTGGAGAATGCTCTAGGAATTTCAATTTCACTTTCTAAAGCTCTCTGAGGGTGTTTGTGTTTGTGAATTGAGTCAAAATGAGGGGCGTATAACCACCCCACCCCCACCCCCCGACCCTCCCTTGGATCGGATGGCTTGAATCATTTCCTAGTTTTTGGCGGGTCAACCACCATCCATGCATCAGAATAGTCACGATCAAGTCCATGTGGCTTGGTTTAGTTGGTGGGATACTTGGTTGGTGGCTTAAGGCAGCTGCCTCCTCCCTTGGATCCTTTAGGTTCGACTAAGTGTGGGGGAGGTGAGTTAACTCACCTCCCTTTGGTCCATGGCTGATCTAGCCCACTTAGATTTGGCTAGGCAGGTTAGGTTCCATTTTGTGTGTTTGATGGCTGCCAAGGGGAAAAGGGGAGAGTTGACTTGCCAATTTGGGTATAATCCCATGTGGGTGAGCTTAATCCAATTGGAAAGGCCTTGGATTGGGTTCAAATCAGGTTGGGCTAACTTGGACTAACCCAATGTTAGTTTATGGTGGGTTGGGTCAGGTCTCAATGGGTTTAAGCTTGAGTCAAGTAGCTTTGGCTCAATTTGACCTAAGCATGTAAAATTAGGCTACATTGGGTCAGATTAACCAATTGGTCAAATTGAGTCAAACCAAGGGTTGAGTCATGTTCAAATGAGTATTTGAGTTATTTTGGTTCAATTGGTTTGATTCAATTTAGCTTGGATTTGATTTTGGCTTATTTGAGTTCATATAGGTCAAATGGGTGAAGTTGACTAATTTCATAAAATTGGCCAAATTGGCTTGGGTTAAGGGTTGATTCATGTTCAATTGGTTAATTGAAGATGATTGTAGGTTTTGGTTTGGATTTAGGTTAATTTAACGCTTTAGGTCAATTTGGGCTAAATGGGTCAATTGACTTCAATTATGATTTTGGTCAAGTTCAACAATTAATTTGGAATGAGCTTGAGTCATTGGTTGTAATCAATTTGGGTTAGTTCTTGATTTGATCCAATTTGGTATTTTAGGTCAAATTGAGTCAACTTGGGTCAAAGGGTCAATTGGGTTAGGTTTGGCTCAATTTATTGTTAAGTCATGCTCAATCATTGATCATAGGTTGGTATGAATCATTTGTTTCAATTAATTTGGCTTAGGATGAAATTTGGCTGGTTTGGTTCATGTAAGTTAAGAGTGTTGACTTGGTCAAATGACCAAGTTGACTTGCTTTGACCCAATTGTTGACAATTGATCAATCAAGGATGATTGATGATCATCATATGAGGTTTGGGTAGGTTTGGTTCAAACCAATTTATGTAGGATTGGAATTTGGTTTAAATAGGTCAAATTGGTCACTTTGGGTCAAGTGGACCAATTGGGTTTAATTGAATCAATTTTGGGTTGAATTGAGTTTAGTTGGATTTATATATGGATTTATGATTGATTTATAGCTTTTATTTCAATTGATTTGGGTTCAAATGGGTTTTGGATTACTTGATTATTTCAAGTCAAATGGGTTAAGTTAGGTTTGGTTGAATTGATTTTGGGTTTGGTGATATTGATTATAGATTTGATTTATATTTGGGAAGATGATTGAGGGGATAATTGATTTATGAGAAAAACATTTGATCTTGGATTTGAATTGAAGGAGTTTTGGCTAAGTCAATGGGATCAAATCATATGGCTTAGAATAGGTTGGATTTTGGTTTGGATTTTTTACTTTAGGGCATGTGATTGTAGGTTTTATTTATATTTGGGTTTGGAATTTGAATTTGGATTTGGTATGTGAATTTAGATGAATTGAAGTCAAAGAGGTAGGCATAGTTTGGGTTTAGTCTATAGGGTAGGTATGTCTCCCTCTAAGGCAGAGCCTAATCCTATGATTAATCCTTCTAAGTCTTTAGGCTTAGGTTAAGTGTTCACCTAATTGCTAGAAGTATCTTATGACTAAGGAAGTCTTAGCATCTAGAAGACTTCTAAATCTAAGAAGAGGAGATTGAATCCTCACTCAAAAATTGAGGTCAACACTAAAATAAATCATTTTACAACATAATAAATATTCCATGGTGAAAAGTTTATAAATCCACATAGATCTAGATTTGTACGAAATCCAACTAAAAAAATATCAAAAAATACACACACAAGCAATGAAATTGAAATATAAAGTAGGTAACAATAGACTACCTAGAGCCAGATAATTTTCCTAATTGGCCTAGTGGATGAAATCAGTTCTAGACCTCTGAATCTAACTTTTTCTCCCTATAATTTTCTCTCTCCCTTTTTCTCTCTAACCTACTCTCAACCAAATGGAGAAACTTAGGAAAATGAATCATGGAGAAGTGAGATTTGATATTTATAAGATATATATATATATATATATATATATATATATATATATATATATATATTATTTAATATATAAAAGCATGTAATGGGTATTATTAAAATTATTTTATATTATTAAACTTTAATACAATTAAATTCAGATCTTAAAATCTGTAATTTCAAAAAATATGAAATTGTAAATAAATAAAATATCATGTCTATAGCATACTAGTGTAAATAGTTTGGAAGATGGATATCAGATGATTCCATAAAGCCCATTTTTACAAAGATGTATTATTATTTTTTAAGGAAGATAATTTCAATAATAAATATCATATTTTTTTCTACTTATGATACTAATAAAAAAAAAGATAAAAATATGCATACAATCAAGTCAAAAGTGTTCTACAATGTGGTGAAGATGGTTTATAAATCAAACATAAAACACATCCCAAAAAACTTAATTAAATACCACAAGATAAATTTTCATGTGTCAAAAATTTGTCCAAATTAAAACTATGAAATCTACTAATAAATAAAATATAAAATTAATACTAAAACTCAAATAAAATAAGTTAACATAAAATAAACTTTGCAAGTTTTATTGAGTCCAAATTTCAAGCCATTATAGGTGGATCTAAGTACCATAGAAGCACTTGTCACATGAGAGCCGTTCATTGAGTTGCCTCTGATATGAGCAATGGAGCCAAGGGAATCATAAATACTCATGTTCAAAAGGATTAGAATGAAAAGTGCAACGTTCTTTATGGATTGATCCTAATTTTTCTCATATTGGCTTCATAAAATGCCAAAGCCTAAAGTTGGACAAAGGATAAAGAAGAATGCCTCAACTAAGATTAGATCAGCTTACTTTGACTGATTCAAGATCTAAGATGGTGTAATGATCCTCTTGTGGTTTACAACACTCACAATAAATTAGGATGAAGTTCAATCAACACCTATATTAATTCACTGACAGTTGATGAAAGGAGTTGGAAGGCTTTAAGCAGGTGAAACGGGTTTCAATTTTTACTCTAGGAACTTCAAGGAGCTTTTTAGCTATTCCCTCCTCCAAAATTGCTAATAGCTAATATCTTACCTAGATCCTCTTCCCATGTTGCTAAAGCTCAATTGGGCTAGTATAATGACTATTAGGCCCTTAGGTGGTTATAATTAAATGGCTTTAATGTTTTTAGAATCGCTTTGGATGTTGTGGATGGGTGACAATCATGAGAGACCTAGTGGAGGAAACTTGCTAGAATTCATTCTAATAAATATAATTATTGTGATTGATATTTGAATAAATCAGATTAACCTTAGGATGCCCCTAATAGCCTACAAGCAGTGGTGCATAATGGTGAATAATAAACGGTAATGAGGACCACTCAAAGATTTAAGCCATGGATGCATCTTGGCTACTAGCTTGTGTTTCCTTCATTTATGAGATTCAAAAGAATTGCTAGAGACTAAATTCAAACTAATTTTGGCAATCAATTTTGCTATGTCTTGAATTCAATTAAACCTGAGATCGATAAAATTGTGAGGAGTGAAGTGCTACTCCAATCAGCTAGTGCAGCCTGAAGTTGATCCCTTTTAATGCGAATATTGACTCAATGGAATTATCAAAGTTCAATCAAATTCCAATCCTTATTTAAATGCTAATTAAAGTTCTCATTTTTCTTTAATCAAGCTAGATTTTAATTGAATCAACTTTAATAAGCTTAATTTATTTCTAAATTAATGAACCTAACAAATTGTTATAGGCTATTTGAATTTGCTTCAAATGTCAAAGAGTTTAGATTTAAATTCTTAAAGAAAATAATTTAGTTTTATGTTTCAATTAGATTTTAAATTTTGATTCATATTTATTAAATAATTTAGAAAAGGTTTAGATCAACTTTTGTATTTGAATGTAACTTGCATAAATTTTATTTAATATGATTCTTAATTATTCATAATTGAGCTAATATACCATTTAAAATATTTAATATTTTATTGAATTAGCATTTTAATTCAAGTGACTTATTAAAATTTTAAAGGCTCTTTTGATCAAATTTGAATTTTAGTTATTTCAACTTAGAAGTGATTCAATCCAAGATAACATATTCACCTCATTCTAAAAATGAGGTCAACAATGGAATTATAGGATGCTTCCTTGTAGCCATCATTGATGTTCTACAAAGGTGATGGAACCCCCAGATTGCTTGATAATAAAACCCACTTTGAGTATAAGGCTATTTGCAAAAGCAACTCTAAAGATCTTCTATCAATCCTCACTAGCCAAGTTGAGCAAGAGGCCATCTCAAGCAACATTATACACCAAAACATACTCAAAGCTTCATAATGAGCAACACTTAAAAGCCCATAATAATTATTAAGTTATTATTTTATTTTGTGCATCTCTCAATCTATCAATCTCCTTTAGAGGCCCAAAAAATTACCTTACAAAAAATTAGCCTCAAAACTAACAAATTAATTTAAAAAATTATAAGAATAAAAATTAAATATAAACTAAACTAACCTCAAAGCACTTGCAAAGTAATGCACAAATAACAAAGGGATATGATCCCAAGTATGAATTTGATGAGTTAAAATATCTTCAAATTCCATCACTAAAGGCTTTGTCATATAATCCACAAAATTAAAATAATAGAATTTATTAATGTCTAGTTAAAAATAGTAAAATTAATAATTAGTAAACCAAATGAAACTCATATGAATTACTTGTTATAACCTTTTTTTGAATGACCTCTTGCATATAAGGTTGCTTTCGTTGACGCCCTCCTTAGTAACATGGAAATCCACCACCTTGTGATTTTAAAAGCTCACATCACCACGGCTTTATGAGTTAGAATGTCCATGACCACCATTTTCCAATCTATCCCTCTACCTCATGATCTCACCATTTTAATGTATGCATAAAATTAAAGTTAGTTACCATTAATTTTGAAAACAAATATAATCATAACTAAGAAATAGATGTTATAATTGCAAATAAAATTTCACATCATATTTCACGTAACAAATTTACATTATGCTTGATATGAAAACAAATGCTATAATTAAATATATATTGATCTTATGTTCTCCACCTATATCATCAATAAATAAATCTAAAAAATATTATTTTATATATAAATTATGTTTCTAAACTCTTATTAAAAATTACAACTATAATCGATTGATATAAAACTATGTATTGAAATTAAATGCACAACATTTTTTTTGTTCTATTTCTTAGGAATTCAAACATTAATATTAACACTTTTTTATATATGATGTATAAATACTAAGAATATTACCATGATCATCTATTTCTTTAATAATTTTCTAGAGTAAAAATATAAGTGTCATCAAGCCCATAACATTGCAAAATTATTTTAGCTTATTTACAGTCTTTTTTTTATTATAAAAATCATGTTGTTATTCAAATTCTACTAAGTATTATAAATAAAGACATACAACTTGTGCTATTATTTTATAAATTATTATTATATTGTTGGAATTTTTAATTTCTAGCACCACGTTGATCTTGGGGGTACCTATTTAGGTAATCAAATACTTCATTAAGGGATAAATATATTATCTCAAAAGATAAACATATTTTCTTATGATTCAATTACTTAATAAAAACTCTTAAGGTTGATGAGTCTTTGGTGTACCCGAGATTTCTCCCTTGAACTATATGGAGAAGTAGAATGGGGTATATTTGATTGCATGGTTCATAGTTCTCTATAAGGGCAAGCCCTTATAGTTAATTACATGTTAGGAATGAAGGATCTCTTCTTCAGAATACTCTTGATTGAGGAAATAGATTTTTATTTCTATGGATTTTAAAGATTTTCTTAAAAGGATGATTAAATTAAAATTTTAATAGGGAACACTCTCAAAGGGCAAAAAGTTCTTTTGGAGATCAATTATGATTATGTAGGAAATGTCTATAGATATTGGGATGCCCAATAAGCATTTCAACTAACCTACCATTAGGCTTTATAATTTTGAGATTGAATTTAGTAGATTATGAATTGACATTTTTATTAGAAATCTAGAACTTAGATTCTAGCAGCATAAGACTACAGAAATACCTAGAGTTGAAGACTTATTCTTAGAAGGATGGTTTAGAACCTAAATCAATAGATGCTTCTTACACAAGACAAAGGCTCAACCTAGTTTAACTTTTGAGAATTATCGGCTCTTTGCCTCACTTGAGGAAATGAATATATCCCTAGCTCTTCTGGACTTATCACCTGCTTAGAAGAGTTGCCAGCTAACACCACCTAAGTGTTTTTAAATCCATGATTTCAATCATCATGTTATGCAAGATGGTTGAGATATTATATTTAGGAAAGAGACTAAGAACCTAACTCACTCCCTAACCCTAAGATCATGTTAGGTATGATATACACCTAACTAATGCAACAAATTTTATTTTTTATTTTTATGTTTTAACTTACAATTCATTTAAGTCCATAGGTATGCAATTTTATGCCTATAATAATATGTAGTTAGAAGTGTTCTTGGGCCAAATCAGAAGAGAATACACACTTCCCCTTGAAGGCTGGTCATCCTCAATGGTCAAATGCCCTCTTATGTTCAATGGGTGAAGCATCCAATTCAAGGAATATGAATAATATACTATTATGTTTTACAAAGCTAATTATTTTTTGTTACTTTTAAGTTGTGTCTATGGGTTTAAATTAATGTAAGGTTATGAGTTTATTTATATTTATGTTTAAGTTATTTAGATTTAGGTTGTGTAGAAAATTTAGTTTTTCTTAAGAGCTTAACTTTCCAGGAATTCATCACAGAAAACATAGCATAGAAAGAAACTTAGAAAAGTAGGTTGATTATATTATGCATTCAAAATAAATCACACCAATTTAATTAATAAGTATAGGCCAGTGCAATAGGGTACTGCTGTATACTCTGAAAGGAAGAGAAAATGGGTAATCGAGCTCTACTCTTATAGAACCCACCATAGAACTAAAAGTTTAATCTATGGGGGCCTTCTTCGAGGATCGTCACCTTCTTTAGGGACCTCCACAAGCTTCACAGGGGACCTCTGCACCCATCTGCTAGTAAGGTCAGCTCTTATTATCCCTAGACCCAATAGATCCTAACATAATTCTAAGCTTAAATTATATTTCAAATTTTAAAAATAATTTCCTTAACCTACAAAATAGATATTAGGAAATACACACAACACACCAGCAGTTATATTCCAAGTATACAAGCTTAGCATTAGTTGCATGCTAAGCTCACCTGTCATAGTGGGCTATGCTTAGAGACCTATAAAACTTGCAAGAACAATAATTATGGTTATAGTTTTTTATCACAATGGTCCCTTTTAACATAATCCCCTATAGTAAAAGTATTATACTAGAAAGAATGTTCTATCATTCAAACTAGCGAGTAAATTATGTTAGCCATCTAGTCTAAAATAATACACCACAAAATAATAAAAAATTTTACATCACATCACAAAATATCATAGAACATCAACATAACCTAAGTTTATGATCACCAACATGATAATCTAGTGTATGAGACAATGGGTCTGTGTTGCAAGACTATACTAGGTCTTTTAAGTTCAAGTTTTGTTTTGATTTCAAAATTTGTTTATTTTATTATTAGATGGTTTCAATTCAAATAATTTAATAAGTTTGTGATTTTTTTTTATTTCTAAGTTTATGTTATATTAGAATAAAGTTTAAGTTTTAAAGAATTAAGAATAAAATAAAGTTCACTTTGGGTAGAACCCATTCTAGTCAAAATCCTAAATCCTAGTAGAATAAAGTATTAACCTTAAGGTAAATATTCATTCTAAGGGTTCAAGCTAAAACCTTAGGTATATTTAAATTTATTTGAATTTTATTTGATTTGATTTTATTAATGTTTTAGTTTTATTTAAAAATTTTATTGAGATTCATTCTTCTTTTCATTTCTCTTAATTTAATTAAACATTTCTTGATTTGGTTTATGATTTTTATTTATAATCTTTGATTAAGATTTAATATGTTTCTTTAAATCTTAGTTATGAATTTAATGTTCATGTTATTATGATTTAGTTTTATTTAGTTTTCATTTTAAGTTTTATTTTAATTCATTTATATTTGATGTTGTTTAGTTTCTCTTTGATTTGGTTCATTATTCATTTGATTTTATTTGTTTATTTAATTTAGATTGATCTTATTTATTCATTTCATTAATGTTTATGTTTATGTTTATTAATTGGAATGAACTTAAAGTTAATATATTAATTGAAGCTTGGTTTTGATTTCATCATTTAAATGATCCATTATATTTCAATTTCATGATTTATTTATTTATATAATTTTAATTTATCATTTAGGTTTATTTGATTTTAATTAATTCCATTTATTCATTTCAATAAAATTTCCATGTATGCTAATGATTTTGGCTTAATGTAATTGATTTCAAGTTATGACTTCTTTCATTCACTTCATTAACATTTACATGTATGAATTTAAATAAATTAATTCAATTATTTCTAACCAATTTGGAGAAAGTCTTAATTTTATTATTTAGGGAATCCCTTATCTAACTCATTAGTCTTAATGTAACATTACATGTTAGAGTTTTTATCACTTAGTTTAAGTTATTATGATGGAGTTTTATTTGCTAATCATGATCCAAGAAGCCTAAGAAATTAACTGTTTTGGGCATCAAACCTATCTTAGGCCATTTCAAACTTTTGGGTTGTTTAAGTTTAATTGATTTGATTTATTACTTTTATTTGCATTTAATGATATCAGGTTCGATTACAAAGTTTAGAGGTTAAATAATGTTAAAATTTTAATTTATTAATTGAAATATTATACATTTAATGTTTAAGATTTAAGATTAAATTATATATTTTATTATTTTATTTTAAACCCTAAGTACATGATTAATCAAATTCTTTAACTTCAGAGGATTTAAAATTTTTTCTTAAGTGTTCTAATGTTAATGAAAATAAATTAAATATTTTTATATGTTTTTCTAATTTTTATAATTTTTTCAATTAAGAAGTTCCCTTAAACTAACCCAGGGATTAGAAATTTAACAACTCCTAATCCAAAGGTCATTTGTTCCTAAAATTTTTATGGCAAGTGGGGTTCCTTGCTAATTTAAGTTCCCTAAAATTTCACTCTAATCAAATATATAATTTACGATTAATTAAGGTTTTAATAATTATAATAAAACTTAAATTAAGCATAAATTAAAAAGAACTAATTAGGAGTTTTAATTTCTTGAATTCCTCTCTAGAAGATGCATCCATAGAGAGTTTACTTATACTTTTGGAAGTTTTGATTAATTTATTATAATTTTTTAATGTTCAAGTCAATTAATTGAATTAATTAATTTAGTTTATTGCCTAATTAAATCATTTGGGAAATATAAAATTTTAGTGAGTTTTAATGATAAATTTAAATTCATTAGGGTTTATTATGATGTTATAAGTTGATTTCATGATTTTTCTTGATTCATTTAATTTATTTGAATAAATTAATGGTTTATGGTTGAAATTAGTATAGTTATAGATTCAATATCCATAAATCATAAAAAAATTTATTTAATGTGGGTTTTATTCTCAAATTTATTTTCCCAAAGTTTGAAGTCAATTGGATTGATGGTTTAGGTTTAATTTGAGTTTAATTATTTGTATTTAAATTCAAATTAACCTAAAATAACCCAATAAAATATGAGAATTTTGGCTTTAATAGATTCCTCTTGCTGAAAGAAATCCATAGAAGCTCTTATTTGGATTTTTTTAGTTGGGTTTTTTATTTTTCTATGATTTTTTTAAAGTTTTGGCTATTTTTAGTAATTTTTAAATCAAAAAAATTGAATTTTACCATTTTAAATGGTCGGCTCTGACATGGTGTTGTTTACCACATGGCATGATGTCATTGGGCCAGCTGAATGCGAATCCAACTCAAAAAGTGGCGACCATGCAAGATTGGTTATGATCGCCCAGATCAAGGATCGAATGGTCAGAATTTACCCCATAATTCCTATAGAATTTAAATCAGATCATGGGATTATATTAAAACTATTTGTTATTAATAGAAGGAATGAGCATAGGAGATTATATTTACTTTAATGATGATGAAAGCTGAATGTTAACCATCAAATTGAAGTGATTTTTGATGATCTAGCTGATGAAATCACTCGATTTTAATTTTAAATCCATTAAGGACTCAAATGGAATGCATCTATATGGCTTGATCTCACTTGAGATCAAGTTATTTTGAAAAGACTAAAATTGAATGTAAGAAAGGTTGGTTTTAAAGCGTACCTTACTGGTGGAGATCTTAGGTGGTAAGAATGATTTGAAAAGCTTCTTGAGGGTGTGGAGAACCTCTGGGAAGAAGGAATTGAATTGCCTCCTCATCAATTGCCCTATGGACCAAGCTTTGTCCATTTTTCGATAGCTTTTGTCGAACTCCAGCTTGCCAGTGACATGGGAATCGAGCAAAAGGATGTGCACTCCTTCGTTTCATTTGAGGAATGTGTTTGGAAGGTTCAAACTTGCTTGAAAAAGGCTCTTTACTCATTTTCCATTCCTGGTTGAGAGCTATATGGGAAGGATTAACTATGGCCAGCCAATGTGATTTCTACTCTTAGAGGCTAGCTCAAAGGGGTGGTCAGTTGATTGGGGATAGTCTAAGATAGATAAGATGAGGAGTGGAGGTGAGAGAATAAATTGGTTAAGGAGTTTTGTCTCCAAACTTCCTTCTCTTTTTCCATGGCATATTCTCTTATTTTGATGGACTTGAGCTCATTTACTTTGCATAGTCTTAGCTTCCAATTATCCTAAACTCATCTTAGGATGAGTTAAGATATGTTCCAAGGTGATTAATTCATGCTGGAGTTCAAATGGTTTGAATTATATCACTTAAGTTTCTCTTTCTTTTATCTTGATCTAGCTTGTTCGATTTGATGAATTGAATTTAGATTTAAGTTTCATTTGTGTTTGTTTAACCATTTAAGGTATTCCTAATTGATTAATTATATTTAATTTGGAATTAAAATTTATTTCTTCAAAGATGAAGCCATTTTTATTAAGTTGGGATTAATTGATTTCAGTTTGTTTATTTGATACTTTTAAAGTATAATTAGATTTTAATTATAGTTTGTTAAGCATGTGAGGTAATTTAATTCAATTAGTTTCATTGTATTTAGGATTAATTTTGAAATTCAACTCATTTTAATCCAAATTAGGGTTAATGGATTTACTTTGGTTTAATTTAATTATATGACTGATGGGTCAAATTAATTCTAATATTTAATTGATTTTTTTTTCATTATGATTTTCAAATAATTTTTGACAATAAATTTGGGTTAACTTCAATTCAAATTAGGTTTGAGTTCAATAAGGTCTCTTTAGATCCATTTAGATCAAATGATCTAATTAGCCTAACTAAGGTCTTATTGGGTTTAAATTTCTTTGAATTCATGTTTAAACACATTTATTTAATGATTTCAAGCTTTTAGAATGATTGAATTTGGTCAAATTATGGTGGGTTGACCTTTAACTTGGTGGAACTCACATAGGTCAACCATATGTTTAATGGTTGACTTTCATTTGACTTTCATTTGGATTTGACACCATTCATATCATGTAATGAATTTTATGCTTTTTGTTTGATATGATTTGAATTTATTTTGATTTTATGTGATTTTATTTGGGTTCAAGTGATTTTGAGTTTTAAGTAGGGTAATTGGGTTGGCCATCCCAATTACCTTAGCCTAAGTTTAATTAGATTTAATTTTCAATTAGAGTATGTTCAAATCAATTATTTGTTTAGATTTGAGTTGGGTTTAGATTCACCTAATCCCATTAAGTTGGATCAAACTCTAGGAGAATCCACTACTAAACATAATGATCTAAGTGCTTAAATCAGGAGTTCTTAATCTAAGATTAGGTGTCTTAATTCATAGTTTTAGAAATGATGTTAACCTCATCCAAAAATGAGGTCAACATATATTACTTAAATATTTTTTTTGTGTGGGTAACTTATGAAATAGAACCACTGAACTTGTCAAGCTAATGTAAATACCTCATAAGATGAAAGTAGATATTTATGTTTAAGATTAATGGTCCATTAAGCATGGTTATATAGGAAGGATTGTCTATTAAAAAAATTAAAAAAAATTTGGTGTGAATATGATCTAACTAATGGCAAAAATTTTAAATTAGGCTTAATCCTAATCCTAATTATCAATTTAGGCACAAAAAATCAAAAAAAATGTCGTCAGTAAGATGACGGCAAATGCCGATGAACGCGTTGGCATGATCGTCAATGACACTTCTAACTAATTCGTTGAGCGGACGGGCAACGGCATCCACGTTGGCCGATCATCCGACTAGACGACTATGTAATTTAATTTTTTAAAAAAAAAAATTTGGCGGCAAGTCATATTTGTCGTGTCGAGTCATCTGAGTCAAAATTAAGAAAACTTTATATCGTTAGAATCATAACAAATTTATGCTGGTTGAAATTTATAATTGCAGCCCAATACATAGCAGATTTTACGCATGTTCACAAAAACTGTGACATGGAGCTAAAATTTTAGAGCAGCTATCATATTTTGTGTGTATCAGAGTCATACGGTATCAGAATTGAGCAAACTTTGTATCATCAGAATTGTAAATAAATTTCCTACAACTTTTATTTTGGTCAAAATTTATGATTGTGGCCTAATACGTAGCAGATTTTGCAAATGCATGCAAAAACTGTGGCACCGAGCTGAAAATTCATAGCAGATGTCGTATTTTGTATGTATAGAAGTCATACGGTGTTAGAATTGAGAACTTTATATCATTGGAATTGTAACAAAATTTTCTACAACTTTCATGTTGGTTAAAATTTGTGAGTGCAGCCCGATGCACAACAGATTTTGAGAAATCAACAATGATAAGAAGCCAACTCAAACTAAGTTTAGAACACAAACTAACTACCTCTCTACTGTTACTACCAAAGAAAATATCCTCACTGAAAAACATACATCATTGTACAACTTGAGTGCTAGTTCTTCTAAATAGATAAAGCAGTATAAATGTAGCAGGACAAAAAAGATATGAATTTTTATAAATTAAGGTAACTAAAAAAATAAAATAGTTCGTGACTATGCTTGAGACAGAATACAAGAAGATAGGTACATATACAAGAAAATATAATCCTATATAGATAGAAGATAATAATACAGATGACTATCTCCGATGATGCCTGCGATGCGATATCGCATCACTATTGGGCGTGTAATGGGCTGGTGGTCATCGCGGCCGGTCTCGTAGATGATGTTACAGATGCTGGTCCTTCTCTTCAACTTTCTGAGGGTTGTTGCAAGTAACCCAAGTGTGTAGCACTAGGTACATCAACTGAAGACTGTGTAGTAAACAAAAAATCATAATACAGTCCATACAGGGTGTCATATGGAATGACGGAGGCCCATATGCATAAAGGACTGATTGCTGCCATGGGTGCATCTGTGACCACATAGCTTCCTGGTTTCAATACTATGGTGGCTATGTGAATGTATATGCAGATGGTCTAACCACTGGTGGAGATGATGGACCAACATCCATTATAGGCCCATCCGGTTACCGGCGATGGCGTCAATCTTGGTGTCCCCGTGCCATCGTCATATGCATGTTGCCGCTCCTGCATGACCCCTCATACTGGTTGGTGATTCTGAAAATCTCCTCATCCCTCCCAAAATAGCACTGGAAAATGTCCTCGGTATTCAACATGTGCTCATGCTGTGTTGACAGAACTCTAATTATGACGAAATTATTAAAAAAAATTATTATCACAGTGATGAATTACGGGCTTACCATGAGTCGGTCTCCAGGAGCTCGAGGGTAATAAGTGTCTTGGAGTATTGTAGGTGCCTTCAGCATATATAGTGAAGCTCAAGATCGATACCATCTCATATATCAATTAATGGTTGCCCCCACCCTGCTGGGAAGAGTTTACCACCACAACTAAATCTCATCTACTCTCCCACTGCGCAATATATGTCTAGTGGTACTCAACCCAGTCCACATTGGCTTTCCCTTGACCATCCACTCATACGAAAGCAAAATCTACTGGTGCAACCTCAGTCATAGGTGAAAGGTAAAACTGCCTGAGCACACGATCGGACAGGTGCCACTTAACTCATTTTTAGCTAATCAAGAGTACTCTAGCCAGCCATATGTCATCCCCACATAAGCATATCTCTGTGACACGTGCACGGATCTAAACTCCGTATGGCTCCCAGATCACCTGTGTTGTTTGAAATGAATATTAGCTATGCTATCTACATATAATAATGGACAAAAAAAACAAATAATGCAATGTACCTAACTCTGCAGTAGGCCATCTAGCTCATCTCTGTAAACTCTGATATGGGCTGGCGTCATCTCTCGGACATACCCTTCATTCCAGCGACAACCCACACTCAGCCCATCTATGTCTGTTGGGTATGGAATATGCAATGTTGGTATGTCGACATGAACATGCTCCCACACCCATACCTGCAGTAACTATAGGCAACCAACCATATTCATGCGCTTTGGCAACATTTACTCCCTATACTTATAGCCCATGCAACAACATTACTACACTGCACTAGGATTTCCATAGCATTCCAATCATAATATCAGATGTACTATAAGGAAATATGATAAATATCCAAAAATCATACACGAAATGATTGAGGACTAAAATTTTGTTCTTGAACAGAGTAGTCAATCTTGATCTTGAAGACGTTATGATGTACATAAAGGAAAAAGCCACAAAAGAAGATAAAAAAGAAACAATCTATCATTGAACAAATACAAGATAAAAAGAAACACAAACACATTCCATTTCCTACTTTAAAATCCCAATTGGTAGGAAAACATGCAGATTTGACTTTGTAAATGAAAAGAAAAAGCTAAGTAGTTCTATTATTAGACAAATAATTAATAAGCCACATATTGGTTTTGAAACCATAGATTCCCTAAAAAAAACTTCTTCAAGCCAAACAAACAAGGAGGTGATTAGAGCACTCATTTCTCAGTGGTTACATTGTTGTATAGATGAAGCCCTATCGTTGTAATCCCAACACAATGGCCAAACAAACAACTTACAATATAAACCACTAAAAGTCAAAATCTAGATGCTGCACGATTAGATCACACTATGCCGAGCTTATGAGCACATTGTTCTATTATGGAGAATATTTTTACATACACTACAAATCCTGTTACTTCTTATAGTATTTTCATCCATAGTATTTCTTAATCTATTTGAACGTGATCGATTTGACTTCCTCTTGATATTTGGTGGGTTGTACTCTAGGAAGTTCCTAGTAATTATGTGTTCTGGCCACTCATCACGATCAGGGATGACATGAAATGCTCCCTGGTAGGTTTTGCAGTAGTAGTCCAAAGTATAGTAGGCCGATACGTAATGAACATGGCTTATATGTCGCTGCCCTAACACATAAATGATGTGAGGACATGGCATGTGATAAGCATGTGGTCGTCTGCATGTACATCTACAAATATATTTTCATACAGCTCTACCTTGTATGCTCTAATACTGGCATCGAAAACTTGGTACTCATTACTATTAATTCATACTGGCTTAGGAAATCTCCTTGCCTCATGTTCACTACCCTGCAAAGTTGCCTTAGCCCGGGGAGAGAACATGGAGCCATGCTGGTTCGCTGCTAATGTTACTGAGTCCAAGCATTTCATGAAAGTAATGACTATGTTATAATATATTGCAGAGACCAGTGTCAAAATCGGCAAGCCACGTGCCCGCTTAAGTACACTGTTGAAGCATTCAGGTGCATTTGTGGTCATCGTGCCATACTTGTACCCATCATCATGGGTAAGAGATCACTGATGTACATCCCTTGATACGAGCCAATCGTAGGCCTCCTATTTAATGTTCTTGATATCAGTCATATACCTTTTAAAAATGCGGATATCATCAGTATTACCTGCAACATATATTTTTTGGCATATAAACTCAACATCTCCGACTCCAAGTTGTCTAACTGCTTTTTTAAAATTCTCCCTCAGATGTCTCAGGCAAAAGCGATGTGCAGCCCACGATAATATTTCCCTGCAGCCCCGTACCAACCCCACGTGCCTGTCAGAAATGATGAATAAATCACCTCTACTACAAATAAATGGAATTAAGTCTTGGAGTGTCTGTGGAAACCAACATCATGACTCAATACTCTCTGATTCTACCACTGCAAAGGCCAATGAAAATAAACCATTGTTGGCGAATTCCAATGCACTAGAGTCCCAGTACTTACATAAGAGAAAATCCCATCCGGATATAAAAGCGCGATGTGCCAACTAGTAATTAAAGGCTCAAAGGACCAGAATAATCATTGAAATCTATATGACTCTGATGATTGCACTGTCGACCGATCCTGACATTGCTGAGCATATAACACACATGAATCTCTCCAACGATCGGTAAGATTCCTCCCAACTATCGAAAATAACCTTTAGTGCCTTACGATGCATCCAGCTTTCATGTAAGACACTTGTATGTTAAATTTGGACTCAATACGGCCTATAATCTCTCGAGCTTTAAATCTAGTTGACGCCTAATTGCAGGTTGAATGAAATAATTAATAATCTGTGTTGTACATTACCTATGTCCGGCACTGAGGACTGAATGACTACATGTATGTGGTGAGCCTATACTATCAATTCTCGATGCACCTCACAATCTCTTGCTTGAACTTGCATGTAAGCGCCACATGCAAGGCATAGCTTGGTTCGCATGTTGAGTGCACAATACAGCGAACCTGGCTTTGTTTGAAGCGTATATCACATAATCGACATTATTGATGATAGACCAACCCTGAATAGCAAATAGCAGCTGCTTCTTATCACGAAAGCACATACCTTCTAGCAGTTCATCTGGAATGCAACTTTTAAGTTTAAAAGTTGACTCATCTAAAGGCCCATCAAATGTAAGCTCTTCATCCCATTCTCTAACTATTTGAGCATGACGCATGTACTCATTGTTAGATAGTAAGTGCTCTTCTGTTTGGCTTGTTCTAACTGAGTAGTCCCTAATAAGCTCTCTGACCCTGTTAGATGGATCTATGCCCCTTAAAGAAGGCTCCTCTACATCACTTTCATCCCCCTCATCATCATTGGTACTTGTTGCAGAAGGCATAGTTTCATACCCATCACCACCATCAACTTCAGCATCACCCACAAAATTAGAACTGTCCCAGCTACATTAGCAGCTTCTGTTGGTACAAACCCGTATGCTTCCCCGGCAGTTAGTTGAGAATCAAGTGTGATGTATTCAGTATTGATTGGAGCTCTCTGATACTCCTCAGTACTGTCAACATCTCTTTCCTCATAATGTAATTCCTCAAGTTCAACATAAATTA
Organism: Cymbidium sinense; assembly: GCA_021442155.1. Taxonomy (NCBI): domain Eukaryota; kingdom Viridiplantae; phylum Streptophyta; class Magnoliopsida; order Asparagales; family Orchidaceae; genus Cymbidium; species Cymbidium sinense. The sequence continues at coordinate 78,100,092 of CM038228.1, read as the reverse complement.
CTATAGGCTACACAGAAGCTGTGTTGAGTATAGATTCACACACTTCATCAATAATATGAGCAGTGATAAATCCAGCACCAATAGGAAAACGGCCTATAAGATTAACATATGCATTTGCTTGGTCTAACTTCAATGACCTCTTGATTCACTTTTGTAACCCCATCACATTAATCCTTCGTGGGATCTGGATTTGTCGATTTTTTCCACCAATGTAGGTTGGAAAGAAATCATCACTAACGTTCAGTTTGCCGTCATAATAAAGAACTATACAGATAATTTCTGAACTCATTTTCAACTAAAAATAACTATAACCAGTAAGAATCTTTTCTCTCCCCTGGTCACAGAAAAAAAAAAGCAATTCAAGATATAATACAATTTTACGTTTCAGTTGGAGGTATTTCGAACTCAAAACCTTGAAGCATATGGCATATCAATATCAACAATACAAGCATATGCTTTTAGAGTATAAAAGGAGCTTAAACTTGAAGAGAACGGAGTTGACCTGATTAAGGTCAACCAAGAAATCAGCCTTAAGAAAGTAACATGAATATGATATATAGGGTGAACATTAGGTTCAAGCATACATTCAATACAAGTAATTTATGATTCCTAAAAGCTGGAACCTTAGGCTTGCTACATATATGGTTCAAGAATCATATGTATGCTCAAATCAAAGTGAGCTTAGCTTTAGGTCACGTGTAACGAATGGAGGCATTTTATAAAAAAATGAAAAAAAAAATTATAAGTAGATAATGACAATTGGATTAAAACATGATCAAGATTATTATTGTATTATATAATATTATTACTATATATAATACATTTACACACAACAAAGTTAAAGCACCAAACAATTGGGATGACCTAAAGTTGTGTTGCTATATATATATATATATATATATATATATATATATATATATATATATATATATTTGAGTGTGTGTAGAAATACATGTATGCTTAGAATTCTAGAGTTGAGATGCCAGTGAATCCTCGCACTTTCGTTTTAATAGAATATTTTTAATACACTAATAGAACTTGCAAGACATGAAGACAATGACCACATACAATAATTATGACAGGTACATCAACAACAAAACTGCAAAAGACAGTTTAAGTGGAGAATAAGAATAGTGAAACAACATAATTTACAAATAAAACATAGTTAAGTACAATTATAAGACAAAATAGAGCCATTTATTTACATTTGGCCACAAGCAAAACTCCGCAACTCGTAACAGTTTTAACAACTATTCAGGAAAAATATATATAATGCCTATTATGGGTTAACTTTTTCAAACTGCAAAATATACAAATCTAACAAAACAACTCAAGGAAATAAGCAAATCATACAACACAAAATAATATATAACGAGATCTATTACAAAATAAGCATTTAGGAAAAAAATGGCCTTAATTGACAGATGAATGAAGAAATAAGCGGTCTCCGGTGGTGGCGCACTCCTTGGCCGGCAGTGACCTCCCTTGGCCGGTGGCGTGCTTCGGCGGTGGAAAGACGGCGGTGGAATGGACAAGCCGAGCTTGTGGGAGGAAAAAAAAATAGATCTGCGAGTCTCCGCCTCACGAGTTTTCGCCTGAAACACGTTGGCGCCAATCGTTCGTCGTACGGACGACTAGGCCTATTTTGCTTTTTTTTTTTGTGCCTAAATTGATAATTAGGATTAGGATTAAGCTTAATTTAAAAATTTTGCCTCTAACTAATAGCCTTCATTATGGAATAAATAATTAATAAAATTATTATTTTTACTTTAATTATTATAAAGCGGTTATAATGATGAATTACAATTGTTTTCCACAATAACTTCAAATAATTATAGAGGCAGCAATAGATAAATAAATAAGTCTTAAAAAGAGTAGGATCATCCACATGGCCAAAATTGTTAGCTCTCTTTCTTGCAAACAATGAACATCCATTCGTTCAGTGAATGCAACAATATCAGCGCCTAACCAACAGAAAATTATTATAAAGATCGAAAATAGCTGATTTTGTGCTCCAACAAGTAACACATTAGTTAGAAATAAAATGAAGAACTTAAAAATGATGAATTCGAATGGTCTTTCTACTAGAAGAAAATTTTAACTGATTTTATTCTGATTGTATTCTTTCTTAAAATTAAGTGTTGCAGGCGGTGGTTGGGATTACTTTTATTTTTTATTTTCATATTTTTTTTGTTTTATTTTCTTTTGTTGCTATTTTGATTTAAAATAAAATATTTTTATAATAATAATTGTTTTTAAAAAGAATCAAAACATTCCAAAATTTATTGTCAGTGCTTTAAAAATAATGTTGTTTATTTTTAAAAATAAAAATACTAAATAAATATATTTCTAAAAATAATATAAAATAAAAATAAAAACCTCCAAAATAAATTCGATCCCAAATTTCGATGTTCGCTTGGGGCGAGAGGTTGCATACCAAGTTGGATGATCAAACACACAAAAATATCAGGGTCAATGGGTCAAAGAAGTAGCCCAACTATGATTACCACTATTGCCATCAGGGGAACCCAGAGAGAGCATCTGGATAGCATTACCAAAGAGAGTTTCCAGCTCGAAGTACAAAACAGGGAGATCCCTGGTTGCAAAGTAATCATCCAAGAAGAGGCTGTCAATGGCAAAAAAAAGTCTTCACACACAAGAGCTTGCTCAGGCAAAATACATCATCGTCTGACACCGAGACTTCAAAAGAAAAACAAAAGGGACAAGAAGAGGAAAACAAAAATAAACAAGCGTAGGACTCAAATGCAGAAAAATCAATCCAAGACTCCAAAATTCCTCCATTTCGACGATGTGAAAATAATGTGTTGGCCAAGAGGGCTTAATATGCCAACATTTTAACTTGAAAGCTACTAATAATTTGATTTTTGTTTCCAATCATGCAGAAGAATTTGCTTTAAGGCAATGGAACCTATGATTTATTTCCACCTAAATGACATATACTGTAATGGCAATAATAAGGTAACTTAATCTTTTAATAGCCTTATGATCCAAATTGCTGACAACCCTTAAAATTTGATATAGAGTAGCTTGCATGAGAAAGAAGTTTCTATTAGGCAGAAGATCCTTAATCAATCTCATAGATTCAATGCATTCACAAAATAGATGTGAATAAGATTCAAGAGAGGCCTTATAGAAGAGATAGTCAAAAGTGAGGCCCGATTCGATAGAATGAAAAAGGTTTGAATTCTTAAGACCTCCAAAATAGGCCATCTAGTAGAAGGTGGCATAGTTTATGCAATATCCCTTAAACCAAATCTCCCCAGACCAATCCATAGTAGTACAAAGCTCAAAGACTAAATTTAGGACAACTTTAGAGGAGAGCTTATTATGTCCATTCCATTGAACATCATCAGACCCTTATCTCAGCCTAGAACTAGTGATATTGATGTAGCACTATGGGTGCCTCAATTTGAAAGTATTAGGGAGCACCTTACTACCATTGGAAAGAATAGAGTCAAGAGTAGCAACTAGAGACTTGTTTAAGATGGAAAAGAACTCCTCACCAATACATTTAAAAAGAGAGCACTCTTTACAACAGGGAATAAAGTAGAGAGAAAAAAAAAGGAAGATCTCTCACCAATGTGGTAAAAATTTTATTCCTAAAATGGATTGCACAAGACCTTAGTTCCATCCAAAGTGTTGATTGACGAAGGGAGAAATTATTCCAAAGAGAACCACATTTATTATAACACCATACTACCATCAGGGAGGACTTGTTCAAGATCTTCCACATGATTTTAATTTTATACATAAGATTCAGAGTGGAGACAGAGGTGAGTCATGTAACACCCTTTTCTCTTGGCAGGGTGGGATTAGCCCAAGAGATGATGAATAACTTTTTAGTTCCCTACTATAGTAAAAGAAGTTTGCAATTAAAGAAGAGATTTTTTTTAAGACACATTTAGTGAAAGAGACTAATTTGATCTAGTAAGAAAAGTAATTATTGATTGTAGATCTAAATAGTTAGAACCTACCACCATAAGAAAGAAACTTGCATTTCTAACCAGCCAACTAGGCAAATAACTTATCAAATAAAGAGTTGAAATAGATCCATTTATGGGGACCATCTATTAGGGAAGCCCCAAATATTTGATAAGAAAGTTGCATTATTTTACATTGAGAATCTTGTGGACAAATTAGTAAGTCTAGCATCTTTAGAAAGAGAAATGAAGATTTTTTACAATTTATTTTCAGCCCATGTAGACTACTAAAGAGTTAAGAGAGTATTTAAGTGAAATAGCTAAATTTGTGTCCTCTTTTCCCATAACAAGAAGATCATTTGCAAATAGAAAATGAGAAACTTTATAATTTTTAGAATTGAAAGTATTATATTTCATCAAGCTCACCTCTTTTTCCAAAGACTAGAAAAGGAGTCAATATCAATAGTAAAGAGAAAAGGTAAGAGTGGGCAGTCCTGCCTCAACCCATATGAGGAGCTGAAATATCCTCTTATTTCATCATTGAGCATAATAAAAAAAAAGAACCTTAGTAATACAAGCCTCTATCCAACTGATAAAAGAGGGGATCTTTTTTATTTTTTTTTATTTTTTATTTTTATTATTTTATATATATATATATATTTGCTTCAATCTATGGCATAATGAATTACGATTTTATCATATCAAAGGCCTTCCTCAAATCAAATTTAGCAATAAACCTCTCAAATCAAAGTGAGAAGCAAAGTTAGGATTGATTTCATGTGCGAGAAAAATGTTGTCAAAGGTGTCTGTATCTTTAATGAAAGCTAACTGAGCTGAGTGTACAATGAGTGGTAAGACATTCTTTAACCTATTTGCAAGAACCTTTATTAAAACCTTATAGAAAGTATTACAAAGTGAAATAGGTCTAAAATCAGAGAGATGATTTGAATGCTTAACTTTGGGAATCAAGGTAGTGAGGCTTTATTTAAACATATTAGAAAATTTTAGATTTTAAAAAAAATGCACTGCTAAGAGAAATTATTTATCGATGATATCTTAGCTGGAGGTGAAAATTTTAGCATTAAAATCATCCGACCTTAGTGATTTGTTCACATTGATGTCATCAAGAGTATTTATAATTTCTTGATCGGAGATTTCAACAACCAAATCGGAGGCCTAATGTGAGGAGACAATATTTCTTAAGAGAATGTCATGGATATTAAGATAGGCCACATTTTAACAGTTAAAGAGTGAGAAGTAATTCTTGCAAATTTCATCAGAAATGAAGTTAGGTTTAGAAATAGCTCTATGTACTATCTTACAACATCTTATACAATTGGAGTTCTATCTTTCTTTAATAAAACTATAAAGAAACTTAATATCATAATTTGAATGAGTGAGCTAGTGGAGTTTTGCCCATTTCCTAGCATACATACTCTCTTTTTTTTATGAGTGTGGTGTTTATTTTTGGATGTGGGGGGACACTACGCAAATCGTAGGGGGTACTTATTGAAGCGATCAGGTATGACATTGAGGTATAATATACTATCTAGAAAGATAGAGGCATCACCCTTCAATAGACCTAATTACCTAATAACCACTCCTAAGGTATGATGGGTCTTCAAATATACCAGAGATTTTTCCGCTTTACATGGATGAATAAAGCAAGGTTAATATTAAATCGGGTTCTAAAGTTCTCTATGGAAGCAAGCCTCCATAGTTAGTTAAATCTTAGGGAATGAAATTTCGTAAGAATACTCTTGATTAAAGTAGACAATTATCATCTCCAAAGATTTTAAGGTTAGACTATCAAAGGATTGATTATATTTGGAAAATCAATTGGGAAAATTCAAGGAGAAGACTTATTTTTAGAAGCCAAAGGAAATAAGTAAGAAATGCTCATGATACTAAGAGGTCTAGTGAGCATTTCAATTTATCTATGGTTGGGATTTATAATTTTGAAGTTGAAGAGATTTATATATTTTGAGTTAAAATTTTATTAGATTACAGGAGCTTATAAGCCAACAACACAAGATTGTGAATATGCCTAAGAGGCTAGGATTTATGCTTGTAGCCGGAAGGAAACAGCTACCTCGGATCCTAAATCTAGGGCACTTTAGCATAAGTTAAGCATGACCTAAATCTAAGTGAAGATGGGCATAAGGTTTACCTCCACAAGAGAGGATAAATCACCCGACTTTTGAACTTATAACTGCCTAGAGTGGTTGCCATCTAACTCCTCCTATGATTTTAAAACCATGTAGTTCAGTTTTATGAAATTGCAAGATAATTTGGGCTATTATTAATTTAGAAAGATACTAAAGTCCTTAAACTCACTCCCTAAGAGACTAGAGCATGAGTGCTATGAATAATGACTTAATCTATAAATGCAAATCATTTCAAATTTTATTTAATTTTTGACACTTCAGTTGGACAAAGGTTTAGAATTTTGATGCCTATATGCATGATGAAATAGAGTTGTTGGCTGAATCAACAAGAAGAGGTGTTTTTCACCACAAGGGATGCCTTCAAAGGTCAAGCATTCCCCTATCGTGCAAGGATGGAAATCCCTATTTTCAAGAGAGAAAGAATATGCATGCATGATGTGGGACATACAATTTTCAGCAAAGGGGTTGCTAAATCTTTTAATTATCTTATTTATATCTTAGGCTTTATGGTGAGGTTATGGATTGTATAAAAATTTTAGTTATGAGTGATTAATTAGGGTAGAAAAATTAATTTTTATCTTGAGAGCCTAACGTATCCAGGCCACACATTAAAGCATCATTCATTTAAGAAACTAAGAACATCATGCCATTTCTAGTGCACAAACTAACCAAATCATCAGACATTTTTATAAAACTAACGCTAAAGAATAAGAGGTTGATGTGGTCGAGTACCACCGTGCAACTCGAAAAGAAGAGATGGGTAGCCAAGTTCTTCACTTATACAACCTAGTGGTGTTTTATTTTTTTTTGTGTTGGTGTGATGTTATGTGTGCGTTTATGTGAGGGGACACTATGCAGATCCATAGATGTACTCATTAGGGTGATCGTATGACATTGAAAAATAGTATTCTATTTTAAGAGATAGAAGTCACTACCCTATAATGGACCTAATCACCTAATGAGGACTCCTAAGGTATGGTGGGCCTTCGAATGTACTAGAGATCTTTCCCCAACTTTACATGGAAAAGTAAAGTAGGGTTTATTTTAAATCGGGCTTATTAAGTTCTCTATGGAGGCAAGCCCCCATAGTTAATTACATCACAAAGAATGAGATTCCATAAGAATACTCTCAATTAAGGTAAATGATCATTGTCTCCAAAGATTTCAAAGATAGGACTATCAATCAATTGGTCATTTTTAGAAAATCAACTGAGATTGATTAAAAGGAAAGAGTTATTATCAAAACCAAAGAGAGATGAGTAGGGGATGCTCATGATACTAGGAAGCCTAGTGAGCATCCCAAACTATCCTACGATTAGGCTTTATATTTTTGAAATTGAGGAGAATTATATGTTTGAGTTGAATTTTTATTAGAAATTTAAGGCTTACAATTTCATAATACGAGATTGTAGAAATGCTTAAAAGGTGAGGATTTATGTTTGTAGCCCCTAAGAGAAACATCAATCTCTAATCCTAAATCTAGGAAGCCTTGGCGAGGGCCAAAGCACCATGGGCTCCAAAAATTTGCCACCAACATCTCGATAATTTGAATTGAAGAGAGTGATTTTAAATGTTATCGGTGTAATTTTTAGAAGGCAGATTGAATAGTAGATAAAATATTACCTAGAGATTTCACCATCATTTTGTCAAGACTTTTGATCTAATTCTAAGTTTCCTAAAGGCACAAGCCCCTATAATTAATTATCCCTCTCAAAGCTGAAAGAAAACTTTCAATTAAAGCTAGTCATTAGATCACTACATGCGTAGCTTATAGTAGCAGCATATGGAGTTTTAATTTTTAGATTTATGAAATTCATTAGTATTAGCTAAAAGTGGATGGTTGGGGAAATGATGACGTGCCCGATCTAGATCCTATGATTCCATCATCTCGGGCTGTTGTGGTCTCTAGTCTACTTAGTCAGAGGAGGTAGTCGACCCAACATGACTGAAAGATCCTTATCAGCAACACATGGCTTACGTCATCCAAGAAATCTTTGTAGATCTGGGGTGGTATTTATCTAAGGAGATAGCCTTAAGTCTACCTTAACTAATAGAGGGATTTTTTCCCTTTCCAGTATACCCTATGATTCACAACTCAAAGGGTGGAGCCATTAGGGAGCATACGAGTTATGGTCATGATCATAATATAATGGAACCTTACTGGCCAAATTACTCAATTAGAGGACTCTGGTCATAACTGCATCATCTATGGAGCCTATTGGCCAAGCCACATAGTAAGAGGACCTGGGACACATCCTTACTAGCATGAGATTGATTATGAGTGAACATAGTAGAATACTTAATTTGACTTTGGCTTCTTTGTGAGCTAGAGTTTTCTTAATTTATCACCTTCAACAAACAACTATAGAAGGTGGATAGATTGAGTTTTGCTTTAAGCTTTTAAAGATTAAATTTCATTTGAGCAGTTTTTAGATTGATGCTTAATTTAAGTTAATTTGATTTGATATTAGAATCACATTTTGATGGAAGTATCCCCTCCGGTTGAAATCACCATTCAACACAGCCATCATCGGGGTAGTTAATTGATTGAATTGAATATATTTAAAAGCTTTAGATCTCAACTCTATTTAGCTCTTAATAGAGGATTAGATCTACTATCACATGATAGAACTAGCTTCTCATATATTTTAATAAGTTAAAATTTTTATAATGATTAGATTTTTAGGTTTTGTTAACCTGGACCCGATCTTAAGACCAAATTGGGAAGCATCCCATGCAGCATCCTCAAACACTTGAATCTAAATATTCAAAGATAGTGTCGTGCCAGTATTTAAGAATGCATTAATTAACATTACAGGTTGTACAAAGGTTGAAAATTCATAGAAGGTTATACATTGATCTAATATCTTATTAGATCTTTTGGATTAATATTTAATTGATTCCAAGTTGATTAGCCTTTGAATATTTAATAGACATTTGCTTATGATACTCAAATTCATCACCAACTATACTCAATTTATTCTTGTTCTAATTTGAGTATTTAATAAGGTGATGAATATACTTTAAACATTTTCCAAGGATTCATCGTCTTGTGCTTATTAGCAATCATTCGATCTCATGGAAATTCTCTGATGAATCCTTTAATTTTCTTCAATTTTTAAATATGTTTAGAGAGTGTATCTTTATTCTAAGAGACTCTCTTATGCTTTGATTTGATGTTCAATCAAAATTCTTATTTCTTTCGATATCATCTAATTTTCAATTATTCAATTAGTTTTATGATCACTTGCTTGTGAATTTAATACTTTGAGTATTCAATAAAAGGCTTTATTCACATAAACAAGCATCAACTCCAATATCCCTAACTCTTCATTAGATTTCATATTTAGTGAATGGCTGGACTTCAAGCTTTTTTATAATTCTTTTATGAATTTAACATTAACTCCCCCAATCTCAGTTAAAACTTATTTAATTCTCCCTCCTTTTTTTTGTTTGAGAAATTTGTGAGAACATAGACTCACTTACTTAATTTTTTTTTATATGAATGGGTCCTTCATTACTCCCTCCAATCTCTATAAATAAGGCCAAGAGGGGGTGACTTCTATTTCATTCCATTTGTTTGAGGAGTTGGAGTGCTTGAAAGAGAAGGGATAATTTTTTTTAGCTAACTTTCAACTTTACTAAGATAAATATTATAAGTGCTTTTCACCTCTTTTCTCTTTGATTTAATGCTTTACCTTTGTATTCATTGTATGTTCTTTTCCCTCCCCTCTTTTTTCTTATTTGATTCTTTTAATTTGAATTTAGGTTTAGATTTCTTTGTTTAGTGCTTTTAAGCTAGTTTTTTTTATTCCTCCATTTTTCTAAGTCCAAAGATTTGACAAAATTTTGGCAGCATTTCGGCTAGGGTGGTGACATCTAACAATTTATTTGGCTTACTCTATGCCCTAATGGGTGTAGCAAGTAGTGTCTTGTGACACCATGGCCGATATCTCGTCACACCCTAATGAGCGACGAGGCCTTCAAACCTGTAAAGAAATAAGCATATCACATATTTATTTACATATCCACCATGAACCACAATGATAAACTTGCATGTTAACATTTGAATCCAATCTTTCTCTTAGCCTAGAATGAGGGGAAGAGAAAAATAAATTAAATTATCGAACCATGAGGAACAATGATGGAGTTTCTCTCTGCCACAAATGAAAGGTGAGGCCAAGGAACTGCCTAGAGGAATTGGAAGGGGTTTTCTTGGGGAGGAAATGAGAGAAAGAGGAAGTGAATAGAATTTTTGTTTTTGAAGAAGACCAGGGAAGAAATGGAGAAGAAAAAAGAGAATAAGGAGAAGAACCCTACCCTTGCTTGCGATTGGAAATAAGAGAAAGAAGGGGGAAGATTTCCTTGCTTGCATGCAATTTTTGGATGGGAGGGAGTGGAAGAATTAGAGAGAGAAAAGCCTCCTTCTTTCGTTGAGGGAAGTATCCATGAAAGAGGGGGGAATGGTTGAAGAAGGAGATGTGTGTGGTGAGGAAATGAAGGGAGGGAGGAAGCTTTGATGATGCGCGTGAAGAGGGCTATTCATAAAGAAGAAGTGAGGTCTTGAGTGAAGAGAAGGGGGTCATTTTGCTGAGGGAATTTAGGCTAGTTAGATTAAGTTAGGATTTTATTAACTTTTAAATATTAGTTAATGTAAATTTAAGATAAAATCACATAGTTAATATATATATATATATATATATATATATATATATATATATATATATATATATATATATATATATATATATATATATATATTATCAATCTTAGCTTATTCTGATATTTCGAATGCAACAACGTAGTCCATTTCATGATCGGAGGTAATTTGATTTATATCGGCATCAACTTAGATCAATTTCAGTTCAAAATGCGCATTATCATTTTGGACTGCTTGATTTTCCCACAGACTTATTCGAATTAAATTTGTATAGTCTTACTTAATAGATTTCAATATTTTAAAACTAACGATGTAACCAATTTTATGAATGGAGGTCATTTGGTTTATGACGGTGCCTCCTAACCTCAATATGCGTCTAGGCACATTGATGACTTGATCGCTTGATCGATTGATCATCAGGTTGTGCAATATTTTTATTCTAACCATTTTTGACATTCTAAACATGATGGCAAAGTCTGTTCATCGATCAAAGGTTATTTAGGCTAATTTTGGTGATGTCTAGTGTATTTCATCCTCGATTTGCATGCTGTCACTTTTGATCATTTGACATTTGCACAGACTTGTTCGAATTAAATGTAGATAGTCTCATTTTCTAGTTTTTTCCATCTCGAGGCTAACGACATAATCAATTTTATGAACGGAGATCATTTGGACATCGTCATAGCTTCCCAACTCTAATATGCATGTTAGCACATTGATAGCTCGATCGCTTGCTCGGTTGATCTTTAGATTGTGTAATATTTTATATTTGGACCATTTTGATGTTCTAAACATGATGGCCAAGTCTGTTCGTCGATCAGAGATCATTTGGACTAATTTCAGTGATGTTTGGCGCATCTTAGCTCTGATTTATGCTCTAAAGCATCAAGTCGATCGAATTCACCTTATAAGCTTGATTCGGCTTGTGTAGCATATGTGAAGGTCAACAAATGCCCCCTAATAAATGTTATTCATGCATAGAATGAGTTATATTTGTTGAAAATTGGTTGACCCTTTGGGCTGGCCATAGAACTTGGATCATTTCAGCTTTGATTGCAATAGCTTACGGAGCTTTGATAGGATTTTTCATTAGTATGATGCCTTATTTTGGACATGCTAAGTGAAGAGATTGACCGATTTGTCAGAATTAACTTATCAGATAGATAAGAGTTCTTACATCATCTACTCTCTACTTCAATGGATTTACTAAAAATCTCTTTCTTTTATGTCATTGTAGATTTGAGTTTCCTCCAACCCTATCTTCGTGCTTGGTTGGGTTTGATGGAGGAATCAGTCTGCTTGTTTAAATATTTAGAATTCCTTCTATCCTAGCTTTAAGCTTGATGGACTTGATGAAGAATTGACCTAATTTATTCACATTGACTTGTCAGGAAGTGCATGTACACCCTAAGTCATGTGTTTGATGCCTTGTGCATCAATATATTAGCCTTCCGGCTTATATTAGGTCCATAATGTTGAGTTATCAGCTTAACAATGTGTGTTTTAATAGACTGAATAACTAAAAAATTCCTTTAGTTTAGCCATCAGCTTTGTATGAACTGTAAAATTGTTCCCTCGGTCCCGTGCTTTCTACTTTGACAGACTTGATGAGGAGATTAGCTTTGATCTATGATTTGAGCTTGATCAGATCATTTGAGAATAAATTGAAATATCACAATGTAGGCAATATAAAGATTGACTTAAAGCAGCTCTGAATTGAGAGTTTTCTCATATTGTCTTGGTCTATCGATCAAGTAGAAAGATCTCTTGGATTATAGCGGCTTGTAGTCACTGAGTTGGATCTAGTTTGAGATTGAACAATCATCATTGTGATGAAGGGCTCTTTCACTATGATCTTTTCTTACGGCTTGTTGATGAGAGAGCATCAGTAACTCAGCCACATTTGGGCTTATTGACGTCGACCTTTAGAACCTACTCGAATCTTCGACTTAAGCTGTGATGGGTTGGAGACTTGGTCATTGGAATAATGAATGGGGGCTCTTTCACTGTGACCTTTTCTTGTGACTTGTTGAGTGAGGAGGGCATCAGTAACTCAGCCATTTGTGGGCTTATTGAGTTTCACCATTAGAATCCATCTGTATCCTAGACTTCAGGAAGTAGAGGTTGATGTTTTTCCAACTCAATTGATTGAAGCTTCAAAATTGGGAGTTTTTTTGACTAGATCTCTAGAATTTGGCAAATCTGAGAGATAAATTTTTAACATTTAGGACTATCTTTTTATGCATAGGAATGGATTATTTTTGTTCTTTGCAAGAGCCTGCAACTTTAGCAATAATTGTTATAGTTAAATTCTTGGATTTCGGTGTAAGGCTCGATGTCAACCTGAATCAGAATTTATTCAAGGATCTCATCTTATAGCATGACGTCAACTCAAATAAACTTAACATAAAATAAAAATGCCCCTTCTTGCAGGGGAAATTCTAAAGCACATTTAGAAGAACTTTCAAGATGAAATTACGTAAATACATCAATATTTGAGTTAATATGCTCTTAAGAGGGTTTTAACATGTAACATTGATTTAATCTATATATAGAAATCTAAAATGCCCCCTGTGTAACAGGGGAATTTTTGCGGAAAAGTTTTTTCATCTTGAGTAAGTATATTTATTATGGGATCTCGCATGAAATGCGATGTCGACCTAAATAGATATACAAAAGAAAATACCCCCTATCTTGCAGGGGGATTTCTATTATATCTTGAGAATGTCTTTATCATGTATAATACTTTTTCAATTATCGACCATTAACTGGTAGCATCGGTCTTTCACCCTTTAAGTCAATGAGTTGGTATGCCCCTCCTTGATACACTTTTTCAATGACAAAAGGGCCCTCCCAATTAGGCTTAAATTTGCCACCAATTTTGTGAATAGGAATAATTGATCTTCTCAGCACCAAGACTAATTCCCCTTTTCTAATGTTTGAGATCGCACCGTATGGTCAAAAGCCCTAGACATCTTTGCTCGATAAACTTCTAGATTTTGATGAGCTTGCAATCTATCTTTAACAAGCGTGTTGAGTTCCTCCATTCTCAAATGAGCATTTTGATCTTTAGTTAGATTGTATTGGATGGCTACTCAAAGTGAAGGCAACTCAACTTCAAGTGGAAGAACCGCTTCAATTCCAAATACTAATGAATAGGGAGTGGCTTTAGTTGGCATCTTGTAGGTAGTTCAATACACCCATAGTGCCTCTATTAATTTAGTATGTCATTATCTCTTATTTTTAGTAAGGATCTTTATGAGTAGCTTGACTAATGTCTTGTTGAAGGCCTCTGCCAAATCATTTTCTATTGCATTGTATATTGAAGAGTATTTTTAATCAATTTTGTGTCGATCGATGAATCTTTAAATCTTTACATTTTCAAAGTTGTATGTCATTATTGGGCTGACACTCCAAATCTATACCACATTATGTGTAAAGAAGTTAATCACTCGTCGGTAGTAACTTCTTTAAACCTTGACTTAGAAATAATCATCTTGGATGAAGCGATGTCCAGGCGATGATGGCGGATCAATTGGTCCAATTACATATGTACTGACATTGAATGGCGAGATGCTATTGTTGGGTAGTGTATTTGGAGGTTGATGGGTTATATTTTCGTGTACTTGACATTCATGACACCTCTTGGCATTATTGTTATAATCTCTCACCATAGTTGGCTAATAATAGCCCATCTTTTTAATCTTTACTATCATATTAGGACCTGATTTATGTGCACCACAAAGTCCTTCATGAACTTCAACCATCACTTTAGCACCTTCATCTGTATTTAGGCATCGTAGCAACATTTATTCAAAGGATCTATGATATAAAGTGTTGTGGACAAAAGCATAGCACAATATTCTTTTCTCAATTTGAGCTACTAGTGAGTTATTATTTAATAATTTAGCTTCTTTTAAGTAGTCGATGAAGGATTGCCTCCAATCATGTGACTCTTCTACAATAAAGGCTTCACCTTTGCTTTTAAAGCAATGTCATTCTTCTTGTATAACTTCTTGTTGATTTTGGGGAGTATGAGGAGCAACAAAGTCACATCCCGGCAACAAATTTGATAACCTCCATGTGGATTGGTACTTCTTTTCTAACCGTCAATAAATATCCCAATCATGATAAAATCACCATTCATACTTGTCATTTCTTTAGCTAATTTTGCTAAGCAATCAGCTTTACTATTCTCGAATCAAGAGACTCGAGTTAGTGTGATATATTGTATTTGCTTCATAAGCTCAAGAACTCGCTTATGATAAAAAGCTAACTCAAACTTGTTGATTTTATAGATGCAAAGTACTTGATTTATAATAAGCGAGGAATCACCAAAAATATACAAGATTTGAATGCCTATGAAAATAGCTTCTTCAAGACCTACTACTAATGCTTCATACTCAGCTTCATTATTAGCTCTTGGCTCGGTCAACCCATACGATCATCTCATTATTCCTCCTTCTGGTGTTATGAAGATGATGCTAATTCCTACTCTTGCCCTTGGGAAATTTAGAGGTTGGACTTGTTTGATCGATGAGGCTCTATTAAAGTACATTGCTCAAACTTGTGAATTTCTCTTTCATGAATGAGCATAATTTGCTCATCAAGTAAATCATCATTAAGAGAAGAGTCCACAGGGATGGGATGTACAGCAAGAAAAGTTACTAAGACTTGTCCTTTATTACTTTTTGTGAAACGTATGTGATATCAAATTGTAGAAGCAATACTACCCATCTTGCCAAGTGACCTGTCAACGCTGGTCTTGTCATCAAGTACTTTTGCAAATCAATCCTTGATATGAGAGCAATCTTGTGAGATAAAATATAATGATAGAGCTTTTGGATTGCAAAGATCAATGCCAAATAGAGCTTCTCTATCGAAGAGTATCTCATTTCTGCTCCTATTAATCTTCAATTGATATAATAAAGAGCATTCTTTTTGCTTTCTTCATTATGTTGTGCCAATAATGCTCCAAGGGACTCTTCTAATGCAGCTGTGGATAGAATGAGGGCTTTAGAGTAAGCACTACAAGGATTGGTGGATTTAATTGATAGCTTTTAATGCTATTCAAAGCTTCTTGGCACTCCTTGTCCCATTTAAATGGAGCATCCCTCTTCATCAACATCGCAAATGGTTGATAGCATCCTGATAGTTTGATATAAATCGACGAATGAATGCAAACTGTCCTTGTAAAGAATGGAGCTGACACAAACACTTCGGTAGAGGCATCTCCATAATTATCTTGATTTTAGTAGGATCAATTTCAATTCCTTTGTGATGTATAATATACCCAAGAAATTTTCTAGAGGATACCTCGAATGCACATTTTAGAGGATTCATCTTGATATTATATTTTCTGATTCTCTCCAATATAATTCTCAAGTCTTCAAAGTGATTTTCATGATTTAAGCTCTTCACCACCAAATCATCAACATAACATTCCACCTTCTCATGAATTAACTCATCAAAAATATGCATCATGGCTCTTTGGTATGTAACTCTAGCATTTTTCAAAAGGGCATGACTGTGTAGCAACATATACTAATTAGCATTCTGAATAATGTATGTCTCTCATCTTCAGGTGCCATCTTGATTTGATTATATCCCGATGATCCATCCATGAATGAGAATATATTGTAGTTGGAAGTATTATCCACTAGTACTTCTGATATTGGAAGCAGAAAGTCATCTTTTGGACATGCCTTATTTAGGTCCCGGAAGTCAATGCAGACATGAATTTGGTCATTCTTCTTCTAACTAGGATAATGTTGGCTATCCAATCTGCATACTTCTCCTACCAGATGAAGCTTGCTTTGATCAGCTTCTTAGTTTCTGCAATCACTTATTTTTTCATCTCCAACCTCATCACCTAGGAGCTTGCTTAACAGATACATCTGGTTTAATGACAAATTTATGAACTGCTATATCAGGGGATAAGCTTGGAATTTCATAATATGTCCAGGCAATGTAATCGTAGAATTCAAAAAGTAGCATTTTTAGTTCTTCATCTTTCTCATTAGTGGCCACGAAAAGTTGGATGGGATCATCCTCCTCTAGGTTGATTTTTAAGTTCATCCATAGTAGCTTGTCCACCATCTTTGAGTTGTTCGTGTGTGCTTGGACTTCTTTCTTCATCATTTGTAAGAAGAATTTCATGAGATCATCTTCCATCACTATTAGTTTTGATCTCAACTTCTATTATATTATAACAAACTTTATTTTGATGAGATTTGTGGATGAACCTAAGACCTTTAGTGATAAACTTATCACTTCTTCGTGATGCCTGAGGACTTCGTTGGCTCCACGTATTGTTAAAGATTTTAGTTCTATATTTAGCAGTTCCAATATGAATTCCAAGCTTATGCATTATTCTTCGCAATTTTTGTGGATAATATATTAGTATTCTTGTTAGCACTATCTCATCATCTTCATGTTGAGTGAGCTGCTCAAAATTATGAGGTGAGACTCTTTAGATTTTTAAAATAGAGTTCCTGTTCCACCACTCTCACTCAACGATGGAACATAGAATGTTATCAATTCTTCAATGTTATGAAGCTCTAGTGGAGTGATTTCTTTGAAGTACTACTGAGGGATGGGTATAATTTTAAGGGAGTCATCTGACTCTGCCAAATGAGCCATCCTTCTTGATGCAACCATCTGAACTCTATTTCTATAAGTAGATTCAAAGTCATAGTCTGAATCAGAATCACTTATTTCATGCTTCACCTTTATTGAAAGTTTATAAGTTCTCTTGGGTTTGATAGAAATATCTTCTTCTTTCTTGTGTGTCGCTTCCAAATAAGGAACTGATCTTCTTGATTTAAGTGTAGAATCAAGTGCTTTAGGGAGAGTCAGCATTGCCTTATTTCTTTCTTTTTATTTCTGCTATTTTCACCTTATAAAAATACATTTCAGTTCCTAAAGTGGATGCTACCGCTTCAAGAGGCTCTATTGGCTTAGGCTCTTTAGTGAAGAAATATTTTAGATCTTCATAAATTTTTTCTTAGTGGATGGAGAATGGTTGTAGGTTACCATGAATTCTAAACTCTTCCCCCTCTTTTAGGCACTTCATACACTAATGCATAGTTGATGGGATCATGTCATACTCATGCAACCATTGCTAACCCAAGAGAGCTCTAAACGACGTATCAGCGTCGATTACATGAAACTTAGCTTCTATATATAAATTCTAAAACTTGAGCAGGAGAATAAAGAAACCCAGAGTTTTCTATCCTTTCTCATTGAGACCATGAACCATAAACTTATCTCTCCCAAGATGTTGGATATCAAGTAATAATCCTCTTAATACTTTTAGACTCATACGATTGATAGAAGAACCTGGATCAATCAATATTTGGCTGATCGAGATGCCATCACTCTCTGCAGTAACATATAGAAGATGGTTGTGATCTACTGCTCCCAACATAAGACCTTCAAAAAATATGATTACTGGGAGATCTTGGGTTTGCAATCATTCAGTCATGCAATTTTCTGACAAAGTAAGCTTCATAACTATCTAGATCTTTGAGAGCTCGTATCCAAGTTTGTTAGAGGTCTTTTGACATCAACAGAGCCTCCTACACACTTAATTATGCAATCTTTCTAAATATGATAGAATACTATAATCTATCTTTTCGCTTGATTTAGGCTTTATTCTAGGATTTTTAGGAATGATATGTTCATTAAGTTTGATTTGTTTACCTTTATCTTTATTTCAATTTTCCCTCATTGATGTGGGTGGTAAGGCTTTACCACTTCTCAACTAAACTTGAATCACCTTATCTTACTCAAATTCCTCTAAAGAACTAGTTTTTCAAATTTACTTCTTATTCTGGAGGATTAACCAAAAGGGCTAGACTCACTTTTCAACTTCATACATTTCATGATGATATCGCGAGTCTCTTTTCTCCGTCAGAAACATAAATCTTCATGATATTATCTTTTGTTGAGTCATTAAACAAATGATGTTAACTCCTCGTGCTCTTGCTTTCGTGATATAAATTTGGATGGATTGGTGGAGTCTGTCTGACTACCCTGTCATTTTGGAGTAACTGATACTGAAGAACCTCTAATATCACATAAATGATTTGGCATGTCTCTACTAAACAAGATTCATCATTATCTTTTTCATCCGATTCAACAATACAAAGTTTAAGCTTAAAGTATGCAAGCCTAAATGGTTGTCTTGTCGGCTGGTGATACTATTCTAAATTATTAATAATCTTTTGAGTTATAGTTCTCTTCTTGATCTTCTTTCTCTTAGTTGGCTTCTTTGTTTATGAGGCCTATGTTTAGTAGATTGCTCCATATGTGGATGAAGTAGCCTTATCAAAATGCTGCTGAGAAGCCCAAATACTTGATTTAGGCATCTATTTTAAGTCCAATATAGCTTCAAGTGGTGATTTCCACTTAACACTAGGGACGTCTTTTAACTGCATCAGTATTTTTATGGTCTTTTTGGAGACTACTATTTCCCATTCTTCAGTATGAAACAATTTCTCCTTCTTTTTTTCTTTGATGAATGATATGAAAGAGGACGTCAACATCCTTGTAGACTCTCTTTTTGGGTTGACTAGAACATTATCCGATAATGTAAATTCACCACGCCGATACTTTCTTTCTAGCCATTCTTTGAAGACATAACATTCTTCAATAGGATGGTTGATCATCTGATGATAGGGGAAATAATTTAGATTATTGATGCCTTCTTCGTGCCTTTTAATTTCTGGTAACTATAGACCAGCTTTGACTACTTGCTAAAATAATTTAGCCACACTATTCCTTCTAAAGGAATATTCTTTGTTCATCTTTTTCTTAAGAGATGGCCCAATCGCTCATCATCTCTTGTTGTTTATTTTGGATGCTCCCCACCACTTGGAAAAGTCCAAGGTTTATCATTGCCTCCTAATACTAATTTCGGTTGTGGATTAAAATAGATAGGATTTTTTTCTCTTATCATCATTATACATTAGATGTTTTCCTTTATCCACATTATATATCACCTGCTTTTCACCATTTGAGCTATAGGAAGTGGCATGAGTTTCATTTCTTCTTGAGTCTGAAGGTTTAATTCTCTTTGCCTTATCTATAGATTTCATATTTAGGGTGATTCAGCTTTTCAAATTTGGCCAATCTATCAAGCAAGTCTTGGACTATTGTAATTGACTCCAATCATAAAAATGGTATCATTTTATCATCCATATTTCCCATTCGCAATTGGATCACATGTTCTTCTTCCAATTGTTGCTCACATTTCATACTTAAGTTACACCAATGACTTATGAATTTTATCACTGACTCATCTTTCTCTTTTTCAGCAAGGCAAGGTCAGTGATTATTATTTTCTCAGTTGCACTAGTGAACCTCTTCATGAATATTATCTCTAATTCATCAAAGATTTTAATCGAATCATTTGACAATTCTGCATAGCACGTGAAAGCCGCTGAGGTCAAGCTGCTGACAAACTGATGGAAAAGTAGTGCATCATTCATGTGTTACCACAAGTAGCTTTAAATTGGACTAGATGTTGCTTTGGGTTACCAAGCCCACTGAAAGTATTAAATATTGGTACTAAGTAACCTTTCGGGTACAATACTTGATCATATTCAGCTGGGTAAGGGTGACATTTACTCACCAACTTTTCAGCTAGCTCTGAAGCTATAACTACCTTTATCTTTTCATTAATTATTATTCTTAGCTAAGTAGCTATTATCGTTCCAGGTGTGCTAGCCACATTTTGAATTATCGACTGAAGAGATAGTTGGTTAACTTCATTCCTCGCTTCATGTGAAGCATGTACTGTAGGAGCTTGAGGTACTAGAGCAACTGGTGATATAGAAGTTGTATTATTAGCTATCGGTTGATTAGCATACAAGATAGGTGCTACAGTTGATGTGATATTCTTCTACAATATATCCATCATGATATTCATTTGTACCATCATGTCATCTATCTTGGTACCAAACTGTGCAATTTTCTTATCTTTGACTTCCATTTGACGCTGCATTTGTCTTTGCTTTCTAGCTAGCGCCATGACATCAACAAGTATAGGCTCTTCTTCTTCCTTTATTTCTTATTATTGTTCTACTCCTTTCTCATCTTCAAGGGAAGAACTTGACTATCCTTCTCATTGTGTATTTGTAGGGGCAGTTGTTGCTTGGGTTGAACGACGATGTTGATTATAAAAGTGTGTACCAGGCTGATCATTTCTTGGTTCAACCATATAAATAGCTTCAACACCCATGATCTCTTTCTCTTTTTGATCTTCTTCTTCTTCCTCTTCAGTAGAGATTGAAGATCCATCTTCTACTTTCTTCTATGGAGACTCTCCTTCATAAACATTGAATTGAGATTCAAGCTCCCTGGATCCATGTTGCTACTGATGGTGTTGAGCAGAAAGTTCATCTATATCTCTGACTATATAGATGACTTCCAATTCCATAGTGTCCTCTTCATTATCTTCTTCTTGCACATGAATTTTGATAGACATTTCCAATGGATCTTTGGTTCAATGTGTGGAACAAACACTTCTTCTATTAAAGGACTACGATCAAAGTCAACCTTCTCTTGTAGGGGTGAATCTGATCGATGATGGGATCCCCTAGAGGATTCTCAAGGTGTCGACTGTCATGTCTTTCATCAGTGATATCCATTCTTTTAAGTATCAACTTCTGATGAGTTATTTTTGAGGCAAATTTTTAAATATGTGTATCAGATGTCACACCTCTTTCTTTCCTCAAAATTTTATTATGGGGCCTTGGTTTCCATACCTGCTTATCCTTTCATGGACCTTCGACTTATTCTTGGACATGATGTGTGTCGATGCTCACCATGTAGGAATTTCTTAGGATGGTCTTGAGCTCTTATTACCACTGATGGTATCTTCTGCAGTTGAGAATTCTCAGCTTCTCTCGTAATTGGCCTTTGATATTTTTTTATTCATAAGACTTTTTTTTTTACAACCTTTAGGACTTTATGTACTCGAGCAGATAGTGTTTCAGGTTGTCTCTTCTGAAGGTATAAAGTTAACTGTTGTTAAGCCTAAAAAGACTATTTAGCATCACCAGAAAAGCTATTCCTTTTCACACATTTTAGATTTTCAAACTTGTTGGAGTGAACATCACTTAGCCTCAAGTTATCGCATGGTTGCGATTGAAAGAATGCTGGAACTCGAGTTCACCATTTCTTCTCCTTCTTTGCCTTCTACTCAATTTTCCTCCAGAAGAGGAGGCTTCAACATTATGCCTTCCTAGTGCGAAAAGTTCAATTGATAGAATTATGTTATTCTGAAGAACTAAAGTAATAATTCTTCAAGTAACTTTAAGCTTGAATTTCATTATATTCCACTGTATTATAGCTTAGATTCGACTAGCCAAAGATAGAGAGAGAAACCTATCCCCAGCGGAGTCACTAGCAAATTATGGGCTTTGAAAATTTACCATCAACCTCTCGATAATTTGAATTGAAGAGAGTGATTTTAAATGTTGTCGGCATAATTTTCAGAAGGCGGATGGAATAGTAGATAAAACACTACCTAGAAATTTCACCCTCATTTTGCGAGGACCTTAGATCTGGTTCTAGGTTTCCTATAGGCTTAAGCCCATATAGTTAATTTCCCCTCTCAAAGTTGAGAGAGAACTTTCGATTAAGGCTAGTCGTTAAATCCCTAAATCGATAGCTCATAATAGTAGCATATGGAGTTTTGATTTTTAGATTTATGAAATTCATAAGTAGTAGCTTAAAGTAGATGGTTGGGGGAATGATCACGTGCCCGATCTAGATCTCATGGTTCCATCATTCTGAGCTATCACGGTCCCTAGTCTACTTAGTCAGAGGAGGTAGTCAACCCAACCTGACCGAAGGATCTTTATCATCAATACATGGGTTACGTCATCCAAGAAATTCTTGTAGACCTGGAGTAGTATTTGTCTAAGGAGATAGGATTAAGTCTACCTTAGCTGATAGAGGGATTTTAGGCCTATCAAATATACCCTATGATTCATAACTCAAAGGGCAGAGCCATTGGGAAGCATACGAGCTACGGTCATGATCATAATATAATGGAGCCTTACTAGCCAAACTACCCGATCAGAGGACTCTGGTCATAACTGCATCATCTATGGAGCCTACTGACCAAGCCACACAAGAAGAGACCTGGGCCACATCCTTACTAGCATGAGATTGATTGTGAGTGAACATAGTAGAACACTTGATTTAACTTTGGCTTTTTTATGAGCTAGAGTTTTCTTAATTTGTCACCTTTAATAAACAACTATGAAAGGTGGATAGATTGAGTTTTACATTAAGATTTTAAAGATTAAATTTCATTTGAGCAATTTTTAGATTGATTCTTAATTTAAGTTAATTTGATTTGAAATTAAAATCACATTTTGATGGAAGTATCCCCTCCAGTTGAAATCACCATTCATCACAGCCATCATCGAAGTAGTTAATTAATTGAATTAAATATATTTAAAAGCTTTAGATCTTGTCAACTCTATTTAGCTCCTAATAGAGGAACAGATCTACTGTCACATGATAGAATTAGCTTCTTAAATATTTTAATAAGCTAAAAATTTTATAATCATTAGATTTTTTAGGTTTTGTTAACTTAACGTCCTAAGACCAAATCGGAAGAAACCTACAACATTCTCATAATTTCAAAACATTCAACATAGTATCGGTCATACGTGTATTTAAAATAGCAGTAATTAATGTCATCTGTTCCCTTATATGGTGTGTTGCGAATCCAATGACATAGAAGGTGTTGTAAATTGATCTAATATCTTTTTAGATCTTTTGGATTAATATTTAATTGATTCCAAGTTGATTAGCCTTTAAATATTTAATAGACTTTTGCTTATGATAGTTCTCAAATTCATCACCAACTATACTCAATTTCTTCTTGATATAATCTGAGTATTTAATAAAGTGGCAAATATACTTCAAACATTTTCTAAGGATTCATCGCTTATGCTTATTAGCAATCATTCGATCTCATAAAAAATCTCTGATGAATCTTTAATTTTCTTCAATTTATTTGAATATGTTTGGAGAGTGTATCTTCATTGTAAGAGGCCCTCTTATGCTTTGATTTAATGTTCAATCAAGATTATTATTTCTTTCGATGTCATCTAATTTTCAATTGTTCAATTAGTTTTATGATCACTTGCTTGTGAATTTAATACTTTAAGTATTCAATAAAAGGCTCTATTCACATAAAGAAGCATCAACTCCAATATCCCTATCTCCTCATTAGGTTTCATATTTAGTGAATGACTAGACTTCAAGTTTTGTTATAATTTCTTTATGAATTTAACATTTAACTCCTCCTATCTCAGTTAAAACTTGTTAAGTTCTCCCTCCCTTTTTTTGGTTTGAGAAATTTTCAAGAACATAGACTCACTTACTTAATTTTTTTTTGTAAGAATGGATCCTTTGATACTCCCTCCAATCTCTATAAATAAGACCAAGAGGGGGGACTTCTATTTCATACCATATGTTTGAGGAGTTGGAGTGCTTGAAATAGAAAGGATAATTTTTTTTAGCAAGCTTTCAACTTTACTAAGTTAAATCTTGTAAGTGCTTTTTACCTCTTTTCTTTTTGATTTAATGCTTTACCTTTGTATTCAATGTATGTTCTTTTCCCTCCCCTCTTTTTTCTTGTTTAATTCTTTTAATTTGAATTTAGCTTTAGATTCCTTTGTTTAGTGCTTTTAAGCCATTTTTTATTCCTCCATTTTTTTCTAAGTCCAAAGATTTGATGAAATTTTGACAACATTTCGGCTAGGGTAGCAACATTTAATAATTTATTTGGCTTACTTGGTACAACCTAATGCAGTGTTTATCTTCACACACCACGCCTATTATTTCTTCATATATATCTAAATATATGAGAGGCCTTCAAACTTGTAAGGAGACAAACATATATATATATATATATATATATATATATATATATATATATATATATATACACACATTCACATATTCTTTTACATATTCACCATCAACCATAATGATAAACTTGCAATTTAACATTTGAATCCAATCTTTCTCTTAGCCTAGAATGAGGGGAAGAGAAAAAAATGTGAATTGTTGGCGACCAAAAAAGGAACCCACCTAATGATGGAGTTGCCTCTCAGTTGCCACTGTTACTGAAGAGGTGAGGCCAAGGAAGGGTTCAGCTAGGAGGAATTCGACTAGGAGGAGTTTTGGTGGAAGAAGAGAAAGAAGAGTGGAGGAAGAGGAAAAAAGTTTATGGGTTGTTGAGATTTGTCCGATTGGAAGGGAGAAATGGAGGGGAAGGCTCAATTTTGGGAAGATGAGGGAAATAGAAAGTTTGATTTGGGAGGAAATGAGTGAAAGAGAAAGTAAAGGGAATTTTTAGTTTTGAAGAAGATGAGGGAAGAAGTGGAGAAGGAAGAAGAAGAGAAGGAGAAGAACCCTACCCTTGCTTGCAGTTGGAGAGAAGAGAAAGAAGGGGGAAGGTTTCCTTACTTGCATGTGATTTTTGGATGGGTGGGAGTGGAAGAATGAGAAAGAGAAAAGCCTCCTTCTTTCGATTGAGGAAAGAGCCATGAAAGAGGGGGGAACGGTTGGAAGAGGAGAGGTGCGTGCAGTTGAGCCATTCGAACGGACGAGCGGGAGGGAGGAAGCTTCGATCGGGATCTTGCATGAAGAGGAGGCCAAGCCATGCATGAAGAGGGCTTGCATGTGTGAAGAAGAGGGCTTAAGTCAGGTCGTGGGTGAAGAGGAAGGGGTCGGGTTAGTCGATTAAGAGGATTTAGGGCTAGTTAGAATTAAGTTAGGGATTTTTTATTAACTTTTTAAATGTATAATCAGTATTAATGTAAATTTCACATTTTTAAAATTACATAGTTAATATATATATCAGTCTTATCTTATTCTGATGTTCTAGACAAAATGATGTAGTCTATTTCACGATCGGAAGCCATTTGATTGAAATCAGTGTCAAATTGGATCAATTTCAGCTCAAAATGCACGCTATCATTTTTGACCACTCAATTTTTGTGCAAAATTATTTAGATTGAGTGCGAATAGTCTTACTTAATATATTTTGAAATTTCAAAATTAATGACAATCAATTTTATGAACTGAGACTGTTTGGTTTACGTTAGTGCCACTTGACCTCGATATGTGTGCAAGCATGTTGATGACTTGATCACTTGATCGATTGATCATCAGGTTGTACAATATTTATATTCTGACCAATTTCAATGTTCTGAATGCGATGGCAAAGTTTGTTCATCGATCGGAGGTCATTTGGGCTAATTTTGGTGATGTCTAGTGTATTACTACCTCAATTTACGTGCTATCACTTTTGATCATTTGACATTTGGATAGACTTGTCTGAATTAAGCATGGATAGTCTCATTTAGTAGTTTTTGCCTTCTAGAGGCTAACAACTCAATTAATTTCATGAACAAAGGTCTTTGGACATCATCGCAGCTTCCTAACTCTGATATATGTGTTAGCACATTGATAGCTCGATTGCTTGCTTGGTTGATCTTTAGATTATGCAATATTTATATTTTGATAATTTCAATATTTTTAACATGATGGTGAAGTCTGTTCATCGTTCGGAGGTCAATTGGACTGATTTCAGTGATGTTTGGCATCTCAGCTCCTATTTGTGCTCTAAAGCATCTGAAGTTGATCGAATTCACCTTATAAGCTCGATTCGGCTTGTGTAGCATATGTGAAGGTCAACAAGCATGATCTAAATTTAAGATAAAAGTGGGTATATGGTTTACCTCCATAAGAGAGAGTAAAGCCACCCGACTGTTGGACTTGCAATTATCTGGAGTGGCTCCCAACTAACTCCTCCTATGACTTTAAATACATATAGTAAGTCTTATGCTTTGCAATATGGCTAGGCTGTTATTTATTTAGAAAGGAAACTAAGCCCTTAAACACACTATCTAAGAGACTAGATCATAAATGGCATGAATAATTATTTAAATCTAATGCAAATTTTACCAAATTTTATTTTAATTTTTGGACATTTTTATATTTGACACAGGCTATGGGATTTAATATGCCTAATGTATGAGAAATTCAGTTATGGGCCAAAATCATAAAGAAGGAGGTGGGTTTCCACCATAGCTCTCAAAGGTTAAGCCATTTTATTTGGCAAAGGTGGAAGCCCTCCATTGGCAAGAGTGAGATAATATGATTTATGCATGATATGAGATATACAACATCCAGCTAAAGGATTGCTAAATCTTTTATTATCTTAATTTATTCTATAGGCTTTAGGTGAGGTTATGAATTATTTAGTTTAATTTTGAGTTGATTAATTGGATAGAAAATTTATTTTTTCCTAAGAGCCTAATCGCATCCAGACCATTCAACAATCACCAAACGATTAAGAGACTAGAAAAATCATGCCATTCTAATTGCACAGTCATAAGAATAACATCAATCAATTTATAAAATTAACACAAAAGAATAAGAGGCTGGTGCGGTCGAGTACCATCGTACAACCCAAAAAGAAATGTGGGTAGCCGAGCTCTACCCTTATACAACCCGGATTATAATTAAATAATTACAATTAAAAGGAATTCATGTTATAGGGGTCTTCATTCTTCATTTCTTCATTCTTTATTTCTTCATTTTGATTTGCTTCTTTTTCTTTCTTCTTTTAGCTTGATTAGAATATGATTGCTCTAAAGGCATCACATGGTACAAAAGACTTGGTTTTATAACCAATGTTCACCTTAATCCCTCATAATATTCATTCCAAATCTTAATTGCAAAATTTACATCAAAATTTGATAGGTAAATCTAACTAAAACTGTAAAACAAAAGTTAGCTAAAACATACCACACAACCCAAGCATTTATATGAATATGTTAGACTTAGCACCACACACACTAGTAACCAAGTCCACCTATCCTAATTTGGGTTATGCTTAGGAGTATAAGCAACTTACACATCAAAAAGCATTTTTATTTCTATTATAACGCATCTTAAGTACAACCCATAAAATATGATTAGGTTAAGATCACCCTATCATCCAGTCTATGCACATACACCCTAACATCCAGTCTAAAATATTATACCACAAAATAAAATATTCATCAAATCATGCACCGCCCTAACCTAATGCTAGAAATGGTGACTTAGTCTAATGTGTGTGTCATTTAAGGCTTGTGTGGCATGTCTTAGCTAGGCTTTGAGGTTGGAATTTTCTAAGTGTAAAAGATGCAATTTATATGGTGGTTTCATTTCAAGTGTTTTAGTTGATTTATCAATTTTAGTTGGTGATTTGATTTGGTTTGAATGAACCTACACTTAATGACTAAAAGAAGAGAAGAGAACTTCTCTTTCATCACTACCTTAAAGCATTTCTAAGGTAAATTCATTATTAATTTTCCTTTAGTTAATGTTTTATTATGTGTTTTAATTAACCTTAAGTTTAGATTTTCTTTAAATAGCCTATTCAATAAGAAAGTCATCTTAGGATTAGTTATGGTGGATTCCTACCATATAACACACATCAATTTATTTCTTTCCACCATGTATACCATGCATATGAGTAATCCTAAGCATACCTATACATGTAATGCAAACTTTAGCACACTTTGATGATGAATGCTAAGAGATGTGATTTGAAGATTTGAATATTCCATTTGTTTATTAGATCATTAATGCATGTTTTTGTTATGTTGAAAAGAGGGATTTTTTTCATCCATTAAAAAATGCACATTCACATGTATAAAAGTTATAAGTGAATACGCCATTATTTTTTACACAGTATAAGGTAAGACCTACTTAGACTACTTAAAGCCAGAGCCTCTGGATGTACTAATATACCATTTTTCTTAAATATATGTAGATGTACAAAAAGAACCAAATGTATAAAGAATCATGCAAAATATTATGTTCAATTTAGTTGTATAATTTACATATATAATATGAAGATCCTTCTTAAGTAATAATATAGAAATGCATAGGAATAGTTTAAGCAAGTGTTGTGTTCTTTTCAAATGAACTATACACTTGCAAACCCTATGTAAATCCATGTTAAGAGAAGAAAAAAAGAACTTGATAATACACATCTTATGCTATAATCATATGCAAGCTTATAAATATTTATAAGTAGCATCTCTTAATTCATAGCCTTTGATTTATAGGTTTTAAAAATAATTTTTGGTTTAATAGTGATAATAGCCACTCATATTCTTATTTTAGCCAACACATGCAATTTAACATAAAAGGAAATATTTTATTTGATTTATTTTTAAAAGAAATGAATGCATGATTTCAAATGGCAAACAATATTTAGCATGCTTGGAAAGAAATAAAGGGATGTAAGCACATGACTTCATTCACCCTAATTTCTTCCTAAGGACAACCATATAAAATAAGATTATTTAAAATGAACCAAAATTCAATAAGGAGATTTTTATTTTTAAATTTGATTTGACTTAGGAATTATGAAAAGGGTTTGCTGGTCTTAACCCATTTCCCCCATGTGTGAATTCGTTTAGTTTAATTTTAGAACAATTAGCTTGATTTTATATTTGTTTAGGTTAATATATAAATTAAATTAATTAATTACCCCTTACCTATACCACTTTAACATAATTATCCGAGTAATTATGAGCCAACATATGATATGCAACCACATGGAAATTAAATCAGCAATGCACCTAAGAAATGAAGGGGCCTAATGCAATTGGCTCATAATTATTGATTAATTGAGCTAAAGGGTTTAATTAAGTACTTTCATAACCATCCTATACATGTAGTTTGATTGTAATTTTCCTTAAAAATCTCTTAGGTTATTGAACACCTAAGAATCTACCCAAGAATTGAATGATTGGGTTCTGGAATGATTTAGTTTTGAATTTGATTAATTAAACTATTTAATGAAGTGATTAAGTCATTAATTAATTATAAACTGATTAAGTGTTTATCCAAATGAAATAAACTTAGGGGAAATATTGGAAAAGAGGTTCTCATCTCATTCCCTATGTCCATTCACTATTTAATGATGATTAGCAATTTTAATTAATGAATTTATCATCATTTAACATGTTAATTAATCATTCAATTAATTAAGAGATGGATTAAGAATGAAATAAGCAATTTTCTTAATTAATCTGGCAATAAATTCCAAGAAAATCATGAGAGGTAGAGCTCATCCCACTAATAACACTCAGGAAGTTTAGGATTAATTGCTAGAATAATTAGGGAGTAATTAGCATAATTAAATTTATAATAAAACCCAAATTGAGTAAAAATTATTGTCCAAAATCAATTGATTTTAATTTTATATTATTTTCCTTTGAATTATCTTTAAAATGAGTGTTTATTTGTATTTTTTGAATTTTTCAATAATTAGTTATGAATTTTGGAAGTTTCATCATTAAAATTGGATTAATTAAGCCTAACTAAACCTAATCCCACTGCCATGTGGCGACGCTGCATGCCATGTGGCATGTGATAGGTTATTTAAGTTGTCACATACTTTGGTCGATAATCGTGGACACGCTTTCTTGTCCATCTAAGATCGGACAACCGAGATCAATCCAGTAATTTAGAATGAATCTGAGCATGATCTAATCTCTGCCATCCATTCCAATCACACAGAATAGATGGCGTATGATCCTTCTCCTTCAAGACCAACGAGAGATGAACACTCCTCATTCAATTCGAACTCACCCGAGCTCGGATTGGGATCAAAATGATCCCACAACTTTGGAAGGTGGGGTGTACATCCATAGTCAAGATTTTATGGGGTGATAATTTCGTTCAAAAAGGACCAACTGAATTTTCCTATGGCTATGGTTTCAAGCAATTATCTTGTTGGAGGCTATCACCGGTGCTTCCAACGGAGGAGGTAGCTTCGTCTAGAAGATATGAAGCCCTTTTAAAAGAATCCAGCCTTGGTTTGAAGTAGTTTTCTCGGTTGACCAAGCTCACCTTCAATGGTGATCGGCTTTGATCGAAATGGTACTTCCCATGGCTTGGGGGCATCCGAAATGATTTGATTAAGCTCGATGAGGTCCAAGGATGTTGTATGTAAGGTTAATTTGGTTTTTGTTGAGAATTGAGTGAATTAGAATTTGAGCTCATCTCCCCTATTTTAGCTTTGAGTAAAACCAAGAGTGGGAAATGGGGGAGCTCAAGAATGGCTTGGAAATACTTGGGGAAGCCTCGATTCAACCTCCATAGCTCTAAGGAAATGATTAATCCTTATTTGGGTGGGAATGAGGGGGAGTATATCTCCCCCTACTTGGATCAGACAGGAGGGGCTATTTTGCCATTTTTTATCAATGGCTTGGATTAGAGGCACAGTTTGAGCTACAAAACACCCCACATAGGTCATTTTGGGTAGTGGAGTGAAGGAGAGTGGATGCCCATGTGCTAGGTGAGTGCATTTGGAGTTCCAAGTGTTCAAATGCCATTGGAGAGGTCAGTTTGGCCTTGCCTTGGGACATGGCCAACCCAAGCTCATTGGGTCATGTTCACCACCTTCCTTGGTACCCATGTGGACTAATAGGAGGATGCTAAGTGGCCTTGAGAAAGAAATGGTCAAATTCTAAGTGAATTTGGTCATAGGATACCCTTTAACCTAAAGAAAAAATGGTCATTTGGCTATAGGTTTGATTTGGACAGATTTGAAATGATTCAAAAATGGGTTGGGCCAAATTTCAAGTGATTTGGAGTTCATTTGATTTGAATTGGTTCAATTTGACCCGTTTAGGTCAAGTTGGGTCAAATTAGGTTAGGTTGAGCAACTGGTCAAATTAGGTCAAACCATGGGTTAGGTCAAGTTCAAATGATCATTTGGGGCCTATGGATATCATTGGGTTGGTTCAATTTGGTTTAGATTTAGTTTTGGTTCATTTAAGTTCATTTAGGTCAAATGGGTCAAGTTGACCCAGTTGATCCATTTAACCTAATTTGTTAGCCATGGGTTGGTTTAGGCTTGGTTAATCATTTGAAATGTATTGCAAGCTTTGGTTTCAATTAATTTTGATTTGGTTTGATTTCAAGTTGATTTGACCTTTTAGGTCAAGTTGGGTTCATGGTCAATTGGGCTATGTTTGGTTTAATTGGTCAATTGAAGCTTTAGTCAAGTTCAACAAGTGATTTGGAATGAACTTAAGCCATTGGTTGTAATCAATTTAGCTTAGATTAATATTTGACCATTTTGACTTTTTAGGTCAATTTTGGTCAACTTAGGTCAAGTGTTCAATTAGGCTTGGTTTGGCTTAATTGATGACTTGGTCATATTCAATCATTGATTATGGATTGGTTTAGATCAATGGTTTCAATCAATTTAGCTTATACTGAATTTTGGCTTGTTTAGGTCTCATTTGGGCTAAGTTTTGACTTGGTCAAAGACTAGGTTTGACTTGGCTTGACCCAATTTGAGTAATTGATCATTCTAGGATGATTGTTGATCACAATGGGAGGCTTGGATGGGCTTAGTTTAATCCAATTTGGGTTGGATTAGAACTTAGCTCAAAAAGGTACTTTAGGTCACTTTGGGTCAAGTGAGCCTAAATGGGTCAATTGGCTTGATCAAGGCTTAATTCAAGTTTGGTTGAACTCACATATGGACTTATGATGGAAATATAAATCCAATTGCAAG
This sequence comes from Cymbidium sinense, assembly GCA_021442155.1. Taxonomy (NCBI): domain Eukaryota; kingdom Viridiplantae; phylum Streptophyta; class Magnoliopsida; order Asparagales; family Orchidaceae; genus Cymbidium; species Cymbidium sinense. Next base: position 78,067,686 of record CM038228.1, on the reverse strand, counting down.
TGGTTTAAAGTCAAATGGGTTTTGGTTCATTTGACAATTTCAAGTCAAAAGGATGAACATGGGTTTGACTCAGAATAGTTTGATTTTGGTTTGATGATTGTAGTTTATGTTTATATTTGGGCATGCAATTGAAGAAGTGATTGTTTGAAGAGAAAATCCAAGGGTTTTGATTGATTAAAGAATGTTTTGGCTAAATCCAAGAATTTGGCTTAAAGGATATACATTGGGTTTGGATTTGAGTTTTGAATTTATATTGCTTTGATTTTGGCCATTTGAATTTATATTTCATTTATATTTGTGAATATAAATGAGAATATAAATGATCCATGAGAGAATCATGTGAATTAGAGTGATTTGATTGTGAATTTGGCTAAGTAGGTCAAATAGTTTGGAAAATGGGTTTTGATTTGGCTTGATTTTTATTCATTTGATTTGGATGATTTGGATGCCAATTTCATTTATAATTATGAATATAAATGATGGAATAAGTGATTTATAAAGAAATCAGTTGGCTTTGGGTTGATTTGAAGGGTTTGGCTAAGCTTATGGATGTGATTCATAAGGCTTAGAAGGTTTTGAATTTGGAATTGATCATGGGTTTCAATCATTTGACTTGGAATTGGTTCATGATTTGGATTTTGGAATTTGTATTTGGATTTGGATTTGAACTTGAAGTTTGGTTTGAAAGAAGTAAGCAAGGATTGGGTTCAAGCTATAACGTAGGCAAGTCCTCCTAATACCCCTAAGGCATAACCTATTCCTATGGCTAACTCTTCGAAGTCTCTAGGGTTAGGTTAAGTGTTCACCTAATCACTAGAAGTGTCTTAAGACTAAGAAACTCTTAGTGTCTAGAGGAGTCCTATGTCTAAGATGGAGAAGTTGAGAGCTCACCCCAAAAGTGAGGTAAACTAAGGGCGCCCAGTAGGTGTGGTATGACTGACAAGGCACACCACACATATTGGTGTTGACCGAGATGATCAACATTCGACCAATCACAAGCACTAAAAAAATGATCTACCCTAAACCCAAAGTGTAAAAGGAATCAAGATCTTTGTGCAATGTGACTCTACTTATGTCAAAAATATAAGAAAGCAAAGGAGGAATCCACTATGGATTGAGTGTGTGAGCCTTCCACTAGGGGAAAAGGTTCAAGTTATCCACTGGGGATGAGGTTGTGAAATCTGCCAGGGGATTAGAATTTGGAATCTACTGGGAATAAAAAGGTGAAACTTCTACTTGGGGAGCGGGTTCAGGTTGGATTGAATGACTCCACTAGGGAGGTTGGAAAGATTTGAATCTCATTGAGGATAAGTTGATTGATTTTATTCTTTAATTTGACTCCACTGGGGAGGTTGGAAAGATTTTGTTTTAAATTTTAAATTTTGAGATAGACCTTTATCGATGGATCAGGAGGGGCCATTTCTGGCCTACTTTACCAAATCCAAAGGGGGTAGTCTACCAACCACATAGTAGGACTATCCAACCAACGGGGTTGCCTTTCGGTGTGCAGTGGTTGTACTAGAAAAAAGCATAGTAGACTTACAACCTCCAAAGTAGGGATCAGTTGCTAGGGTGATTTGTGGATCGAACCCAACCTTGGGTTGACTAATGAGTGAATGCTTTTGGGGGACTTAAATTCACTCAAAGATAGTCAAAATTAATTTCATTTTTAATTATATTTGATGGATCTCATTGGTTTGTGATGAACTGCACTGAGTAAGGGCCATGTCAGCCTTGGCCTTCGTCAAATTTATCGATCCAATGGGAGTAGTTTCCCAGTTGAAGGGGAGAACTATCCAACCAAAGGGGTGCCTTTCAGTTTGCAGTGGCCAATTTAGAGAAGAAAGCATGGGGACTCATATCTTCCAATGAAAAGACCACTGGGGTGATGCATTAGTAAAGTAACATGTTAACCTGACCTAGGGCTACCCGTCGGTTTACGACGGTCATACTAGAAAGAATACATAGTAGACTTACATCTTCTAGAGTGAAATGACCATCAGGGCAACCTGTATGTGGCAAAATAGATTGAACCAGACCTAAGGGCGACTACTGAGAGAGTGTCAACCCGAGGACTTATCTCAACTCAAGTGTAGTCAGGCAATTCTTATAGAGTTTTGCTGACACTGCCCTAAAGATAGGATGCCTGCTTGGGAAAGGGGCCACTAGGGGCTTGAATTCCTAATCCATAAGCAAATAAATTTATTTATTTATTTGTTTGGTTATTTATTTATCATGGACCCTGTTGGTTTGCGAAGGATCGCACTAAGAAAAAGCTTATATCAGCCTAGACCTATCTATTAGTCTGGGGAGAATCTGCATCCAACAAATTTTTCCAACCATTGGCTACTAGGAAAGGGGAACTCAATCCAAGAGTAACCTGTAGTATCTAAATGGGGTCAAAGGATGTAATCCAAAGTAAAGTGGGAGGGGGGCTTTTATCCTAAGAAGATAATGTCTATAGGTATTCAGTGGCCAACTCAAGGAGAAAGTGTAGGGACTCATATCTACCAAGAGTGGTGTATCCATCGGGTGAGTCACTGTCAGTATAGAGAACATCAACCAACCTAAGGTGCCCATTAGTTTGCGATAATCAGCCTAGAAAGAAAGCATCGGGGATTCACATCCTCCTACAGTAGAACTGATTGCCAGGATAGTTTATCTTCAGCTTGACAGGTGTTATCCGACCTAGAGCGACTACTAAGTGAATGCCACTGGAGGACTTATATCAACTCAAGAGGAGTCAAGAGGAAAGGAGCCACTAGGGAACTTATCCTAAACTATAAATATACTCAACCTAGTTAGTGCATGATGGCTAGTTCAAGAAGGAAGCATGTAAGCTTACATCCTCTTAAACAAATTCAATGTGAGGTAGCTTACTGTCTGTACAGTGAGGCCTACAAAACTAATAAGGCGCTCATCGATCTGCAATGGTCAAGTCGAGAAGAAAGCACGGGGACTCACATCTTCTAATATAAATGACCACTGGGGTGATAAACTAGCAAAGTAGCATGTCAGCCCGACCTAGAGAAGTTAATGAGTGAGTGCCACAGGGGGCTTGCTCCCACATCAAAATAGCCCAAGACAAAAGATATGTGTTTGTGTTTGTTTTTAAGGAGGACACAATGTCATTTGGGTTCTCTTACACCTATCCTAAAACACGCTTAAGAGTTGATGAAATGGTGCCACGAATGGCAGTTGTAATCCCACCAAGAAAGATGTCGCTTGGGTTCTCTAACACCTAACTTAGCTGTGCTAATCGAAATAGGATGCCTCTTGGGTTCTCTTACACCTACTCTAGTAGCATTGGGGAATCCTTTTTTAATTTATGATTCTATTATAAAAGACGTATAGGATGTCTCTTGGGTTCTCTTACACCAACTCTAGTAGCGCTGGGGACTCATTTTTAATTTGTGTTTGTGTTAAAGGAGGACAGGATGCCTTTTAGGTTCTCTTACACCTATACTAAAACACGCTTAAGAGTTGATGAAATGGTGCCATGGATGGCAGTTGTGATCCCACCAAGAAAGGATGCTGCTTTGGTTCTCTCACACCTAACTTATCCATGCTAGTCAAAATAGGATGCCTCTTAGGTTCTCTCACACCTACTCTAGTAGCACTTGGGAATCATTCTTAATTTTGTTTGTGTTAAAGGAAGATAGGATGCCACTTGGGTTCTCTTACACCTATCCTTAAACACGCATAAGAGTTGATGAAATGATGCCATGAATGGCGAGTGATCCCACCAAGATAGATTGGGTTCTCTTACAACTTAGTGTTAGTCAAATAGGATGCCTTGGTTCTCTTACACCTACTCTAGTAGTGCTGGGGAATCATTTTTAATTTGTGTTTATGTTATGAAAGAAGGATAGGATGCCTCTTGGGTTCTCTTACACCTACTCTAAACATACTTAAGAGTTGATGAAATGGTGCCACGAATTATAATTGTGATCCCATTAAGAAAGGATGCAGCTTGGGTTCTCTTGCACCTTACTTAGCTGTACTAGTAGAAATAGGATGCCTCTTGGGTTCTCTTACACCTACTTTAGTAACGCTAGAAATCATTTTTAATTTGTGTTTGTATTGTGAAAGAAGGATAGGATGCTACTTGGATTCTCTTACACCTACCCTAAACATGTCATGGCAGATTTATAAACAAGCAAACAACTCTTCGAATAAAGAGAATATTTTGATGAATTGGAATAGAATTTTGAGATAATTATTTTCAAAATGATTTTATGAGTAGTATTTCTTCAAATAGAGCCCATTAATTGGAAGCATCAGGTGTTCCCCTTTACAATCAATAAGTTGGTAAGATCCTCCTTGGTAGGCCTTCTCTACGTCAAAAGGGCCTCCCCCAAGTGGGTTCAAACTTGTCTCACATCTTTCGATGGGTAATAATTAGTCTCCTTAGAACTAAAATAAGCTCTCCCACTAGAAGAGCTCTAGGGCAGACCAGCTTGTTCTGATCTTGAATCATTTTAGCTTTGTACAACTCGAGGTTCTGGCATGCCCGTAGGCATCTCTCCTCCAAACCTTTGAGCTCTTCTAACCTCAACTTGGCATTCTGCTCTATAGTGATTTTACTACCCACTACTATCCTTTGATAGGAGTTGAACTTCTAAGGGTAGAATGACTTTGGACCCATACACTAAAGAGAACAAGGTAGATTGGGTTGGAGTCTTGTATGTGGTGCGGTATGCCTAGAAGGCTTTGACTAGCTGCTCATGCCACTATCACTTATTATCATCGAGTGTCTTCTTTAGTATCTAGATGAGAGTATTGTTAAATGCTTCTACTAAGCCATTCACCCTGGGATAATAGATAGTGGAGTATCTCCAATCTATATCGTGTCTCCTGGTGAAGCTGTTGATCTTAGTGCTCTTGAATGTAGTATCATTTTAATATAATTCATCGAGGAATCCCAAAACTATATATGATATGGTTCTTGAAAAACTGGAGCACATCCTAAGTTGTGACCTCTCAAAGTGGGATTGCCTCCTCCCACTTAGAAAAGTAGTCGGTGGTAGCTAGGATGAACCGATGACCTTTAGAAGAAGGAGGATCAATTATACAATGTCGCACAACACTGAATGGCCATAAGGCCAATATAAGGTGAATGTTGGGTGGTTTGTAAGACCACACTACTTGACATTAATGGCATCTCCTAGCTACATCATGCTACCGTAATCGGAAGTAGTACCTAGTCTCTTGATCTTTGCCTTCATCTTCAGACTAGATTGATGTGCTTCTCCTAGACCCAAATGTACCTCAATCATGACCTTATGGGCTTCATGTTTATCAAATAATAACTACATTTGATTGAAAGACCATTGATATAAGGTGCCATCCACGAGAGCATAGGAGAGAGCTCTCTACTTCATCTGATGGGCTTGTGATTTCTCTTGAGGTAGCTTTCTTGTGTTCAAGTAAGGTTGCCTCCAATCTAGCTCCTCATCTTTATTGCCAATGGCAACCTCCCCATTAAAAGAGAGTTTCTCGATGAGTTCAGTATTAATAAGGGATAGGACTTGTCTATTTTAGACCCTTATTGGAATGGACTCATCTTCCAAACATGCCAACTCCTTGGTGAGTTTGGCCAAAGAATCTACTATTGTGTTCTCTTTAAGGAATCTTGTAGATGGTAACCTCAGGGATTTGGGCCAATGGCTTCATGGTGTACTCATAGTAGTGATGAAGCTTAAGTTTTAGAACCTTATAGGGCCCAACAATCTGGTTGATGACCAGAGAATCTATAGATGTTGATACTTTAACACAAATGTAGCTAACTCCAAACTGACAATCAAAGCCTCATATTCAGCTTTGTTGTTGGTGCATAGATTGGAGAGATAGTATGAGAATCTCATCACATCATGGTCTGGAGTTAAAAAGATGATTCCTACCCTTGCCTTTCCTAGAAGAGTATATCATGGTTCTTCTCCTTTTTGAAAGGAAGTCGCACCATTAAAATACATCTCCCAGCGGTGAATGCTAGTGTCCCCTAAGTTCATGATTTGTTCATTGGGGAGGTCCTCACTAAGCGGAGAATTAGTAGGAAATGGGTTACTAAGTAATCTACTAGTGCCTATCCATTCATAGCATGGAGGGGTATGAATGTAATGCCAAACTGCAAGAGAATCATGGACCAACATGCCAACCGTCTGGATAACGTCAGTCGTGTCATGAGATACTGCAGTGGATTGATTCTTGAAATCAAGTTTACCTTATAAGAGAGCATCTAGTGCCATAGCTTTTGGGATGCGAAGATAAGAGCTAGACACTATTTCCCAATAGGTGGGTAGTTTGCTTCAACAGGGATCAGATGATGATTGAGATAGTAAAGAGCATTCTCCTTCCCTTCGTCATTGGTTTGGGCCAACAAAGCTCCAATGGAGTCATCCAATGTTGTAATATAAAGGATAAGTGGCTTACTTGGGATAGAAGCTGCTAGAACTGGCGGCTTCACCAAATACTACTTGATATCTTCAAAAGCATGCTCACATTTGTCATCCCACTTTAACTTAGCATCCTTTTTGACAAGTGCTTAAAATGGCTTGCATCTCCCTGATAGATTGGAGATAAAGCGCCTTAGATATTAACCACCTTGGAATGATCCGAAGTTGTTAGACTTTTAGGGGGTGGCATTTCTAAGATAGCTTTGATCTTTTTTAAGTCTATATCTATTCCCTAGTGTTAAAAAATGAACTCAAGGAACTTCCTTGAAGTTACTCTGAATGCACACTTTAGGGGGTTCATTTTGAGATTGAATTATCTTAACCATTCAAAAACTACTCTCAAGTCAAAGAGAAGGACTTCCTTTTCTTTACTTTTGACTACTAGATCATCAACATAGCATTCAACTTGGTAAGGAATAAGTTCATTGAAGATCTAAGTCATGGCCCGCTGGTATGTAGCACTAGTATTTTTAAGGCTAAAAGGCATGACCTTGTAACAATAGATTTCGATTGGGGTTCAAAAAGAAGTGTTTATTTCATCTTTAGGGGCCATCTTGATTTGGTTGTAGCCAGATAACCCATTCATAAAGAGAATACTGCATGAGATGAGGCGATGTCCATCATTAATTCTAGTATAGGAAGTGAAATTCATCCTTAGGACACGCCTTATTTATGTCCCTGAAATCGATGCATATGCAAATTTGGCCATTCTTTTTATCAATGGCATGAATCAAGCAACTGTAGGATATTTTTCTTCCCTGATAAAGCCAACATCGATTTCTTGGCTTAAGAAATAACATGTTCAATTTTTAATCACATGTGTCTAGGAGCTTGCTTGATAGGGGTAGCATTAGGGTCTATTTTTAATTTGTGGACTACTACATCGAGAAATAATCTAGGCATCTCTTCATAGCTCCATGCAAAGCAGTCCTTAAACTCAGTCAATAACCTAACTAAGTCATTGGTTTCTTCTTCATTCAGTAGAGAATTGATGTATGTGGGTGTGAATCTTCATCTATCACGAGGTTGATTTCCTTGAGCTTGTCGATGGTTGAATTGATTCCTTCTTCAAATTCTAAAGTTGCATCTTTGATTTGAAGATTATCAGGATCATCTAAAGTTTCTAAACACACCTCCTCATAAGAGTTAGTGTGGTTTGAGAAAAATCTATTACAGAGATGATTGACAACTAAGCAAGAATCATCTTGGACAATTACCATAGAATCATAGTCTAGTCTTGATTGTGCATCCCTGCCTTTATTGTCCCACAGCTTCATGAAATACTCCATCCTGTGCCTGGACCATGTGTAAGGAGTCAAACCTTTCTTTACAAGATTATGAACACAAGATGAGTACCAATCAAAAGGTCATTCCATTAAATATTTATATGAATCATCCTCAAGTTTTACATCTACTTCTGGACTTGAGGATGATGATCCCAACATGAATCTCTTTGGCTTGACATCCATGAAAGATCTAGGGGCTTCCTTAACTACCAAACTCTCAACTTTGTGAGAAGAAAGTGGGTTTAGAGCTAAGGTTCTCAACTGTTGACTAATGGTTTTACATAATCCAAATTCGAATACATTTATGCTTTCCTTGGAGGCCTTATCTTCATCATTATTTTGCCCGAGTGTCACCTCCAATGAAACCAACAAAGAGGGGTTGGTTGGAATGCTAATAACATGAGACTCATCCTCCGAGCTGGATTCTAAGTCTATGTGAATAGCAGAGTATTCTGAATGGAACATGGCCTTTCGGGCCAACCAGGGGTCTTTCACCTCTGGAACTACCTCACTGCCCTCCTGCTCTACCTTGGAGGTCGAGTCATCCTACCCATATGTTATGGTGGTAGAACTCCTGGGTGGAATGTCACAACTCTACCTTTTCCTTGGTGTCCCTTTCTCATTCCCTTGTACTTTCTTTCTTCTTTTTTTTTTCTTTTTCTTTTTCTTTTGTATTTGAACTTTGGCCAAGTTTGCAAGAATAGGTGTTTTGATTTCAAGGAAGATAGTAGGTCGCATCCTCATATATCTCGACCTCTCTATCTCTATGGTGAAATTTTATTTTTGATTCTTCATCCTAATCTTTCTGAAGAGAGAAAAATTAAAATGAAGAACCAAAAATAAAATCAAAACACTTCTTGTATTGGACACCACGTAGATCCGCAGATGTTCTTATTAGTATGATCGAGTATGGCATTAAGGAATGATGTACTATCTTGAGAGATAGAAATCATCATCCTACAAATGGGCCTAATCACCTTAATAATGACTCCTAAGGACTATGGGTCTTCGAAATATACCAGAGATTCTTACCCTACTTTACATGGAATAGTAAAGTAGGATTTATTTTAAACTAGTTCATTAAGTTCCCTATGGAGGCAAGCCCTCATATTTAATTACATCATAAGGAATGATATTCCTTAAGAATACTCTCAATTAAGGTAAATGATCGTTGTCACCAAAGATTTCAAAGATAGGACTATTAATCAATTGATTTATTTTTAGAAGATCAAGTGGGATTGATCAAGAGGAGGGAGCTATTATCGAAACCAAGGGAAGAAAAGTAAGGGATGCTTGGGATACTAGGAAGCTTAGTAAGCATACCAAACTATCATATGGTTGGGCTTTATATTTTTGAAATTGAGAGAAATTATTTGTTTGAGTTGAATTTTTATTAGAAATCTAGGACTTATAATTCCATGACATAAGATCACAAAAATGCCTAACAGGTGAGGATTTATGCTTATAGCCCACAAAGGAAGTAGCAAGCTGTGAACCTAAATCTAGGGACCTTTGGTGAGGGCTAAAGCACAACCTAAATCTAAGGCAAAAATGGGTATTTGGTTTACCTCCACAGGAGAAGATAAAACACCCGACTGTTGGACTTATAATTGCCTGGGGGTGGCCGCCAACTAACTCCTCCTACAATTTTAACTACATGTAGGCAAGTCTTATTTTGCAAGATTGCTAGGTTGTTGTTTATTTAGAAAGAGACTAAGTCTTTAAACACACTCCCTAAGAGACTAGATCATGTAGGGCATGATTAATGGCTTAAATCTAATGCAAATTTTTGCTATATTTTATTTTCATTTTCGGACAATTCATTTGACATAGGCTATGGGATCCATATGCCTAATGCATGAGAAATTAGATTATGGGCCAAAATCAACAAGAAAGGAGGTATGTTTCCACCATGGCTCTAAAAATTCAAGCCAAGTTCCCTGGCAAAAGTGGAAGCCCACCATAATAAGTGTGAAACAAGATGCTTTTTATGCATGATGTGAAAACATAGAACATCCAACTAAGGGGTTGCTAAATCTTTTATCTTGATTTAAAATCTAGGCTTTAGGTGAGGTTATGAGTTATTTATTTTTAGATTTGAGTTGATTAGTTGGATAGAAAATTTATTTTTTCCTAAGAGCCTAATCGCATCCAAGCCATTCATCAAAGTAAGGAAGAAACTAGAAAAATATGCCATCTTAATGCACAAGCTAAACAAACATCAAACAATTTATAAAGCTGGCACAAAAGAATAAGAGGCATTTTATGGTCGGGCTCCACCGTATAAACCCAAAAACAAATTGGGTAGTTGAGCTCTACCCTTATACAACCCAGATTACAAATAAATTAATTACAATCAAAAAGGAATTCATGTTATGGGGGTCTTCATTCTTCATTTCTTCTTTCTTCTTTCTTCTCTCTTCTTTTGATTAGTTAGAATGTGGTTTCTCAAAGGTTTCATGGTACATGAGACATAGTCTTATGACCAATATTCATCCTAATCCCCATAACAATCATTCCAAATCCTAATTGCAAAATTACATGAAAATGGGAAAAAGTAAATCTAACTAAAACCTGCAAAATAGAGGTTAGCTAAACAAACCACACAATCCCAAGCATGTATATGAATAAATTGGACTTAGCACCCCACACATGGGTAACCAAGTCCACCTAGCTTTTTTTGGATTATGCTTAGGGGTATAAGCAACCTGCATAGTAAAAGTATTTATATTTTTATTATAGTGCCCCTTAAGCACAATCCCCTGTAGAAGATAATGATTAGACTAAGAACATCCTACCATTTAATATATGCATATACACCCTAACATCTAGACTAAAACATCACCTCACAAAATAAAATCAAACATCAAACCATGTACCGCCATAACATAGGACAAGAAGTAGTGACTTACCCTAATGTGTGTGCCGTTTAAGGCTTGTGTGACATGTCTTAGCTAGGCTTTAAGGTTAAAGTTTTCTTTGTGTGAGAGGTTTAACTTAAAGGGTGATTTTATTTAAGTGATTTAGTTGATTTGGCTGATTTTTATTTGATGATTTGATTTGATTTGAATGAACCTATGCTTAATTACTAAGTGTTGTAAAGAGAGGAAAAGATAAGAGAACTTCTCTTTCCTCCCTACCTTAAGTAATTTCTAAGGTAGATTCATTATTGATTTTTGTTTAGTGAATGTTTTATTATGTGTTTTAATCAATCCTAAGTTTAGATTTTTCTTAAACAAACTTATTCAAATAAGAAAGGAAATTTAGGATTAACTAAAGTGAATTACTATCATAAAACACACAGCACTTTATTCTTTCCAACATGTGTAACATGCATATGGATGAATCCTAAGCATATCTATACATACAAATGTAAGTATTTAGCACACCTTAATGATGAATGCTAAGGGATGCAGCTTAAGAAAATTTGGAATGTTTCATGTATGCATGATTTTGTTAAGTAGAAAAGAGAGAGATTCTTTTATCCATTAATCATATGCACATTTGCATGTATGAAAGACATAAGTGAGTACGGTATCATTATTTTCTATATCAAGAGTGTAAGGTATAAGACCTACTTTGGGCTACTTAAACACTCGCAATCCTAGGATGTCCAGACTAATATACCACTTTTCTTAAATACATGTGCATGTACAAAAAGAAATGAATGAAAAAAGAGTCATGCAAAAAGTTTATGTTTGTTTGTTTGATTTATTTTTACAATTTATATGTAAATGAGAAGATCCTTCTTAAAGGATAACATAAGAATGAATTGGAATGGAATTAAGCAAGTGTTGTGTTCTTTTCAAATGAACTATACACTTTACAAACCCTATTCAAAACTATGTTAAAGGAGAAGGGAAGGGAAAAATCACATAATGCACATCTTATATTATACTCATATGCAAGCTTATAAATAATTATAAGTAGCATACCTTTCATTTGCAATATTTGATTTACAAGTTTTGAAAATAATTTTATATTTAGTAGTGATAATAGCCATTCATATTCTTACTTTAGCCAAAACATGCAATTTGACATAAAGGAAATATTTCATTTTAATTTGATTTTTCAAAAGACATGAATGCATGATTTTATATGAAAAACAACATTTAGCATGCTAAGAAATAAATAAAGTGATGCAAGCATGTTAATTCATTCACCCTAATTAATACCTAAAGACAATCCTATGGAATAAGATCATTTTAGAGATAATTAAAGTTATTTAAAGAAATTTTTATTTTTGTTTTAAGTTTGATTTGAATTTAGGAAATATGAAAATGTTTGCTGGTCCTAACCCATCTCCCACATGTATGTGTTATTTTAGTTTAATTTTTAGAACCATTAGATTGATTTTATTTTTTTAGGTTAATGTGTAAATTAAGTTCATTAATTACCCCTTACCTACACCTCCTTAACATAATTATTCAAATAATTATGAACCAACATATGATATGCACCACATTGTATTTAAAATAATAATACACCCTAAGAAAGAAAGGTCCTAATGTAATTGGCTCACAATTATTGATTAATTAAGCTAAGGGGTTTAATTAAGTACTTTCATAACCCTTCCCACACAAGTAGGTTGGATTTGATTTCTTTAAGTTTACTTAGGTTATTGAACACCTATGTATCTACCCAAGAAAGGATTGATTAAGTCATTAAGTTTCTGGATTAATTTTTGATTTTGAGTTTGGTTAATTAAGCTATTTAATGAAATGATTAAATCATTAACCAATTTGTAAATTAATTAAGTTCTTATTCAAATGAAATAGACTTAGGGGAAAAGATTTAGAAAAGGCATCCTAATCTCATTCCCTAAGTCTATCCACTATTCCAAGGTGATTAACAATTTAATTAATGAATTTATCATCATTTAATAGGTTAATTAATCATTTAATTAATTAAAGGAGTGATTAGAGATGAAATAAGCAATTGCCTAAATTAATCCAATAATAAATTCCAAGAAAATCATGGGAGCCAGAGGTCATCCCACTAATTAACCTTAAGGAATTTAGAATTAATTATTGAAATAATTAAGGAGTGATTAACATAATTACATCCCCAATAAAACTCAAATTAAGAAAATGACTCTGTTCAAAATCAATTAAGATTAATTTTATATATTCCCCTTTGAATTATCTTTAAAATGAAGTTAAGTTTGCATTTTTTTTTTTGGATTTTTTATACTTAGTTATGTATTTTTGAAGTTTCTATGATTAGTACTTAATTAAATCCCCTAATTATATAACTAATCCTGTCTGCATCACGTGGACCATTGACACAATGTGCGCTTTCCACGTAGCACAGGATTCATTATTTAAGTTATCACATCGACTACACAATCAATCGATGGTGCTACGCATTTTCTCCTTTGACCGTCCGATCAAAGATCGAGTCTAGATTAAACCCATAATTTTTAAAGGGATTAATCATCTCATCTAGATCATTTAATCAGGATCGTCCATCAAAACATGCAGGATGGACGGTCCATGATTCATCCTTGCTCTCGCCTATGGGTGATGGGGGCCGTCCATCCTCCAAGGCTGGATCCGAGCTCACTTGAGCTTGGATTGAGTAGAGATTCAACCTACACCATCAAGAGGTGTGGGGAAGAACATCTAATGGTCATTTTCACTTGGGATCACACTTCTCTTCACAAAGGACCAAAGAAAATCTAGCCTAAGCTCGATTTTGAGGCATACCTCGCCAGAGCCTATCACTGGTGCTCCCAAATATTGAGGAAGCTTTGTCTAGTGGAGACAAATCCCTGTTGAAGGTTTGAAGGATTGAGATTAAGTGGATCCTCCTATTGGCCAAGATGAGCTTCAAGTGCTTACGGCTTTGGTTGAACCCCTCCTTCCCATGGCTTGAGTGCTTGGGATTTGACTTGGGTGAGCTCGATTGGGTCCTCTGATGGTGCTTGCAAGAGGAATTGGATTTTGGTGGTGAATTGAGCAAAGTGGAATTTCCAATGAGCTCCCCATTTTGGCTTTGAGAAAATTCAAAAATGGAGAATTAGAAAGAGCTTGAGGAAGCTTGGAGGAACTTGGAGAAGGTTGCTCTTGATTCCTAAGGGTCAATCGATAGCAAATGATGTGGAATTAGGGGGAGTATATCTCCCCTACAAGGATCAGATGGTCATGAGCCTCCCTTCCATTTTAATCAAATTGATCAGATTGATTGAGTTTGTTAGGTTATGTTGGATGCCATGTGATTTGGTTTTGGTAGAGGAGAGGAGGTGTGAAGTTGCACATGTGGAGAATGAGAGTATTGAGGTGATCCATATGCTCATTTCTAAGTGGAGGGTTTATTGACCAAAACTCAATGGGTCATGTGCATCACTCTCATTAGTGCCCATTTATCCCTTTAAGAGCTTGTCAAGTGGCCATGAAAAGGATATGACCAAATTCCAAGTGGAATTGGCCATAGGTTATTCCTTGACCTAGGGGTAAAATGATCATTTAGCTTTGATTTCAATTCAAGCAGATTTGGAATAGTTTGAAATTGGGTTGGTCCAAATTTCAATGAATTTGGAGTTGATTTGATATCGATTTGGCTCATGTTGACCTATTTAGGTCAAAATGGGTCAACTTAGGTCAAGTTGACTAATTGGTCAAATTGGATCAAACCAAGGGTTGGGTGAAGTTCATATGGTCATTTGAAATGTTTTGGTATCATTGGTTTGGTTTAATTTGATTTATATTTGGTTTTGGTTCATTTGAATTCATTTAGGTCAAATGGGCCAAGTTGACCAATTTGACCCATTTGACCCAATTGGGTTAGGTCATGGGTTGGTATAGGTTTCATTGGTCATTTGAAATGTTTTACAAGCTTTGGTTTCAATCAATTTTAGTTTGATTTAATTTTGGCTTGATTTGACCTTTTAGGTCAAGTAGGGTTCATGGTCAATTGGGCTAGGTTGGGTCTAGTTGGCCAATCAAAGCTTTGGTCAAGTTCAATAAGTGATTTAGAATAAACTTGACCCATTAGTTTCAATTGATTTGGCTTAGATCAAGATTTGGCACATTTTGACTTTTTAGGTCAAGTTGGGTCAACTTGGGTCAAGTGGCCAATTGGGCTAGGTTAGGCTCAAATGATGACTTGGTCAAGTTCAAACATTGATTTAGAATGGGTTTAGATCAATGGTTTCAATCAATTTGGCCTATGGGAGATTTTGACTAATTTAGGTTTCATTTGGGTCAAATGTTGACTTGGTCAAGGCTTGATTTGACTTGGTTTGACCTAATTTGAGTGATTAATCATCTTATGATGATTTTGCTCATAATGTGAGGCTTAGATGGGCTTATTTCAATCCAATTTGGGTTGGATTAGAATTTGGCTCAAAAGGATACTTTATGTCACTTTGGGTCAAGTGAGCCTAAGAGGGTCAATTGACTTGATCAAGGCTTGATTCAAGTTTGGTTGAACTCGCATATGGACTTATGATTGAAATATAAATCCATTTGCAAGTGGTTTGGAGTCAAATGGGTTTTGATTCACTTGACAATTTCAAGTTCAAAGGGTGAACATTAGTTTGATTTGGGTTTAATTCTTAAATTTAGTTTTGGTTTGATGATTAAAGTTTATATTTATATTTGGTTTTATGATTGAAGGAGTGATTGAGTCATGAAGAAAAATCAAGGGTTTCAATTGATTTGAGGTTTATTTGGCTAAGTTCAAGAATTTGACTTGAAGTTTATAGGTTGGATTTTGATTAGATTTTGATTTGAGTTTTGAATTTAGTTTTGGGTTTGAATTTATATATCATTTATATTTGTGAATAAAAATGAGAATATAAATAGGTTATGAGAAAATCTTTTGAATTTTATTTGAGCTAAGTCTATAAGATGAAATCAAAATGACTTAGGAAAATTTTTTGGATTTGAAGTGATCATGGATGTCAATCATGGGTTTCAATCATTTGGAATTGATTCATGATTTGAGAAAATTCCTTGGATTTGATTTAAGGTTTGAGAAAAATCAATTAAGTTGGAATTGGTCATAGTTTGAAGTTAGTTTGAATTTTGAGAAAATCAATTAAGTTTGGAATTGATTTGAGTTCAAAGTTGATTTGAATTTGGTTTTGATTTGATTTTGGAGTTTGATTTGAAAGAAGGAAGTAAGGAGTTGGCTCAAGCTATAGGATAGGCAAGTTTTCCTGACACCCTAAGGCATGACTTATTCCAATGGCTAACTCTTCTAAGTCTCTAGGGTTAGGTTGAGTGTTAACCTAATCACTAGAAGTGTCTTAAGAGTAAGGAACTCTTAGTGTCTAAGAGGAGTCCTTTGTCTAAGATGGAGGGTTTGAGAGCTCATTCTAAAAATGAGGTCAACAAAGGGCACACAATAGGTGTGGTGTGATTGACAAGGCATACATTGGTGTGACCGATGATCAACAACCGAATCCATCACAAGCTATTAAACAATCTACTCTAACCCATGGTGTGGAATCAAGAGCTTACAATGTTTCTACTCATGTCAAAGACATAAGAGAATGAAGGAGGAATCCACTAGAGTATGTGAACCTTCCACTAAGGGAAACAGGTTCAAGTCATCCATAGGGGGATGAGGGGTTTGATTTTATTTGAGAATCACTAGGGGAGAGAAATTTGATTTGATTTATTAATTTAGGATTTGGTGCTCCATTAGAGATGAAAAAGTGAACTCTCCACTAGGGGAGCAAGTTCAAGTCATCCACTAAGGAGAAGAGGTTGTGAAATCTGTTGAGGGATTAAAATTTGAGTTTACTAGGGAAACTGGAAAGGTTTACATGTCACTGAGGAGAAGCAGATGATTTGATTGATTGTTTGATTGTTTAATTGATTTTTTGATTTGAATCCACAGAGGGAGGTTGATTGGGTTTGTTTCAAAATTTTTAATTTTTGAATTTTGAGATGGGCCATGTTGGTTTGCGATAGATCACATTGAGTAGGAGCCATGTAGGCCTAGGCCTAATTCAGATTTACCAATCCAAAGGGGTAGTCTACCAAACACATAGTAGGACTAGCCAACCAAAGGGATTTCCTTTTGATGTACAACAGTTGTACTAGGAAGAAAGCGTAGTAGACTTAATCCTCCAAAGCAAGGATCAGTTGCTGGGGTGATTCAGTGGTGAGGCAACGGATTGAACCCAACCTAAGGCTGACTATTGAGTGAATGTCACTAGGGACTTAAATTATCTCAAAGATAGTCAAGATAAATTTCATTTTTTAATTATTTTGATAGATCCCATCGATTTACAATGGACTGCCATGGTATACCAAACACATAGTAGGACTAACCAACTAATGGGGTTTCCTTTCGATTTGCAATGGTCAATCTAGGAAGAAAGCACAGGGACTCACATCTTCCAAAATAAGGAACCACTGGGGTGATCGATTGCCTGTGTAACTAATCAAACTTGACCTAGGGCTGACTATTGAGTGACGCTGGGGGACTTAAATTAGCTCAAAGGTAGTCAAGATTAATTTCATTTTTTAATTATTTTTGATGGATCCCATCAGGTTACGATGGACTGCAGTAGGGGCCATGGTGGCCTTGGGCTACATTCAAATTTATCAATCCAAAAGAAGCAGTCTACTAACCACACAGTAAGACTATCCAACTAAAGGGGTGCCTTTCAGATTGCAATGGTCAAGTCTTAAGAAGAAAGCTCGGGGACTCACATTTTCCAAAATGAGGAACCACTAGGGTGATCAGCTTTGCAAACAAATTGAACCACCTGTACTATTAAGTGAATGCGCTAGGGACTTAAATCACTCAAAGATAGTCGATTAATTTCGCTTTTAAAATTATTTTGATGAATTTCATTTATGGGATCACCGAAGGTGCTTATATCAGCCTAGATCTATCTCATATTTACTAAACCAAAGGGAGTAGCTTCCAGGCTAACGGGAGAACTATCCAACCAAAGGAGTGCCTTTCGGTTTACAATGGTCAATTCAAGGGAAGAAAGCACGGGGACTCACATCTTCAATTAAAAGACCACTAGATCTGTTTTGGATAACAAATCAACCCCACCCAAGCTCACACAATTTATATGCATGTTAGAAAGAATGTGTCAAAGGCTTACATCTTTCAAAGTGAAATGACTGTAAGGGTAACCTACTTATGGCAAAATAGATTGAACCTGACCTAAAGGTGACTACGAAGAGAGTGCTGACCTGAGGACTTAGCTCAACTCAAGTAGTCAGGAAATTTCTATAGGGAGTTCTGCTGACACTGCCCTAAAGATAGGATGCTTGCTTGGGAGAAGGGCCCCTTTGGGGACTTAAATTCCTAATCCACAAGCAAATATTTTATTTATTTATTATGATTATTTATCATAGACCCTGCTAGTTTTTGAGGTATCAAACTAAGAAAGAGCTTATATTAGCCTAGACCTATCTCAGATTTACTAAACCAAGGGAGAATCTACGCATCCATTGAACAAATTCCCACCAATGGGCTATTGGAAAAGGAGTGATCCAACCAAAGAAAGGAGTGAGGGGATAGATCCAAGCATGCCCATAGAAAAAGCAAGGGATCCAAAACCCAAACATGTGATTCTAAACCACTTACATTTCCCAAGAGGGTGTATCACCAAAGTGTACAGGACAACCAAACCTAAAATCAACAAGAATAACCTCAATAAATGATGATAAGACTATTTTCACAAATTTCAACATATTACAAGAAGCAGGGGTTCACAATCACCAAGGTTTGCAATGTGAAGAGAATTAGACTCACATAGTGAAGTATGAATGAAAATATTCTACATCAAAATAGTTTGAGACAAAAGATTTGTGTTTATTTTTGTGCTTGTGTTAAAGGGAATAGGATGTCGCTTAGGTTATCTCACACCTACCCTAAACATGCTTGGGGAATTTGATGAAATGGTGCCATGGATGGTAGCTGGGATTCCCACCAAGAAAAGATGTCGCTTAGGTTCTCTCACACCTAACTTAGTTGTGCTAATTAAAATACAATACCTCTTGGATTCTCTCACACATATTCTAGTAGCACTGGAAAATTGTGCTTGATTGTCTTCGTGTTGTGAAAGAAGGATAGGATGCCTTTTGGGTTCTCTTACACCTATCCTAAACACGTCATGATAGATTCACAAGACAAGCAAACAATGCTGAAAGAAGAGAAGATTTTGATGAATTGGAATGAAATTTTATTCTTTGATAATTATTTTCAAACGTGATTTGTGAGTAATATTTCTTCAAATAGAGCCCATTAATTAGAAGCATCAGGTGTTCCCCTTTACAATCAATTAGCTAATAAGATCCTCCTTGGTAGGCCATTTCTATGTCAAAAGGGCCTTCCCAAGTGGGGTCAAACTTGCCTCCCATCTTATCACGGGAAATAATTAGTCTCCTTAGGACTGATACAAGTTCTCCTACTTGAAAAGCCCCAGGGCGGACCAGCTTGTTGTGAGCTTGAATCATTTTAGCCTTGTATAACTCAAGGTTCTGGCACGCCTGTAGGCATCTCTCCTCCAAACCTTCTAGCTCTTCTAACCACAATTTGGTATTCTGCTCTGTAGTGATCTTACTACCCAATGTTATCCTTAGTGATGGGAGTTGAACTTCTAAGGGTAGAATGGCTTTAAACCCATACACTAAGGAGAATGGGGTAGAATGAGTTGGAGTTCTGTATGTTGTGCAATATGCCCACAAGGCTTCAACCAACTATGCATGCCACTATCGTTTGTTGTTGTCGAGCATCTTCCTTAGTATTTGGATGAGAGTTTTATTGAATGCTTCTGCTAGGCCATTTGCTCTAGGGTAGTAGATGGTGGAGTATCTCCAATCTATACTGTGTCTTCTGGTGAAGCTATTGATCTTAGTGCTTTTGAATGTAGTACCATTATCAAATATAATTTGTTGAGACACCATAAACCTATATATAATATGGTTCCTTAAAACCTGAAGCATATGCTGAGCTGTGACCTCTCTAAGTGGGATTGCCTCCACCACTTGGAAAAGTAGTTGGTGATAGCTAGAATGAACCAATGACCCTAAGAAGAAGAAGAATCGATAGGACCCATAATGTCAGTGCCCCCAACACTCAAATGGCCATGAGGCCAATGTAGGATGTAGAATATTGGGTGATTTATGTAGGACCACACCGTGTACCTGACACTAATGACATCTCCTAAATACATCCATGTAATCTATGATCATTGAAGGCCAGTAGTATCCTAGTATTTTAATCATTGCTTTCATATTTAGACCAGATTGATGTGCTCCACGTAAACCTAAGAGTACCTTGGTCATGATCCTACGGGCTTCATGTTTGTCCAAACAACATAACCACATTTGATTGAAAGACTATCGGTATAAGGTGCCATCCACGAGAGCATAGGAGAGAGCTCTCTATTTCACATGATGGGCTTGTGATTTCTCTTGAGATAGTTTGTTAGAGTTCAAGTAATCTATGACCGATTGCCTCCAATCTAGCTTCTCATCTTTGTTGGCAACGGTAACCTCCCCTTCAAGAGAAAGTCTCTCGATGAGTTCAGCATCAATAAGGGAAATGACTTCTCTATTTTAGACCCTTACTGGAATGGACTCATCTTCCAAACATGCCAATTCTTTAGCAAGTTTGGCCAAAGCATCTACTACTGCGTTCTCTACTTGGGGAACCTTGTAGATGGTGACTTCAAGAATTTGGACCAACAACTTCATGGTATACTCATGGTAATGATGAAGCTAGGTTTGAGAACCTTGTAGGAATCAACAATCTGGTTGATGACCAACTGAGAATCCCTATAGATGTTGATGCTCTTGACACACACTATAATGGATAACTCTAGATAGATAATTAAAGCCTCATACTCGGCTTCAATATTGGTGTAGGGATTGGAGAGATAGTATGAGAATCTCATTACATTATGATCTAGAATTAAGAGAACTATTCCTACCCCTGCCTTTCCTAAAAGAGTAGATCATGATACTTCTCCTTTATGAAAGGAAGCTGCACCATCAAAATACATCTCCCAATGATGGTTGTCAACCTCCCCTAAGTTCATGATTTATTCATCGGGGAGATCATCACTAAGCAGAGAATCAGGAAGAAGTGGGTGTCTTTGCTAAAAGCTAGTGCTTGTCCTTTTTCAGAGGTGCAATTTGATGTTAAATTATGAGAGAATCATAGACCAACGTGCCAAATGTCTAGATAGTGTTGGTCGTGTCATAAGATACTGCAGTGGATTGGTTCTTGAAATCAAGTTCACCTTATGAGAGAGCATATAGTGTTGTAGCTTTTGGGAT
Source organism: Cymbidium sinense (assembly GCA_021442155.1). Taxonomy (NCBI): domain Eukaryota; kingdom Viridiplantae; phylum Streptophyta; class Magnoliopsida; order Asparagales; family Orchidaceae; genus Cymbidium; species Cymbidium sinense. Next base: position 78,046,680 of record CM038228.1, on the reverse strand, counting down.
GCAAAGATTAAAGCTAAGCAATGTTTCTCAATAGGTGGGTAGTTCACTTGAGAATCAGCGACAAGGGGTAGAGAGCACTACTTCCCCGTTGGCTTGGGCCAACAAAGCATCGAGGAGTCATCTAATGCGGTGTAGAGGATGAGTGGCACGGAGATAGGGCTACTAAAGGTGGTCACTTCACCAAATGCTTGATATCTTCAAAGACATGCTGACACTTGTCATCCCACTTGAACTTGGCATCCATTTTTACAAGTGTTGAAAATGGCTTGCATCTTCTTGACAGGTTGGAGATAAAGCATCTTAGATACTCTAACATCCCTTGGAAAGATCTGAGTTGAGTTAAACTTTTGGGAGGTGGCATTTCTAAGATAGCTTTGATCATTTCTAGATCTATTTCTATTCCTAGTGTCAAACAACAAACCCAAGGAACTTCCCTGAAGCTACTCCGAATGCACACTTCACGGGATTCATTTTGAGGTTATATTATCTTAACCATTTGAAAACCACTCTCATGTCAAAAAGATGGTCTTCCTTTTCTTTGCTTTTTACTACTAGATCATTAACATAGTACTCAACCTGATGATGAATGAGTTCATTGAAGATCGAGTCATTGGTATGTAGCACATTTTAAGGAAAGGCATGACCTTATAATAATAGATTCTGACCGGGGTTTGAAAAGTAGTATTTCTTTCATCCTTGGGGCCATCTTGATTTGGTTGTAGCCAAATGACCCATCCATGAAGGAGAATACTACAAGAGATGAGGCGATGCCATTAATTTTGGTATAGGAAGAGGAAACTGATCTTTAGGACATGCCTTATTTAAGACCCTGAAATCAACGCATATATAAATTTGGCCATTCTTCTTATTAACTGAGTTGACACTTGCTAACCAGATTAGGTATTTTTCTATCCGAATGAAACCAGCATCGATCAATTTCTTGACTTTAGAAATGACCTATTGTTCAATATATAATTGCATGCATCTAGGAGCTTGCTTGATAAGGTTAGCGTTAAGGTATATTGCTAGTTTGCTGACTGCTATGTTAGGAGATAATCTGGGCATCTCTTCATAGCTCCATACAAAGCAGTCCATAAACTCAATCAATAGCCTAACTAAGTCATTGGTTTCTTTTTCATTCAACAACCAACTGATGTATGTCGAGCGTGAATTTTTTTCCATCTTGAGGTTGATTTATTTAAGCTTATCAATTGTTGAATGGATCCTTTTCAAATTTTGGAGGTGCATCTTTGATTTGAAGATCATCTGGATCATCTAAAGTTTCTAAACACATATTCACATAAGATTTAGTGTTGTGTGAAAAAAACCTATCAAACTTCAGATGGTTGGTGACAACTAAGCAGTAATCATCAACATCGACTAGACCTACTATACGGAATCCTAGTCCTGATCTTGATTGTGCATCCCTGCCTCTGTTGTTCCATAGCTTCTTAAAGTACTCTGACCTGTGCTTAGACCATGTATAAGAAATCAAACCCTTCTTTGTAAGATTAAGATCATAAGGCGAGTACCAATCAAAAGGTAATTCCATTAATTATTTATTTGAATTATCCTTAAGTCATACATCAATTTTTGGACTTGAGGATGATGATCCCAATAGGAATTTCTTTGGCTTGACATCCTTGAAAGACTGAGGTGCTTCCTTAACTACTAAACCTTCAACTTTTTGAGAGGAAAGTGAGGTTAGAGCTAAGGTTTCTAACTGGTACCTGATAGTTTCACATAACCTTAATTCAAATACATTCGTGCTTTGCTTGGAGGCCTGGTCTTCATCGATGTCCACTCAAGTGTCACCTCCAATAAAACCTAGTGAGAGGGGTTGGCTGGTATGCTAATCACATTAGACTTATCCTTCAACCTAGATTCCAAGTCTATGTGGATAGTAGGGGTACTCCTATGAACTAGAACCTAACCCTTATTGGCTGGTGGCCAACCAGGGGGTCTTCCGCTTCTGAGACTGCCTTTATGTCTACCTCTACCTCTGCCTGGTGGAGGTTGAGTCATTCTTCCCACATGTCCATATAATGGGATGAACTGTGGGTGGAATGTGAGATATGGCTCTACTTCTTCCTTGGTATCCTTTTCTCATTTACTTATATTTTCATTTTTCTTTTCTTTTTGTTTCTCTTTTTATTTTTCTTATTTTTCTTTTTCTTTTGAATTTAAATTTTGACCAAGTTCATGAGAAAAGATATTTTGAGGAAGATAGTAGGTCACATCTTCATATATCTCAACCTCTCTGACGGAAAATGGCTTTTTATCACCTTTGACATAGTATTCAATCCCATCCTTCCTGAACTTGATGCACAGATGAAGGGGGGATGGAATCATCTTATTATGATGTATCCAAGGCCTACCGAGCAAAGCAGTGAAGGAAGTATTCGAATCAATGATATAGAACTTGGCTTCAGTCTTCCAGTCACCTATCTCTAATGGTAACACTATGGAACCTAAAGCCCTCTCACCTTGTTCATTGAATCCTCTCAACATCATCCGATCCCCTCAGAGTGTAGAGATGTTGATCCTAAAATAAGCAAGGGTCTTTAAACTCATAATGTTCATTGATGCACCTAGATCAACAAGAACCCTGGAAAGTTTGAATCTGCCCATGTCCACTGTAATGTAGAGCGGACAATTGTCCTCCATGTCCCCCCAGTAGAAGGTCTTCATCTATGAAAGTGACTCTGGGATTCTCTTGAATAATGTGCCTCCCCTCCAATAGCGATCAACTGAGCTAAGCATATCTCTAGATCAAGAAGAGCTTTGATTAATGATTCTCTCATCTCTTTGGATAAGATCAGGGCATCATATATGCTTAATTTTGATGACAACTTTCTTAGGTGAGAGAGGACATTATAGTCCACCTTAGGTTGAGCCTCTACAAGCATATGTAAGAGTGTAGCATCCAATGGAGGGGCTTCTCGATCATCTGAACCAATGACTTATTTCCCCTTATCTTGAGGTACTACCCCAGACCGTAGAACCTTGCCACTACGGAGGTTAACTTCGGTGATCTCTTGTGGCAGGTTAGTGGAAGATTCTACCTGCTCCTCTGGCTCACATACAGCTTCTCTTATGGGACCCTCGGTATCGAATGATTCCAATTATCTCAAGAGGTGAACACATAGTATTCAGAGAAGGAAAGTCCAACTCTAAATTTGAAAGGGAAAGATTAGATTTGTTATAATTATTGTTTAGACTTGGAGAGTTTTTGGTCAGAGTGGAATTAAACAACCCATCAGAAGTGACAGAGATGTAATTCAAACTAGCTTTATTCCTTGATTTCTTGTATTTTGAAGGAGGTGCAGTAAAAATCTAGTAAATTAAGAGGGGTGAGAGATTTGATGCCCTCATCTGCTGATACAAGATGTCTACTATAGGAAGAGCTAGCTGAAGTAGAGGTGGTAGCGTATAGTACAATGGTGGGTGGAGGTGGGCTCGGTCTGGTTGCACTACTTGGCTATCCCGGGCTGGCATGGGCTGCTGCTGAGCTCCCAAGCAACTTGCAAACCTTCCTTGATGTTAGAGGTTCGAGCTGCCTCAGGCACCTGCAAGGGAAGTTTCTTGATTTTGGAAATAATCTTCTTAGAGGTTTAGGATAAGGATATATCCCAACCTTTTTTGGTTTTGGAAGGATCACAAGCATCCCCAAGGATTACCCTAATGGAACTGGATGGTTGTTCCACAAGGTATTCCTTTGGGATAACGATGGCACCTGTCTTGAAGCTATGCTGAATGTAAAGCAATCCTCCAAAACATGACCTAACATATGGTGGTAGGGGTAAAAGTTTGGATCATTTCTTTTTCCTACTTCCTCCACCCTTCTAGGCTAGGATAGCTAAAATTTAGGTTTCTTTAAGAGATTCTTAAAGATTTTTTAGATTACCTCCCTCTTAAATAAATATGGGTTATTTTGTTTATCCATAAGAGTAGGTGGATCGTAGCTACTTGGCGGCGGTATGTGTATCGATGCTGCTGTGGATATGGCTGAGGAGGAAGCGGTGAAGGCTATGCAGGCTACTATGGCGGTCGATAGGATGGCCTCGGTGGTGGTAGAGGAGGTGGAAGTGATGATTGTGGAGCTCGAGGTCTCTCATATTTCTCTCTGGCCGGCTGCTTCCCCTTGTCTACTACTATCACTACCCCTGGCTTCTTTTCATAAGCTTTCTGTGGCTTTGGCTTTGTTGATTGATCCAAAAAAGGAAATTATTTGTCTTCTTTTTTTAAGCTAGCTGTCTTGTTGATTAATTTCTCAAATATCTTGATGGTAAAACTTTAAGCATGAAGGTGACCGGGCCATGAATAATCTTCAATAAAATTTTGATAATGTGTTATTTAGACAACTGGTTCATATTTCATACTCAATTTATGCCATCTGAGAATATAATCAATGAGAGACTCACCAAGGTGTTGTTGAGCCACAAAGAGATCGTCTATAGTCACCCTTTGCTGAGATCCAGAAAATCTCATAGTGAAGAGTTGCTCCAACTCAACAAAAGCCTTCACTGAAATGTTAGGAAGCTTAGTGTACAAATCGAAGGCTATGCCTGCTAAGCTACTGGTAAAAGGTTGGAAGAGTAAAGCATCACTTCCATCAGTATTGCAACAGCTGGCTCTGAAGTGCGCAATATGCTACCTTGGGTTCCCGCTGCCATCGAAGCTCTTGAAAAAAGGTAGCACGAAACCCTTAGGATATTGGATGGCATCGAATTTCTCTGGGTAGAGTCTACCCTTTGGAACCGATGATCCTCCTTGGGCATGAGCCAATGATTCTCTCACTTATTACTCGACCATGATTTTGATGTCCTTTTCTTGTATGGTGGTATTATCCACTACCTTCCTATACAAGCTGGTGCTGCCCCTGCTCTACTTGAGGTAAAGACTTGGATGGATCAAAGGCATGCAATAGCTCTGGCTGACTAGTCTCTGTAATAGTAAGATGCACTATCGGGGCTTATTTCGAAATGCCAAAACTTTTGCTAGCAAGTCTTCAAGCCTCTTTCCCATCTTATCTATTTGTTCATCCTTTTCTTTAATTATTGAGGGAGGTGTTGGGTCGAGTAGGTTGTGTCTTCCTACTCGGTCGCAGTACCTTCTAAACTTTGCTGATCATGGAGGAGGGAACCCTGGTGTCTACCATGTGTACCCCCATTGAATCCTCTAACAGATCATCTTCATTAGGATCAAAACTGACATTCTCATCCTCTAAATTAGACCAGGCATATCCTAAGATCTCCTTCTTCTTCACTAGATACTGAGCTATAATGTCATCTAGGGATCAGTCCAACTGAACATGTACAAAAGATTGAGGCTAACCGATACTGGGATCACTGTCATGAACATATAGACACCTAACCTCCCTTACTGCTGAAGAGCTGATCTTGTGAGTACTATGCTCACTAGAGGATAGATGCTCCTGACTGTCACTAGATCTAGGTGGAGTGGTGCTCCTAGGAGGATCTATGGCCATGGGGGTGACTGAACTATCTCCTTCTCCCTCTATTGCTATCTCCATACACTATTATGGTGGTGGTAGTGATGGAATGACTACTATGCTCCATGGTCGTCATTCATTTGGGGATACTTGTGATCTTTCTGAAACCAAAGAAGGTTGGGATATCTTCTTATCCAAAACCTCTAAGAAGATCATTCAGAACATCAAGAAACTTTCCTTGCAGGTGCCTAAGTCAGGTCAAACATCCAACATCAAGGAAGGTTTGCAAGTTGCAAGTGCTAACTCAGTGAAAGGGGGTTCTCAGCAGCAGCAGCATGTGCTAGCCCAGGATAGCCTAGTGGTGCAACCACTGATCGAGTCCAACCTCCAGTCTACCATTGCAGCTACCACATCAGATACTTCTCCTACTTCAACTAGCTCTTCTTCTTCTACTAGTAGAACTCTTGTATCGGTGGATAAGGGCACCAAATCCCTTACCCCTCTTACTTTACTTGATTTCTACCTTATACCTCCTATCAAATCCAAGAAATTGAAGAATAAAGCTAGTTTGAATTACATCTGTGTCACTTCTGATGGGTTGTTTACTTCTATTCCTAATGATAACTCTTCAAGCCAAAATAATTATAACAACTCTGATGTTCCACTTTCTGATTCATAGTTGAACTTTCCTACTCAGAATACTACGGGTTCGCCTCTTGAGATAGACTTGGAATCATGTAATTTTGAGGGTCCCATAGGAAAAATTGTGGGTGAGACTAACGTGCAGGTAAAATCTTCCATTACCGTACCACAAGAGATCGTCGAAGTCAACCTCCATAGTGACAAGGTTTTACCTCCTAGGGCAGCACCTCAAGATAGAGGAAAATAAGTCATTGGTGTAGAGGATCGAGGAGTCCCTCCACAGGATGCTCCACCTTTGGATATGCTTATGGAGGATCAGCCCAAGGTGGACTACAATGTCCTCTCTCATCTAAGAAAGTTGTCATCTAAGCTAAGCATATATGATGCCCTCATCTTATCCAAAGAGATAAGGGAGTCATTACTCAAGACTCTCCTTGATCCTAACATATGCTTAGCTCAGCTGACTGTTATAGGTGAAGAGGAACATTATGCAAAAGAAGCTCAGGGGATCACCTTCACATATGAAGATCTTCTTTTGGGGGACTTGGAGCACAACCATCCCTTTTACATCACAATTGACATGGGTAGATTCAGACTGGCCAGAATTCTCATTGATCCAAGTGCATCAGTGAACAATATGAGTCTAAAAACTCTTACCTATTTGAGGATCAACATCTCCACACTCTAAGTTTGGATGATGTTGAGAGGATTCAATGAATAAGGTGAGAGGGCTTTAAGTTCAATAGTGTTACCCTTAGAGGTAGTGACTGGAAGACTGAAGCCAAGTTTTACATAATTGATTCGAATACGTTGTTCACTACTTTGCTAAGTAGGCCTTGGATACATCAGAATAAGATAATTCGATCCTCCCTCCATCAGTGCATCAAGTTCAGAAAGGATGAGATTGAATACCGTGTCAATAGAGATGGAAAGCCATTTTCAGTTAGAGAGGTTCAGAGTTATGAGGATGCGACCTACTATCTTCCTCAACACACCCTTTCTCATGAACTTAGATAAAATTCAAACATAAAAGAAAAAGAAAATGAAGAAAAAGAAAAAGAAAAGAAAAATGAAAATCCAAGTGCATAAGAAAGGGGAATTGAAGAAGAAATAGAACCACATATGACATTCCACCCACAGTCCATTCCATCATATGGACATGTAGGTATAATGACTCAACCTCCACCAGGCAGAGGCAGAGGTAGAAATAAAGATATTTCTAGAGATGGAAGACCTCCTGGTTAGCCATCAACCAACAGAGGTTATGTTCCAGTTCGCAGGAGTACCCTTATTATTCACATAGACTTAGAATCTAGGTTGGAGGATGAGATTAATGTGATTAGCATACCAGCCAACCCCTCTCAGTGGGTTCCATTGGAGGTGACTTTCTATCTAAACAGCAATGAATACCATGCCTCCAGATAAAGCAAAGTATTCTAATCAGGTTTATGTGAGACTATTAGGCAACAGTTGGGAACCTTAGTTCTAACCTCACTTTCATCTCAAAAAGCTGAAGGTTTAGTAGTTAAGGAAGCCCCTAAGTCTTTCTAAGATATGAAGCCAAAGAGATTCTTTTTGGGATCATCATCCTCAAGTCTTGAAGTTGATGTAGAACTTGAGGAGGACACATTTAAATAATTAATGGAATTACCACTTGACTTTTACTCGCCTTGTCTTCATAATCTTATACAGAAAGGTTTGGTTCCTCATACATGGTCCAAGCACAGGTCAGAGTATTTTGAGAAGTTGTGGAATAATACAGCAGAGAAGCACAATCAAGAGCAGGATTATAATTTGGTATAGTAGGTCCAGGCGATGATGACGATTACTGTTTGGTTATTACCAATCATTTAGAGTCAGATAGGTTCTTTTAAAATAACACCAACTCTTATGAGAATATGTGTTTAGAAATCTCAGATGATTCATATGATCTTTAGATCAAGGATGCACCTCCATAATTTGAAGAGAAGATTCATTCAACAATAGAAAAATTTAAAGAAATCAACCTTGGGATAGAAGAAAATCCACACCCAATGTACATCAGTTCATTGCTGAGTGAAGAAGAAACCAATGACTAAGTTAGGCTATTGACTGAGTTTAAAGACTATTTTGCATAGAGTTATGAAGAGATTCCTTGATTATCTCCTGACGTAGTAGTCCACAAACTAGCAATATATCCTAACATTGTCTCTATCAAGCAAGCTTTTAGACACATGCAATTAGAAATTGAACAATAATCCATTTCTGAAGTTAAGAAACTGATCGATGCTAGTTTCATCAAGGAAGAAAATACCCTACCTAGTTAGCCAGTGTCATACCAGTTAAGAAGAAGAATGGCCAAGTTTCCATATGCATCAATTTTATAGATTTAAACAAGGCATGTCCTAAGGATAATTTTCCTCTTCCTATACTAGAATTAATGGTGGACATCGCCTCATCTCATGCAGTGTTTTATTTCATGGATGGGTCATCTGGCTACAAACAAATCAAGATGTCTCCTAAAGATGAAAGAAATACACTTTTCAAATGCCAATCAAAATCTTTTATTATAAAGTCATGCCTTTTAGCTTAAAAATGCTGGTGCCACATACCAATGGGCCATGACTCAGATCTTCAAAGAACTCATCCATCATCAGGGTTTGTTGTCCGACATTGAGTAATAGAGATAGATCCTGAATAGATCAAAGCTATCTTAGAAATACCGCCTCCTAAAAGCTTAACACAACTCAAATCATTCCAAGGATGGTTGCCATATCTGAAACGCTTTATCTCCAACCTATCAAAGAGATGCAAGACATTTTTAGCACTTGTCAAAAATGACACCAAGTTCAAGTGGGATGATAAGTGTCAGCATGCTTTTGAAGACATCATGCAGTATTTGGTGAAGCTGCTAGTTCTAGTAGCCCCTATCTCCAGCAAGCCACTCATCCCCTACACTGCTGCATTGGATGACTCTCTCAATGTTCTGTTGGCCTAAGCCAATGATGATGGGAAGGAGAGCGCTCTCTACTACCTTAGCCATCATCTGATCCCTGTTGAAGTGAACTACCCACCTATTGAGAAGCATAATCTTTGCTTCCCAAAAGCTATGACATTATATGCTTTCTCATAAGGTGAACTTGATATCCAAAATAAATCCACAGTAGTATCTCATTACACGACCAACGCTATTTGGATGTTTGGCATACTGGTCTATGATAGTTTCACAATTTGACATTACATTCGTACCCCTCTGTACGATAAAAGGACAAGCACTAGTAGATTTCTTAGCAGCTCACCCACTTCATGCTGATTCTCTGCTTAGTGACCATCTCCTTGATGAACAAATCATGAACTTAAGGGAGGCCGCCACCATGATGGAGATGTATTTTGATGGAGCAGCTTCTTTTCACAAAGGGGAAGCACCATGATCTATTCTCTTAGGAAATATAGGGGTAGGAATAGTTCTTCTAACTCCAGACTGCAATATGATGAGATTCTTATACTATTTATCCAACCCCTGCACTAACAACAAGGCTGAGTATGAGACTTTGATTATCAGTCTAGAGTTAATCATCACAATCAGTGTCAAGAGCATCAACATCTTTAGAGATTCTTAGTTGGTCATCAATCAGATTGTCGGGTCTTATAAGGTTCTCAAACCCAAGCTTTGTCATTACCACGAGTATATCATGAAGCTGTTGGCCCAAATTCTCGAAGTCACCATCTACAAGGTTCCCCAAGTAGAGAATATAGTAGCAGATGCTTTGGCCAAACTTACCAAAGAACTGACATGTCCGGAAGATGAGTTCATTTCAATAAGGGTCCAAAATAGACAAGTCCTATCCCTTATTGATGTTGAACTCATCGAGAGACATTCTCTTAAAGGGGAGGTCTCCATTGCCAAAAAGGATGAGGAGCTGGATTGGAGGTAATTGTTCATAGACTATTTGAACACTAACAAACTACCTCAAGAAAAGTCACTAGCCCATCAGGTGAAACAGAGAGCTCTCTCCTACGCTCTAGTTGATGGCACCCTGTATTGCCAATCCTTTGACCAAATGTGGTTATGTTGTTTAGACAAACATGAATCCCATGACATTATAACTGAGGTACATTCAGGTCTATGCAGGGCACATCAGTCTGGTCCAAAGATGAAGATGAAGATCAAGCGACCTGGATACTATTGGCCTTCGATGATTACAGACTGCATGAATGTAGCTAGAAGATGCCATCAGTGTCAAGTACATGTGTGGCCCTCCACCAACCACCCTACATTGGCCTCATGGCCATTTGAGTGTTAGGGTATTGACATTGTGGGTCTGATTGATCCTCCTTCCAAGGGTCATAGGTTCATTCTAGCTGCCACAGACTACTTTTCCAAGTGGGCGGAGGCAATCCTACTCAGAGAGGTCATAACTAAGCATGTGCCTCAATTTTTCAGGAATCATATCGTATATAGGTTCCGGTGCCTCAATGAATTATATCTGATAATGGTACTGCATTCAAAAATATGAAGATTAATAGCTTCGCCAGAAGACACAGTATAAACTGGAGATACTTTACTATTTACTACCCAGAAAAAATGGCTTAGTGGAAGCATTCAACAAAACTCTCATCCAGATTTTGAAGAAGATTTTTGATGACAACAAGCGACAATGGCATGAGCAATTAGTTGAAGCCTTGTGGGCCTACCGCATCATATACCGGACTCCAACTCAACCTACTCCATTTTTCATAGTGTATGGGTTTGAAATCGTTCTACCTTTAGAAGTTCAACTCCCATCACTAAGGATAGCATTGGGTAGCAAGATCACTTCAGAGCAGAATGCAAAGTTGCTGTTAGATGAGCTTGAAGGTTTGGAGGAAAGTCGCCTACATGCGTGCCAAAACCTTGAGTTGTACAAGGCCAAAATGATTTAAGCTCACAACAAGTTGGTCCGCCTTAGGTCTTTCTAAGTAGGAGAGCTTGTGTTAGTCCTAAGGAGACCAATTGTTGCCCATTGAAAGATGGGAGGCAAGTTTGAACCCACTTGGGAAGGCCCCTATGCTATAGAGAAGGCCTACCAAGAAGGATCATATCAGCTCATCGATTGTAAAGGGGAACACCCGATGCTTCCAATTAATGAGCTCTACCTAAAAAAATATTACCTATGAAATAAATCATGTTTGAAAATAATTCTATTAAAGAATAAAAATTTGATTCCATTTCATCAAAAGAAGAGAAGATTTTGATGAAATGGAATCAAATTTTTAGACTCATTTCCTCTTGACTATATTTGAGTCGATATAAGTCCCCCAGGGGCACTCACTCAGTAGTCTCCCTAGGTCAGATGGCACCTATCAAGCTGAAGATAGATTATCCCAGCAATCAATTCTGCTATAGGAGGATGTGAGTCCCTGAGCTTTCTTTCTAGGCTGATTGTTGCAAATCGACGGGCACCTTAGGTTGGTTGATGTTCGCTATGCTGATAGCGACTCACCCAATGACTACACCACTCTTGGTAGATGTGAGTCTCTGAGCTTTCTCCTTGAGTTGGACACCGAATACCTATTAGATATATGACTAGCCATGTCATCTTCTCCTGGGTGTTGGGTTAAGCCCTTTAGCAGCCCCATCCCAAAGGGCAATCAAGTTGGATCACATCTTTTGTGATCCCATTTAGACACTACCTAGGTTACTTTTGGATTGGATAGTCCCCCTTTCCTAGTAGTCACCCCTGTGGTTGGAGAATTTGTTAAGCGGATATATAGATTCTCCCTTGATTCAGTAAATTTAAGATATGTCTAGCCTGATATAAGCTCCTTTTTAGTTTGATACCTCACAAATGAACAAGGTCCATGATAAAATAAACTTAATAACACAAACAAATTATTTCGCTTGTGGATTAGGAATTCAAGCCCCCAAAGGGTCCCTTTTCCCAAGGAGGCATCCTATCTTTAGGGCAGTGTCAGCAGAACTCTCTATAGGAATTGTCTAACTACCTGAGTTGAGATAAATCCCTGGGTCGGTACTCACTCTTCACAATTAGGTCGGGTTCAATCTATTTTGCCACAAACAGGTTACCCCAACAGTCATTCCGCTTTGGAAGATATAAGACTATGATGCAAGCATGACTGTCATAAAAATCGACGGGCAGCCTTAGGTCGGGTTCTATTTATTGCCTAAAGCAACCGATCACCCCGGTTACTTTTTATACTAGAAGATGTGAGTCCCTGAGCTTTCTTCCCTTAAATTGATCATTGCAAATCGAAAGGCAATTCTTTGGTTGAATAGTTCTCCCATCGGTCAAGAATCTACTCCCTTTGGTTGATCATAGATAGGTCTAGGTGATATGAGTTTCTCTCAGTTTGATCCATGAATAGCAATCCATAAAAAAACTAAAAAATGAAATTAATTTTTGACTATCTTTGAGTTAACTTAAGTCCCCCAACGGCATTCACTCAATAGTGGGCCCTAAGTCAGGTTCAATTTGTTGCCCAAAGCAATCGATCACCCAATGGTTCCTTATTTCTAGAAGATGTGAGTCTCCACACTTTCTTCTTAAGACTTGACCATTACAAACTGAAAGGCACCCCTCTGGTTGGATAATCCTACATCATGGTTGGTAGATTACTCCCATTGGATTGGAAAAATTTGAGCTAGGTTTAGGCCTCCATGGCCCCTATTCAGTGCAATTCATCGTAAACCGATGGGATCCATCATAATCAAAATAAATCTGAAAATGAAATCTAATTTTGACTATCTTTGAGTTGATCTAAGTCCCCCAACGACATTCACTCAATAGTCAACCCTAGATTAGGTTCAATATGTTGCCTTGCCAATAGATTACCCAACAATTAGTTCTTACTTTGGAGGATGTAAGTCTACTACGCTTTCTTCCTAGTAAAGCTGTTGTATATCATAAGGCATCCCTTTGGTTGGCTAGTCTTACTATGAGTTTAGTAGACTACCCCATTGGATTGGTAAATCTGAGTTAGGACTAGGCTTGTGTGGCTCCTACTCAGTGTGATCCATCGCAAACCAATAGGGCCCATCTCAAAATCCAAAATCTAAAAATCTGAAACAAATTCAACAAAACAAATCCAATGAAACAAAGAAACAAAATAATCAATTAATCTAAATCAAATCTTTTGCTTCTCCTCAGTGAGATGCAATTCTTTCTAGTTCCCAGCGGATCTAAAATTCTAATCCCTCAGTAGATTTCACAACCCCTCCCTTGTGGATGACTTGAACTTGCCTCCCTAGTGGAGAGTTCACTTTTCTATCCCCCATGGGGTCAAAACAAACACAAATTAAATAAACAACAAATTAAAACAAATTCAATCCTCTTCCTCAGCAGAACTCAATCAAATATTTCTCTTCCCAGTGAGACTCATATCAAATAAAACCTCTCATCCCTTTGTAGATGACTTGAACCTACTTCCATAGCGGAAGGTTCACCTACTTAATCCCTTAGTGGATTCCTCCCACTCTCTTATGTCTTGGATAAGAGTAGAGCCACATTGTACTAAGCTCTTGATTCCTTCTACACCTTGGGTTAAGGGTAGATTATTTCTGTTACTGCTTGTGATCTTTTGGTGTTGTTGATCATTTTGGTCAACACCAATACGTGCAGTGTTCCTTGTCGGTCCACACCACACCTGTGCCCTTTGTTGACCTCATTTTTAGGATGAGCTCTCAACCCCTCCATCTTAGACATGGGACTCCTCTTAGACATTAAGAGATCCTTAGTCTTAAGAAACATCTAGTGATTAGGTGGAAACTCAACTTATCCCTAGAGACTTAGAAGGGTTAGCCATAGGATTAGGTCAAGCCCTAGGGGTGTTAGGAAAATTTGCCTACCCTTAGCCTGAACCATTCCTCACTTCCTTCCTTCAAGTCAAATTTCAAATCAATCCTAATTGATTTCTAAAACTCCAAATCAATCATAATTGATTTTCTCAAACTCCAAATCAATCTTATTTGATTTTCTCCAAACTCAAATCAATATCACATGATTGAAATCTATGATTGAAATCCATGATTTAAACCCATAATCAAATTCTAAGTTGAAATTCCAAAATCCAAATCTTACCTAAGTCCTTTGATTTCCCTTCATGGACTTAGCCTAAATCATATTCAAATCAATTCAAATTCATGAAATTTTCTCACAACTCATTTATATTCTCATTTATATTCACATATATAAATGAAATATAAATTCAAATCAATCAAATCAAATTCAAAATTCAAATTCCAAACTCCAAAATCTTTCCTAAATCCTTAATTTCCCTCTTAAGGACTTTGCCTAGATCATGTTCAAATCACTTTAAATTCCTAAAATTTTCTCATAACCAATCTATATTCTCATTTATATTCACATATATAAATGAAATAAAAATTCAAACAACCAAAGCCAACTCCAAAATTAAAGTTCAAATTCATTCAAAATCCAACCTAAGCCTTTCAAGTTAAATTCTTGAACTTAGCCAAATCAACTTCAAATCAAGCCAAACTCTTGATTTTCTTCATGATTTAATCAATCCTTCAATCATGAATCCAAATATAAACACAAACTTCAATCACTTAACCAAAACTCAATTTTAAAATCAAACCCCAAATCCATTCATGTTCTTCCTTTGAATATGAAATTATCAAATGAATCAAAACCCATTTAACCTCAAACCACTTGTAAATGGATTTATATTTCAATCATAAGTCCATATACAAGTTTAATCAAAGCCATTTGCTTTACTTAGGCTCACTTGACCCAAAGAGACCTAAATTACCCTTTATGAGCTAAATTCTTATCCTAACCAAATTTGATTGAACTAAGCCCATCTTATCTCATCATGATCAACAATCATCATGAGATGATCAATCAATCAAATTAGGTCAAACCAAGTCAAACCTAAGGGTTGACCAAGTCAACACTTAGCCAAAATGAAACCCAACATAGCCAAAATCCACCATAGGCCAAATTGATTGAAACCATTGATCAAGACTCATTCATGATCAATGTTTGAACTTGACCAAGTCAACATTTGAGCCTAACCTAGCTCAATTGGTCACTTGACCCAAGTTGACCTAACTTGACCTAAAAGTCAAAATGTGTCAAAACATGATCTAAGCCAAATTGATTGAAACTAATAGGTCAAGTTCATTCCAAATCACTTGTTGAACTTGACCAAAGCCTCAATTGGCTAATTAGACCTAACTTAGCCCAATTGACCTTGAACCCAACTTGATCTAAAGGGTCATATTGAGCCAAATTCAAACTTAACCAAAAATTGATTAAAAATAAAGATACCAATCCACTTCATATGACTAACCAAACCTAAATCTACCCATGACCAAGCTCAAATAGGTCAAATGGGTCAAATTGGTCAACTTGACCCATTTGACCTAAATGAAGTCATATGAACCAAATTCAAACCTAAACCAAATTGAATCAAACCAAAGCCACCAAAAGATTTCAAATGGTCATATGAACTTGACCCAACCCTTAGTTTGACCCAATTTGACCAATTGGTCAACTTGACCCAGTTGATCCATTTTGATCTAAATGGGTCAACATGAGCCAAACCATATCAAATGAGTTCCAAATTCAATGAAACTTGGCCAAACCTATTTTCTCACCATACCAAACATATCCAAATTCAAAAATTAGCCAAATGACCATTTTATCCCTAGCCATAGAGTAAATTTTGGCCAATTCCACTTGGAATTTGGTCAAATACTCTTCATACTCACTTGGCACTCTCCTGGTGGATCAAGTGAACATTAGAGAGGGTGGTGCACCTAACCCAAATAGTTTGGGTCAGCGCAACCTGACCCAATGGGCAAAATACTCCCCTTGAAATGGCCACATGGGAATCATGCCTCCCCTTGTTTTGAGCACATGGGGAGTTCATATTCCCACTCCTCTGTCCAAATTGAACTCAAGGATAGTCCTAACAGCCTAACAAACCCTTTGAATCAAGGTAATTGGATCAAAACAACAAGCATATGCTCGATCATCTGATTGCCAAAGGAGGAGATATACTCCCCCTAATTCATTTCAATTCTAACTTCCCCTCTATCGATTGAAGCTTAGGAACTCAGAGCAAGCCTTAGAGAATCCTCCCAAGCTTCCTAGAGAGGATTTGAAAACTTCATTTCTCGATTTTCATCATTTGAAAATAGGGGATCTCCACTGATTTTTCAACTTCTTCACACTCAACATAAACTCAATTCCCTCTTCAAACTTCATCAAAGGACCAAGTCGAGAGCACCCATACTCTTTCCCAAGCTCCAAAGGCAGAGGAAGATTGACCTAGAGCAAAGCCGAGCTCAAACTAAGGAGGAGTTGGTCCATAGAAGCGACAACTCAGCCTCAACCTCTCAAACATTCATAAGCTTCAAACCCTGAAGCTTCTCAGAAATGAACATCGATGAGGTATGCCATTTTTCTGAGCTTAAATTCCATGTGGTTTGGAGCTTTGTAAAAGAAATGTTAATGGCATAGGATGTTTACCATTATATGTGATCTATGATGCATATTGATGGTGTAGGTTGAGTTTCATTCCAATCTGAGCTCAATCGAGCTCAGATCATGGCCTCAAACATGGACGGTCTCCATGGTTTACGGACATTTACAGGGATGGATCTCTGGCCACCCATCCGGTTTGGGATGGATGGCAGAGATTAAAATGAGTAATATCCATAATTTATCCACTCTGATCCTCAGCTTTAATCTCAATCGTCGATCCTTGATTGGACAGCTGAGTAGAAAGCGT
Source organism: Cymbidium sinense (assembly GCA_021442155.1). Taxonomy (NCBI): domain Eukaryota; kingdom Viridiplantae; phylum Streptophyta; class Magnoliopsida; order Asparagales; family Orchidaceae; genus Cymbidium; species Cymbidium sinense. Next base: position 78,029,843 of record CM038228.1, on the reverse strand, counting down.
GTAGTGTCACCACCACGCGGTGCTATGATGTGACATTTTAAATAATGAATCAGAGCACGTCGCATGTAAAGTGCATGTCTTGTGTGGCTTCCATAGGGATTAAGGATTTAATTAGGGATTTAAATAATTCTAATTAATTACCCAAACTTCTAAAATTCATATCTCAACATAAAAAAATGAAAAAATATGAAATAAATTACATTGGATAAATAATTTGATCTGAAATTTTATAAAATTAATTTTAATGATTTTGAACACTATCGTTCTATGATTTTGAGTTTTATTGGGTATATTAATTTTCTAATTACCCTTTAATTAATCCACTAATTATTCCCAAACTTCTTGAGTATATTTTGGGGTATGATTTTCTTGGGATTTATTGGTGGCTTTATTAGGAAAATTGCTAACTTATTTCCTAATTATCCAGTCAATATAATTAAGGTTAATTAAGGGTTTGATTAGTGGTTTAATCCTTTGTTAAAGTTAATTAAGGTTTGTTTCAATGAATAGGTGTTTTAGGGAATAATTTTGGGGCATTTCCCCTAAGCTATTCCATAAACCCCCTTTTCTTCTTTAATCCTCTCTTAATTAAAGGAATAATCCACTAATTACCCTCTTAATTAATTTCAAATTGAACTCAATTAATTCTTTTGGGTAGATGCTTAGGTGTTCAAGAGCCTAAGTACAATTAAGGAGATCAAAATCTAACCCATATGTGTGTGGGGTGTTTTGAAATTACTTAAGTTAAACCCCTTAGTTTAACTAATCATTAATCATGAGCCAAATTGCATTAGGCTCCTTTTCTTCCTAAGTGCATTGCTTATTTAAATTCTTTGAGTGGTTTATGTCATCTCATTGGCTCATAATTATTTGATTAACTATGCTAAGGTGGTGTAGATAAGGAGTAATTAACATGCTAAATTCATACCTTAACCTAATCAAAATATAAAATGAATCTAATCACCAAAAAATTGAAAAAAAAAATATCATACACATGTGAGAATGGGTTAGGAACAACAACCTCACCTCACATTTTCCAAATTAAATCAAAGTCAAGATCAAATAAAAGTCACATTAAACAAACTTTGATTTGCTTTAAGCTTTCTTATTTCATAAGATTATTTTTAGGAATTAATTAAGGTGAATGTGTTTATATACTTTCATTACTTTAGTTCTTTCCTAACATGCTAAATATTTGTTTCATATGATTTCATACATTCATGCTTTTCAAAATCAAATTTAAAATGAGAATGTTTCCTTAATGTCAAAATTGCATGTTTTGGCTAAAGTAAGAATATGGGTGGATATTATCACTATTAAATCCAAATTATTTTCAAAATATATGAATTAATTATTAAAATTGAAAGTGTTTTACCTAAATCTTACTTATAAGCTTGCATGTGAGTAAAATATAATAATGTGCTTAGTGTAGTTTTCCTTCTCCTCTCTTTTGGTATAGTTTTGAATAGGATTTGGCAAAGTGTATAGTTCATTTGAAAAGAACAAAATACTTGCCTAATTCCATTCATTCATTCATTCATATGCAATGACTTAAGAAGAATGCCTACACTTATACATATAAATTGCATAAACAAAATCCAATAAGCAAATATAAATTTTTGCAACTTTCTTTTCCATTCATTTCTTTTGTACACATGCTTGTATTTAAGGAAAGTGGTATATTAGTCTGGACAACCACGGGGTTGCGAGGCTTTAAGTAGCCTAAGTAGGTCTTGTACCTTACACCCTTGGTGCTAACAATGGTGTCCATACTCACTTATGCCTTTCATACATTTATATGTGCATATGAAAATTGGATAAGAAACCCCTTTTTTTCTACTTAATGAAAATCATGCATCATAAGCATTTAAATTTTCCCAAGTAATTTACTTAGCTTGCATCATAAAATGTGCTAAACATTCTCATTTGTATGTATAGATATGCTTAGGATCCATTCATATGCACGTTATACATGTTGGGAAAGATATGAGGTAATGTATGTCTTGTGAATTAAATTCACTTTACTTAATCTTAAAATGCCTTTCTTTTGAATAGGTTTGTTCATAGTGTATCTACACTTAGGATTAATTAAAACACATAATAAAATATTCACTAAATAAAACTAAAACATGAATCCACTTTAGAAATTACTTAGGGTATGGAAGGAAAGAGAAGCTCTCTTCTCTTTCTCTCTCTTTACAACTTAGTAATTAATTATAGGATTCACTTGAACCCAACCAATACACAAAATAAAATCAACCCAGAACAACTAAACCACTTAAATGAAACCCACCTCTAAGTTGAACAATCTTCACACTTAAAAAATTCTAACTTAAAGCCATAGCTAAGCATACCACACAAACTTTAACAATACACACATTAGGCTAAGTCACCACTTCTAGCTTTAGGTTAGGACGGTGCATGATTTGATGTTTGCTTTTGTTTTATGATGTAATATTTTAGACTGGATGTTAGGGTGCATGTGCATAGACTAAATGGTATGGTGATCTTAGTCTAACCATTATCTTATGTAGGGGATTGTGCTTAATGGGATCTATAATAAATGAAAATACAAATGCTTTTGTTGTGCAAGTGCTTATACCCCTAAGCATAATCCAATAGGCCAAGTGGACTTAATCACCCATGTGTGGGGTGTTAAGTCCAATATACATGCTTGGTATTTGTATGGTTTGTTTTAGCTAATCTCTATTTTACAGGTGTTAGTTAGATTCCCATTTTCTCTTTTCATGTAATTCTTGCAATTAGGATTTTGGAAAGATTGTTATGGGGATTAGGATGAACATTGGTTATAAGGCCTTACCTTATATACCATGTGAAGCCTTTGGAGCATCCACCTTCCAACTATCCAAAAGAAGGAACCAAAGAAGAAAGAAGAAAAGAAGATGAAAGAAGAAAAGAAGAATGAAGAAATGAAGCTTGAAGACCCCCATAATAATGAACTCCTTACTTAATTGTATTTAATTCATTTGTAATCCGGGTTGTATAAGGGTAGAGCTTGGCTACCTAATTTATTTTTGGTTTGTGCGGTGGTGACCGACCATAATGGCCTCTTATTCTTTTGTGATTAGCTTTATAAATTGATTGATGATTTGTTTAGCTTGTGCATTAAGTGGCATCATTTTCCTAGTTTTTCCTTGCTTGAGGAATTTCCTGTATGAAGATTAGGCTCTTAGAAAAAAATAAATCTTCTACCAAATTTAACAATTCAAAATTAAAATAAAGAACTCATAACCTAACCTAAAGGTTAGGCTTAAAATCAAGATAAAAGAATTAGCATCATGCATAAATGCATCTTATTTCACTCTTGATTGGAGGGCTTCCACCTTTGCCAGAGAAACTTGGCTTGACCTTTGAGAGCCATGGTGGAAACACACCTCCTCCATTCTCATTGATTTTGGCCAATAATCTTACTTCTCATGCATTAGGCATATGAATCATATAAGCCTGAGTCAAATGATTGTCCAAAAATGAAAATAAAATGTAATGTGAATTGTATTAAATCTAGGTCATTTTTCATGTCCTTACTTGATATAGTCTCTTAGGGATAGAGTTTAAGGGCTTAGTCTCATTCTAAAATAAAAAATAGCCTAGCTATCTTGCATAAAGCATATGACTTGCCTATATGAATTTAAAATCATAGTATGAGCTATTTGGTGGCCACCCCCAAGCGGTTGTAAGTCTAACAATCGGGTAGTTTATACTCTATTATGGAGGTAAACCAACTATTCAATTGATTTAGATTTAGGTCATGTTTTGGCCCTCGCCAAAGCTCCCTAGAATTAAGTTTAGAGGTTGCTACTTCCCTTTATGGGCTATAAGCATAAATCCTCACCTCTTAGGCATTTTTGTGATCTTGTGTCGTGGAATTGTAAGTCCTAAATTTCTAATAAAAATTCAACTCAAACAAATAATTCCCCTCAATTTCAAAAATATAAAGCCCAACCATAGGATAGTTTGGGAATGCTTACTAGGCTTCCTAGTATCTTAAGCATCCCCTACTTATCTTCCCTTAGTTTCGATAATAACTCCATCCTCTTGATCAATCTCACTTGATCTTCTAAAAATAAACCAATTGATTGATATTCCTATCTTTGAAATCTTTGGAGACAATGATCATTTACCTTAATTGAGAGTATTCTTAAAGAATCTTATTCCTTAGGATGTAATTAACTATGGGGGCTTGCCTCCATAGCGAACTTAACGAACTAAATTTAAAATAAACCCTGCTTTACTTTTTCATGTAAAGTAAGGGAAGAATCTTTGATACATTTCGAAGACTCGTAGTCCTTAGGAGTCCTTATTAAGGTGATTAGGTCCATTTGTAGGATGATGACTTCTGTCTCTCAAGATAGTACATCATTCCTCAATGATGTACCATATCACCCTAATAAAAAATATCTACAGATCTGCGTGGTGTCCAATATAAGAAGTATTTTGATTTATTTTGGTTCTTCATTTTAATTTTTCTCTCGTCAAAAAGTTTAGGATGAAGAATCGAAAATAAAATTTCACCATAATTTTTTCTGGTGACTCTACTGGGAACGGTTCCTCTCTCCATCTTTGGTAAATGATCGTTGTCTCCAAGTATCGATAGGGGTCTATATATTGTATGAATCCAAGACTATATTTCTTTTCCTTTGGCACTTAGTTTATTTCATCATCAAGCTAAGCTAGCCAACATCTTTAGGTTTTAGGACCTCACTCTGTGTGGGTCTTAAAACCCTGTTCCCCTAATATGTGAAAATAAAAATAATAAAAGAAATAACTAAGACTTCCAAAAAATAAATAAAAGTAAATTCTTTATAAAAACATCGATTTCCAAAAAGAACTTTTTCAAAATGTACATAATAAAATGTTTGCACAAAAATTTTAATAAATCACCCTCATCTAACAATCTTCATGATTGTATATGTTGGATCATTTCAAAATTAAAATCAACAATCATATTTCAAAAAGCATAAATGAACATCCTCATTCAATTTATTAAATGAAGATTTCATTTTCAAAATAAAATCAAAAATCATATTTTCAAAAATAAAATTGATAATCTCTTCTCAAAAATAAAATCCAAAATCATATTTTTTTTCCAAAAGCACAAATGGACATCCTCATTCAATTTATTGAATAAGGATTTAATTTTCAAAATAAAATCAATAATCACATTTTAAAAATAAAATCAACAATCATCTTTCCAAAAATAAAATCTAAAATCATATTTTCCAAAAGCACAAATGAACATCTTCATTCAATTTATTGAATGAAGATTTCATTTTCAAAAATCAAAATCAAAATTAAAAATCAAAAACAACATTTGGATCTTTCATTTAGCATACCCAAATTTTCTAAATGAAGATCCTCTTTTTCAAAAGTTAAAATCAAAATAAAAAAATAACATTTGGATCATTCATTTTGAATACCCAAATTTGCTAAATGAAGATCCTCTTTTTCAAAAAATCAAAATCAAAATAAAAAATCAAAAATAACATTTGGATCTTTCATTTAGCATACCCAAATTTGCTAAATGATGATCCTCTTTTTCAAAAATCAAAATAAAAAAAAATAAAAACAATACACATTTGGATTTCTTTAGCATACCTAAATTTGCTAAGAATCCTCTCTTTCAAAATCATCAAAACAAAACAAAACACATGGATCTTTTATTTAGCATACCTAAATTTTCTAAGTAAAGAATCCTCTTTTCATCAAAAATCAAAACAAAACATATTTGGATTTCTTTAGCATACTTAAATTTGCTAAGAATCCTCTTTTCAAAATCAACAAAAATAAAACACATTTGGATTTCCTTAGCGTACCTAAATTTGCTAAGAATCCTCTTTTCAAAAATCAACAAAAAATAAAACACATTTGGATTTCCTTAGCATACCTAAATTTACTAAGAATCCTCTTTCCAAAAATCAACAAAAACAAAACACTTTTGGATTTCCTTAGCATACCAAAATTTGCTAAGAATCCTCTTTTCAAAAATCAACAAAAAATAAAACATATTTGGATTTCCTTAGCATACCTAAATTTCCTAAGAATCCTCTTTTCAAAAATCAATATGAATAAAACACATTTGGATCCTTTATTTAGCATACCCAAATTTGCTAAGTAAAGATCCTCTTTTCAAAAGCAATAAAATATTTGGATTCTTCATTTAGCATAAATTTGCTAAGTGAAGATTACATTCTCAAATTCACACATGATTCAAAAAAAGAATTATTTTCAAACACCTCAATTATACAAAATTTGCTAAAAATCTCTCACAAATCAAAATAAAATCAATTTTACTTTACTCAAATTTGTTGTCAAATTCTATTCCCCTTCAAATTCAAATATCTCTCCAAAATATTTGAACCCATTTTCCCTGCTTTAAATTCAAATCAATTCAAAAATTCATCATCTTAACATTTTCCAACATTGAGACTTTCAAGTTGTTGATTCATCATTTCAATGATATTTGGCAGAAGTATGTATTTACACTTCCTTTCGGGATGGATTTGACCTTGGATCGGGCCAGCCTCCCGCAGTCTAACTTTGCTCACCTCACCCATTTTGGCTTAGGTTTTAAGGGGGTTAGGATCACATGTGAGGGGACCACCCTCATCGTGAGTGGTGACGGCGTCATCAGGTTGAGTTACCATCTAATTCAGAGATCCCCTTGCTGAAGAGGAAGGCTATGGCAGTTCCCACTGTAGTTGTAGTTCCAGCACTAATGTGCCTAGTTGTTCCTCTTCGCCCGGTATGGGCTAACTCATTGGCACCATCAAGGCTCCACGATTTGAGGACTATCTCCTACGCCGAGATTGGGTCTAGTTCCCATGCCGACTACCAGACACCAAAAAAATTGCATGATCAATCGGTATCATACTGAGTTGGGGCGGTTCCAAGTTAGAGAAGTTTCCTAGAATGGTTTCCTCACTGATCTCAGAAAACAAGTTTCACCCTCTCTCTTGATCTGGTAGAGAGGATTTCAATTTCACCTCTACCAGCGGTACAATTTCAACCTCTTATAGTGAGAGGATGAGGTCATACATCGGCCTTAGATCAATTTTATGCTGAGTAGGCAAAGCTTACGGACGATCAGAGTCCGGGGAACAGTTTGATTTGTGTTCACTCATCCCCTACAATGTGGGTAGAAAAATCAGGAGAGACCAGGAGGCGCATGGTAGTCTGATTACTAGCGGCGGAGGTGGCATTCGGCTTATTGACTTTCGTCGGCATGCTACCCACGCTGATCATATTGATAGCATTTTATTGACGGGTACTACCCACCATAGGAGAGGAGCTCCTACTCAGAGAGAGTTTGTGGTTCCTCCACCACACTGCTCTACTCCACACCCACCATCTCCTATACAAGTTTCATCATCTCTTATTCTAGCAAAGCTATGTGGGCATCCGGGAGAAGAGCCCCCTGGTGATCACTGACCAGATCTCATTCCATCTACACCGCCTACTAAGGAGAGGCCAAGCTCTCTTGCTCAACTTTCTACCCCAGTTGTGGTGAAGAAGGAATGGCGACCACAGAGCATAGTAGTCATTCCATCACTACCACCACCACAGCAGTGTATGGAGATAGCAGTAGAGGAAGGAGGAGATAATTTAGTCACCCCATGGCCATAGATCCTCCTAGGAGTACAACTTCACCAGATCCAATGACAATCAGGAGCATCTATCCTCTAATGAGCATAGTCCTCACAAGATCAGCTCTTCAGCAGCAAGGGAGGTTTGGTGTCTATCTATTCATAATAGTGATCCCACTCTACACCTCAATCTTTATTTTGTTGGTTGGACCGATCCCTAGATGACATTGTAGCTCAATATCTAGTGGAGAAGAAGGAGATCTTAGGATATGCCTGGTCTAATTTAGAGGATAAGAAGGTCAATTTTGATTCTAATGAAGATGATCTATTAGAGGATTTAGCTGGGGTACATATGGTAGACACCAAGGGTTCCCTCCTCCATGTTCAACAGAGTTTGGAAGGTGCTACGGCTGAACGGGAAGACACAGCCTACTCGACCCAACACCTTCTTCAATAATTAAAGTAAAAGGATGAACAAATAGATAGGATGGGGAAGAAGCTTGAAGACTTTCTAGCAACAATTTTGGCACTTCAAAACTAAGCCCGGGCAGTGCATCCTACTATTATAGAGACTAGTCAACTAGAGTTGTTGCATGTCTTGGATCAAGCCAAGACTTTACCTCCAGTAGAGCAAGGTAGCACCAGCTTGTGTAGGAAGGTAGTGGATAGTACCTCCATATAAGAAAATTACATCAAAATTATGGTTGAGCAGTAGGTGAGAGAAGCATTGGCTCAAGCCCAAGGAGGATCATCAATTCCAAAGGGTAGACCCTACCTCCAGTAGAGCAAGGTAGCACCAGCTTGTGTAAGAAGGTAGTGGATAGTACCTTCATATAATAAAATTACATCAAAATTATGGTTGAGCAGTAGGTGAGAGAAGCATTGGCTCAAGCCCAAGGAGGATCATCAATTCAAAGGGTAGACCCAAAGAAATTCAATGCCATCCAATCTGGTTTCGTGCCACCTTCAGAGATGATTAAGGCACACTTCAAATTGTTACAGCCGGTGCTAATCTTTTGTTTATGTCATAACCAAACATAGCCTTTGATTGGTACGTTAAACTTTCCAATAGCTCAGTGAAGATTTTTACTGAGTTGGAGCACTTCTTCATTAAGAAATTTGCTGGAGCTCAATAAATGGTGATTGTAGGTGATCTCATTATGGCTCAACAACACCGTCATGATTCCCTTGTTGATTATATTCTTAGATGGCATAATTTGAGTATGAAATATGAGCTATCACACCAAATTCAAGAAAAAATATTCATGGCCTTCATGCTTAAAGGTTTTACCATCAAAACATTTGAGAAACTAATCAACAAGGTGGCTAGCTAACAAGGACAAGCCAAATAGTCACCTTTTTTTAGATCAATCAACAAAGCCAAAGCCATAGAAAGCTTATGAGAGAAGCCAGGGGCAGTGATAGTAGAAGACAAGGGGAAGCAATTGGCCAGAGAGCAGTATGAGAGACCTCAAGCTCCACAGCCATCACTTCCACCACCTCTACCACCACCGAGGCCATCCTATCGATCACCACAGTAGCCTCCATGGCCTTCATCGCCTCCTCCTTAGACATATCCATAGCAGTAGCGATACACATACCTGCCGCCAAGTAGCTACGGTCCACCTACTCTTATGGATAAAGTAAATATGCCATATTAATTTAAGAGGAGGTAATTTGGAAAATCTTAAGAATCTCTTAAAGAAACCTAATTTTCAGTTACTCAAGCCTAGAAGGCTGGAGGAAGTGGGCAAAATTAATGATCCTAACTTTTTCCCCTACCACTGTAGGCTAGGTCATGTTTTGGAGGATCACTTTACATTCAAGGACTGGCTTGAGCATAGCTTCAAGACAGGTGCCATAATTATCCCAAAGGAATACCTTGTGGAACAACCATCCAGTTCCATTAGGGTAATCCTTGGAGATGCTTGCGATCCTTCCAAAACTAAAGAAGGTTGGGATATCTCCTTATCCTGAACCTCTAAGAAGATTGTGTCCAAAATCAAGAAACTTTCCTTGCAAGTGCTTGAGGCAGCTCGAACCTCCAACATCAAGGATGGTTTGTAAGTTGCCATAGACAACATAGGGAAGGTGGGAGCTCAGCAGCAGCAACCCATACCAGCCCGAGATAGCCAAGTAGTGTAATCGATGAGGAGCCCTCCCTCCCAGTTGCATTTACATCGTGACCACCTTTACTTCAGCTAGCTCTTTCTATAGTAGACATCTTGTATCAATGGATGAGGGCATCAAATCCCTCACCCCTCTTACTTTACTTGATTTCTACTATGTTCCTCCTTCAAAATCCAAGAAATCAAGGAATAAAGCTAGTTTGAATTACATCTATGTCACTTCTGATGGATTAGCTAATTCCACTCTTACTGAAAACTCTCCAAGTCTAAACAATAATTATAACAACTATGATCTTCCTCTTTCTAATTCAGAGTTGGACTTTTCTTCTCTAAATACTATAATTTCACCTCTTGAGATAGACTTGGAATCATCCGATTTTGAGGGTCCCATAGGAGAAGCTGTAGGTAAGCATAATGAGCAAGTAGAATCTTCCACTAACCTATGATAAGAGATCATCGAAGTCAACCTCTATAGTGGCAAGGTTCTACCTCCTAGGGAATCACCTCAAGATAAGGGGAAATAAGTCATTTGTTCAGATGTTCGAGAAACCCCTCCATAGGATGCTCCATTCTTAGATATCCTCATGGAGTATCAACTCAAGGTGGACTACAATGCCCTCTCTCACCTAAGAAAGTTTCCATCTAAGTTAAGCATATATGATGCCCTTATCTTACCCAAAAAGATGAGGGAATCATTAACCAAGACTCTTCTTAATCCAGAGAAATGCTTAGCTCAGTTGACCGCTATTCAAGAGGAGGCACATTATTTTAGAGAAGCCCAAGGAGTAATTTTTGTAGATGAAGACCTTCTAGGACATGAGCACAACCGCCCCTCTACATTACATGGACATGGTGATTCAGACTTTCAGTTCTTATTGATCCAAGTGCATCGGTGAACATTGGAGTCTGACCCTTGCCTATTTGAGGATCAATATCTCCACACTCTGAGGAGATCGAGATGATGTTAAGAGGATTCAATGAACAAGGTGAGAGGGCTTTAGGATCCATAGTGTTACCTTTGGAGATAGGTGACTAAAAGACTGAAGTAAATTTCTATATCATTGATTCAAATACTTCCTTCATTGCTTTGCTCGGTAAGCCTTGGATACAGTAGAATAAGATGATTCCATCCTCCCTTCATCAGTGCATCAAGTTCAGGAAGGATGGGATTGAATACTATGTCAAAGGTGATGAAAATCCATTTTCAATCATAGAGGTTGAGATATATGAAAATGCGACTTACTATCTAGTGAACTTGGTCAAAATTCAAAAGAAAAAAAAAAGAAAGTGAGAAATTAAAAGAAAAGAAAAATGAAAATACAAGTGAATGAGAAAAGGATACCAAGGAAAAAGTAGAGCTGCAAATGACATTCCACCCACAGTTCATTCCATCATATGGATATGGTAGAATGATACTGACTCACTAGGTAGGTAGAGCATAAAGGTAGTCCCGGCGGAGAGGTCCCCTACTATTCACATAGAGTTGGAATCCAGCTTGGAGGACAAGTCTAATATGATTAGCATACTAGCCAACCCCTCTCAACAGGTTTCATTGGAGGTGGCTCGGCGATAGCGATGAAGACCAGGCCTCAAAGCAAAGCATGAATGTATTTGAATCAAGGTTATGTGAAACTATCATGCAACAGTTATGAACATTAGCTCTAACCTCACTTTCCTCCCAAAAAGTTAAAGATTTAGTAGTTAAGGAAGCCCCTCAGTCTTCCTAGGATGTCAAGTCGAAGAGATTCCCATTGCGATCATCATCCTCAAGTCCAGAAACTGATGTAGGACTTGAGGATAATTCAAATAAAAAATTAATGAAATTACCTTTAGATTGGTACTCACCTTGTGTTCTTAATATTGCAAAGAAGGGTTTGATTCCTTATACATGGTCTAATCACTGGTCAAAGTACTTCGAGAAGGTGTGGAAGAACAAGGTAGGGATGCAATCAAGATTAAGACAAGGGTTTGATATAGTGGATCCATTCGACGATGATGATCACTGCTTAGTTGTCATCAACCAACTGGAGTCTAATAGGTTCTTTTCACACCATATTAACTCTTATGAGGATATGATCCATATGATCTCCAAATCAAAGATGCACCACCAAAATATGAAGAGGAGATCCATTCAACAATTGATAAGCATAAAGAAATCAATCTCAGGATGAAAGAAAATTCATGCTCGACATACATCAGTTCATTGTTGAATGAAGAAGAAACCAATGACTTAGTTAGGCTATTGATTGAGTTTAAGGACTGCTTTGCATGGAGCTATGAAGATATGCCGATTATCTCCTTACATAGCAATCCATAAATTAGGAATGGACCCTAACGCTAACCCTATCAAGCAAGATTCTAGACGCATGTGAATAGAAATCAAATAATAGGTCATTTCTGGAGTCAAGAAACTAATTGATGCTGGTTTTATCAAAGAAGAAAAATACCCCACCTGGTTAATGAGTATCATCCCAATTAAGAAGAAGAATGGCCAACTTTGCATATATGTCAATTTCAAGGACTTAAATAAGGCATGTCCTAAGGATGAGTTTCCTCTTCCTATACTATAATTAATGGTGGACATCACCTCATCTCATGCAATATTCTCCTTCATGGATGGGTCATCTGGCTACAACCAAATCAAGATGGCCCCCTGTGGTGAAAATTATATATTCCTACCTTCATCCATCCCTTTTGGAAAGAGGATAAATGAAAACATAAATATAACCTTGTCGGGACACCATGTAGATCCGCATATGTTCTTATTAGGGTGATCAGGTATGACATTGAGGAAAGATTTACTATCTTGAAAGATAGAAGTTGCCTCCCTACAATGGATGTAATCACCTGACTAAGGAATCCTAAGGACTATGGGTCTTCTTGAGATTCTTCCCCTTTTTTCATGAAAATGGCGTTTATTTTAAACTAGATTCATTAAGTTCTCTATGGGTAAGCCTTGTATCCAGTTACGTATTACTATGCAATTTCCTAGGAATACTCTCGATTAAGATAAATGATCATTGTCTCCAAAGATTTTTAGGTAGGATTATTAATCATTGGTTTATTTTTAGAAAATCAAGTGGGATCGATCAAGAGGAGAGTTCTTATGAAGCCAAATGAAGATGAGTAGGGGATGCTTGGGATCTAGAAGCCTAGTAAGCATCCCAAACTATCTATGGTTGGGCTTTATATTTTGAAATTGAATTGATTTTTTTTATTTGAGTTGAATTTTATTAGAAAGTTAGGACTTACAATTCCATAATAAAGGTCATGAAAATGCCTAAGGCGAGGATTTATGCTTGTAGCCCATAAAGGAAGTAGCAACCTACTAAATCTAGGGAGCTTTGGTGAGGGCCAAAAAAGCGACCTAAATCTAAGATAAAAAAATATTTGGTTTACCTCCACAGAGAGGATAAACCATTTGTTGGACTTACAGGGGTGGGCGCCAACTAACTCCTCCTGATTTTAAATACATGTAGGCAAGTCATATGCTTTTGTAGGATAGCTAAGCTATTATTTATTTAGAAAGAGACTAAGTCCTTAAACACACTCCCTAAGAGACTTAATGTCTAATTTTAATATTTTACTTTTCATTTTGGACAATTAAGTTGACACGGGCTTTAGGATTCATATGCCTAATGCATGAGAAATTAGATTATATGCCAAAATTAATAAAATAAGGAGGTGTGTTTCCACCATAGCTCTCAAAGATCAAGCCAAGTTCTCTGGAAAATGTGGAAGCCCTCCAATCAAGAGTGAAATAATATACTTTTATGCATGATGTGAAAATACAACATAAAATAGGGTTGCTAATTCTTTTATCTTGTTTTATAGCCTAGCTTTAGGTGAGGTTATGAGTTGTTTATTTTTAATTTGAACTAATTAGTTGGATAAAAATTTATTTTCTTAAGAGCCTAATTGTCATCAGGCCATACATCAAAGCAAAGAAGAAACTAAGAAAAGATGTCATCTTAATGCACAAGCTAAACAAACATCAATCAATTTATAAAGCTAGCACAAAGAATAAGAGGTCATTTGTGGTCAGGCTCCATCGCACAAACCCTAAAACAAATTGGGTAGTCGAGCTCTACCCTTATACAACCTGGATTACAAATGAATAAATTACAATCAAGAAGGAATTCATTGTTATGGGGGTTTTCATTTTTCATTTCATCTTTCTTCTTTCTTCTTTCTTCTTTCTTCTTTCTCCTTTCTCCTTTTGGTTAGTTGGAATGAGGTTGTTCTACATGCTTCACATGGTACATAAGACATAGTCTTATAACCAATGTTCATCCTAATCTCTTATAATAATCATTCCAAAATTGTAATTACAAAATTACATGAAAATGGGAAAAAAGAAATCTAACTAAAACCTAAAAAGATATTAAATAAACAAAACCAAATCAATCTGTATATGTATAAATTGGACTTAGCACCCCACACATGGGTAACCAAGTCCACCCAGCCTATCTTAGGTTATGCTTAGGGGTATAAGCAACCTGCACAGCAAAAGCCCTTAAGCATAATCCCCTGTAGAAGATAGTGGTTAGATTAAGATCACCCTATCATTCAGTCTATACACATACACCCTAACAACCAAATTAAAACATCACATCATAAAATAAAAGCAAACATCAAACCATGCACTGCCCAAACTTAAAGCTAGAAATGGTGACTTAATCTAATGTGTGTGCCTTTTAAGGTTCGTGTGGTATGATTAGCTAGGCTTTAAGGTTGAAGTTTTGTAAGTGTGAAAATGTTCAACTTGGAGGGTGGTTTCATAGTGATTTAGTTGAATTGGTTGATTTTATTTGATGATTTTCTTAGGTTTGAATGACCCTACAAATAATTACTAAAAGTTATAAAGAGAGGAAAAAGAGATGAAAACTTTTCTTTCCTCCCTACCTTAAGTAATTTCTAAGGTAGATTCATATAAGATTTTTATTTAGTGAATGTTTTATTATGTGTTTTAATTAACCCTAAGTTTATATTTTTTTTCCTAAATAAACCTATTCAAAAAGAAAGGCATTTTAAGATTAAGTAAAGTGAATTACTATTACAAAACACACATCACTTTATTTCTTTCCCAACAAGTGTAACATGCATATGGATGAATCTAAGCATATCTATAAATGCAAATGGAAGTGTTTAGCACACCTTAATGATGAATGTTAAGAGAGTTTGTTTAAGAAATTTGGATGTTTTATGATGAATGATTTTGTTAAGTAGAAAAGAGGGATTCTTTTATCCATTTTTCATATGTACCTTTACAAGTATAAAATATAAGTTAGTACGACACTATTATTAGTACCAATAGTGTAAGGTACAAGACCTACTTGGGGCTACTTAAAGCCTCGCTATCCTAGTGTGTCCAGACTAATATACCACTTTCCTTAAATACAAGTTCATGTACAAAAGAAATGAATGGAAAAAGAGTCATGAAAAAAGTTTATGTTTGTTTGTTTGATTTCTTTATGCAATTTACATATGCAAGTGTGAATATCCTTCTTAAGTGATAACATAGGAATAAATAGGAATGGATTTAAGGAAGTGTTGTGCTCTTTTCAAATGAACTATACACTTTGCAAAATTCTATTCAAAACTATGCTAAAAGAGAAGAGAAGGAAAGTCACATAATCCACATCTTTATATTTATACTAACATGCACGCTTATAAATAATTATAAGTAGCATACCTTTCAGTCATTATATTTGATTTATAAGTTTTGAAAATAATTTTGGATTTAATAGTGATATTAACCATTCATATTCTTACTTTAGCCAAAACATGTAATTTGACATAAAGGAAATATTTCATTTTTAATTTGATTTTTAAAAGGCATGAATGCATGATTTCCATATGACATACACATTTAGCATGCTAGGAAAGAAATAAAGTGATGAAAGCATGTAACTTCATTCACTATAATTAATTCCTAAAGATAATTTTATGAATTAAGATTATTTAAAGTGAATCAAAATTATTTTAAAGAGATTTTGTTTTATTTTGAGTTTCATTTGATTTTAAGAAATGTGAAAAAGTTCGTTGGTCCTAACCCATCTCCCACATGTGTATTTTATTTTAGTTTAATTTTAGAACTATTAGATTGATTTTATATTTTGTTTAGGTTAAGGTGTACATTAAGTCCATTAATTATCCCTTACCTACACCACTTTAATATATTTAACCAAATAATCATGAGCCAAAGTATGACATAAAACCACAAAGAATTTAAGTCAGCTATGCACCTAAGAAAGAAAGGGGCCTAATGCATTTGGCTCATAATTAATGATTAATTAAGCTAAAGGGTTTAATTTAAGTACTTTCATAACCCTTCCTACACATAGGTGTTAGATATGATTTCCTTAAGCTACTTAGGTTATTGAACACCTAAGTATCTACCCAAGAAGAAATTGATTAAGTTCATATTGGTTTGATTTCAAAACTTTGATTAATTAAGCCATTTAATTATGTGATTAAACTATTTAATTAATTTGTGCCTTAATTAGATTTTTATTTAAATGAGATAAACTTAGGGGAAAAGATTTGGGAGAGGACTCCTAATCTCATTCCTAAGTCCATTCACTACTCTAAGATAATTAGCAAACTAAATTAATTAATTCATCACTATTTAATAGGTTAATTAATAACATAATTTATTAAGGGAGTGATTAAGAGTGGATCAAGCAATTACCCTAATTAAACCATTAATAAATTTCAAGAAAATCATGGGAGGCAGGAGTCATCCCATTAATCAACCCTAAGAAGTTTGGAGTTAATCAGTGGAATAAATAGGGAGTAATTAACATAATTACCTTACTAATAAAATCCAAATTGCATAAAATTTATAGTTCAAAATCCATCAAACTTAATTTTAGATTATTCCCCTTTGAATTATCTTCATAATGTATTTTATTTTTATATTTTCCTGATTTTTCTACTTTTAGTTATGTATTTTTGAAGATTCTATGATTAAAACTTAATTAAATAGCCTAATATATAGTTAATCCCATTGATGCCACATGGACCACTGTCATGGTACACGCTTTCCACATAGTGCAATGGGATTTGCTATTTAAGTAGTCACATCCGATGTTGCATCAGCCAGTGGTGCTACACACTTTCTCCTCGACTGTCTGATCAAAGATCAGATGGTCAGGATTAAACCCGCAGTTCTTAAGGGATAAATTGAGGGATCCTATGTAGATTAATTAGCACCGTCCATCCAAAATGCAGGAATAGACGGTCCATGATCCATCATTGAGCTTGCGGGAGAAAATCCATCTCCTTGGGGGCTTGATTCGAGCTCGATTGAGCTTGAATTATGCTCAAATCTTACCCACACCATCTAGAAGATCCAATGACCAATTACTTGGAATGAAAATTCTCTTCATGACCAACAACTCCTACACAAGTTCGATTTTGATCCATACCGCCAGAGGCTATCATGCTCTCAACCATTGGTAGCTGCCTTGGAGACAAAGCTCACAAAGGATTTAAGCTTTGGATGAAGTGGATTGCTCAATTGGCCAAAGTTCTCCTCCTAAGCTTGCTAATTTGGTCTAGCTCCCACCTCCCTTGCCTTGAAAGCTTGGAAGAAGCTTTGGATTAACTCGATTGAGTCTCCTGAGGTTGCTTGCAAGAGTAATTGGGTTGATATTGGGTATTGAGTAAAGTGGAATTTCCCTTAAGCTCCTCTATTTTTGACTTGAGGAAACTAAGAAGAGGAGAATTCAAATGAGCCTTGGATACCTTGGAGAAGCTTAAGAATGCTTGCTCTGAGTTTCCTTAGCTCAATCGAGTGTGAGTGAGTTGGAATGAAGTGAAATGAGGGGGAGTATATCTCCCCCTCCAAGGATCAGACAACCGAGAGGTGTTTAGCCACTTTGATTAAATTCACCTCATGGAGTGGGTTGGTTAGGTCGTTTAGGGTGGCATGTGATTTGGTTTTGGCAAAGGGAGGTAATGAAGAAGTTTTCATGTGGAAAACAAGGTGGAGGAGTGATTCTCATGTGCTCATTTCCAAGTGGGTGGTCGGCCATTAGGTTTCTAAAACCCATTGGGTCATGTGCACCATGCTCACTATTATCCACTTGATCCACTAAGAGGGTGTTAAGTGGCTATCGAAAGGATATGACCAAATTTCAAATGGAATTGGCCATAGGTTACCCTTGACCTAGGGGTAAAATGATTATTTGGCTTTGATTTCACTTTAGGTAGATTTAGAATATTTTGAATTTAGGTTGGGCCAAATATCAAAGAATTTGGAGTTGATTTGATGTCATTTGGCTCATGTTGACCCATTTAGGTCAAAATGGGTCAACTTGGGTCAAGTTGACCAATTGGTCAATCAATAAGGGTTGGGTCAAGTTTATATGACTATTTGAAATGTGATATTATTGGTTTGGTCCAATTTGGTTTATATTTGGTTTTGGTTCATTTGATTTCATTTAGGTCAATAAGTTGACAATTTGACCCATTTGACCTAATTGGTTGGCCATGGGTTGGTTTAGGTTTGGTTGATCATTTGAAATGATTTGATATCTTTGTTTCCAATCAATTTTGGTTTAATTTTATTTTTGCTCAATTTGACCATTTAGGTCAAGTTGGGTTCATGGTCAATTGTGCTAGGATGGGTCTAGTTGTCTAATTGAGGCTTTAGACAAGTTCAACAAGTGATTTAGAATAAATTTGACCCATTGGTTGTAATCAATCTTAGATCAAGATTTGACATATTTTGACTTTTTAGGTCAATTTGGGTCAACTTGGGTCAACTTGGGTCAACTTGGGTCAAGTGGTCAATCATGGGTTTCACTTATTTGGAATTGATTCAGGATTTGAGAAAATCCCTTGGAATTAATTTAAGGTTTGAGAAAAATCAATTAAGTTGGAATTGGTTTAAGTTTGAAGTTGGTTTGGATTTTGAGAAAATCAATTAAGTTTGGAATTGATTTGAGTTTGAAGTTGATTGAATTTGGTTTTGATTTGATTTTGGAGTTTAACTTGAAAGAATGAAGTAAGGAGTTGGTTCAAGCTATAGGGTAGGCAAGTTTTCCTAACACCCCTAAGGCATGACCTATTCCTATGTCTAACTCTTCTAAGTCTCTAGGGTTAGGTTGAGTGTTCACCTAATCACTAGAAGTGTCTTAAGACTAAGGAACTCTTAGTGTCTAAGAGGAGTCCTACATCTAAGATGGAGGGGTTGAGAGCTCAATCTAAAAATAAGGTCAACAATCTCCTTTGACATAATATTCGATTTCATCTTTTCGAAACTTGATGCACAGAAAGGATGGAACCATCTTGTTCTGGTGTATCCAAGGCCTATCGAACAAAATAGTAAATGATGTATTTGAATCAATTATATAGGAATTGGTTTCAATCTTCCAGTCACCTATTTCTGAAGGTAACACTATGGAGCCTAAAGCCCTTTCACCTTGTTCATTGAATCCTCTTAATATCATCGGATCTTTTCATAGTTTAGAGATATCAATCTTCAATTAGATAAGGGTTTTCAAGCTCATATTTTATATTTAGATCAACCAACATAGAAAGTGAATAATGACCATATCCATTGTGATGTGAGGCGGTTGTTCTCCATTAGCGTCTAAATGCGTGAACAAATGCTTGTGGTGAAGGTGGGATCATGCTCTTGAGCAAAATACACGACCTCTACAAGTGCTAATATGAGGGCTAAGGAAGACACATGCTCATGATTTTCAACTACTATGGGTGGAGTGTTGCCCATGGGGGGATCTATCGCAATGGGGATAATTGAATTGTCCCCTTCTCCTTCTGCCGCTACTATATACATGATCAATTGAGGTGATGGTGGTGATGGTACGACTTGTGAGACACTATAGCACCTAAGAGGGGGGGTGAATTGGGTAATATTAAAATTTTCAAAACATAAATTTTAATTTTTAAATAGAAAATTAGATTTTGATTTTATAATGATAAGATATAATTCTAAATGCAACAAAAATAAAAATACAATAAAGTAAATAGAGACAAGAGCACATTTTTTACGTGGTTGCCAAACCCCAAAAGGCTACATCATGCCTAGCCACGGCTAGGAATCCACTAAATAAAAAATGGTTTACAAAAAAGTACTCTATAAGCGAAAATACAACCTAACAATATGTCTCCTACTGAAGTACAACCCCAAAATAAATTTTACAAACAAAAAAATACAAAATAATAAATTTTGATAAAATAAATCTATCACAAATATACCAAGCAATCAAATTTAAAAAGATCTCACAACTTATAAATGATCACTTTACAACTTAAAAATTTGGCAAGATAAAATGCTCACTTAAGAAAAATAAATATCTTAAAGTGATCTTACTAGGATGTTTATGTTATTATAATTTGTAGAATAATACAAAATGATTTCAAAATAAATTCACAATATTCTTTTCATAATAAAATAAATTTCAGCAAGGAGTAATTTATTTTAACCAAAAGATTCTTTCAATTAATGCTAATGATCACAAAATAAAAAAAATAAGTATATGATAGATCTAAGTTGGCTAGTAAGCTTTAATTAAAAAAGAGATCTAGTAAATATGAAAATAATTTCAGCATAATAATTTATTTTAAAATGCTTAAAATATACTTCTAAAATAGATCTAAGAATAAATGATCTTTCAAAATAAGACCAAATGAAGAAATATTTCAAGAAACCAAAAGAAATTTGTAGGAAGAAAAATTTCAGCAAGTTGAAATAGATCCTACAAATTATCACAAGAGTTTTCACCAAAAAAATGATTGAGAAACTTTGATGCGAAAACCAATGTTCCAAAGACTAATCTACCAAAAGTATAAATTAGAAAGAAGAAATAGATGGTGAAAATAGCATGAACAACTAAAGTATTAAGATCAAGAAAACAAACTCAAGTAATTTAAAAGGCTTGCCGTTGAAGATGTTGAAGCTTCCAAACCAAGGATTTGATCTTGCAATATTTGGAGAACACTTGGAAGGAACATTTAAGAGATTTTCTCTTAGATTTTCTGGAGAGATTTTGAATTTTGAATGAGGATGCTTTCATGAAGAGAATGAGGGCTATTTATAGGCAAGAAGGTCATTTAAAAAATTATTTCAAAGAAATATATTATACAAACCTCATGCTATCATGTGATAATTTAATATTCAATAAAAATATAATTTATATTAAACAAATATTAAATTTAGCAGCAAAAATTCGGCTATTCACATGGGAAAGTCAAAAGTAATCAAATGTAGCTCTTAATATATTCAAAGCATGTAGCATGCATCCATTATTAAAATCAGGTAATGTTTAAAAAATCATAATAAATTCAATTTTAATGCAAAGTGGGTCATGTAACCACTTATTTTAAAGGAAAAAATCCAAGGAATCCATGGAGATAAAATCAGATATGAATTCTTTGATTAAACAATGACTTTGGCTAAAATACAAAATTTTATATATTTTTGTTAATTTTGACATGTGACATTTAAAATTATGATATAATTTATATATAATCATAAATATGTTAGTTATCATATAACCAGCAAATTAAATTAAAATACCTAATTATATTAAGTAAATAAAATAATTATACTTAATAGTTATGATCATTTATTACTTTGACAATTTTATTGCTATGTAGAAAAACATATAATTGAATGTTAATTAAATAAAGATTTATATAAATTAACCTCATTAAAATAGTATGTTAGTTGTGAGCAAATTGATTCATGCCAAAGAACTCATATGAATAGTCATATAACCTAAAATCATGAGCTTCACATTATCCCTTTCATTCTTTTTTATTCTTGCAATTTCTTCTAACAATTTGTGAGATGTATTGGATATGTAATTAGCAATTGATATATCTAAAACACATAAAAAATATTCATTAGAACATCCAAGCATTTGTTTGTTATCATCAAAATTAATCAAATTGAACATGAGGCTAATTAAGCCAACAATCTCCCCTTTTGATGATGACAAACTAATGTTGGGTATTGATTTTGATGAAGGTGCAAATTGACCTTTCATCATAGTTTTGAAAAAAATTTCTTCTAAAAAAAAATTTATGCATAAGAGGTGAATAATGTTGCTCCCCTAAATGTATGCATGAAATAGACTTAATATATATACTTAACCAACAACTATTTTACTCTTCTCCCCTTTTGACAACATCAAAAGTGAGAACAAACTACATACAATTTTAAATATTAGGATCTAACATTCCAAGCATGCATCTTAAAGTACAAAACATTCTTCGTAAGGGTTTTGTAAAAATATCTACAATTTGTAAATTGGTGCTAATAAAATTAATATTAACATCACCTTTCAAAACATGATCCCTAATAAAATGATGTCTAATTTTTATATGCTTGGTTCGTGAGTATTGGATAGGATTTTTAGTCTAACTAATAGCACTAGTATTGTCACATTGAACTAGAATGTGATCTTGCTTAATACCAAAATCTTCTAATTGTTGCTTTAACCAAAGGACTGAGCAACACAACCACTATGTACTCGACCTCCAGTGGATAAAGCTACAATTTTGTTTCTAGATGACCAAGACAGTGATGATCCTAAAATGACATGTGCGATGTACTTTTCTATCTACTTTGCATCCCAAAATCGCATCGAGAATAAGCAACCAAATCACATGATAAAGAATTTTAGGATACCATAAACCTAACCTAGTAGTGCTATCAAATATCGAAAGATACGCTTGAGCTATTAAATGAGATTCTTTTGGGTTGGCACGAAAATGAGCACACAAACAAACAAACATAATATCGCCTACTAGCGAAAGGTATAAAAGTGAACCTATCATACTCCTATAAAGTTTTTTGATCAATGATTTTCCTAATTCATCTAAATCCAATTTTTGTAGATGGGCTCATAGGAGTTTTACTAGATTTAAATCTTTTCATGTCAAACCTCTCAAGCAATTCATTTTTATATACTTAGTTTGAGATGAATGTGCCATTTTCTTGTTGCTTCACTTGAAGACCTAAGAAAAATTAAGTTCTCCCATCATACTCATTTCAAACTCTTTAGACATCAAAGATGAGAACTCATGGCATAAAGATTCATTTGTACTTCCAAATAATATATCATCTACATACACTTGTATCAAATCATCATCTATGCTCTTAAAGGAATAAGGTGGTATCTACTCGCCCTTTCTAAATCCATGATCTATCAAAAGTTACTTAACCTATCATACCAAGCGAGGAGCCTTTTAAACCATATAAGGCTTTCTTTAATTTATACATGATTTGGAAAATCAAGGCTCTCAAATCTAGGTGGTTGCTCTACAAATACATTTTTGGTCAATAAATCCATTCAAAATGCACTTTTGACATCCATTTGAAAAAGTTTAAAATTTCTAAAAGCATAAGCAAGGAGTAACTGATAGCTTCTAGTCTTGCTTCTGGTGCAAAAGATTCTTCAAAATCTATACCTTCAACTTGTGTGTACCCTTGTGCAACTAACCTAGCTTTATTTCTAACAATACAACTGAATCATCTAGCTTATTCCTAAAGATCCATTTTGTTCCAATGACATTTTGATCTTGGGGTCTTGGGACTAATTCCCAAACATCATTTCTTACAAATTGATTCAACTCCTCTTCCATAGCAATAATCCAAAATTATCATTTAATGCTTCTTCTAAATTTTTAGGTTCAACCTCAGATAAAAATGTTGAATGATCTACAACTTCTCTACTATGTCTCTAGTCATAACTCCTTTTGAAGGATCTCCTATAATTAGTTCCTTTGGATGATTTTTATTATATTTCCATTCTTTAGGCAATGAATCATCCATATTATCTTCTAAAGATATTTTCTTAAAGTTATCAATCTCTTCATCAATCACTTCATTTCTAATAGGATCAATTAAATTTTCATCAAAAATAACATGTATTGATTCTTCTACAATCATTTTTCTTTTATTGTAAACTCTATAAGCTCTACTAGAAAGAGAGTATCCTAAGAAAATACCATCATCGATTTGCAATCAAACTTACCTAAATGATCTTTTCCATTATTCAAAATAAAGCATTTACATCCAAATACATGAAAGTGTTCAATCTTAGGCTTCTTTCCAAAAAATAATTCATAGGGTGTCTTCTTCAAAATTGGTCTAAAATAGATCCTATTCATTACATAACATGCATTATTTACAAAAATATTTTGGCAATTTATACTCATCAAGCATAGATCTACTTAATTCAATTAATATTCTATTTTTTCTCTCTACTACTCCATTTTGTTGGGGAGTTCTAGGTGCAGAAAAATTATGTCTAATCCCATATTCATCACAATAATCCTCAAATAATTTATTTTCAAATTTGCCACCATGATCAGTTTGAACCCTATTAATCAAAAGGCCTTGTTCTCTTTGAATATATTTAGAAAACTTTCTAAACTCACCAAAACATCATCCTTGTAAGTTACAAATAAAACCCAAGTATATCTAGAGAAATCATCAACAATCACAAAACCATAATTTTTTCCACCTAAGCTAGTGGTGCTAATGGGACCAAATAAATCCATGTAATAATTCTAGAGGTCTAGAAGTAGAAACAATATTTTTACTTTTAAATGAGCTTCTAGAATGTTTACCATGAATACATGCATCACAAATAGTTTGAATGAAAATTTAATTTAGGCAATCCAACTACTAAATCAAGTTTAGCAATTTTATTAAGTGTGTGCATGTTAATATGACATAGTCTCCTATGCCATAACCATATATCATCATGAGTGCTTTTAAAACAAAGTAAATTTAAATTTACATCATGAAAACTATCTAAATCAATGACATAAATATTTTTTGTATCTTTTCCCACTAACAAAAAATTTTCATTATTTTTATAATGCAATATGATGCATGGAATACTACATTCAAACCTTTATCACATAATTGACTAATAGAAATTAAATTATGTTTTAATCCTTCTACTAGAAAAACTTTATCTAAAGTGATAGAATTCTTACAAATAGAACCAATGCCAATGATTTTCCCTTGCATTATCTCCATATGTAACAAATCCTCCATCACTTGATTCTAAAGTTGTGAATTTATCTTTATCTCCGTCATATGTCTTGAACATCCATCCAAGTACCACATGCCTTCTTTGATTTTGCTTTGAAGGCATTCCTACAAAATAAACTCACATGTTAACTTTTGGAACCCAAACATGTTTGGGTCCACATTCTAAATTTGAAGTAAGATATTTAGCATGCATGGTTTGTGTAGTGCTTGTACCTTTTGGTACCCATACATAAGATGATTGCTTAGTATTTTGTATTTACGTGCATAGCAATCAAATGAAATATGCCCTTTTTATTGCAATAGTTGCACCAAACATTAGTGTTTGCATATGATTTAGAATGATAATTATAAGGTATATGAGTGGGATGTGTATGATGCAAATAATTTTATTAAATATTTTCTTGATGAAGTATTATAATGAACTTGTGATTTTAAACATAATTCTAATCTTGCTTTTAATAAGATATTCTCTCTTTCAAGTTTACATACAACTAAGGAACAATTTAATAAAAAGTATTTTTACTTTTTAAATTATCACATTCATTTTTAAATCACAAAAATGCATATCTAAATTTTTATGTTCTTTTCTAAGGTTTTGTATTTTCTTTTTAATTTTTATATTCAATAACTAAATCATTAAAAGCATCATCTAATTCATCATAAGATATATCATTACATACCTCTTGAGAATCTAAGTCGATTCTCCATTTGCCATAAGACATATGTTGACCTCTTCATCCATGAGCTAGTACTTGATTCATTTGAATCTGGATTAATAAAGCTGTCTTCTTCTTCTTATGGTACTTTTCTCCTTCATATTTTTTCTTTTGTTTACATCAATTTCTTTTATCTTTGATTCAACAAGTTACGGACAATCACCTCTTATGTGTCCGGGCTTTTTTACAATGATAGCAAATGATCCCTTCACCGTAGGAAATTTCTTAGTTTGAAATTTATAATTTTAGATTTTTTATACCTTTGATTCTTCTTCCTTAGCAAGTTCCCAAGCCTTTTGGAAAGCATGACCACCTCATCACAATCACCATCCAGCTTGAGGTGTTATGCTCATCACTATCATCAACTTGTAGTGCAATGGCTTTTCCTTTCTCCTTCTTCTGAGTTATCCATCTTATCCCTTTGAGCAATAACGTTCATGTGCTATCAAAGAACCCAAAACAATCAAGTGGATAAGTAGATAAATCTTAGCTTCACTAATAAGCTTTACTTTAGCTTCCCATTCTTTTGGAAGACATCTAAGAATCTTATAAACTAAGTCTTGATTCCTATATGTTTTCCAAGAGAATGTAATGTGTTAATTATTTTCATAAATCTAGTATACATATCGAAATAGATTGAAGGAGACATATGAAATAACTCATAATCATAAACAAGTCTATTTATGTGAGCATCTCTAACTTCACTAGTTCCTTCGTAAGTTATAATAAGTTTATCCCATATTTCTTTTGCGTACTTAACATAGAAATTTTCATGTAATCATCAGGTAATAAAGCACAATTGTAAAGTATTACAAGCCCTAGCATTTAATTCATCAAGTTCTCTTTATATAGACCATTCCTCAAAAGATTTTCTACTTTAATGCCATTTACTTCTCTTGTGGGTGTATGATATTGATGTGTCAACATATACCACATCGTGCATCTTGACCTCTTAAGAATGTACTAATTCTATTTTTCCAATAATCAAATGGTACTATCTAAAAGTGGAGGTCTATGAGTG
Source organism: Cymbidium sinense (assembly GCA_021442155.1). Taxonomy (NCBI): domain Eukaryota; kingdom Viridiplantae; phylum Streptophyta; class Magnoliopsida; order Asparagales; family Orchidaceae; genus Cymbidium; species Cymbidium sinense. The sequence continues at coordinate 78,003,324 of CM038228.1, read as the reverse complement.
GATTGTCCCTCCGGTAATGAACCCTTTGTGAAACCTTGTGCCATAGTGAAAAGATTTACTCTTGGATGTTAAGCCAATAAAGAGCCTAGGCTCGATACCAATTATGAGACACTATAGCACCCAAGAGTGAATTGGGTAATATTAAAATTTTCAAAACTTAAATTTTAATTTTTAAATAAAAAAATTAGATTTTGATTTTATAATGATAAGATATAATTCTAAATGCAGCAAAATAAAATACAATAAAGTAAGAAATAAGACAGAGGCACGATTTTTTACGTGGGTTATTAAACCCCAAAAATGGCCTACGTCCATGCCTAGCCACCCTGGCTAGGAATCCACTAAATGAAAATGGTTTATAAAAGTACCTCTATTGAGCAGTACAACAACAATATGTACTCTCCTGAGGCAGTACAACCCCAAAATAAATTTTACAACACAAAAAATACAAAATAATAAATTTTGATAAAAGTAAATCTCTCACAAATATACCAAACAATCAAATTCAAAAGTGATCTCACAACTTATAAATGATCACTTTACAACTTAAAAAATTTGGCAAGAAAATGCTCACTTAAGAAAAATAAATATCTTAAAGTGATCTTACTAGATGTTTATGTTATTATAATTTGTAGAATAATACAAAATGATTTCAAAATAAATTCACAATATTCTTTTCATAATAAAATAAATTTCAGCAAGGTAATTTATTTTAACCAAAAGATTCTTTCAATTAATGCTAATGATCACAAAATAAAAAAATAAGTATATGATAGATCTAAGTTGGCTAGTAAGCTTTCAATTAAAAAGAGAGATCTAGAAAATATGAAAATAATTTCAGCACAATAATTTATTTTAAAATGCTTAAAATATACTTCTAAAATAGATCTAAGAATAAATGATCTTCAAAATAAGACCAAACAAGAAATATTTGAAGAAACCAAAAGAAACTTGTAGGAAGCTAAAAATTTCAGCAAGTTGAAATAGATCCTACAAATTATCACAGGAGTTTTTCACAAAAAAAAATGATTGAGAAACTTTGATGTGAAAACCAATGGCCAAAGACTAATCCACCAAAAAAGTATAAATTAGAAAGAAGAAATAGATGGTGAAAATAGCATGAACAACTAAGAAGTATTAAGATCAAGAAAACAAACTCAAGTAATTTAAAAGGCTTGCTTCGTTGAAGATGTTGAAGCTTCCAAACCAAGGATTTGATCTTGCAATATTTGGAGAACACTTGGAAGGAACATTTAAGAGATTTTCTGGAGAGATTTTGAATTTTGAATGAGGGATGCTTTCATGAAGAGAATGAGGGCTATTTATAGGCAAGAAGGTCATTTAAAAAATTATTTTAAAGAAATATATTATACAAACCTCATGTTATCATGTGATAATTTAATATTCAATAAAAATATAATTTATATTAAACAAATATTAAATTTAGCAGCAAAAATTCGGCTATTCACATGGGAAAGTCAAAAGTAATCAAATGTAGCTCTTAATATATTCAAAGCATGTAGCATGCATCCATTATTAAAATCAGGTAATGTTTAAAAAATCATAATAAATTTAATTTTAATGCAAAGTAAGTCATGTAACCAGTTATTTTAAAGGAAAAAATCCAAGGAATCCGATGGAGATAAAATCAGATATGAATTCTTTGATTAAACAATGACTTTGGCTAAAATACAAAATTTTATATATTTTTGTTAATTTTGACATGTGACATTTAAAAATTATGATATAATTTATATATAATCATAAATATGTTAGTTATCATATAACCAGCAAATTAAATTAAAATACCTAATTATATTAAGTAAATAAAATAATTATACTTAATAGTTATGATCATTTATTACTTTGACAATTTTATTGCTATGTCAAAAAAACATATAATTGAATGTTAATTAAATAAAGATTTATATAAATTAACCTCATTAAAATAGTACGTTAGGTTGTGAGCAAATTGATTCATGCCAAAGAACTCATATGAATAGTCATATAACCTAAAATCATGAGCTTCACATTATCCCTTTCATTCTTTTTTCTTGCAATTTCTTCTAACAATTTGTGAGATGTATTGGATATAATTAGCAATTGATATATCTGAAACACATAAAAATATTTATTGGAACATCCAAGCATTTGTTTGTTATCATCAAAATTAATCAAATTGAACATGAGGCTAATTAAGCCAACATGACTAGATGTATGATCTAAGAGGTGATTAGAACTCGCCCTCACTTGAGTTGGTGGAGTAGATGGTGAGGGATCCCTTGGTCGTAGCCAAATCACCAGTGGGCTTTTTCCTCCCCTAATGTTGCTCTCATGGCTTTGGGTGGAACTATAGAAGATGGTAAACCAAAAGCATAACTTAGATAATATTAATTATCTATGTATGAGAGCTCTCCTCCCATGATGGGTGGTACACCAACACAATACTATCGAACCAACGCTGGTCCACAAAATCTATGAAGGTGGAGGTTGCTAATTGCCTGGCAAATCTTTATCTCTCTCTACTACTAGTAATGTGAACTGATACACGGGCCTCTTTGGGCCTCTCCTGATGGATCTACTCACCTACACTATGAGGAATAACTGATCGTAAGTCAAACAAGGCACTGGACTCTCACCATCCATAAGCCCAGCCAACATGGCGTAAAATGATCCTGAGGCCAGCATATGACCTCCTCCTACCTCATCATAATGAACTGGAGGTGGGGGTGATACTTCAATCCTCCTGACATCTTCCTTCCCTTGAGAACCAGAAAGGGGGAGGAACTAATTCTAAGTAAGCAAAGGAGAAACTACCCTGGGTGACCCCTCTTCTGTAATGTGAGATATTGCCTCCACCTAATGCACGTGGTGCCACTTGATCTGGGCTCTAGAAGGATATTATGCTAGTTGAGCAAGATGAACACCTACCTCAAAGGTAGGAGAGACTATCCCTAAAGCTAGGGTAGCCTTCCCCTTAGAGGAAGCAAATGAGTGGGCACTAGCCCACACTGGGGCAGTGATTGGAACAACTGACTGCATGAGCACTAAAATTATAGCTGCTGCTGGAACCACTAGCGCCTTCCTCTTCTATTAGGGAAATTCAAAATCTGAGGGAATCTCAATATGGATGTCATACTTCTACCCATCCACCACATTCTTGCTGATAGTGATGAGGGTTGCCCCCTCACAAGTAATCCTAGCTCCCTCAAATCCTCGGCCAAAATGTATCAAATAAGCACAAACAATTTTGGGGAGCCTGGCCCGATCCAAGGCCAAATCTATCCCAAAGGGGAAGGTGAACACATACTTCTGGGAATCCATCTGCTCTGTACTGTACTTGAGAAAAGCTGACTAGACTGAGTTGAAACTGCATTGGAACTCTGCAATTGTTGAAAAAACTCAAATCAAATTTTCTACCTTGGTATTCTGCTAACTTTCTTTTTAATTTGATTTAGAGTTTGAACCCACACTCAATAATTTGAATGTGTTGAGTGGGGCTCATTGATTTTAGGAGAGATTTTGAATAGTTTGGAGGAGAGATTTTGAGTTCTTTTGAATTTATAATCCACATTTATTGACCTCATTTTTAGGATGAGCTCTCAAACCCTCCATCTTAAACATAGGACTCCTCTTAAACATTAAGAGATCCTTAGTCTTAAGACACATCTAGTAATTAGGTGGACACTCAACCTAGCCTTAGAGACTTAGAAGGGTTAGCCATAGGATTAGGTCATGTCCTAGGGGTGTTAGGAAAATTTACCTACCCTTAGCTTGAACCATTCCTCACTTCCTTCCTTCAAGTCAAATTCCAAATCAATCCTAATTGATTTTCTCAAACTCCAAATCAATCCTAATTGATTTTCTCAAACTCCAAATCAATCTTATTTGATTTTCTCCTAACTAAAATCAATATCACATGATTGAAATCCATGATTGAAACACATAATCAAATTCTAAGTTTAAATCCAAAAATCCAAATCTTGCCTAAGTCATATTAAAACCAATTCAAATTCATGAAATTTTCTCATAACTCATTTATATTCTCATTTATATTCATATATATATATGAAATATAAATTCAAATCAATCAAATAAAATCCAAAAATCAAATTCCAAACTCCAAAATCTTTCCTAAATCCTTAATTTCTGGACTTACTTTAGATCATGTTCAAATCACTTTAAATTCCTGAAATTTTTTCATAACCTATCTATATTCTCATTTATATTCACATATATAAATGAAATATAAATTCAAACAACCAAAACCAACTCCAAAACTCATGTTCAAATTCATTCAAAATCCAACCTAAGCTTTTCAAGTTAAATTCAACTTAGCCAAATCAACTTCAAATCAAACACAAACTCTTGATTTTCTTTCATGATTCAATCATGAATCCAGATATAAACACAAACTTCAATCACTTAACCAAAACTCAATTCAAAAATCAAACCCCAAATCCATTCATGTTCTTCCTTTGAATATGAAATTGTCAAATAAGTCAAAACCCCTTGGGCTTCAAACCACTTGCAAATGGAATTATATTTCAATCATAAGTCCATATAAAAGTTCAATCAAACTCCAAGCTTTGACCAAGCATTTTACCCATTTAGGCTCACTTAACCCAAAGTGAAGTACCCATTATGAGCAAATTCTAAAATTAGATGAACTGTTTTTTTCTCATCATGATCAACAATCATCATGAGATGATCAATCAATAAAATTGGGTCAAATTAAGTCAAACCTAAGGGTTGACTAAGTCAACACTTAGCCAAAATCCACCATATGACAAATTGATTGAAACCATTGATCAGGACTCATTCATGATCAATGTTTGAACTTGACTAAGTCAACATTTGAGCCTAACCTTGCCCAATTGGCCACTCAATTTATCTAGATATGATTAAGGGTTTCCTATGCTTGTCCGTGATTATCTGTCGCTTGTTTTGGTCATTGGTGTCTCCGTGGCTTTCAATTATGGTATGTTGTCCCTTGTTGTCTTGGCCTTGTCTTGGCTACCACGCCTTCTATTTTTTTTTGTCTTGTTATTCATGCCTTGTTTTTCTAGATTCTAATGTGGATCTAATTTGTATTTCTAACTAGCTATTTTGTTGTTAACCTTTCTGAGTGCCTTGCTATTTATCCGGGTATTGCTCATTATCATAATGATCTACATTACCCTTGTTGTTTCTATTCCCAACCACAATGGCTTGTGCTCATAATTCTTTTTTTGTCATCGAATGCAATCTTTATACCCTTTCATGTCTTGCTTTGTCTTGGCTAATAATCTCCCCTTTTTACTTGGTTATCTCTATCTTGTTTTCTGATTCTCATATGGAAATTATTTGACTCATTTTCTAATCTCAATATTCTTACTTTAATATAATCTCTATTATTAAGTGGTATTATGAACTATTTTTATCTTTTCCTATTTATGGTTTAGTTCTACTGGCTTTTGCTGCCATGCTTATTGGCTATTTTCTTGGGTTTCTGGTTTTGCTGCCTTCCCTTACTATTGTTTCTTGCCAACTATTGATTTGGATCTAATAAATTAAAACAATGCATTCATTATATTGATTGGGCTCATTTTTGACTTTACATCTACCCCTAAGTTTCTCATGATTCATTTATATACCTTATAATTGGGATGGTGTCATTTAAAGACTCATTGACTTGCTCATAGATTTCAGAAGCTACTTTTTCACTTTTCAAAGGATGATTTCTATCCAACTATTTCATATGCATAAATATGATTTGTTTATTTGCTGTAATAAAGCTCACATGATTATCAACAACTGCTTCCTTCACGGTTTGTTGATGGCTAGATGTTCTCACTTTTTTTTTTTCTTGGTAGTCATATGATGTAACCCTTCTCAAGTTTGGATGCTCATACTTGCATCAACATGGTGTGATCAAATTTGAGCCTTCTATCATATTTCCTGATATCATACTCATATTATATTATTTCCTACCTTTTGTCTATATTACCTAATCTCTAATCTCTCATTATAACTTGCTGTGTTTCCTTTTTTTTATCTTGAGTTTGCTCCATATTACCAAGCACTCTTACAACCATCAAAGCCTTAACCTTCCTTAGCCATTATGTTAATCATCTTGTATCTTTTGATTGCTTTAATGTTTTCTTTTGCTCTTGGATGTACTTAGATGGGATTTACTCATCATAGTCTTTGAGGAGTGAGTTTATCCCCAAGACTTGTAACCCTTTGGCAATAAAATACCCCATCATGGGGTTTCCAAAAAAAAACTTAAAAGTCAAAGTGTCAAAACTTGATCTAAGCCAAATTGATTGAAACCAATGGGTCAAGTTCATTCCAAATCACTTGTTGAACTTGACCAAAGCCTCAATTGGCCAACTAAACTTAACGTAGCCAATTGACCTTTAACACAACTTGCCCTAAAGGGTCATATTGAGACAAATTTAAACTTAACCAAAATTGATTGGAAACAAAGATACCAATCCACTTCATATGACTAACCAAACCTAAACCTACTAATGGCCTAGCTCAAATAGGTCAAATGGGTCAAATTGGTCAACTTGACCCATTTGACCTAAATGAAGTCATATGAACCAAATTCAAACTAAACCAAATTGAATCAAACCAAAGCTACCAAAACATTTCAAATGGTCATATGAACTTGACCCAACCTTGGTTTGACCCAATTTGACCAATTGGTCAACTTGACCCAAGTTGACCTATTTTGACCTAAATGGGTCAACATGAGCCAAACCATACCAAATGAACTCCAAATCCAATGAAACTTGGCCAAACCTATTTTTTCAACATACCAAACATATCCAAATTTAAAAATCAGCCAAATGACCACTTTACTCCTAGGCCATAGAGTAAATTTTGGCCAATTCCACTTGGAATTTGGTCAAATCCTCTTCATACTCACTTAGCACTCTCCTAGTGGATCAATTGAACACTAAAGATGGTAGTGCACCCAACCAAATGGGTTTGGGTCAGCCCAACCTAACCCAATGCTAAATATACCACTCCCCTTGAAATGGCCACATGGGAATCATGCCTCCACTTGTTTTGAGCACATGGGGAGTTTATATTCCCACTCCTCTGGCCAAATCAAACTTAAGGACATTCCTAACAGCCTAACAAACCCTTTGAATTAAGGTAATTAGATCAAAATGGCAAGCCTATGCTCGATCGTCTGATTGCCAAAAGGAGATATACTCCCCCTAATTCATTTCAATTCTAACATCCCCTCTATTGATTGAAGCTTAGGAACTCAGAGCAAGCCTTAAAGAGTCCTCCCAAGCTTCCTAGAGAGCATTTGAAAACTTCATTTCTCTATTTTCATCATTTGAAAATAGGGGAGCTCCATTGATTTTTCAACTTTCTCCACACTCAACATCAACTCAATTCCCTCTTCAAGCTTCATCAGAGGACCAACTCGAGTGCACCCATACTCTTTCCCAAACTCCAAAGGTAGAGAAAGAGTGCCCTAGACCAAAGCCGAGCTCAAACTAAGGAGGAGTTGGTCCATAGAAGCAACAACTCAACCTCAACCTCTCAAACTTTCAGCAAAGCTTCGTCTTAACCAGATGAAGCTTCTCTAAGGGAAATGAGCACTAGTGATCACCTCTGGTGAGGTATGCCATTTTTCTGAGCTTAAATTCAATGTAGTATGGAGATTTGTAAAAGAATTGTTAATGGCATAAGATCTTGACCGTTGGATGTGATCTAGGATGCATGTTGTTGGTGTGGGTTGAGTTTCATCCCATTCTGAGCTCAATCGAGCTCAGATCATGGCCTCAAACATGGACTATCTCCATGGATCACAAGCATTTATAGGGATGGATCTCTGGCCATCCATCCACACATTTTGGATGGACGACCAAAATTAAAATGCATAATATATAAATTTATCCCTCTAATCTTTAATCAGTCCGATCCTTGACGGACCAGGAGAAAGCCAGATCGCCGCCACATGGTGCTACAATGTGACATTTTAAATAATGAATCAGGGCATGTCGCATGTAAAGTGCATGTCATGGCAGCTGCATGAGTGGTGCCCATAGGGATTAAGGATTTAATTAGGGATTTAAATAATTCTAATTAATTACCTAAACTTCTAAAATTCATATCTCAACATAGAAAAATCAAAAAAATATGAAATAAATTGCATTGGATAGATAATTTGGTCTAGAATTTTATAAAATTAATGCCTTTGGGGTATGACTTTGGTTTTAAATAGTGTCTTTTAAATAGTGTCTTTCTCTGATTTTGGGTTTTAGTAGGGATATTAATTTGCTTATTATCCTTTAATTAATCCACTAATTATTCCCAAACTTCTTAAGTATATTTTGGGGGATGACTTCTACCTCCCTCTAATTTTTTTGGGATTTATTGGTGGCTTAATTGGAAAATTGTTAATTCATTTCCTAATTACCCCCTTAACATAATTAAAGTTAATTAAGGGTTTGATTAGTGGTTTAATCTTTTGTTGAAGTTGATTAAGGTTTGTTTTGGTGAATAGGAGGTTTAGGGAATAATTTTGAGGCATTTCCCCTAAATTATTCCTTAAACTCTCTTTTCTTCCTTAATCCTCTCTTAATTAAAGGATTAATCCACTAATTACCCTCTTAATTAATTTCTTAAAATTCTAAAACTTTCCAGAACTTAATTAATCTTCTTAAGTAGATGCTTAGGTGTTCAAGAGCTTAAGTATTCAACTCATATGCGTGAGGGGTGTTTTGAAAATACTTAAGTTAAACCCCTTAGTTTAATTAACCATTAATCGTGAGCTAAATTGCATTAGGCCCCTTTTCTTCCTAGGTGCATTACTGATTTAAATTTCTTATGTGGTTTATGTCATCTCATTGTCTCATAATTATTTGATTAACTATGCTAAGGTGGTGTAGGTAAGGGGTAATTAACTTGCTTAATTCATTCCTTAACCTAATCAAAAATAAAATTAATCTAATCACCTAAAAAATTGAACAAAAATATTAAATACATGTGGGAATGGGTTAGAAACAGCAAACTCACCTCACATTTTCCAAATTAAATCAAACTCAAGATAAAATAAAAATCACATTAAACAAACTTCAATTTGCTTTAAGCTTTCTTATTTCATAAGATTATCTTTAGGAATTAATTAAGGTGAATGTGTTTACATGCTTTCATTACTTTAGTTCTTCCCCAACATGCTAAATATGTGTGTCATATGATTTTATACATTCATGCTTTTCAAAAAATCAAATTTAAAATGAAAATGTTTCCTTTATGTCAAAATGTTCATGCTAAAGTAAGAATATGAGTGGCTATTATCACTATTAAATCCAAATTATTTTCAAAATATATGAATAAATTATCAAAATTGAAAGTGTGTTACTTATATCTTACTTATAAGCTTGCATGTGAGTAAAATATAAGAATGTGCTTAGCGTAGTTTTCCTTCTCCTCTCTTTTGGTATAATATTGAATAAGATTTGGCAAAGTGTATAATTCATTTGAAAAGAACACAATACTTGCCTAATTCCATTTCCTATTCATTCCTATGCTATGACTTAAGAAGGACACCTACACTCACACATATAAATTGCATAAACAAAATCCAACAAGCAAACATAAATTTTTGCATATTTCTTTTCCATTCATTTCTTTTGTACGCATGCTTGTATTTAAAGAAAGTGGTATATTAGTCTGAACAACCTCAGGGTTGCGAGGCTTTAAGTAGCCCTAAGTAGGTCTTGTACCTTACACCCCTGGTGCTAATAATGGCGTCGTACTGACTTATTCCTTTCATACATTCATATGTGCATATTAAATTGGATAAGAAACCTCATTTTTCTACTTAATGAAAATCATGCATCATAAGCATTTAAATTTTCTTAAGTAATTTACTTAGCATGCATCATAAAGTGTGCTAAACAGTCTCATTTGGTATGTGTAGATATGCTTAGGATCCATTCATATGCATGTTATACATGTTGGGAAAGAAATGAGATAATGTATGTCTTGTGAATTTAATTCACTTTACTTAATCTTAAAATGCCTTTCTTTTGAATAGGTTTGTTTAGAGTGTATCTAAACTTAGGATTAATTAAAACACATAATAAAAAATTCACTAAACAAAACTACAACATGAATCCACTATAGAAATTACTTAGGTTAGGGAAGGAAAGAGAAGTATGTTCTCTTTCCCTCTCTTCACAACTTAGTAATTAATTGTAGGATTCACTTGAACCCAATCAAAACAAAAAATAAAATCAACCCCAAAACAACTAAACCACTTAAATGAAACCCTTCTCTAAGTTGAACATTCTTCACACTTAGAAAATTCTAACTTAAAGCCATAGCTAAGCATACCACACAAACTTTAAAAGCACACAAATTAGGCTATGTCACCACTTGTAGCATTAGGTTAGGACGATGCATGGTTTCATATTTGCTTTTATTTTATGGTGTAATATTTTAGACTAGATGTTAGGGTGCATGTGTAGACTAAATGGTAGGGCGATCTTAGTCTAACCATTGTCTTATATAGGGGATTGTGCTTAAGGGATTCATAATAAATGAAAATACAAATGCTTTTGCTGTGCAGGTGCTTATAGCCCAAAGCATAATCCAATAGACCAGGTGGACTTAATCACCCATGTGTGGGGTGTTAAGTCCAATATACATGCTTGGGATTTGTATGGTTTGTTTTAGCTAATCTCTATTTTGCAAGTGTTAGTTAGATTTCCATTTTTCCCTTTTCTTATAATTCTTATAATTAGGATTTTGAAATGATTATTATGGGGATTAAGATGAGCATTGGTTATAATGCCTTTCCTTATATACCATGTGAAGCCTTTGGAGCATCCACCTTCCAACTATCCAAAAGAAGGAACCAAAGAAGAAAGAAGAAAAGAGAAATGAAGAAATGAAGCTTGAAGACCCCATAACAATGAATTCCTTGCTTAATTGTATTTAATTCATTTGAAATTCAGGTTGTATAAAGGGTAGAGCTCGACTACCCAATTTATTTTTGCGGGTGGTTCCCACCATAATGGCATCTTATTCTTTTATGATTAGCTTTAAATTGATTGATGATTGATGATTTGTGCATTATTAAGTGACATCCTTTTCTAGTTTCTTCCTTGCTTGATGTATGGCCTGGATGATGATTAGGCTCTTAGGGAAAAATAAATCTTCTACCAAATTTAATAATTCAAAATTAAAATAAAGACCTCATGACCTCACCTAAAGCTTAGGCTTAAAATCAAGATAAAAGAATTAGCAACCCCTTAGTTGGATGAGTATTCCTTTTATAACATCATGCATAAATGCATCTTATTTCACTCTTGATTAGAGGGCTTCCACCTTTGCCAGAGAAACTTGGCTTGACCTTTGAGAGCCATGGTGGAAACACACCTCCTCTATTCTTGTTGATTTTGGCCAATAATCTTACTTCTCATGCATTAGGCATATGAATCCTATAAGCCTGAGTCAAATGATTGTCCAAAAATGAAAATAAAATGTAATGTGAATTGTATTAAATCTAGGTCATTTTTCATGTCCTTACATGATATAGTCTCTTTGGAGTGATTTTAAGAACTTAGTCTCTTTCTAAAATAAAAAATAGCCTAGCTATCTTGCATAAAGCATATGACATGCCTACATGAATTTCAAATCATAGGAGGAGTTATTTGGTGGCCACCCCTAGGCGGTTGTAAGTTCAAACAATCAGGTGATTTGTCCTCTCTTGTGGAGGCAAACCAAATACCCATTTTTGCCTTAGATTTAGGTTGTGCTTTTGGCCCTTGCCAAAGCTCCCTAGATTTAGGTTCTGAGGTTGTTTCTCCCTTTGTGGGCCATAAGCATAAATCCTCACCTCTTAGGCATTTCCATAATATTGTGTTGTGAAATCATAAGCCCTAAATTTCTAATGAAAAATTCAACTCAAATAAATGAAATCAACTTCAAAAATGTAAAGCCCAATCATAAGATAGTTTGAGATGCTCACTAAGTTTTCTAATATCATGAGCATCTCCTATTTATCTCTATTTGGCTTCAATAATAAGTCGCTTTGATCAATCCCATTTGATCTTCAAAAATAAACTAAACGATTGATAGTCCTAAAATCTTTAGAGTCAGCGATTTTCACAAAAAATTCCCATTCGGGATATGATGCTTATGGGGGCTTGCCATGAGAACTTAATGAACGATTTAAAATAAACCTTGCTTTACTTTTTAATGTAAAGTAGGGGAAGAATCTCTAGTACAGTCCTTATTTTGGTGATTAGGTCCATTGTAGGGTGGTGATTTTTATCTTTCGAGATAGTACACCTCTCCTCATAATGTCACCCGATCACCTTAAATACATCAGATCGCATGGCATCCGACCAAGGAGATTATATTTATTCTTATCTTATCCACAAAGGAGGATAGATGAGGACAAAAATATTAATTTTCCCCATAGATTTTTTTAGCGACTCCGTTGGGGATGGTTCCTCTCTCCACCTTTGGTAAATGATCGTTGTCTTTAAGTATCGATAGTGGGTTTGTACTTTTGTATGAATCCAAGACTATCTTTCTTTGTTGGCACTTAGCTTATTTCATCCTTAAGTTAAGCTAGCCAACATCTTTTTGGGTTTAGGACCTCACCTCATGTTGGTCTTAAAACCCCATTGAGTTCTCCAATGGGTAAAATAAAAATCTAAATAAAAAAAAAACATTTAAAGACTTCCTCCTTATCATTTTATGATAAAAAGGTTCATTCTAAAATAATAAAGACAAAATAAATTTTACATAAAAATCTTGCTTTTCAAGAAGCACTCTTCCAAAAATGCATAAAAATATTTTCCACAAAATTTTCTTAAATCACCCTCATCTAACAATTCTCATAATTGTTACATGTAGGAATCTTCAAAAATAAAACTATATTTTCCAAAAGCACAAATGAACATCTTCCTCAATTCATTTTGATGAAGATTTCATTTTCAAAAATAAAATGAACAATCATCTTTCCAAAAATCAAAATCAAAATAAAACTTTCAAAAGCACATATTAACCTTTCCATTCAATATACCACACTTATTGAATGGAAGTTTCATTCAAAACAAAATTAAATTTTCCAAAAGCACATATGAACATCTCCATTAAATATACCCAAATTTATTGAAATGAAGATTTCATTCCCAAATAAAAATAACATCATTTGGAAATCCCACTTAAACATATCCCATATATGATTAAGATGGAATTCCCTCTTTCAAGAAAAAATCAATAATCACACACAAGAAAAAAAAATTTTCACATTTCAAAAATAAGATTGACTTCCATTCCCACATACCCAAATTTGTTAGATGGAAGTCTTCTTTTCAAAAATCAAAACTTAACAATCATATTTTCAAAATTTAAAAAACACATTTGGAACTTCATTTAGCATACCCAAATTTGCTAAGTGAAGTCTCCAAATTCAAAAATAAAAAATTTCAAAAAAAACATTTGGAACTTTATTTAGCACACTCAAATTTGCTAAGTGAAGTCTCAAATCTCAAATTTGCTAAAATGAAGTATACCTTTTTCAAAATCCAAAACAAAAATTTGAAGTACCTTTGAAATTTCATTTAGCATACTCAAATTTGCTAAATAAAATTTTCATTTCACAAAATTTCTAAACAACACTTTTGTAACTTCACTCTTTAGCATACCAAATTTGCTAAAGTGAAGCTTCCATTTTCAAAATAAAACCAAAATACAAAATTTTTAAACACATCTTTTGGAATTTCATTTAGCATACTCAAATTTGCTAAATTTCCATTTCAAAATTAAGTGGAACTTCATTTTAGCATACCATATTTGCTAAGTGAATCTCCACTTTCAATCAAAAAATAAATCAAAAAAATGAAATACATTAGGATTTCCTTAGCATACTAAATTTGCTAAGGATCCTATTTTCAAAATCAAAATCAAAATAAATGAAACACTTAGATTTTCTTAGCATACTCAAATTTTTTAAGAATCTATTTTCAAAAATTTCAAACAAAAAATAAAAAAAAATACACTTGGATTCTTCACTTAGCATACTAAATTTGCTAAGTGAATTCCAATTCAAAATCACAAAAGATTCACAAGACAAAGCAAACAAAAGAAAAAGAAATAATTATTTTCAAACACCTCACTTAGCATACCCAAATTTGCTAAGTGGATTCCAAAATATCAAATCAAAATCAAAACCAATTGACCCTTACTTTAACATACCCAAATTTTTTAAAGGAAAGGGTCATCAAATCAAAATTCAAAACATGAACCTATGGAAGCATCTTTCTAAAGAATATTTGACCCATTTTCAACATACCCAAATTTGTTGAAAGTGGATTCATATTCAAAAATTCTACTTTCCAATCAAATTTCCAAATCCTCTCTAAATACATTTGAACCCCCATAACACTTCCAACATGTTGGATGTGGGTTCAAATTTTAAATTCAAATTTAGAAATCAACAAAATAGAAATCTGATCCAAGCTTGTTTCCAACATTGCAAATTCGACATCGGTCTTTACAACTAGTTTTCAATATTTTGGTTGATATAAATGGCAAGTTCACGCAGTTTGTGTTCACTTTCCCTACGGCATGGACTTGGCCTTGGATCAAACCAATCTCCCCATCCCATCTCATCCATTTGGAGGTTTTGAGGGGTGAGGATCACTTGAGCACTCCCCTCTATTAGTAGGGTGATGGTGAGCGTCATTGATTGATTTTCCATTACTCGATATCCCCTCTCTAAGAGAAGCGTGTGAGTATCCAGTACCGGTGGCTGATGTCGGCTAGCCATTTTAGTGCACCATGTGGTTTCTTATGTTGCCCAGTGAGCACTCATGGTACCCTCAAGGGTAAGGCTCCCTGATCCAGATTGCCTCCCTACTTTTGAGTATGGGTCTAGCTATTACTCCTCACCCTAGAACAGGAGGAGAACAAAATTGCATGATTAAGCGGTATCATACCGGGATTGCTAGGGAGATGGAGGCGTACATTCGGTTATTGAGGAGTTCTGTTTACTTCCTTGTTTGGTGCAAACCCATTTCATCCTCTCTTTGAGTCTGATAGAGAGGATGCTAGGAGGATCCGTACTTCACCTCCACCAGTTGTTCATCATCCTCGATTAGCCATGGAGGTTATATGCCGGCCTCAATGTTCGCCGGTTGCGAGCTGAGCATTTGAGCTCAATTTGATTTGATCTATCATCCCTGCGGTGGGAAACATTTGGAGAGGGCGAGAGGCTCATACATTTCATAGGAGAGGTGAGGTTCAATCTCGGTGGCTTACGCTCATTTTTTCGCACTACGCCGACCATATATAACATCTTCTTTGGACCACTCATCACAGAGGATAGCTCACGCTCATAGAGCTGGTGTCTCACCACTCTACCCCATCCGTCCCCGTTCATCAGCATCTCCAGTTCCCCAAGGCCATGAAGGCCACATCAGGGAGAAGTGTTGGTGATGATCCATGGGGATCCTACTCCATCTACACCCTTATGAGCCCTCTCCAACTTCGACCTTTTGTAGTGGTGTGGAAGGAATGGCGACCCCAAAGCATAGTGGTCATCCTTTCACCAACACCACCAGTTCAATAGGACATAGAGATGATTGCAGCTATTATAGAGGGAGTAGATGATAGCCATGTTGCACCGATGATAGTAGAACCTCCTAGGAGTGTCACACCTTTTAGAGTTAGTGGCAATCAGGAGTGTGTCTCTTCTAGTGAGTACAGTCCTCATAGGATTGATTCTCCAGTAGCAGGGGAGGTTCGGTGCCTCTCAATTGATGATAGTGATCACACCGGTCAGCCAAAGCTATTTGTGCCTGTTCAGATTGATCATTCTTTAGATGAGATAGTGGCTCATTATTTCATGAAAAAGAAGGAAATTCTAGGATACGATTGGTCTGATGAGGAGAAGGTTAGTTTTGATCCCAACGAAGATGATTTGTTGGGAGACTCAGCTGGGGTTTGCATGATAGATACCAGGGGATCCCTCCTTAGAGAGTAGCAGGCTATCAAAGGTGATGATGAGCAGGAATACACAACCCATTCACATCAACACCTCCTAGCACAATTAAAATAGAAAGATGAAAGATAGATAGGATGGCAACGAGGACTTGTTAGCAATAGTCTGTTACTTGAGAAATAAGCACCGGAGTTCATCCTACCATAGGCGAGTCGGTGTTAGTGCATGTCTTGGACCCATCCAAGACCTTACCTCCTATCGAGCAAGGTAGCACTAGCATGTATAGGAAGGTAGTGGAAAGTACCTCCATACAAGAAAAGACATAAATCCATGGTTGTGCGCAAGAAGGAAGCGTTGGCTCAAGCCGGAGGATCATCAATTCCAAAGGTAGACCCTAGAAATTTGATGCAATCCAATATCCCAAGGGTTTCATTCCACCTTCCTTCAGAGTTTTGATGATGGTGGAAAGCGACATCTCCCATTTTAGAGCATTATTGTAACACTTGGATGGCAGCTTTCTACGCTTCTTATTAGTAGCTAGTGGATAGCTTTTGGTATGGTAAAGTTCCATAGTTCGGTAAAGACATTTCTTTGAGTTAGAGCAACTCTTTCATCAAGAGGTTTGTTGGAGCTTAGCAAAGGGTTCTTGTGGCGATCTCATTGTAGCATAACACCAGTGAGTCCTTGTTGACTATATTCTTAGATGGTAACACATGAAATGTGAGCTGCTTATGACAACATGCCATTGAGATTCTTCTAAAGAATATCCATGGCGTGTCTTCATGCTTAAGGGCTTCACTATCAACATTTGAGAAGCTAATCAATAAAAGGCTAGTCTGGGAGAGGCCAAGTTGCCTTTTCAAGACCGGTTACTAAGCCAAAGCGAAGGTCTATGAGAAGAAGCCGGGGATAGTGACAATAGTAGATGGGGAACCGCTAGAGATCAATCGAGACCACGACCTCGGCCGCTTCCACCTCCTCTACCACCAGGGTAGCCCTACCAGCCTCCATAGCGACCTCCATTACCTCTCCCTTACCACATCCACATGCATACATATCCATTGTGGCTATGATCCACTACTCTTTTAGATAAGCTTAACAAACCTTATTCATTTAAGAGGTAATCAGAAGATCTTTAAGAATCTCTTAAAGAAGTCGATTTCTAGCGACTAGGAGGCGAGAGGAAGTAAAAAGTCATGATCTAACTTTTGCCCTATATGCTAGGTCATGTTTTGGAGGATTACTTCACCTTGAAGCTTGAACATAGCTTCAAGGCGGTGATTTATTATCCCAAAGGAATACCTTGTGGAACAACCATCCGGTTCCATTAGGGTAATCCTTGGGGATACTTGTGATCTTTCAAAACCAAAGAAGGTTGGGATATCTCTTTATCCAAAACCTAAGAAGATCATTGAGATCAAACTTTCCTTGCGGTGCACTCAAACCTCCAACATCAAGGAAGGTTTGCAAGTTGCAGTGCAACTCAAGAAAGGGGCTCGGCGGTAGCAATGTGTAGCCAGGGATAGCCGGTAGCCAACAAGTCCAACCTCGATACTGGTTGTACCACATCGGTGACTTCTCCACTTGACTAGCTCTTCTTCTTCTACTAGTAGAACTCTTGTATCGGTGGATAAGGGCATCAAATCCCTTACCCCTCTTACTTTACTTGATTTCTACTTTGTACCTCCTATCAAATCCAAGAAATTGAAGAATAAAGCTAGTTTGAATTACATCTGTGTCACTTATGGGTTGTTTACTTATTCTAATGATAACTCTTCAAGTCAAAATAATTATAATAATTTTGATCTTCCTCTTTCTAATTCAGAGTTGGACTTTCCTACTACGGGTTCACCTCTTGAGATAGACTTGGAATCATCTAAGGGTCCCATAGGAGAAGCGTGAGTGAGCGTCTGGTAAAATCTTCCATTACCATACCACAAGAAATCGTCAAAGTCAACCTCCATAGTGACAAGGTTTTACCTCCTAGGGTAGCACCTCAAGATAGAGAAAAATAAGTCATTGGTAGAGGATGAGAAGCCCTCCACGGATGCTCCACCCTTGGATATGCTTATGGAGGATCGACCCAAGGTGGACTACAATGTCTCTCTCATCGAAAGTTTCATCTAAGCTAAGCATATATGATGCCTCATCTTATCCAAAGAGATGAGAATCATTAATCAAGACTCTCCTTGATCACATATGCTTAGCTTGGCTATAGGTGAGGAGGCACATTATTAAAAAAGAAGCTCAGGGATCACCTTCACATATGAAGATCTTCTTTTGGGGGACTTGGAGCACAACCATCCCCTTTACATCATAATTGACATGGGTAGATTCAGACTGGCCAGAATTCTCATTGATCCAGGTGCATCAGTGAACAATATGAGTCTAAAAACTCTTACCTATTTGAGGATCGACATCTCCACACTCCAAGTTCGGATGATGTTGAGAGGATTCAATGAATAAGGTGAGAGGTCTTTAAGTTCAATAGTGTTACTCTTGGAGGTAGGTGGCTGGAAGACTGAAGCCAAGTTTTACATAATTGATTTGAATACTTCATTCACTGCTTTGCTCAGTAGGCCTTGGATACATCAGAATAAGATAATTCGATTCTCCCTCCATCGTGCATCAAGTTCGAAAGGATGAGATTGAATACCATGTCAATGGAGATGAAAGCCATTTTAGTTAGAGGTTGAGATTTATGAGGATGACCTACTATCTTCCTCAAAACACCCTTTCTCATGAACTTGGACAAAATTCAAACAAAAGAAAAAGAAAATGAAGAAAAAAGAAAGAAAAAGAAAAGAAAAGAAAATGAAAATCAAGTGACAAGAAAGGGGTGAAGAAGAAATAGAGCCACATATCACATTCCACAATTCATTCCATCATATGGACATGTGGGTAGATAATGACAACCTCCACAGTAGAGGTAGAGGTAGAAATAGAGGTAGTTCTAGAGGTGGAAGACCCCACAGTTGGCCATCGATATAGAGGTTATGTTCCAGTTCAGGAGTACCCTATTCACATAGACTTGGAATCTAGGAGGATGAGTTTAATGTGATTAGTACCAACCTCTCGGTGGGTTCCATTGGAGGTGACTTTTCTCAGATGGCGATGAATACCAACCTCGGACAAAAAAAGTATTTTCAGTTTATGTGAGACTATTAGGCGAGGAACCTTAGTTAACCTCACTTTCATCTCAAAAAAGGTTTAGTAGTTAAGGAAGCCCTAAGTCTTTTAGATATGAGAAGAGATTCTTTTGGGATCATCATCCTCAAGTCGAAGTTGATGTAGAACTTGAGGAGGATACATTTAAATTAATGGAATTACCACTTGACTTTTACTCACCTTGTGTTCATAATCTTATACAAAAAGGTTTGGTTCCTCATACATGGTCCAGGCACAGGTCAGTATTTTGAGAAGTTGTGGAACAATACATGTAGAGAAGCACAATCAAGAGTAGGATTATAATTTGGTATAGTGGGTCCAGCCGATGATGATGATTACTGTTTAGTTATTACCAATCATTTGGAGTCAGATAGGTTCTTTTAAAATAACACCAACTCTTATGAGAATGTGTATTTAGAAATCTCAGATGATTCATATGATCTTCAGATCAAGGATGCACCTCCATAATTTGAAGAGGAGATTAATTCAACAATAGAAAAACTTAAAGAAATCAACCTTGGGATAGAAGAAAATCCATACCCGTACATCATTGTTCTTTGAATGAAGAAGAAACCAATGACTTAGTTAGGCTATTGAGGAGTTTAAAGACTATTTTGCATGGAGTTATGAAGAGATGCTGGATTATCTCGGCGTAGTAGTCCACAAACTAGCAATAGATCTAATGTACTAATCAAGCAAGCTCTAGATGCATGCGATTAGAAATTGAACAATAATTCATTTTAAAGTCAAAAGCGATGATCTTGGTTTCATCGAGGAAGAAAAATATCTACACAGTTAGTGTCATAGTTAAGAAGAAGAATGGCCAAATTTCCATATGCATCAATTTAGGGACTTAAATAAGGCATGTCTAAGGATGAGTTTCCTCTTCTATACTAGAATTAATGGTGGACATCCTCATCTCATGTATTTTTTTATTTCATGGATGGGTCATCTATAACCAAATCAAGATGTCTCAGAAGATGAAAGAAACCACTTTTTGAACACGATCAAAATCTTTTTGTTATAAAGTCATGCCTTTTAGCTTAAAAATGCTTTACATACCATGGGCCATGACTTAGATCTTGAGACATCCATCATAGGGTTTGTTGTGTGAGGAATAGAGATAGATCTGAATAGATCAAAAGCAATCTTAAAAATACCCTCAAAAGCTTTCTTCAAATCATTCAAGGATGGTTGCATATAAAAGCTTTATCTCCAACCTATCGAGAGATGCAAGCCATTTTAGCACTTGTCAAAAATGACCAAGTTCAAGTGGGATGATAAGTGTCGACATGCTTTGAAGACATCAGCGTATTTGGTGAAGGCCTAGTTCTAGTATCGAGCCACTCATCCCCTGCTGCATTGGGCGACTCTCTCTGCTCTGTTGGCCAAGCCAATGATGATGAGGAAGGAGAAGCTCTCTCTACCTTAGCCATCATCGATCCCTGTTGAAGTACTACCCACCTATTGAAGCATCTTTGCTTCCCAAAAGCTATGACATTATATGCTTTCTCATAAGGTGAACTTGATCTCAAAATAAATCCACTAGTATCTCATGACATGACCAATGCTATCGGATGGCATCTTGGTCCATGATAGTTTTCAATTTGATACATTTGTACCCTCGATAAAAGGATAACTTAGCACCCACTTCATGTTGATTCTCGCAGTGACCATCTCACGATGAACAAATCATGAACTTAGGGGAGGCACAACCCGATGGGAGATGTATTTTGATGGGTGCTTCTTTTCATAAAGGGAAGCACCATGATCTATTCTCTTAGGAAATAGGGGTAGGAATAGTTCTTCTACTCTAATATGATGATGATTCTTATTTTCCAACCACTAACAACAAAGTATGAGGCTTTGATTTGTGGTCTAGAGTTAGTCATCACAATCAGTGTCAAGAGCATCAACATCTTTAGATATTCTCAGTTGGTCATCAATCAGATTGTCAGGTCTTATAAGGTTCTCAAACCCAAGCTTCGTCATTATCACGAGTATACCATGAAGCTGTTGGCCCAAATTCCTGAAGTCACCATCTACAAGGTTCCCCGAGTAGAGAATGCAGATAGCAATGCTTTGGCCAAACTTGCCAAAGGGCATGTCGGAAGATGAGTCCATTTCAATAAGGGTCTAAAATAGACAAGTCCTATCCCTTATTGATGTTGAACTCATCGAGAGACTTTCTCTTGAAGGGAGGTTTCATTGCCAAAAAGGATGAGGAGCTGGATTGGAGGCAATTGTTCATAGACTATTTGAACACTGACAAACTACCTCAAGAAAAGTCACAAGCCATGGTGAAGCAGAGCTCTCTCTACGCTCTTGTTGATGGCACCACAGATCATCGATCCTTTGACCAAATGTGGTTATGTATTTGAATAAACACAAATCCCGCATTATAACGAGGTACATTAGTTATCAGAGCACATCAATCGGTCCAAGATGAAGATGAAGATCAGTGACTAGGATACTACGATGATTGTTGCATGATAGCTAGAAGATGCCATCGATTAGAGTACATGTGTGGTCCTCCACCAACCACTACCATTGGCCTCATGGCCATTTGAGTGTTGGGTATTGACATTGTGATCGATCCTCCTTCTTCCAAGGGTCATCGGTTTCTTACCGCTACTTTTCCAAGTGGGCGGAGGCAATCCACTCGAGAGGTCACAACTAATGTGCTTTTAGTTTTTCAGAATCATATGTATATAGGTTGGTGCCTCAATGAATTATATCGATAATGTATGCGCATTCAAAAAATATGAAGATCAATAACCAAGACAGTATAAGGAGATACTTTACTACTAGAAAAATGGCTTGGTGAAGCATTCAACAAAACTCTCATCCAAATATTGAAGAAGACTCTTGATGACAACAAGTGATAATGGCATGAGCATTGGTTGAAGCCTTGTGGGCCTACCACCATATACCAACTCAACTCAATTTACTCCATTTTCTTAGTGTATGGGTTTGAAAGTTCTACCTTTAGAAGTTCAACTCCCATCACTAAGGATAAGCATTGGGTAGCAAGATCACTTGAGCAAATGCAAAGTTGCGGTTAGAAGAGCTCAAGGTTTGGAGGAAAAGTGCCTACATGCGTGCAAACCTGAGTTGTACAAGGCCAAAATGATTCAAGCTCACAACAAGTTGGTCCAGGTCTTTCAAGTAGGAGAACTTGTGTTAGTCTAAGAGACCAATTGTTGCCCATCAAAGATGGGAGGCAAGTTTGAACCCACTTGGGAAGGCCCACATGCTATAGAGAAGGCCTACCAAGGAGGATCTTATCGACTCATGATTGTAAAGGGGAACACCGATGCTTCCAATTAATGGGCTTTACCAAGAAATATTACCCATGAAATAAATCATGTTTGAAAATAATTCTATCAAAGAATAAAATTTGATTCCATTTCATCAAAGAAGAAGATTTTGATGAAATGGAATCCTCTTTCCTCTTGACTATATTTAAGTGATAGAAGTCCCCATCACTCATGAGTCTAGGTCGGATGGCACCAGTCAAGTTGAAGATAGATTATCCCAGCAATCAATTCTGCTATAAGAGGATGTGAGTCCCTAAGCTTTATTTTTAGGCTGATTGTTGCAAATCACAAACTTTAGGTTGGTTGATTTCTATCTTTGATAGTGACTCACCCTGACTTCCACTCTTGGTAGATGTGAGCCTCGAGCTTTCTCCTTTTGGACAGAATATTGGATATATGGTAGCCATGTCATCTTCTTAGTTTGGATTAAGACCTTTAGCGACCCCATCCCCTAAGCAATCAAGTTGGATCTCTTTTTGTGATCCCATTTAGTACAGGTCACTTTTGGGTGGATAGTCCCCTTTCTAGTAGCCACCCTTGGTTGGAGAATTTGTTGCGGATATACATTCTCCCATTCTAAATTTGAGATATGTTTAGGCTGATATAAGCACCTTCTCTGTTTGATACCTCGCAAACAAACAAGGTCCACGATAAAATAAACTTAATAACACCAACAAATTATTTCGCTTGTGGATTAGGAATTCAATCCCCAAAGGGCCCCATTTCCCAAGGAGGCATCTTATCTTTAGGGCAGTGTCAGCAGAACTCTTTATAGGATTTGCCTGACTACCTGAGTTGAGATAAATCCCAGGTGATCTCGCTCTATAGTCACCATTAAATGAGTTCAATCTATTTTTACCACAAGCAGTTACCCCAGTCATTCCCTTTGGAAGATATAAGTATGATCACATTATTTGTTGCAAAATCGATAGGCAACACTTGGTTGGGGCTCAATTTATTGCCAACAAGATCACCCTTACTTTTATCTTGGAAGATGTGAGTCCCTGAGCTTTCTTCCCTTAAATTGATCATTGCAAATCGAAAGGCACTTCTTTGGTCGAATAGTTCTCCCATCGATTAATTCTCCCTTTGGTTGATAAATCGAGATAGTCTGACGATATGAGTTCCTTCAGTTTGATCCCCATAAACTAACGAATCCATAAAAAAAACAAAAAATGAAATTAATTTTTTATATCTTTGAGTTGACTTGTCCCCAAGCGACATTCACTGATAGTGGGCCCCTAGGTTGGTTGATTTGTTTCCCAAAGCAATGATCACTCGTGGTTCCTTATTTCTAGAAGATGTGAGTCCCACGCTTTCTTCTTAAGATGACCATTTGCAACGAGGCACCCCTGGTTGGATAATCCTACCTCGTAGTTGGTAGATTACTCGCATTGGATTGGAAAAATTTGAGCTAGGTCTAGGCCTCCATGGCCCCAATTCATTCATGTAAACCGATGGGATCCATCAAAATCAAAATAAATCTAAAAATGAAATCTAATTTTGATTATGTTTGAGTTGATCTAAGTCCCCTAATGACATTTACTCAACAATCAACCCTAGATTAGGTTCAATATGTTGCCTTGCCAATAGATTATCCCAACAATTAGTTCTTACTTTGGTGGATGTAAGTCTACTACGCTTTCTTCCTAGTAAAACTGTTGTATATCGAAAGGCATCCCTTTGGTTGGCTAGTCCTACTATGAGTTTAGTGGACTACCCCTTTGGATTGGTAAATCTAAGTTAGGACTAGGCATGGCTCTTTCGGTCTGATCCATCATGAAACCAAATGGCCCATCTCAAAATCCAAAATCTAAAATCTAAAACAAATTCAACAAAAAAAATCCAATGAAACAAACAAAATAATCAATTAATTTAAATCAAATCTTTTGCTTCTCCTCGAGATGCAACTTTCTAGTTCCCAGTAGGATCTAAAATTATAATCCCTCAGATTTCATAACCCCTCCAGTGGATGACTTGAACCTCCCAGTGGAGGTTCACCATCCCCATGGGGTCAAAATAAACACAAATTAAATAAACAATAAATTAAAACAAATTCAATCCTCTTCCTCAGTAGAACTCAATCAAATATTTCTCTCCCCAGTGAGACTAATATCAAATAAAACCTCTCATCCCTTTGTGGATGACTTGAACTTACTTCCATAGCGAAAGGTTCACCTACTCTATCCCTTAGTGGATTCCTCCCTCTCTCTTATGTCTTGGATATGAGTAGAGCCACATTGTACTAAGCTCTTGATTCCTTCTACACCTTGGGTTAAGGGTAGATTGTTTCTATTACTGCTTGTGATCTTTTGGTGTTGTTGATCATTTTGGTCAACACCAATATGTGAAGTGTTCCTTGTCAGTCACACCACACCTATTGGGTGCCCTTTGTTGACCTCATTTTTAGGATGAGCTCTCAACCCCTCCATCTTAGACATTGGACTCCTCTTAGACTTTAAGAGATCCTTAGTCTTAAGACACATCTAGTGATTAGGTGGACACTCAACCTATCCCTAGAGACTTAGAAGGGTTAGCCATAGGAATAGGTCATGCCTTAGGGGTGTTAGGAAAATTTGTTAGCTTGAACCATTCCTCACTTCCTTCCTTCAAGTCAAACTCCAAATCAATCTAATTGACTTCTAAACTCAAATCAATCATTGATTTTCTCAAACTCAAATCAATCTTATTTGATTTTCTCAAACTCAATCAATATCACGATTGAAATTCCAAAATCCAAATCTTGTCTAAGTCCTTTGATTTCCCTTCATGGACCTAGCCAAAATCATATTCAAATCAATTCAAATTCAAGAAATTTTCTCACAACTCATTTATATTCTCATTTATATTCACATATATAAATGAAATATAAATTCAAATCAATCAAATCAAATCCAAAATTCAAATTCCAAACTCCAAAATCTTTCCTAAATCCTTAATTTCCCTCTTAAGGACTTAGCCTAGATCATGTTCAAATCACTTTAAATTCCTGAAATTTTCTCATAACCAATCTATATTCTCATTTATATTCACATATATAAATGAAATATAAATTCAAACAACCAAAACAAACTCCAAAATTAAAGTTCAAATTCATTCAAAATCCAACCTAAGCCTTTCAAGTTAAATTCTTGAACTTAGCCAAATAAACTTCAAATCAAGCCAAACTCTTGATTTTCCTTCATGATTCAATCAATCCTTCAATCATGAATCCAAATATAGACACAAACTTCAATCACTTAACCAAAACTCAATTTTAAAATCAAACCCCAAATCCATTCATGTTCTTCCTTTGAATATGAAATTATCAAATGAATCAAAATCCATTTGACTTCAAACACTTGTAAATGGATTTATATTTCAATCATAAGTCCATATACAAGTTCAATCAAACTCAATTCAAGCTTTGACCAAGCCATTTGGCCCACTTAGGCTCACTTGACCCAAAGAGACCTAAATTACCCTTTATGAGCCAAATTCTTATCCTAACCAAATTTGATTGAGCTAAGCCCATCTTGTCTCTCATCATGATCAACAATCATCATGAGATGATCAATCAATCGAATTGGGTCAAACCAAGTAAAACTTAAGGGTTGACCAAGTCAACACTTTGCCAAAATGAAACCCAACATAGCCAAAATCCACCATAGGCCAAATTGATTGAAACCATTGATCAAGTTCATTCATGATCAATGTTTGAACTTGACCAAGTCAACATTTGAGCCTAACCTAGCTCAATTGGTTGACCCAAGTTGACCAACTTGACCTAAAGTCAAAATGTGTCAAAACATGATCTAAGCCAAATTGATTGAAGCTAATAGGTCAAGTTCATTCCAAATCACTTGTTGAACTTGACCAAAGCCTCAATTGGCTAACTAAACCTAACTCAGCCCAATTGACCTTGAACCCAACTTGACCTAAAGGGTCATATTGAGCCAAATTCAAACTTAACCAAAATTGATTAAAAATAAAGATACCAATCCACTTCATATGACTAACCAAACCTAAATCTACCCATGACCAAGCTCAAACAGGTCAAATGGGTCAAATTGGTCAACTTGACCCATTTGACTTAAATCAAGTCATATGAACCAAATTCAACCAAATTGAATCAAACCAAAGTCACCAAAACATTTCAAATGGTCATATGAACTTGACCTAACCCTTAGTTTGACCCAATTTGACCAATTGGAAAACTTGACCTAGTTGATCCATTTTGAGCTAAATGGGTCAACATGAGCCAAACCATATCAAATGAGTTCCAAATTCAATGAAACTTGGCCAAACTTATTTTTTCACCATACCAAACATATCCAAATTCAAAAATTAGCCAAATGACCATTTTATCCCTAGCCATAGAGTAAATTTTGGCCAATTCCACTTTTTGGTCAAATCTTCATACTGCACTCTCAGTGGATCAAGTGAACATTAGAGGTGGTGCACCCAACCCAATGGGTTTGGGTTAGCCAACCTGACCCAAAGCAAACCAACCACTCCTTGAAATGGCCACATGAGAATCATGCCTCCACTTGTTTGAGCACATGGGGAGTTCATATTCCACTCCTACATCCTGAAAGGATAGTCAATGGCCTAAAACCCTTTGAATCAAGTAATTGGATCAAAATGGCAAGCCATGCTCGTCATTCGATTTCCAAGGAGGAGATATACTCCCCTAATTCATTTCAATTCTAACTTCCCTCATTGAAGCTTAGGAACTAGGAGCCTTAGAGAATCCTCCCAAGCTTCCTAGAGAGGATTTGAAAACTTCATTTCTCAATTTTCATCATTTGAAAATAGGGGATCTCCACTGATTTTTCAACTTTCTCCACACTCAATATCAACATAATTCCCTCTTCAAGCTTCATCAAAGGACCAAGTCGAGAGCACCCATACGCTTTCCCAAGCTCCAAAGGCAGAGGAAGATTGACCTAGAGCAAGCTCAAACTAAGGAGGTTGGTCCATAGAAAGCAACTTAGCCTCAACCTCTCAAACTTCAAAGCTTGTCTCACTAGGAAGCTTCTCAGGAATGAGCATCGGGAGGTATGCCATTCCTAGCTTAAATTCCATGTGGTTTGGAGCTTTGTGAAAGAAATGTTAATGGCATAGGATCTTTAACATTAGATGTGATCTATGATGCATATTGATAGTGTAGGTTGAGTTTCATTCCAATCTGAGCTCAATCAAGCTCAGATCATGGCCTCAAACATGGACGGTCTCCATGGCTCACGGGCATTTACAGGGATCGATCTCTGGCCATCCATCCGTGTGTTTAGGATCGATGGCAGAGATTAAAATGCATAATATCCATGATTTATCCCCTCGATTGGCTTTAATCTCATCGTCCATCCTTGATTGGGAGAAAGCGTGTGGCGTCACCAGCCTTGATGCTATGATGTGACATTTTAAATCGTGAGGCATGCTAAAGTACATGCGTGTGTTGCATGTGGCATCCATAGGGATTAATTTAGTGATTTAAATAATTCTAATTAATTACAAACTTCTAAAATTCATATCTCAACATAAAAAAAATCAAAAAATATGAAATAAATTGCAATGGATAAATAATTTGATCTGAAATTTTATAAAATTAATTTTAATGATTTTGAACACTGTCGTTCTATGATTTTGAGTTTTATTGGGTATATTAATTTTCTAATTACCCTTTAATTAATCCACTAATTATTCCCAAACTTCTTGAGTATATTTTGGGGTATGACTTCTGCCTCCCCTAATTTTCTTGGGATTTATTGGTGGCTTTATTAGGAAAATTGCTAACTTATTTCCTAATTACCCCGTCAATATAATTAAGGTTAATTAAGGGTTTGATTAGTGATTAATCCTTTGTTAAAGTTAATTAAGGTCTGTTTCAATGAATAGGTATTTTAGGGAATAATTTTGGGGCATTTCCCCTAAGCTATTCCATAAACCCCCTTTTCTTCTTTAATCCTCTCTTAATTAAAGGATTAATCCACTAATTACCCTCTTAATTAATTTCTTAAAATACTAAAATTTTCCAGAACTCAATTAATTCTTTTGGGTAGATGCTTAGGTGTTCAAGAGCCTAAGTACAATTAAGGAGATCAAAATCTAACCCATATGTGTGTGGGGTGTTTTGAAATTACTTAAGTTAAACCCCTTAGTTTAACTAATCAATAATCATGAGCCAAATTGCATTAGGCCCTTTTCTTCTAGGTGCATTGCTTATTTAAATTCCTTTGAGTGGTTATGTCATCTCATTGGCTCATAATTATTTGATTAACTATCTTAAGGTGGTGTAGGTAAGGAGTAATTAACATGCTTAATTCATACCTTAACCTAATCAAAATATAAAATGAATCTAATCACCAAAAAATTGAAAAAAAAATATCATACACATGTGAGAATGGGTTAGGAACAACAACCTCACCTCACATTTTCCAAATTAAATCAAACTCAAGATCAAATAAAAGTCATATTAAACAAACTTCGATTTGCTTTAAGCTTTCTTATTTCATAAGATTATTTTTAGGAATTAATTAAGGTGAATGTGTTTATATAGTTTCATTACTTTAGTTCTTTCCTAACATGCTAATTATGTGTTTCAAATGATTCCATACATTCATGCTTTTCAAAATCAAATTTAAAATGAGAATGTTTCCTTTATGTCAAAATTGCATGTTTTGGCTAAAGTAAGAATATGAATGGATATTATCACTATTAAATCCAAATTATTTTCAAAATATATGAATTAATTATCAAAATTGAAAGTGTTTTACCTAAATCTTACTTATAAGCTTGCATGTGAGTAAAATATAATAATGTGCTTAGTGTAGTTTTCCTTCTCTCTCTCTTTGGTATAGTTTTGAATAGGATTTGGCAAAGTGTAGTTCATTTGAAAAGAATAAAACTTGCCAAATTCCATTTCTATTCATTCATATGCAATGACTTAAGAAGGAATCCTACACTTATACATATAAATTGCATAAACAAAATAATAACAAATATAAATTTTTTCTTTCTTTTCCATTCATTTCTTTGTACATGCTTGTATTTAAGGAAAGTGGTATATTAGTCTGAAAAATCCCAGGATTGCGAGGCTTTAAATTGGCCTAAGTAAGTCTTGTATCTTACACCCTTAGTTAACAATATTGTCGTACTCACTTAATGCCTTTCATACATTTATGTGCATATGAAAAATTGGATAAGAAACCTCTTTTCTACTTAATGAAAATCATGCATCATAAGCATTTAAATTTTCCCAAGTAATTTACTTAGCTTGCATCATAAAGTGTGCTAAACATTCTCATTTGGTATGTATAGATATGCTTAGGATCCATTCATATGCACGTTATACATGTTGGGAAAGAAATGAAGTGATGTATGTTTGTGAATTAATTCACTTTACTTAATCTTAAAATGCCTTTCTTTTGAATAGGTTTGTTTAGTGTATCTAAACTTAGGATTAATTAAAACACATAATAAAAAATTCACTAAATAAAACTAAAACATGAATCCACTTTAGAAATTACTTAGGTTAGGGAAGGAAAGAGAAGCTCTCTTCTCTTTCTCTCTTTACAACTTAGTAATTAATTATAGGATTCACTTGAACCCAATCAATACACAAAATAAAATCAACCCAGAATAACTAAACCACTTAAATGAAACCCTCCTTTAAGTTGAACAATTTTCACACTTAAAAAATTCTAACTTAAAGCCATAGCTAAGCGTACCACACAAACTTTAACAGCACACACGTTAGGCTAAGTCACCACTTCTAGCTTTAGGTTAGGATCATGCATGATTTGATGTTTGCTTTTGTTTTATGGTGTAATATTTTAGACTGGATGTTAGGGTGTATGTGCATAGACTAAATGGTAAGGTGATCTTAGTCTAACCATTATCTTATGTAGGGGATTGTGCTTAAGGGCTGCTGTAATAAATAAAAATATAAACGCTTTTGTTGTGCAGGTGCTTATACCCTAAGCATAATCAATAGGCCAAGTGGACTTAATCACCCATGTGTGGGGTGTTAAGTCCAATATACATGCTTGGGATTGTATGGTTTGTTTTAGTTAATCTATTTTAGTGTTAGTTAGATTCTCTTTTCCTTTTCATGTAATTTTGCAATTAGGATTTTGGAATGATTATTATGGGGATTAGGATGAACATTGGTTATAAGGCCTTACATCTTATACCATGTGGTAGAATCCACCTTCCAACCATCCAAAGAAGGAACCAAAAGAAGAAGAAGAAAAAAGAAGAATGAAGAAATGAAGCTTGAAGACCCCATAACAATGAATTCCTTACTTAATTGTATTTAATTCATTTATAATCCGGGTTGTATAAGGGTAGAGCTTGGCTACCAATTTATTTTTTGGGTTTTGTGGTGCGACCATAATGGCCTCTTATTCTTTTGTGATTAGCTTTATAAATTGATTGATGATTTGTTTAGCTTGTGCATTAAGTGGCATCCTTTTCCTAGTTTTTTCTTTGCTTGAGGAATTGCTTGTATGAAGATTAGGCTCTTAGAAAAAAATAAATCTTCTACCAAATTTAACAATTCAAAATTAAAATAAAGAACTCATAACCTCACCTAAAGCTTAGGCTTAAAATCAAGATAAAAGAATTAGCAACCCCTTAGCTGGATGAGTATTTATTTTATAACATCATGCATAAATGCATCTTATTTCACTCTTGATTGGAGGGCTTCCACCTTTGCCAGAGAAACTTGGCTTGACCTTTGAGAGCCATGGTGGAAACACACCTCCTCTATTCTCATTGATTTTGGCCAATAATCTTACTTCATGCATTAGGCATATGAATCATATAAACTGAGTCAAATGATTGTCCAAAAATAAAAATAAATATTGTTGTATTAAATCTAGGTCATTTTCATGTACATGATCTAGTCTCTTAGGGATTGAGTTTAACTTAGTCTCATCTAAATAAAAATAGCCTAGCTATCTTGCATAAAGCATATGACTTGCCTACATGAATTTAAAATCATAGAGGAGTTATTTGGTGGCCACCCAGAGGTTGTAAGTCCAAGCATCGGGTGGTTTATCCTCTTATTATGGAGGTAAAATACATTTTGATTTAGATTTAGGTCATGTTTGGCCTCGTCAAAGCTCCCTAGATTTAGGTTAGAGGTTGCTTCTTCCCTTTGTGGGCTATAAGCATAAATCCTCACCTCTTAGGCATTTTGTGATCTTGTGTTTGTGGAATTGTAAGTCTAAATTTCTAATAAAATTCAACTCAAATAAATAATCAATTTCAAAATATAAAGCCCAACCATAGATAGTTTGAGATGCTTACTAGGTTTCTAGTATCTTGCATCCCTACTTATCTTCTTAGTTTGATAATAACTCCTCCTCTTGATCAATCCCTTGATCTTTAAAAATATTGATATTTAAAATCTTTGGAGATTGATATAATTATTTAAGGTCCTTCATACTTATAATTTTAAAAAAAACTTCATAAACCGTAAAGTAGGGAAGAATCTTTGATACATTTCAGACCATGTCCTTAGGAGTCCTTATTAGGGTGATTAGGTCCATTTGTAGGATGATGACTTCTGTCTCTCAAGATAGTACATCATTCCTCAATGATGAACTATATCACCCTAATAAAAATATCTAAGGATCTGTGTGGTGTCCAATACAAGAAGTGTTTTGATTTTATTTTTGGTTCTCCATTTTAATTTTTCTCTCTTCAAATAGTTTAGGATGAAGAATTGAAAATAAAATTTCACCATAAATTTTTCTGGTGACTCTGCTGGGGATGGTTCCTCTCTCCATCTTTGGTAAATGATCATTGTCTCCAAGTATCGATAGTGGATTTGTACTTTGTATTAATCCAAGACTATCTTTCTTTTCCTTTGGCACTTAGTTTATTTCATCGTTAAGCTAAGCTCACCAACATCTTTAGGTTTTAGGACCTCACTCCGTGTGGGTCTTAAAACCCCTGTTGGGTTCCCTAATATGTGAAAATAAAAATTTAATAATAAAAGAAATAACTAAGGACTTCCAAAAAATAAATAAAAGTAAATTCTTTATAAAAACATCAATTTCCAAAAAGAACTTTTTCAAAATGTACATAATAAAATGTTTGCACAAAAATTTTCATAAATCACCCTCATCTAACAATCTTCATGATTGTTATATGTTGGATCATTTCAAAATCAACAATCAAAAAGCATAAATGAACATCCTCATTCAATTTATTAAATGAAGATTTCATTTTCAAAAAATAAATCAAAATCACATTTTCAAAATAAAATTATAATCTCTTTTCAAAAAATAAAATCCAAAATCATATTTTTTTTCCAAAAGCACAAATGGGCATCTTCATTCAATTTATTGAATAAGGATTTAATTTTCAAAATAAAATCAATAATCACATTTTAAAAATAAAATCAACAATCATCTTTCCAAAAATAAAATCTAAAATCATATTTTCCAAAAGCACAAATGAACATCTTCATTCAATTTATTGAATGAAGATTTCATTTTCAAAAATCAAAAACAACATTTGGATCTTTCATTTAGCATACCCAAATTTGCTAAATGAAGATCCTCTTTTTCAAAAGCTAAAATCAAAATAAGAAAATAACATTTGGATCATTCATTTTGAATACCCAAATTTGCTAAATGAAGATCCTCTTTTTCAAAAAATCAAAATCAAAATCAAAAATCAAAAATAGCATTTGGATCTTTCATTTAGCATACCCAAATTTGCTAAATGAAGATCCTCTTTTTCAAAAATCAAAATAAATAAAAAAAATAAAAACAATACACATTTGGATTTCCTTAGCATACCTAAATTTGCTAAGAATCCTCTCTTTCAAAATCATCAAAACAAAACAAAACACATGGATCCTTTATTTAGCATACCTAAATTTTCTAAGTAAAGAATCCTCTTTTCATCAAAAATCAAAACAAAACATATTTGGATTTCTTTAGCATAGCTAAATTTGCTAAGAATCCTCTTTTCAAAATCAACAAAAATAAAACACATTTGGATTTCCTTAGCATACCTAAATTTGCTAAGAATCTTCTTTTCAAAAATCAACAAAAAAAAAAAACACATTTGGATTTCCTTAGCATACCTAAATTTGCTAAGAATCCTCTTTTCAAAAATCAACAAAAACAAAACACATTTGGATTTCCTTAGCATACCAAAATTTGCTAAGAATCCTCTTTTCAAAAATCAACAAAAAATAAAACACATTTGGATTTCCTTAGCATACCTAAATTTCCTAAGAATCCTCTTTTCAAAAATCAACAAAAATAAAACACATTTGGATCCTTTATTTAGCATACCCAAATTTGCTAAGTAAAGATCCTCTTTTCAAAAGCAATAAAATATTTGAATTCTTCATTTAGCATAACCAAATTTGCTAAGTGAAGATTCCATTCTCAAATTCACACATGATTCAAAAATAAGCAAACAAAAGAAGAAGAAAATTATTTTCAATCTCCTCACTTAGCATACCAAAATTTGCTAAGTGAGTAAATTCCAAAACTCACAAATCAAAAATAAAATCAATTGACCCTTTACTTTAACATACTCAAATTTGTTGAATGAAGGGTCCCCAAATATCAAAAATCAAATTCAAATATGAACCTATGGAAGCATCTCTCCAAAATATTTGAACCCATTTTCAACATACACAAATTTGTTGAAAATAGATTCTACATTCAAAAATCCCCTTTCAAATCAATTCAAAAAAACATCTCTCTTTTAAATTCATTTGATCCCCACTTAACACTTTCAAGTTGTTGAGTGTGGGTTGAAATTCTAAATCAAAATTCAAAAATCAATAAAGCAGAAATCTGATTGTTTGTTTTCCAACATTGCAGACTTTCAATTAGTTCAATTCAGTGCAGTTCAATTCAATGATAGCCTAGAAGTATGTATTTACACTTCCTTTTGGGATGGATTTGATCTTGGATCGGGCCTCCCGGTCTAACTTTGCTCACCACATCCATTTTTTGGAGGTTTTAAGGGCGTTAAGATCACATGTGAGGGGACCACCCTCAGATAACAATGAGTGGGAAGAAGCTATCATCAGGTTGAGTTACCATCTAATTCAGATCCCCCTAAGAGGAAGGCGTGGCGTTACCACTATAGTAGTAGTTCCAGCACTAGTGTGCCTAGTTGTTCCTCTTGCCCCAAGGGCTAGCACCTCGTTGGCACCCAAGGGAAGGCTCCCGATTTCGGGATTGTCTCCTGAGGTGGGTCTAGTTCCCATCTTGCTTCGACCTACCAAGAGACCAAAACAAGAGCGCATGATCAAGCGTATCCTGCATAGCGAGGAGTTGGAGGCGGTTTGTTTGATAGTTTCCTAGGATGGTTTTCTTGCTGATCTCAAAAACAAGTTTCACCCTCTCTCTTGATCTGATAGAGTGGATGTTTGGAGGATTTCAATTTCACCTCCACCAGTGATGAGTTTCAACCTCTACTGAGAGGATGAGGTCCATTGCCTTAGATCAATTCATCTTTGGTAGGCGGCTACGGACGATTAAGTCAGAATAGTTTGATTTGTGTTCATCATCACAATGTGGGTAGAAGATCGGTGAGCGGATTACTTGAGAGGCTGAGCAATGAGTGACGACCTCATTATGGACTTTTCATTCGGCGTCTGTGATCATATTGATAGCATTTTACTGACGGGTACTTCCCACCATAGGAGAGGAGCTCCTACTCAGAGAGAGTTTGTGGTTCCTCCACCACACTGCTCTACTCCACACCCACCATCTCCTGTACAAGTTTCATCATCTCTTATTCTAGCAAAAGCCATGAAGGCTGCATCTAAGGAGAAGAGAGCCCAGTGATCCATTCTGTGAGATCATTCCATCTACACCGCCCTACTGGAGGCCAAGCTCTCTACGACTTCTACCCCAGTTGTGGTGAAGAAGGAATGGCGACCTGAAAGCATAGTGGTTCCATCACCACCATCGAGTGTATGGAGATAGCATAGAGGAGGAGGAGATAATTAGTCACCATGGCCATAGATCCTCCAGGAGTACTCACCCATCGATGATAATGGGGCATCATCCTCTGTGAGCATAGTCCTCACAAGATCAGCTCTTTAGCAACAAGGGAGGTTAGGTATCTATCTGTTCATAATAGTGATCCCACTACCGGTCAGCCTCAATCTTTTGTACCTATTTAGTTGGATCGATTTCTAGATGACATGTAGCTCAATATCTAATGGAGAAGATGGAGATCTTAGGATATGCCTGGTCTGATTTAGAGGATAAGAAGGTCAGTTTTGATCCTAATGAAGATGATCTATTATAGGATTCAACAGGAGTACATATGGTAGACACCAGAGGTTCCCTCCTCCATGTTTAATAGAGTTTGGAAGGTGCTACGGTCGAACAGGAAGACACAGCCTACTCGACCCAACACCTCCTTCAACAATTAAAAGTAAAGGATGAACAACTAGATAGGATGGGGAAGAAGCTTGAAGACTTGCTAGCAGAAATTTTGGCACTTCAAAACTAAATCTAGGTAGTGCATCCTACTATTATAGAGACTAGTCAACTAGAGTTGTTGCATGTCTTAGATCCAGCCAAGACTTTACCTCCAGTAGAGCAGGGTAGCACCATCTTGTGAAGGAAGGTAGTGGATAGTACCTCCATATAAGAAAATTACATCAAAATCATGGTTGGCGAGGGTGAGAAGCATTGGCTCAAGCCCAAGGAGGATCATCAATTCAAAGGGTAGACCCTACCCAAAGAATTGATTCCATATATCCGAGGGTTTTGCCACCTTCTTTCAAGATGGTTTTGAGGAACCCAAGGCGATATTGCGCACTTCAGCTATTTGCAATCTTTGGTGGCATGTTTTACTCTTCTAATTTTTTATCAGTAGCTTAGCAGGCATAGCCTTCGATTGGTATGCTGAACTTTATAATAGTTCAGTGAAGATTTTTACTGAGTTGGAGCACTTCTTCATTAAGAAATTTCTTTGGAGCTCAAAGTGTGATGTAGGTGATCTCATTATGGCTCAACAACGTCATGATTCTTTCATTGATTATATTCTCAGATGGCATAATTTGAGTATGAAATATGAGCCGCAGCTATCTGAACAGCACACCATTGAAATTCTACTGAAAAATATTCATGGTCCGATCACCTTCATGCTCAAAGGTTTTACCATCAAGACATTTGAGAAACTAATCAACAAGGTGGCTAGCTTACAAGGAGAAGCCAAATAGTCACCTTTTTTAGATCAATCAACAAAGCCAAAACCATAGAAAACAGAAGCCGAGGCGTGATAGTAGAAGGAAGAAATTGGCGGAAGCGGTATGAGAGACCTCAAGCTCCACCATCACTTCCACCTCCTTCCACCACCAAGGGCCATCCTACCCACCACGCGGCCTCCATGGCCTTCACGCCTCCTCCTTAGACATATCCACAGGATGGCATACATACCACAGCCAAGTAGCTACGATCCACCTACTCTTATGGATAAAGTAAAATTCCATATTAATTTAAGAGGGAGATAATTAGGAAAATCTTAAAGAATCTCTTAAAGAAACCTGATTTTCAGCTACCCGAGCCTAGAAGGTTGGAGAAGTGGGCAAAAGCAATGATCCTAACTTTTTCTCCTACCACTGTAGGCTAAGTCATGTTTTGGAGGATTACTTTACATTCAAGGGCGGCAGCATAGCTTCAAGACAGGTGCCATAGTTATCCCGAAGGAATACCTTGTGGAACAACCATCTAGTTCCATTAGGGTAATCCTTAGGGATACTTGCGATCCTTCCAAAACTAAAGAAGGTTGGGATATCTCCTTATCCTGAACCTCTAAGAAGATTGTGTTCAAAATAAAGAAACCTTCCTTGCAGTGCTTGAGGCAAACCTCAACATCAAGGAAGGTTTGTAAGTTGCCATAGACAACTTTGAAGGTGGGAGCTTTGACAGCGACACCCATACGCCAGATAGCCAAGTAGTGTAACCATCAGCAACCCGACCTCAGTCCAGTTGCGGCTACTACATGGTGACCTTTACTTAGTAGCTCTTTCTAGTAGACATCTTGTATCAATGGATGAGGGCATCAAATCCCTCACCCTCTTACTTTACTTGATTTCTATGTACCTCCTTCAAAATCAAGAAATCAGAATAAAGCTAGTTTGAATTACATTTGTGTCACTTTGATGGGTTATCTAATTCCACTCTTGAAAACTCTCAAGTCTAAACAATAATTATAACTATGATCTTCCTCTTTCTAATTGAGTTGGACTTTCTTCTCTAAATACTATAGTTTCACCTCTTGAGATAGACTTGGAATCATCCGATTTTGAGAGTCCCATAGGAGAAGCTATAGGTGAGCATAATGAGCAAGTAGAATCTTCCACTAAACTATGATAAGAGAACACCTAAGTCAACCTCCGTAGTGGCAAGGTTCTACCTCCTAGGGAAACACCTCAAGATAAGGGAAAATAAGTCATTTGTTAGATGTTTGAGAAGCCCCTCCACAGGATGCTCCACTCTTAGATATCTTCATGGAGAATCAACTCAAGGTGGACTACAATGCCCTCTCTCACCTAAGAAAGTTTCCATCTAAGTTAAGCATATATGATGCCCTTATCTTATCCAAAGAGACAAGGGAATCATTAATCAAGGCTCTTCTTAATCCAGAGAAATACTTAGCTCAGTTGACCGCTATTCAAGAGGAGGCACATTATTCCAGAGAAGCCCAAGGAGTAATTTTTGTAGATGAAGACCTTCTCTTGGGACATGGACAACCGTCCCCTCACATTAGTGGACATGGGATTTAGACTTTCGGGTTCTTGTTGATCCAAGTGCATCGGTGAACATTATGAGTCTAAGACCCTTGCCTATTTGAGGATCATATCTCCACACTCAGGAGATCGGATGATGTTGAGAGATTCAATGAACAAGTGAGAGGGCTTTAGGTTCCATAGTGTTACCTTTGGAGATAGGTGGCGGAAAAGAAGCAAAGTTCATATCATTGATTCAAATACTTCATTCACTTTGCTTTGGTAGGCCTTGGATACATGACAAATAAGATGATTCCATCCTACCTTCATCAGTGCATCAAGTTCAGGAAGGATGGGATTGAATACTATATCAAAGGTGATGAAAATCCATTTTCAATCAGAGAGGTTGAGATATATGAAGATGTGACTTACTATCTTCCTCAAAACACCTTTTCTAGTGAACTTGGTCAAAATTCAAAAGAAAAAGAAAAAGAAAATGAGAAATAAAAAGAAAAGAAAAATGAAAATACAAGTGAATGAGAAAAGGATACCAAGGAAGAAGTAGAGCCGCATATCACATTCAACCCACAGTTCATTCCATCATATGGATATGTGGGTACAATGACTCGACCTCCACTAGGTAGAGGTAGAGGCATATAAGAAGCGTGAGGCAAAAGACTCACGGTCCCTACTATTCACATAGTGTTGGAATCCGCTTGGAGGACAAGTCTAATATGATTAGCATAGCCAACCTCTCGGCGGTTTCATTGGAGGTGGCTCGACGATGAAGACCAGGCCTCCAAGCAAAGCATGAATGTATTTGAATCAAGGTTATGTGACACTATCATGCAGCAGTTAGGAACATTAGCTCTAACCTCACTTTCCTCCCAAAAAGTTGAAGATTTAGTAGTTAAGGAAGCCCCTCAATCTTCTTAGGATGTCAAGTCGAAGAGATTCTTATTGCAATCATCATCCTCAAGTCCAGAAACTGATGTAGGACTTGAGGATAATTCAAATAAAGAATTAATGAAATTACCATTAGATTGGTACTCACCTTGTGTTCTTAATATCGCAAAGAAGGGTTTAATTCCTTATACATGGTCTAATCACTGGTCAGAGTACTTTGAGAAGGTGTAGAACAACGAAGGTAGAGATGCACAACCAAGATTAGGACTAGGGTTCAGTATAGTGGATCCATTCGATGATGACGATTACTGCTTAGTTGTCACCAACCAACTGCAGTCTGATAGGTTCTTTTCACACCATACTAACTTATGAGAATGTGTGTTTAGAAACTTTAGATGATCCATATGATCTCCAAATCAAAGATGCACCACCAAAATATGAAGAGGAGATCCATTCAACAATTGATAAGCATAAAGAAATCAATCTCAGGATGAAAGAAAATTCACGCTTGACATACATCAATTCGTTGCTGAATGAAGAAGAAACCAATGACTTAGTTAGGCTATTGATTGAGTTTAAGGACTGCTTCGCATGGAGCTATGAAGATATGCCCGAATTATCTCCTTACATAGCAGTCCATAAATTAGGAATAGACCCTAATGCTAACCCTATCAAGCAAGAGCCTAGACGCATGCGAATAGA
The DNA here is from genome assembly GCA_021442155.1 of Cymbidium sinense. Taxonomy (NCBI): domain Eukaryota; kingdom Viridiplantae; phylum Streptophyta; class Magnoliopsida; order Asparagales; family Orchidaceae; genus Cymbidium; species Cymbidium sinense. Next base: position 77,963,534 of record CM038228.1, on the reverse strand, counting down.
AATCAAATAATAGGTCATTTCTAAAGTCAAGAAGCGATCGATCTTTGGTTTTATCAAGAAAAATACCCACACGTTGTAGTCATCCCAATTAAGAAGAAGAATGGCCAACTTTGCATATATGACAATTTCAGGGACTTAAATAAGGCATGTCCTAAGGATGAGTTTCCTCTTCCTATACTATAATTAATGGTGGACATCACCACATCTCATGCAATATTCTCCTTCATGGATGGGTCATCTGAATACAACCAAATCAAGATGGCCTCGTGAGAAAATTATATATTCTGCCTTCATCCATCCTTTTGGAAAAGAGGATAAATGAAAACATAAATAACATGTTGTGGGACACCATGTAGATCCATATATGTTCTTATTAGTGATCGGTATGACGAGAAAAGATGTACTATCTTGAAAGATAGAAGTCCTCACTCAATGGACCTAATCACTAAGACTCCCCAGGACTGGGTCTTTGTATGTACCAGAGATTCTTCCCCTACTTTATATGAAAAAGTAAAGCAGGGTTTATTTTAAACTAGATTCATTAAGTTCTCTATGGAGGCAAGCCCCTATAATTGATTACATCCTAAGGAATGGAATTTCCTAGGAATACTCTCGATTATGGTAAATGATCGTTGTCTCCAAAGATTTTTAAGGTAGGATTATCAATCAATTGGTTTAGTTTTAGAAAATCAAGTGGGATCAATCAAGAGAATAGAGTTCTTATCGAAGCCAAATGAAGATGAGTAGGGGATGCTTAGGATACTTGAAGCTTTAGTATCTTCCCATCCTATAGTTGGGCTTTATATTTTTGAAATTGAATTAATTTTTTTATTTGAGTTGAATTTTTATTAGAAAGTTAGGGCATACAATTCCATAATACAAGGTCATGAAAATGCCTAAGAGGCGAGGATTTATACTCGTAGCCCATAAAGGGAAGTAGCAACCTCTGAACCTAAATCTAAGGAGCTTTGGTGAGGGTCAAAGCATGACCTAAATCTAAGATAAAAAAATGGGTATTTGGTTTACCTCCACAAGAGAGGACAAACCACCCAATGTTGGACTTACAACCTGGGGTGGCAACTAACTCCTCCTATGATTTTAAATACATGTAGGCAAGTCATATGCTTTTGTAGGATAGTTAAGCTATTATTTATTTAGAAAGAGACTAAGTCCTTAAACAAACTCTCTAAGAGACTAGATCATGTAGGGAATGATTTAATGACTTAAATCTAATACAAATTTTATTACATTTTATTTTCATTTTGGATAATCAATTTGACGGCTTTAGGATTCATATGCCTAATGCATGAGAAATTTGATTATGGGCCAAAATTAAGATAAGGAGGTGTGTTTCCACCATGGCTCTTAAAGTCAAGCCAATCTCTGGAAAATGTGGAAGCCCTCAATCAAGAGTGAAAATAATACTTTTTATGCATGATGTGAAAGAAAATACAATCATCTAAGGGTTGCTAATTCTTTTATCTTCTTGATTTTACCTAGGCTTTAGGTGAGGTTATGAGTTATTTATTTTTAATTTGAACTAATTAGTTGGATAAAAAATTTATTTTCTAAGAGCCTAATCGTCATCCAGGCCATACATCAAAGCAAAGAAGAAACTAAGAAAAGATGTCATCTTAATGCACAAGCTAAACAAACATCAATCAATTTATAAAGCTAGCACAAAGAATAAGAGGCCATTTGTGGTCAGGCTCCATCGCACAAATCCTAAAATAAATTGGGTAGCTATCTACCTGATTACAAATGAATAAATTATAATCAAGAAGGAATTCATTGTTATGGGGGTCTTCATTCTTCATCTTTCTTCTTTCTTCTTTCTTCTTTCTTCTTTCTTCTTTAATCTTTCTCCTTTCTCCTTTTGGTTGGTTGGAATGAGGTTGCTCCACATGCTTCACATGGTACATAAGACATATTCTTATAACCAATGTTCATCCTAATCTCTTATAATAATAATTCCAAAATCCTAATTACAAAATTACATGAAAATGGGAAAAAGAAATCAAACTAAAACCTGTGAAATAGATATTAGCTAAACAAACCATACAATCCCAAGCACGTATATGTATAAATTGGACTTAGCACCCCACACATGGGTAACCAAGTCCCGACTATTTTGGATTATGCTTAGGGGTATAAGCACACATACATTATAAGCCTTAAGCATAATCCCACAGAGAAGATAGTGGTTAGATTAAGATCACCCTATCATTCAATCTACACACATACACCCTAACAACCAAACTAAAATATCAAATCATAAAATAAAAGTAAACATCAAACCATGCACTGCCCAAACTTAAAGCTAGAAATGGTGACTTAATCTAATGTGTGTGCCTTTTAAGGTTTGTGTGGTATGCTTAGCTAGGCTTTAAGGTTGAAGTTTTCTAAGTGTGAAAATGTTCAACTTAGAGGGTGGTTTCATTTAAGTGATTTAGTTGATTTGGTTGATTATATTTGATGATTTTCTTAGGTTTGAATTACCCTACAAATAATTACTAAAAGTTATAAAGAGAGGAAAAAGAGATGAAAACTTTTCTTTCATCCCTACCTTAAGTAATTTCTAATTAGATTCATATAATATTTTTATTTATTATGTTTTATTAAGTGTTTTAATTAACCCTAAGTTTAGATTTTTCCCTAAATAAACTTATTCAAAAATAAAGGCATTTTAAGATTAAGTGAATTACTATTACAAAACACACATCACTTTATTTCTTTCCCAACAAGTGTAACATGCATATGGATGAATCTAAGCATATCTATACATGAAAATGAAAGTATTTAGCACACCTTAATGATGAATGTTAAGAGAGTTTGTTTAAGAAATTTGGATGTTTTTTATGATGAATGATTTTGTTAAGTAGAAAAGAGGGATTCTTTTATCCATTTTCATATGCACATTTACAAGTATAAAAGACATAAGTGAGTCGATGCCATTGTTTACCAGGTGGGTACAAGACCTACTTGGGGCTACTTAAAGTCACAATCTGGTGTCAGACTAATATACCACTTTTCTTAAATACATGTTCATGTACAAAAGAAATGAATGGAAAAAGAGTCATGCAAAAGTTTATGTTTGTTTGTTTGATTTGTTTATGCAATTTACATACAGTGTGAATATCCTTCTTAAGTGATAACATAGGAATGAATAGGAATGGATTTAAGCAAGTGTTGTGTTCTTTTCAAATGAACTATACACTTTACAAAATCCTATTCAAAACTATGCTAAAAGAGAAGAGAAGGAAAGTCACACAATCCACATCTTTATATTTATACTAACATGCATGCTTATAAATAATTATAAGTAGCATACCTTTCAGTTATAATATTTTCTTTATAAGTTTTGAAAATAATTTTGGATTTAATAGTGATAATAATCATTCATATTCTTACTTTAGCCAAAACATGCAATTTGACATAAAGGAAATATTTCATTTTTAATTTGATTTTTAAAAGGCATGAATGCATGATTTCCATATTACATACACTTTTAGCATGCTAGGAAAGAAATAAAGTGATGAAATCATGTAAATTCATTCACTATAATTAATTCCTAAAGATAATTTTATGAATTAAGATTATTTAAAGTGAATTAAAATTATTTTAAAGAGATTTTATTTTATTTTGAGTTTGATTTGATTTTAAGAAATGTGAAAAAGTTTGTTGGTCCTAACCCATCTCCCACATGTGTATTTTATTTTAGTTTAATTTTAGAACTATTATATTGATTTTATATTTTGTTTAGGTTAAGGTGTACATTAAGTCCATTAATTACCCCTTACCTACACCACTTTAATATATTTAACTAGATAATCATGAGCCAAAGTATGACATAAAACCAAAAAGAATTTAAGCCAGCTATGCACCTAAGGAAGAAAGGGGCCTAATGCATTTGGCTCATAATTAATGATTAATTAAGCTAAAGGGTTTAATTTAAGTACTTTCATAACCCACACATAGGGTTAGATATGATTTCTTACTTAGGTTATTGAACACCTAAGTATCTACCCAATAAGAGATTGATTAAGTTTAGATTGATTTGATTTTAAAATTTTGATTAATTAAGCCATTTAATTATGTGATTAAACTATTTAATTAATTTATACCTTAATTAGATTTTTATTTAAATGAGATAAACTTGGGGAAAAGATTTGAGTGGACTCTAATCTCATTCCTAAGTCCATTCACTACTCAGCTTCATTAGCAAACTTAATTAATTAATTCATCACTATTTTAAGTTAATTAATCACTTAATTGATTAAGAGAGTGATTAAGAGTGGATCAAGCAATTACCCTAATTAAACCATTAATAAATTCCAAGAAAATCATGGGAGGCAGGAGTCATCCCATTAATCAACCCTAGGAAGTTTGGAGTTAATCAGTGGAATAAATAAGGAGTAATTAACATAATTACCTTACCAATAAAACCCAAATTGCATAAAATTAATAGTTCAAAATCCATCAAACTTAATTTTAGATTATTCCCCTTTAAATTATCTTCACAGTGTATTTTATTTTTATATTTTTCTAATTTTTCTACTGTTGGTTATGTATTTTTGAAGATTATGATTAAAACTTAATTAAATAGCCTAATTATATAGTTAATCCCATCGACGCCACGTGGACCACTATCATGGTACACACTTTCCACGTAGTGCAATGGGATTTGCTATTTAAGTAGTCACATCCAATGTTGCATCAGCCAGTGGTGCTACACGCTTTCTCCTCGACCGTTTGATCAAAGATCAGACGGTCAGGATTAAACCCGTAGTTCTTAAGGGATAAATTGAGGGATCTTGCACAGATTAATCCGCCCATCCAAAATGCAGGAATAAAGGTCCATGATCCATCATTGAGCTTGCCTGTGGGAGAGGGCAACCATCCACTCCTTAGGGCTTGATTCGAGCTCGATTGAGCTTGGATTATGCTCAAATCTTACCCACACCATCTAGAAGTAAGCACAAGTAGATCCACAACCAATTTTACTTGGGATGAAAATTCTCTTCATAAAGGACCAAGAACTCTTGCACCTAAGCTCGATTTTGATCCATACCTCGCTAGAGGCTGTCACCGGTGCTCTCAACCATCGAGGTAGCTTTGCCTAGTGGAGACAAAGCTCTGGTGAAGGTTTTAAGCTTTGGGATGAAGTGGATTGCTCAATTGGCCAAAGTTCTCCTCCTAAGCTTGCTGCTTTAGTCTAGCTCCCACCTCCCTTACCTTGGAAGCTTGGAAGAAGCATTGGATTAACTCGATTGAGTCCTCCCAGGTTTTGCTTGAGCTAAGATTAAGACCTTGGAGAAGGAAAGCTTGCCGAGTTTTAGCTCAATCGAGTGAAAGTTGGAATGAAATGAAATATCTCTCCAAGAATCGCGTGAGAGGTGTTTAGCCATTTTGATCAAATTCACCTCATGGAGTGGGTTGGTTAGGTCGTTTAGGGTGCATGTGATTTGGTTTTGGCAAAGGGAGGTAATGGAGAAGTTTCCATGTGGAAAATAAGGTGGAGGAGTGATTCCCATGTGCTCATTTCCAAACACATTGGGTCATGTGCACCATGCTCACTAATGTCCACTCGATCCATTAAGAGGGTGTCAAGTGGCTATCGAAAGGATATGACTAAATTTCAAATGGAATTTGCCATAGGTTACCCCTTGACCTAGGGGTAAAATAGTTATTTGGCTTTGATTTTACTTTAGGTAGATTTAGAATAGTTTGAATTTAGGTTGGGCTAAATATCAAAGAATTTGGAGTTGATTTGATGTCATTTGGCTCATGTTGACCCATTTAGGTCAAAATGGGTCAACTTGGGTCAAGTTGACCAATTGGTCAAATTAGGTCAAACCAAGGGTTGGGTCAAGTTTATATGACTATTTGAAATGTGTTGGAATTATTTGTTTGGTCCAATTTGGTTTATATTTGATTTTGGTTCATTTGATTTCATTTAGGTCAAATGGGTCAAGTTGACCAATTTGACCCATTTGACCTAATTGGGTTAGGCCATGGGTTGGTTTAGGTTTGGTTGATCATTTGAAATGATTTGATATATTTGTTTCCAATCAATTTTGGTTTGGTTTTATTTTTGCTCAATTTGACCTTTTAGGTCAAGTTGGGTTCATGGTCAATTGTGCTAGGATGGGTCTAGTTGTCTAATTGAGGCTTTGGACAAGTTCAACAAGTGATTTAGAATAAATTTGACCCATTGGTTGTAATCAATTTGGCTTAGATCAAGATTTGACATATTTTGACTTTTTAGGTCAATTTGGGTCAACTTGGGTCAACTTGGGTCAAGTGGCCAATTGGGTTAGGTTAGGCTCAAATGATGACTTTGTCAAGTTCAAAATATTGATCATGAATTGGTTTTGATCAATGGTTTCAATCAATTTGGCCTATGGTGGATTTTGGCTAATTTAGATTTCTTTTTGGCTAAGTGTTGGCTTGGTCAACCCTTAGGTTTGACTTAGTTTGGCCCAATTTGAGTGATTGATCATCTCATGATGATTGTTACTCACAATATGAGGCATAGGTGGGCTTAGTTCAATCCAATTTGGGTAGGATTAGAATTTGGCTCATAAGGAGTACTTTAGGTCACTTCGAGGCTTGATCAAGGCTTGATTCAAGTTTGGTTGAACTCACATATGGACTTATGATTGAAATATAAATTCATTGGCAAGTGATTTGGAATCAAATGGATTTTGATTCACTTGACAATTTCAAGTTCAAAGGGTGAACATGAGTTTGACTTAGGTTTGATTTTTAGATTTAGTTTTGGTTTGATGATTGAAGTTTATGTTCATATTTGGATTCATGATTGAAGGATTGATTGAATCATGAAGAAAAACTTAGGGTTTGGCTTGATTTGAGTTTGATTTGGCTAAGTTCAAGAATTTGATTTAAAAGTCTTAGGTTGAATTTTGGTTGAATTATGATTTGATTTTTGAATTTAGTTTTGATTTGATGATTGAATTTTATTTTATATTTAGATTCATGATTGAAGGATTGATTGAATCATGAAGAAAAATTAAGGGTTTGGCTTGATTTGAGTTTGATTTAGCTAAGTTCAAGAATTTGACTTGAAAGTCTTAGGTTGAAATTTGGTTGAATTTAAATTTGAGTTTTGGATTTAGTTTTGGTAATTTAAATCTATATTTCATTTATATTTGGATTCATGATTGAAGGATTGATTCAATCATGAAGAAAAATCAAGGGTTTGGCTTGATTTGAGTTTGATTTGGCTAAGTTCAAGAATTTGACTTGAAAGGCTTAGGTTGAATTTTGCTTGATTTTGGATTTGAGTTTTGGATTAAGTTTTGGTCATTTGAATTTATATTTCATTTATATTTGGATTCATGATTGAAGGATTGATTGAATCATGAAGAAAAATCAATAGTTTTGCTTGACTTGAGTTTGATTTGGCTAAGTCCATAAGATGGAATCAAAGGGACTTAGGAAAGATTTTTGAACTTAGAATTCAATCATGGGTTTCAATCATTTAGAATTGATTCATGATTTGAGAAAATTCATTAGAATTGATTTGAGGTTTGTTTTGAAATTGAAGTTGATTTAAGTTCAAGGTTGATTTGAATTTGGAGTTTGACTTGAAAGAAGGAAGTGAGGATTTGGTTCAAGCTATAGGGTAAGCAAATTTACCTAACACTCCTAAGGCATGACCTATTCCTATGGCTAACTTTTCTAAGTCTCTAGGGTTAGGTTAAGTGCTCACCTAATCACTAGAAGTGTCTTAAGACTAAGGAAACTCTTAGTGTCTAAGAAGAACCCTATGTCTAAGAGGAACCCTATGTCTAAGATGGAGGGGTTGAGAGCTCATTCTGAAAATGAGGTCAACACCCCCGATAATGAAAGAAACACAGCTTTTCGAACCTCGATTGAAATCTATTATTATAAGGCCATGCCTTTCGGCCTTAAAAATATTGGTGCTACATACCAACGGGTCGTTACTTAGATCTTGATGAACTCATTCATCATCAGGTTGAGTGCTATGTTGATGATCTAGTAGTCAAAAGCAAAGAAAAGGAAGACCATCTCTTTGACTTGAGTATAGTTTTCAAACAGTTAAGATAATATAACCTCAAAATGAACCCCTTGAAGTGTGCATTCAAAGTATCTTTAGGGAAGTTCCTTGGGTTTGTTGTCCGACACCGGGAATAGAAATAGATCTAGAAAAGATCAAAGCTATCTTAGAAATGCCACCTCCTAAAAGTTTAACTCAACTCAAATCTTTCCAAGGGAGATTAGCATATCTAAGATGTTTTATCTCCAACCTATTGGGAAGATGAAAGCCATTTTCAGCACTTATCAAAAAGGATGCCAAGTTCATGTGGGATGACAAGTGCCAGCATGCTTTTGAAGATATCAATATTTGGTGAAGCCGCCAGTTCTACCAGTCCTTATCCCGGGTAGGCCACTCATCCTCTACACTGTTGCATTTGCTGACTCCCTCAGCACTTTGTTGGCCCAAACCAATGACGAAGGGAAGAAGAGTGCTCTCTACTACCTCAGTCATCATCTGATTCCTGTTGAAGTGAACTACCCACCTATTGAAAAATATTGCCTAGCTTTAATCTTTGCATCCCAAAAGCTATGACACTATATGCTCTCTCATAAGATGAACTTAATTTCAAGAACTAACTCACTGTAGTATCTCATGACACGGCCAACACTATCTGGATGTTTGGCACTTTGGTCCATGATTCTCTCATAGTTTTACATAACATTCGTACCTCTCCGTGTGGTGAAAGGACAAGCACTAGTAGATTTCTTAGCAACACACCCACTTCCTACTGATTCTCCTCTTAGTGATGATGTCCCTAATGAACAAATCATGAACTTAGGGGAGGTTGACAATTACCATTGGGAGATGTATTTTGTTGGTGCGGCTGCCTTTCATAAAGGAGAAGCACCATGATCTACTCTTCCAAGAAAGGCAGGGGTAGGAATAGTTCTCTTAACTCCAGACCGTAATGTGATGAGATTCTCATACTATCTCTCCCATCCCTGCACAAATGTTGAAGCTGAGTATGAGGCTTTGATTGCTGGTCTGGAGTTAGCCATTATAGTGTGTGTTAAGAGCATCACATCTATGGGATTCTTAGTTGGTCATCAACTAGATTATTGGGTCCTATAAGGTTCTCAAATCTAAACTTTATCATTACCATGAGTATACCATGAAGGTGTTGGCCCAAATCCTAAAGTCACCATCTACAAGATTCCCCGAGCAGAGAATGTAGCAGCAGATGCTTTACCCAAACTTGCCAAAGAATTGGCATGTCCGAAAGATGAGTCCATTCCAATAAGGGCCCAAAATATACAAGTCTTATCGTTATTGATGTTGAACTCATCGAGAGACTTTCTCTTGAAGGGGAGGTTATCGTTTGCCAACAAAGATGAGGAGCTAGATTGGAGGCAACCATTTATAGATTACTTGAACACCGACAAACTACCTCAAGAGAAATCACAAGCCCATCAGGTGAAACAAAGAGCTCTCTCCTATGCTCTAGTGGATGGCACCTTATACCGACGATCTTTTGATCAAATGTGGTTACACTATTTGGACAAACATGAAGCCCATAGGATCGTGATCGAGGTACACTCAGGTCTATGCGGAGCGCATCAATCCGGTATGAAGATGAAAGAAAAGATCAAGAGACTAGGATACTACTAGCCTTCGATGATCACAGATTGCATGGATGTATCTAGGAGATGCCATCAATGTCAAGTACACAGTGTGGTCCTACATCAACCACCCAACATTCTACATCCTACATTAGCCTCATGGCCATTTGAGTGTTTGGGTACCAACATTGTGGTTCCTATCGATCCTGCTTCTTCTAAGGGTCATTAGTTTATTCTAGCTATCACCGACTACTTTTTTAAGTGGGTGGAGATAATCTCACTCAGAGAGGTCACAGCTCAGCATGTCCTTTAGTTTTTCAGAATCATATCGTATAAAGGTTTGGGGTGCCTTGATGAATTATATCCGATAATGGTGCTGCATTTAAAAGAACCAAGATCAATAGCTTTGCCAGAAGACACAGTATAGATTGGAGATACTCCACCATCTACTACCCTAGAGCCAAATGGCCTAGCAGAAGCATTCAACAAAACTCTCATCCAAATACTAAAGAAGATGCTCGATGAAAATAAATGACAGTGGCATGAGCAGTTGGTTCATGCCTTGTGGGCATACCGCACCACATGCAGAACTCCAACTCAATCTACCTCGTTCTCCTTAGTTTATGGGTCTAAATCCGTTCTACCCTTAGAAGTTCAACTCCCATCACTAAGGATAGCATTGGGTAGCAAGATCACTATAGAACAAAATACCAAATTACAGTTAGAAGAGCTCAAAGGTTTGGAGGAAAGATACCTACAAGCATGCCAGAACCTCGAGTTGTACAAGGCCAAAATAATTCAAGCTCATAACAAGCTAGTCCACCCTAGGGCTTTTCAAGTAGGAGAACTTGTATTAGTCCTAAGGAGACAAATTGTTTCCATCAAAAGATGGGAGGCAAGTTTTAACCCACTTGGGAAGGCCTTTTTGTCATAGAAAAGGCCTACCAAGGAGGATCTTATCAATTTATTGATTGTAAATGGGAACAGTCGATGCTTCCAATTAATGGGCTCTATTTGAAGAAATATTACCCATAAATCATGTTTGAAAATAGTTATCAACAAAAGAATAAAATTTCATTCCAATTCATCAAAATCTTATCTTCTTTCAAAGTGTTTTTGCTTGTCTTGTGAATCTGCCACAACATGTTTAGGATAGGTATAGAGAACCCAAGAGGCATCCTATCCCTCTTTCACAACACGAACACAATCAAACATAATTTCCCAGTGCTACTAGAATAGGTGTGAGAGAACCCAAGAGGCATCCTATTTTGATTAGCACAACTAAGTTAGGTGTGAGATAACTCAAGCGGCATTCTATCTTGGCGAGAATCCCAACTACCATTCGTGGCACCATTTCATAAAATTCCCCAAGCATGTTTAGGGTAGGTTTGAGATAACCAAAGTAGCATCCTATTCCTTTTATCACAAGCACAAAAACAAACACAAATCTTTTATCTCAAGCTATTTTGATGTGGGAGCAAGCCCCCTGTGGCACTCTCTCATTAGCTACTCTAGGTCGAGTTTACATGCTACCTTGCTAGTATGTCACCCCAGTGGTCACTTGTTGGGCGGATGTGAGTCCCCGCACTTTCTTCCTAACTTGACCCTTGTAAACCAACGAGCACCTTGTAGTTTGGTAGGCTTCACTGCCCAGCTAGTAAGCTACCTCATGTTGATTTTATTTAAGAAGATGTGAGTCCCCGCTTTCTTCTTGAACTGATCATCATGTACTGACTAGGTCAAGTATATTTGAGATTTAGGGTAAGTCCCCTAGAGGCTCCTTTCCTCTTGACTACATTTGAGTTGACATAAGTCCCTCAGTGGCATTCACTCAGTAGTCACCCTAAGTCGGATAGCACCTGTCGAGCCAAAGATATACTATCTCAGCAATCAGTAGCCACCCCTATGGTTGAAGAATTTGTTCAGCGGATGCGTAGATTCTCCCCCTTAATTCAGTAAATCTGAGATAGGTCTAAGCTGATATAAGCTCCTTCTTAGTTTAATCCCTTGCAAAATTAATAGTGCCCATAATAAACAATCAAAATAAATAAACAAAATATTTGCTTATGGATTTTTAAATCAAGCCCCCAAAGGGCCCCTTCTCCCAATGCATCCCTAAAGGCATTGGCAAAGAAACTCCCATAGAATTGCGACTACGAGTTGAGATAATTCCGGTCAAGACTCTCTCAGTAGTCACCCTTAGGTCGTTCAATCTATTTTGCCACAGCGTTACCCACATATTCTTTGGAAGATATAAGCTCGACATTCTTTCTAGCATAATTATTACAAATTAACGGGCAGCACTAGGATGGGTTTTATTTATTACCCAAAGCAATTGATCACCCCAATGGTCTTTTGTAGTGGAAGATGTGACTCCCTGTGCTTTCTTCCCCTGAATTGACCACTGCAAATTGAAAGGCACTCCTTTGGTTGGATAGTTCTCCCCTCGGTCGAGAAGCTACTCCCTTTGGTTCAGTAAATTTGAGATAAGTCTAGGCTAATATAAGCTTCTTCTCAATGTGATCCCTCACAAATCAACAAAATCCATCAAAAATAAGTAAAAAAATGAAATTAATCTTGACTATTTTTGAGCTGATTTAAGTCCCGCAGTAGCATTCACTCAATAGTCAGCCCTAAGTCGGGTTCGATTTGTTGCGCAAGTAACCGATCACCCCAGTGGTTCCTTATTTTAGAAGATGTGAGTTCCCAAGCTTTCTTCTTAAGACTTGACCATTGCAAATCAAAAGCCGCAATTTTGGTTGGATAGTCCTACTATGTGGTTGGTAGACTACTCCCTTTGGATTAGTAAATCTGAATGTAGCCCAAGGCCACCATGGCCTCTACTCAGTGTAGTCCATCGCAAATTGATGGGATCCATAAAAAATAATTAAAAAATGAAATTAATCTTGACTACCTTTGAGATGATTTAAATTCTCAGTGGTATTCACTCAATAGTCAGCCCTAGGTTAGGTTCGATTTGTTGCATAAGCAACCGATCACTCCAGTGGTTCCTTATTTTGGAAGATGTGAGTCCCCACGCTTTCTTCCTATCTTGACCATTGCAAACCGAAAGGCAACCCTTTGGTTGGTTATTCCTATTATGTGTTTGGTATACTACACCTTTGGATTGGTAAATCTGAAGTAAACTAAGGCCACCATAGCCTTTACTCAGTGTAGTCCATTGAAAATTGATGGGGTCCATCAAAAATAATTAAAAATGAAATTAATCTTGACTATCTTTGAGCTGATTTAAATTCCCAGTGGCATTCACTCAATAGTCAGCCTTAAGTTGGGTTCAATCTGTTGCCTTGTCAATGGATCACCTTAGCAACTGATCCCTACTTCGGAGGATGTAAGTCTACTATGCTTTCTTCCTAGTATAGCTGTTGTACACTAAAAGGCAATCCCTTTGGTTGGCTAGTCCTACTATAGGTTTGGTAGACTACCCCTTTGGATTGGTAAATGCAATTAGCACATATGGCCCCTACTCATATCTCCATCACAAACCAACAGGGCCCATCTCAAAATTCAAAATTTTAAAAATCTAAAATAAATTCAATCAACCTCTCTCAGTGGATTCAAATCAAATAATTAATCAAACAATCAAACAATCAAACAATCAATCAAATCATCTGCTTCTCCTCAGTGAGATGTAAACTTTTCTAGCTAACCCAATGAATTTGAATTTTAATCCCTCAGCAGATTTCACAACCTCTTCTCCTTAGTGGATGACTTGAATTTGCTCCCCTAGGTGGAGAGTTCACTTTTTCATCTCTAATGGAGAACCAAATCCTAAACCAACAAATCAAATCAAATTTCTCTCCCCTAGTGAGACTCAAATCAAATCAAACTCCTCATCCCCCTGTGGATGACTTGAACCTATTTTCCTTAGTGGAAGTTTCACACACTCTATCCCTAGTGGATTCCTTCTTCACTCTCTTATGTCTTTGACATGAATAGAGTCACATTGCACTAAGCTCTTGATTCATTCTACACATTGGGTTAAGAGTAGATAATTTATGTTAGTGCTTGTGATCGTTCAGTGTTTTTGATCATCTCGGCCAACACCAATACATGCGGTATGCCTTGTCAGTCACACCACACCTATTGGACACCCTTTGTTGACCTCATTTTTAGAATGCACTCTCAACCACTCCATCTTAGACATAGGACTCCTCTTTGACACTAAGAGTTCCTTAGTCTTAAGACACTTCTAGTGATTAGGTTAACACTCAACTTAACCCTAGAGACTTAGAAGACTTATCCATAGTAACAAGTCATGCCTTAGGGTTGTTAGGAAAACTTGCCTACCCTATAGCTTGAACCAACTCCTTACTTCCTTCTTTCAAGTCAAACTCCAAAATCAAATCAAAACCAAATTTAAATCAACTTCAAACTCAAATCAATTCCAAACTTGATTGATTTTCTCAAAATCCAAACAAACTTCAAACTCAAAAAAATTCCAACTTAATTGACTTTTCTCAAACCTTAAATCAATTCAAGGGATTTTCTCAAATCATGAATCAATTTCAAATGATTGAAACTCATGATTGACATCCATGATTACTTCAAATCCAAAAACCTTTCCTAAGTCATTTTTATTTCATTTTATGAACTTAGCTCAAATCAAATTCAAATCAATTCAAATTCAAAAGATTTTCTCATAACTCATTTACATTCTCATTTATATTCACAAATATAAATGAAATATAAATTCAAACCCAAAACTAAATTCAATACTCAAATCAAAATCTAATCAAAATCCAATCTACACCCTTCAAGTTAAATTCTTGAACTTATCCAAATCAACCTCAAATCAATTCAAACCCTTGATTTTCTTCATGATTCAATCAATCATTCAATCATGAAACCAAATATAAACATAAACTTCAATCATCAAACTAAAATTAAATTCAATAATCAAACCCAAATCGTCATGTTCACCCTTTGAACTTGAAATTGTCAAGTGAATCAAAACCCATTTGACTCCAAACCACTTGCAAATGGATTTATATTTCAATCATTAGTTCATATGTTAGTTCATCCAAACTTGAATCAAGCCTTGATCAAGTAAATTGACTCACTTAGGCTCACTTGACCCAAAGTGACCTAAAGTACCCTTTTGAGCCAAATTTTATTCCTACCCAAATTGGATTGAACTAAGCCCATTTAAGCCTCACATTGTGAGCAACAATCATCATAAGATGATCAATCACTCAAATTAGGTCAAACCAAGTCAAACGTAGCCTTTAACCAAGTCAACATTTGACTCAAATGAAACCTAAACCAGCCAAAGTACACCATAGGCCAAATTGATTGAAACCATTGATCAAAACCAATTCTTGATCAATGTTTGAACTTGACCAACTCATCATTTGAGCCTAACCTAGCCCAATGGGCCACTTGACCCAACTTGACCTAAAAAGTCAAAATGTATCAAATTTTGATCTAAGCCAAATTGATTGAAACCAATGGATCAAATTCATTATAAATCACTTGTTGAACTTGACCAAAGCCACAATTGGCCAGCTAGACCCATCCTAGCCCAATTGACCATGAACCCAACTTGACTTAAAAGGTCAAATCAATCCAAAATCAAACCAAACCAAAATTGATTAAAACTAAAGCTACCAAAACATTTCAAATGACCTAACTAAACCTAAACTAACCCATGACCTAACCCAATTAGGTCAAATGGGTCAAATTGGTCAACTTGAGCCATTTGACCTAAATGAAATCAAATGAACCAAAAGTAAATACAAATCAAATTGAACCAAACCAATGATACCAAAACATTTCAAATGGTCATATGAACTTGACCCAACCCTTGGTTTGACCCAATTTGACCAATTGGCCAACTTGACCCAAGTTGACCCATTTTGACCTAAATGGGTCAACATAAGCCAAATGATATCAAATCAACTCCAAATCCATTGAAATTTGGACCAACCCAATTTTAAACTATTCTAAATCTGGTTAAATTAAAATCAAAGCCAAATAACCATTTTACCCCAAGGTCAAGGGGTAACCTATGGCCAATTCCACTTGGAATTTGGTCATATCCTTTTCATGTCCACTTGACACTCTCTTAGTGGACCAAATGGACACTAATGAGAGTGGTGCACATGACCCAATGGGTTTAGGTCATCCAAACCCAATCCAAAGCCAAAACTGACCCTTCCACTTGGAAATGAGCATAAGGAACCTCCATACTCTCATTCTCCACATGTGTAACTCCTCCACTACTCCCCTCTACCAAAATCGAATCACATGGAAGCCCTAACCACCTAACAAAGTCAATCAATCTGATCAATTGATCAAAATGGAAGGGAGGCTCACGGACGTCTGATCCTTCTAGGGGAGATATACTCCCCCAAATTTCACTTGAATTCTCAACACTTGCTATCAATTGAGCCCTAAGAGCAACCTTCTCCAAGTTCCTTCAAGCTTCATCAAGCTCTTTCCAATTCTCCATTTTCAGATTTCTTCAAAGCCAAAATAGGGGAGCTCATTGGAAATTCCACTTTGCTCAATTCACCACCAAAAGCCAATTCCTCTTGCAAGCACCATGAGAGGACCCAATCGAGCTCACCCATGTCAAATCCCAAGCACTCAAGCCACGGGAAGGAGGGGTTCAACCAAAACTGCAAGCACTTAAAGCTCATCTTGGCCAATAGCAGGATCCACTTGATCTCAAGCCTTCAAACCTTCAACAGGGCTTCATCTCCACTACACAAAGTTACCTCATTTGGGAGCAGTGATAACCTCTAGTGAGGTATGCCTCAAAATCGAGCTTATGCTAGATTTTCTTTGGTCCTTTGTGAAGAGAAGTGTGATCCTATGAAATTGATCATTGGATGTTCTTCCCCACACCTCTTGATGGTGTGGGTTGAATCCCTACTCAATCTGAGCTCAAGTGAGCTCAGATCATGCCTTGGAGAATGGACGACCCCCGTCTCCCGTAGGCGAGAGCAGGGATGAATCATGGATCATCCATCCCGTGTGTTTTGGATGGACAATCCTGATTAAATGATCTATATCAAATGATTAATCCCTTTAGAAACTATGGGTTTAATACTGACAGTCCGATCTTTGATCGAACGGTCCATGGAGAAAATGTGTAGCACCGTCGATTGACTATGTAGTTGATGTGACAACTTAAATAATGAATCCCATCATGCCATGTGGAAAGCACACACCACGTCAGTAGTCCATGTGGTGCCTATGAGATTTGTTATATAATTATGGGATTTAATTAAGAAATAATCACAAAAACTTCAAAAATACATAACTAAATGTAGGGAAAATCAAAAAATACAAACTCAACTTCATTTTAAAGATAATTCAAAGGGGAATAATATAAAATTAATTTGAGATTTTGAACAGTGACATTTTCTTAATTTAAGTTTTATTAGGGATGTAATTATGTTAATTACTCCTTAATTATTCCAATAATTAATTTCAAATTCTCTAGGGTTAATTAGTGGGATGACCTCTGCCTCCCATGATTTTCTTGAAATTTATTATTAGATTAATTTAGGTAATTGCTTATTTCATCTCTAATCACTCCTTTTATCAATTAAATATTAATTAACATATTAAATGATGATAAATTCATTAATTAAATTTGTTAATCACCTTGGAACAGTGGATAGACTTAGGGAATGAGATTAAGATTCTTTTTATAAATCTTTTCCCCTAAGTCTATTTCATTTGAATAAGATCTTAATTAATTTACAAATTGGTTAATAATTTAATCATTTCATTAAATAGCTTAATTAACCAAACTCAAAATCAAAAATTATTCCATAAACTTAATCACTTAATCAATCCTTTTTGGGTAGATACTTAGGTATTCAATAACCTAAGTAAACTTAAGGAAATCAAATCCAACCTACATGTGGGGAAGGGTTATGAAAATACTTAATTAAACCCCTTAGCTTAATTAATCAATAATTATGAGCTAATTGCATTAGGCCCTTTCTTTCTTGGGTGCATTACTGATTTAAATTCAATGTGATTGCATATCATATGTTAGTCACAATTGTTTGAATGATGATGTTAAGGAGGTGTACGTAAGGGGTAATTAATGAACTTAATTTACAACTTAACCTAAACAAAACATAAAATTAATCTAATGGTTCTAAAAATTGAACTAAAATAACACACACATGTGGGAGATGGGTTAGGACTAATAAACCTTTTCACATTTCCTAAATTCCAATCAAACTCAAAATAAAACTAAAAATTTCTTTAAATAACTTTGATTCTCTTTAAAATGATCTTATTTAATAGGATTGTCTTTAAGAATTAATTTGGGTGAATGAATTGACATTCTTGAATCACTTTACTTCTTTCCTAGTATGTTAAATGTTGTTTATCATATGAAATCATGCATTCATGTCTTTTGAAAAATCAAATTAAAATGAAATGTTTCCTTTATGTTAAATTGCATGTTTTGGCTAAAGTAAGAATATGAATAACTATTATCACTACTAAATCTAAATTAATTTTCAAAAATTGTAAATCAAATAATACAAATGAAAGGTATGCTACTTATAATTATTTATAAGCTTTCATGTCAGTATAATATAAGATGTGCATTATGTGATTTTTCCCTTCTTTTCTCTTTTAACATAGTTTTGAATAGGATTTGCAAAGTGTATAGTTCATTTGAAAAGAACACAACACTTGCTTAAATCCATTCCTATCCATTCCTATGTTATCCTTTAAGAAGGATCTTTACATTTACACATGTAAATTATAAAAACAAATCAAACAAACAAACATAAACTTTTTGCATGACTCTTTTTCCATTCATTTCTTTTTGTACATGCACATATATTTCAGAAAAGTGGTATATTAGTCTGGACATCCCGAGTTGTGAGGCTTTTAGTAGCCCCAAATAGGTCTTGTACCTTACACCCCTGGTGTAAAAAATAATGGCGCCATACTCACTTATGTCTTTCATACATGTAAATGGGCATATGAATATGGATAAAAGAATCCCTCTCATTTCTACTTAACAAAATCATGCATTCATGGAACATTCCAAATTTTCTTGAGCAACATCCCTTAGAATTCATCATTAAGGTGTGCTAAATACTTACATTTGTATGCATATATATGCTTAGGATTCATCCATATGCATGTTACACATGTTGGAAAGAAATAAAGTGTTGTGTGTTTTGTCATAGTAGTTCCCTTTAGTTAATCATAAAATGCCTTTCTTATTTGAATAAGTTTGTTTAGGGAAAATCTAAACTTAGGATTGATTAAAACACATAATAAAATATTCACTAAATAAAAAATAATAATGAATTTACCTTAGAAATTACTTAAGGTAGTGAGGAAAGAGAAGTTCTCTTCTCTTTTCCTCTCTTTACAACACTTAGTAATTAAGCATAGGTTCATTCATACCAAAGCAAATCATCAAATAAAATCAACCAAAAAAACTAAATCACTTAAATAAAACTACCCTCTAAGTTGAACCTCTCACACTTAGAAAACTCTAACCTTAAAGCCTAACTAAGATATGTCACACAAACTTTAAATTGCACACACATTAGGCTAAGTCACCACTTCTAGTCCTATGTTAGGGCAGTGCATGGTTTAATGTTTGATTTTATTTTATGATGTGATGTTTTAGTTTAGATGTTAGGGTGTATATGCATAGATTGAATAGTAGGATGATCTTAGTCTAATCATTATCTTCTACAGGGGATTGTGCTTAAGAGACGTTGTAATAAAAATATAAATATTTTTGCTGCAAAGACATACGCTAGCTTTATAAATTATTTGATGTTTGTTTATCTTGTGCATTAAGGTGGTATGTTTTCTTAGTTTCTTCCTTTCTTTGATGAATGGCCTGGATGTGATTAGGCTCTTAGGTAAAAATAAATTTCTATCCAACTAATCAACTAAAAACTAAAAATAAATAACTCATAACCTCACCTAAAGCCTAGGTTGTAAACCAAGATAAAAGATTTAGCAGCCCCTTACCTGGATGTTGCATATTTTCACATCATGCATAAAAAGCATCTTGTTTCACTCTTATTATGGAGGGCTTCCCCATTTGCCAGGGACCTTGGCTTGACCTTTGAGATCCATGGTGGAAACACACCTCCTTTCCTGCTGATTTTAGCCCATAATCTAATTTCTCATGCATTAGGCATATGAATCCCATAGCCTGTGTCAAATGAATTGTCCAAAAATGAAAATAAAATATAACAAAATTTTGCATTAGACTTAAGTCGTTAATCATGCTCTACATGATCTAGTCTCTTAGAGAGTGTGTTTAAGGAGTTAGTCTCTTTCAAAATAAATAATAACCTAGCTATCTTGCAAAAGCATATGACTTGCCAACATGTATTTAAAATCGTAGGAAGAGTTAGTTGGCGACCACCCCCAGGCAGTTGTAATTCCAACAGTCGAGTGATTTATCGTCTCTTCTGTAGGTAAACCAAATACCCATTTTCTCCTTAGATTTAGGTCATGCTTTGACCCTTGCCAAAGCTCCCTAAATTTAGGTTCAGAGGTTTCTATTTCCCTTCATGGGCTACGAGTATAAATCCTCACCTTTTAGGCATTTCCAAGATCTTGTGTCGTGGATTTGTAATCCCTAAATTTTTAATGAAAATTCAACTCAAACAAATAAATCACTTCAATTTCAAAAATATAAAGCGTAGCCATAGGATAGTTTGGGATGCTTACTAGGCTTCTTAATATCATAAGTATCCCCTACTTATCCTCCTTTAATGATAACTCCTCTCTTGATCAATCTCACTTGATCTTCTAAAATAAACCAATTAATTAATTGATAGTCTTATCTTTGAAATAGACAATGATCATTTATCTTAATCGAGTATTCTTAAGGAATCTCATTCCTTAAGATATAATTATGGGGCTTGCCCATGCCTTAACAGGTTTAAAATAAACCATTTTACATTTCCATTTAAAGTAGAAGAAAAATCTCTACATTAGAGACCCATAGTTGAGTCCTTAAGGTGATTAGGTCCATTTGTAGGATGATGACTTCTGTCACTCGAGATAGTACATCATTCCTCAATGTTATACCCGATCACCCTAATAATAATATCTACGGATCTATGTGGTGTCCAATACAAGAAGTGTTTTGATTTTATTTTTGGTTCTTCATTTTAATTTTTCTCTCTTCAAGACTAAGGAACTCTTAGTGTCTAGAGGAGTCCTATGTCTAAGATGGAGAAGTTGAGAGCTCACTCAAAAGTGAGGTCAATAAACCCAAAATTATAAAATAATAATTACAATTTATAAATGTTATGGGGGTCTTCCTTCATCATTCTTCATGTCTTCATTTCTTTCCTCCTTGCTTCTTTGATTTGATATGTTTCAAGGCATCACATGGCACCCTAGGACAAAGCTTTCTAACCAATGCTCATCTTAAACTCCCATAGCATTAATCTAATTCCTAATACAAAATTACAATAAAAATAGGAAAAGTAAATCTAACTACACCTACAAAATAAAGGTTAAGTAAACATACAAACATTTCCAAGTAGTTATATGTATAATTTGGACATAGAACCCTTCATATGAGTAACCAAGCCCACCTATCCTAACTTGGAATATGCTTAGGGGTCTTAAGCAACCTATAAAAGAGAGTATTTATATTTATTTTTAAGCATGCCTTTAAGCACAATCTCTTGCATATAACATGATTAAGCTAATATCGGCCTAACATCCACTCTTATACACTACATCATAAAGCCAAACATACATCAAACCATGCACCGCCCTAACATAAAATTAGAAGTAGTGACTTAATCTAATGTGTGTGTATTAAGGCTTGTGTGGTATGTCCTAACTATGCTTTAAGGTTATAATTTCCTAAGTGTGAAGAGATTTGATTATGAAGGATGATTTCACTTTAAGTGGTTTAATTGATCTGTAAATCTTACTTAATGTTTTATTTAGTTTCACTTGGTTTGCACTTAGCAACTAAGTGTTATAAAGTGAAGAAAAGAGAGGATTACTCTCTTTTATCCCTACCTTCAGTCATTTCAAAAGCCAATTTATTAAATAATTCTCTTTAGTGAATGGCTTTTTACATAATTTAATTAATCTTAAGTTTACGTTCACTTTAAATAAACTCATTCAATAAGAAAGATATCTTAAGATTAATTGGAATGAATTACTATCACATAAGACGTGTTTGTTTATTTCTTTCCATCTTATATAGCATGCATATGGTTAAGTCCTAAACATGCATATACATGTAATTTATATTTTAGCATACTTGAATGATGAATGTAAGAAAATGTATTTGGAATTGATGTTTCATTTGGTTGAATTATTTTGTCATATTATTTTAAAGCTCTATTTAAATTCTTATACAAAAGCATAAGAAAAGAACTTCAAATCATATGATTAATCAATCCAACCACTTGAACAAAATATGAATGCATGTCTTTTTTTAATAAAAAGAGAGATTTTCATTCATTAGTTAAATACACATTCAAATGTATAAAAGTTTTTAGCAAGTACTCATCATTATTCTACACTGGGAGAGGTAGGAACCTCCTTGGGGCTACTTAAAGTCGTATCCCCATGTCCGAGACTAATATACGCTATTCTTAAATACATATGGATGTATAAACAACTATAAGAATAGAAAACTATGCAAAAGTAGAGTTTGATTCGATTGAATTATGGTTTTCATCCACTAGTTGTATCACACATACACATATATAAAAATTTTAAGTAGGCACGGCACTATTGTTCTACACTAACGGAGTGAGGTAGGAACCTCCTTAGGGTTACTTAAAGTCGTGCTTCCTTGGGATGACAAGACTAATAGACCCACTACTCTTATATATATATATATATATATATATATATATATATATATATATAATGCATGTGTAAGCATCTATAGAAATGAAAACTATACAAAAGTTAGATTTAATTTGATTAATTTATTTGTGTAAATGAATTTAAACTCCATCTAAATTCTAATGTCAAAAATGCATAAGAATGAAATCAAGCAGGTACGTCGCCATTATTTTACACCAAGGGAGTAAAGTAGGAATCTCCTTAGGGCTACTTAAAGTCGTGTGTCCCTGGGATGTCCAGACTAATATACCCGCTAACATTCTTACTTATGCAAATCAACATATGAATATAAGAAAAAAAAAACTTCACTTCATACACTAAGTTTATATTCACATGCTCTTCTTATACATGTATAACTAAAGTCACAACACATATTCTTATTCATTAAGAAGCTTTTGAAAATATACTTGTAATTGAATAGTGATAATAGCCACACATATTCTTAATTAAGTCAACACATGCAAATTAGCATAAAGGAAATCATTTCTTACTTAATTAATTTTTGAAAAGAATGAATGCATGACTATAAGTGGCATACAATATTTTTATATGATTGAAAAAAAATAAAGAAACATAGTATACAATCTCATTCAATCCAATTAATTCCTAAGATCACATTAAACAAGCTTATTTAAAATAAGCCAAAGTTTGTTAAAGCCTTTTTAAATTTCATATTTGATTTGATTTATGAAATATAAAGAGGTTTGCTGGTCCTAAACCCATTCCTAGATGTGTGAGTTATTTTGATTCAATAAAAATCAATTAGGTTGATTTTATGGATTGATTAAGTTAAGCATAGATTAAATCAATTAATTAACCCTTACCTATGTCACTTTAAGGTAAACAATTAAACAACTATGAGCTAATATGATATGCAACCACATAGAAAGTAAATGGCAATTCTCCTACAAAATAAAAGAGGCCTAATGCAATTAGCACATAATTAGTAATTAATTAAGCTTAAGAAGCTCACTTAATTACTCTGTTGATTTTCTCACATATGTGAGCTAACCATAATTTCATTAGCTCTCTCTTTAGGTTATTGAACACCCAAAGAGCTACCCAAGAGTTAATCAAGGAAAATGGATTAAGTTAAATTAAGTAAGTTCATTAATTATCAAATTAAATCTTAATTCCCTTTAATCAACAATATGAAATAAAGTTAGGGAAAGAGACAAAGAAGGAAGCTTAAGTCTCAATCCCTAAATCCTTTCAAATAGTTAATTAAAGTTCTGATATAATTTGAATTTTGATTGATTTTGTTAATTAATTAATTAATGATTTTTTTAAATTAACTAATTTTTAAGGAAGGAATGAAGATGATTTAAAGAAAGTATTGGAAGAGGAGTCCCAATCCATTTCCCTAAGTTTCTCCATTGTTAACAAAGATCATTAAGCTTAATTAATTAATTAATTTACTATTCATTTGCCTAATTATCATTAATAAGATAGAGTAATTGAGGCTTAATCCATTGATTTCTAATTATCCAATAAATCCCAAGAAAAATAGCAGGAGGTCATCTCCCAAATATCTCTGAAAAGTTTGAAATTAATTGGATAATTAATCACAGAGTAATTAGGTTAATTAAAGTTTTAATTAAACCTTAATCAAGTAGAAATTACTATTCAAAATTAATTAATAATAACTGTAATAGATTCCACTCTAAAATATTTTTAAAATGAGTATTTATTTATATTTTTATGAGTATTCTATGATTTTTTAAAGTTTTAATTGATTTAAGTGATTTTCATGAAGTCTATTAATTTATTTTATTAAGATAAATCATTTGAACTTTAAAATTCAATATCTTTCAATCCATAAGCTATTTTGATTTGAACTTTTTTTGGTAGGTGTATTTTAATTTTAATTTCAATCTCTAAAAATTTCAACTTAATCTAATTATATTTTCAATTTAATTAATGAAATTTAATTTTTACTAAAACACAAATTATGCTCAAAATATTTGGTGAAATTTATGGATTTTGGATTCATTTAATTCCCCTCAAAAAGACGAATCCAACAAGCCCTTATTTTCAATTTTTTTAGGTATTTTATTTTTTATGAATTTTGCATTTTAAGTGTTCTAAATAATTTTTTTAATTAAAAATACTTTAATTTCCATCAAGGTCATCTGATGAAGTGGCACCACACAATTAGATGTGTGGTTCTGGTGTGTCACGTATGCATCGATATGATGGCGATGGCGATGGCGATTTGATACTCGATCTAGTTTGGGATGCCATGGCCAAAATGGATTTAGAATCTAGATGCGATCCTAAACACAGATTGATGGTCCGCTTCCGTGTAGTGAAAATAGTCAAAAGTAAATCGAGAGTTCTTTGGTATTTTTTTGAAATCTAAATGAAATCTTGCCTAAATGAGCTCATTTTCGCATTAATTCACACCAAAAAAAAAACACCTATTTTTGTATTGGGACTAAATACAATGAAAAATGCAGGAGTTTTTTAAGAAAATTCCTAGAGTCACACAAAAATTGTCACAAAATAAGAAATCTAGCATGAAAAATTACCTCAGGATGCTTTCGTGGAAGTGATGATCTGAGCATGCTCTGAGTGGGAAGAAGTTAGTGAGCAGACCTTTTCCTTCACTTTAGAATGATGTATCTACTGGTGGTCGGCTCTTCCTGACTAGAATCTACTTGATTTTATTTATTTTTGCTCAAAAATCAAGTGGGAATGACTGCTAGTTGGTTTGGGAGCTCTAGGGGGTGGAAATGAAGGGAATAGGAGTAGTCTTGGTGTCTCTAATTTTTTGGTTTCAAATATGGCCAAAAATCTCCTCTCCTTTTTGATTTTTGGCTCAAAAATGGGTGTCATTTGGCTTGGGGTGGTTAGGAATGGAAGAGAATCATCTTAGGTGGCTTATTTTGGTTGGCTAAGGCATAGAAAGTGGCTGCCATGAAGGACAAATGGGTGTCTTAGCAAGGTGAGGTGGGAATCCTTCATGCCAAGTGTTCTAATGAGAGAGGTGATATGAATTCACCTTCTCATGAGTCATAGCTGCCCCAACCACCACTTGAGTCAGATGATCAGTGTCTTTGATGCCTAGGTGGACCAATGGATGAGTGTCAAGTGGCCAAAGAAGAGAAATAACCAGTTGGGCAAGTATCTTTTCTCATGAGATGCCCTTGACCCAAGGGCAAAGTGATCATTTAGCATTCAATTTAATTTGAGTAGATTTGAAATGAGTCAAAAGTGAGTTGGACCAAATTTCATGTCATTTGGAGTTCATTTGGTTTAATTTAGGTCAATTTGACCCATTTGGACCAAATTAGATCAAAATGAGTTAAGTTGACCAATTGGTCAAAATGGGTCAAACCAAGGGTTGGGTCAAGTTCAAATAATTATTTGGAGTATATTGGTTCAATTGGTTTCAATCAATTTATTTTAATTTAGATTTAATTTAGATTTTGGCCAATTTGATCCTTTAGTTCAATTTGGGCTAAGTTGACTAATTTGACCCAATTGACCAAATTGGCTTGAATCATGGCTTATTTTAGGTTTAGTTTATCATTTAGAATATATTTTAGGCTTTGGTTAAGTTCATTTTGGATTTGATTGGGTTTTAGATTGATTTGACCCTTAAGGTCAATTTGGGCTAAGTTGGGTTAGGTTGACCAATTGGTCAAATTGGGCTCAATTAAAGTTCTGGTCAAGTTTAATAATCAATTTGGAATGAACTTAAGCCATTGGTTGCAATCAATTTGATTTAGGTTACAATTTGGCTAGTTTGGGTTCATATGGGTTAAAGGGTTAACTTAATCAACAAGCTCAGTTGACTTGGTTTGACCCAATTCATGATAATTGATTAACCTAGGATGATCAATAATCATGACTTGAAGTTTGGATTGGCTTAATTCACTTTGATTTGGATTGAATTTGATTTTGGTTCATGTAGGTAAAATTGGCCACTTTGGATCAAATGAGCCAATTGGGTTTAGTTGGCCTGATTTTGAGTTGGGTTTAATTTAGTTGAGTTTATATATGGATTTGAGATTGACATATAAATTCAATTATAATTGGTTTAGGTTCAAATGAGTTTTGGCTTATTTGAATATTTTAAGTCAAATGGCTAGGTTGGGTTTGACTTGAGCTAATTGTGATTTGGCTTGATGATTGTAGATTTCATTTATATTTGGATATGATGATTGAAGGAATGATTTATTTAAGAGAAAATCCATTAGTTTTAATTTGATTTTGGTAGGATTTGGCCAAGTTCAAGGAATTAGCTTAAAGGGTATAAATTAGATTTTAGTTTGATTTTGGATTTGGTTTTAGCTATTTGAATTTATATTTCATGTATATTTGGGAATATAAATGAAGATATAAATGATTCATGAGAAAATAACTTGAGTTTAGAATAATTTGGAAGCAAATTTGACCAATCTCATGGATGTAGGTCAAAAAGGCTTAGAAGAAAATTTGGTTAAGTTTGGATTTGATCATGGGATTGAATCATTTGAAGTTGGATTTAAATTGTAATCTGATAGTTTGATTGAAAGATTGAATTGATATTTGAGAAAATTAAATGAATTGGGATAGATTTGAACTTGGTTAAGGCAAAGTCCGTAGGATGAAATCAAAGGGCTTAAGAAGGGTTTTGGCATTTAGATTTGATCATGAGTTTCAAACATTTGGTTTGGAATTCCTTTATGATTTAAATTTGAATTTGATGTTTGGTTTGAGGAAGGAAGCATGGTTTGGGTTTGAGCCATAGGGTAAGCAAGTTTTCCTAATTCTAAGGCATGATGTGTTCCCATGGCTAATCCTTCTAAGTTTCTAGGCTTAGGTTAAGTGTTTACCTAATCACTAAAAGTGTCTTAAGACTAAAGAGCTCTTAGTGTCTACAAGAGTCCTAGATCTATGATGACAGAGTTGAGAACTCACTCCAAAAGTGAGGTCAACAATGGCTTATTACACATTTTTAAATTAATCCCAAGTTTAGGTTCACTTTAAATAACTTTATTCAATATGGAAGGCATCTTAAGATTAATCTAATTGAAGTAGTATCACATGGCATATATTAACTCATTCCTTTCCATCACAAATAACATGCATATGATTCTAATCCTATATGTATCTATACATGCAATATATTTTAACACTTATATGATGAATGTATATATGTGTATTTACAGTTTATATTCTTTTATGTGATCGAATTATTTAATCATATTAGTTTAAAGTTCTATCTAAATTCTTATACAAAAATACATAGGGATGAAATTAAATAGGTACATGTCAGTGTTAACCAGAGAAGTGAGGTAATCAAATAGCCTCTTTGGGGATATCTAAAGCCTCGTATTCTTAGGATGTCTAAACTATATACCCATTTGCATTCAAATATATATAAATTTATATACATTAATATGAGAAAGAATGCTCTAAATCACATGACTAATTAATCCAAAAAACTTTATCTATTATGGATGCATGTCTTTTTAGTGGAAAAGAGGGATTTTCATCCTGTAACCACACATACATACACATGTAAAGAGAAATGAGCAAGTACATGCCTTTGTTAACTAGGAAGTGAGGTAATCAAATAACCTCCTTGGGGCTAGATAAAGCCTTGTATTCCTCGGATGTCTAGACTATATACTTTACTATCTCACTATACATGAATGTATATGTAAATGAAGGAAGAAAATCATACAAAAAATCATATTTTCTCTGATTAAAACATCTATGTATGTGAAAAAAAATTCCAACATAATTCTAATGTAAAAACACATGTAAATGAAATCAAATCAGTACGTGTCATTATTAAACTAGGGAAGTGAGATAATCAAATGACCTCCTTGGGGCTAACTAAAGCTTCATATTCATGGGATATCTAGACTATATATTTATTAACATTCGAGTACATGCAGGACTACATATAAATTATGGAAGAGAAAGCTTTACTTCACATATCTAAGCTATAAGCACATACAAACTTGTATGTATTCATAATTACTATCACTTTAATTAATGTAATTGATTTATAAACTTTGGAAAATAATTTGAATGTATTAGTGATAATAGTCACACATATTTTAAATTAATCCAACACATGCAAGCTTACATAAAGGAAAACCATTTAACTTAATTAATTTTGAAAAGAGGAATGCATGATTGGAAAGGAATGAATAAACATAAATACATGATTTCATTCAATCAAATTAATTTCTAGGGACAATCATGTCAAATAAAGCTATTTATAGCAAACCAAAGCTTCTTTAATGCCATTTTTTTAATTTCATGTTTTGATTTGGTTTAAGGATGTGAGAAAAAGTTTTATTAATCCTAGCCTATTCCCATGTTTATTAATTAATTTGGTTTAATGAAATATAATTAAGTTGATTTTATAGTTAATTAGGTTATAACATGCATTAAATACATTAATTAACCCTTTTCTGTGTCACCTTAATATAATCATCCAAATAATTATGAGCCAACATGATATGCATATGAATTGAAAATTAAATTAGCAATGATTCTAATAAATAAAAGGGACCTAATGCAATTGGCTCATAATTAACGAAAATTAAGTTAAGAAACTTAATTAAGTACTATTATGATTTTCCCACACATGTGGGTTAACCATAATTTCCTTAAATGGCTTCAGGCTATTAAACACTTAAAGACCTACCCAAGTTTTACGTAATTAAAATTTTATATGATTATGATTTTAATTTAACTAATTAAGTAGTTTAATTAATTAATTAAGCCTTTATTGATTTAATTAATGAAATGAACTTAAGAAAATAGATTAAGAAGGAGGCCCTAACCTTATCCCATGGGTTCATTCACTATTGAACAATGATTAACCACTTAATTAATTATTTTTTACTATTCATGGGATTAATTAATGATTAATTAAGTTAAGAGAGTAATTAAAGCTTAATTAGTCAATTTTTCTAATTAATTAGGCAATAAATCCTAAGAAATTATGGGAGGTAGAGGTCATCCCATTAGATTAACCCACAAAGTTTAGGGTTAATTACTTAAGTAATTAAGAAATTATTAAGCTAATTAATTTTGTAATTAAACCTTAATTTAGCTTGAATTACTATTCCAAATTAATTAAGAACATTTTTAATAAAATCTCTTCTAAAATACTTTTAAAATGAGTATTTATTTATATTTTTTATTTTTCTACAATTAGTAATGATTTTTACAAATTTTAGCTATTAAAACATAATAATTAACCCTTAATCTCATCGACACCACATGGCACACTGACGTGATGTGCATTCCATGTGGCACCGCGAGAATAGTTATTAAAAATAATCTTGGTTAGCGTTTACGTGGCGGTGGCGGAACACGCTTTCTCGTGCGCTGTCCAATTTAAGATTGGATGGCCATAATTAATCTCGCAACTTAATATGATTAAATCAAATCGATCTATCGGATCTAATCATGACTGTCCATTCCAATCATGCGGAATGGACAGTGTGTGATCTATCATCACGTGAGCGAGGGAGAACGAAGTCCATCCACCATTTCTTGCATGATTCATGCTCACCCAAGCTCGGATCAACTCCAAACGGATTCCACACCTTCGCATGAAGGATCCAACGGGATCCAACGGCTAAGATCACACGGCGTGCAAGTTTTCTTCAAAAAGCACTAATTCATTTTTCACCCAAGGTAGATTTTAATGGCATACCTCACCAGAGCTCAAGATCGGTAGTAAATCTGATTGAGGAAGCTTCGTCTAGTGGACACGAAGCCCTATTGATCAACACGAGCTTTGATTTGGTGTAGTTTTCTCAGAAGACCAATACTCTAAGCTTAGGAGGCCGTCGTTGATCTAAGTCCACCCTTCGATCATCCGAATGCTTAGGGGATGATTCGTTCTTACTCGATTGGCTCCAAAGATGGTGTGTGCAAAATTAACTACACTTTGGTTGTGACTTGAGCAAATAGGAATCAAGGGGAGGATGCCTATTTAGGCTTCAAGGAAACTGAGAATAAGGAGGCTTATGGGTTTTGGAAAAGCTCTGGGAAACTCACTTAAGGATGCTCTAGCTCTGACTCAGGATGCCCTAAGCTCACATGCCCATTTTGGATTGAAATGAGGGGGTTATACCCCTCATTCCCAAGATCAGATGGCTCAGCTGATTTTGGAAGTTTGTGGATGTCTGGCCACTAGTGGTGGTTGGGAATGGCAAAGAATCATCCTAGCTGCTGTTTGATTGGGCAAAGCTTGGGAGATGGTTGCTAAGAGAGAAAGTGGGTGTCCTTAGGTTTCTATGTACACCAATGAGGGTGGTGAGGTGATTTCACCTCCCATGGATCATGGCTGACCCAACAACCTCTTGGGTCAGGTTGGACAATGTCCTAGGTGCCTAGGTGGGCCATTAGGAGAGTGTTAAGCGGCCAAGGAATGAAAATTATCACTTACATGGTGATTTATCTCATATGATACCCCTAGCCCAATCATAGAATGGTCATTTGGCATTGGATTTGATTTGGATAGATTTTAAATAAGTCATAAGTGTGTTAGCCCAAATTTCAAGTGATTTGGAGTTCATTTGATTAGGTTTGGCTCAATTTGGCTCAAATAGGTCAAATTGGGTTAGGTTAGGTCAAGTTGACCAATTGGTCAAATTAGGTCAAAGTAAGGGTTGGGTCAAGTTTATATGATCATTTGGGATGTATTGGTGTCATTTGTTTGGTTTAGTTTGTCTTAGATTTGATTTTGGCTCATTTGAGTTCATTTGGGTCAAATGGGTCAAGTTGACCAATTTGACAAAATTGACCAAATTGGCTTGGCTCATGGCTTAGTTTGGGTTTCAGATCATTTAGAGTATTGTAGGCTTTGGTTTCAATTGATTTGGGTTTGGTTTTGATTTAGGTCAATTTGACCCTTAAGGTCAATTTGGGTCAAACTAGGTCAAGAGGGTCAATTGGGTTTGGTTTAGCTCAATTGAAGGTTAGTCATGTTCAAATATTGATTTTAAGCTGCTTTGAATCATTAGTTTCAAGAGATTTGGCTTAGGTTGCATTTTGGCTAATTTAGGTTCATATGGGTTAAGGGGTTGACTTGGTCAAATGACCAAGTTGACTTGGTTTGACCCAATTTATGACAATTGATCAACCTAGGGTGATCAACAATCATGATAGGAGGTCTCGATGGGCTTGGTTCAATCCAATTTGGGTAGGATTGGAACTTAGTTCAAATAGGTCAAATTGGTCACTTTGGGTCAAGTGGACCAATTGGGTTAGTTGGCTTGATTTTTGGTTGAGTTTGGTTTAGTTGAGTTTATATATGGATTTTGGATTGATATATAAATTCAATTGCAATTTATTTGGGTTTAGATGGGTTTTAGTTCACTTGAGAAAAGAGCTAAGTTGGGTTTGACTTGGATTGATTTTAGATTGGTTTGATGATTGTAGATTTCATTTATATTTGTGAATATTATTGAAGGTATGATTGATTCATGAGAAAATCATTTGAATTTGGGTCCTAGAATGAAAGAATTTGGCTAAGTCCATGGAGTTGGGTCATGTGGCTTAGGTTTGGATTTTTATTTACTTTGAATTAGTTTTGATGATTTAAATGTATATTTCATGTATATTTACGAAGATGATTGAAGATATGAATTGATTATGAGAAAATTAATTGAGTTTGGATTGATTTGGGTTAAGGTCTGGCTAAGCTCATGAAGGTAGGCCATAGGGCTTGGATAGGATTTTGGTATGATTTAATTTAGTTTGATTTAGTTTTGATCATTTAAATGTAGATTTGATTTATACTTAGGAAGATGATTAAAGATATAAATTTATTATGAGAAAATCAATTGATGGATTGATTTGGATGGGATTTTGGCTAAGTTCATGAAAGAAGGTCACATGGCTTAAGTAGGATTTGGTATGATTGCAAAATTTGGCAAATTGGATTTGGAATTGAGTTTGACTGTAAGTCTGATAGATTGATTGAAGGGTTAAATTGATATTTGAGAAATCACTTGAGTTTATATTGATTTGAATTTGGCTAAAGTTAAGTCCATAAGATAAAATCATAGGGCTTAGGTTGATTTTTAGTTTGGATTTTATCATTAGTTTCAATCATTTGGCTTAGAATTTGGATTTGCATTTGGTATTTGAATTGAATTTGAGGTTTGGTTATGGCTTAAGAAGGTGAACATGGATTGAGTTTAGACAGGGTAGGTGGATTTCTCTAAGTCTAAGGCATAACCCAATCCTATGATTAACCCTTCTAAATCTCTAAGTTTAGGTTAAGTGTTCACCTAAGTGCTAGAAGTGTCTTATGACTAAGGAAGTCTTAGTATCTAGAAGACTCCTAAGTCTAAGAAGAGGGGATGAGAACTCACTCCAAAAGTGAGGTCAACAATGAGGTCATAATATCTCTCATTGATATCCTTAGCTTTAAGGATCAGTTTGAAATTACCTGGGTCCTTTTCCAAACTAAAAAGGATGATTTCTTGGTTCTTTTTTTATAGAAGAAATTTGATTGCCAAGAGAAGAGAGTCTCAAGTCTGTCTTTTGAGGACATCTTTTGTGTGCTTGAGCTTTTTAAAGAGCACAAAGAGTGGATCACCTGAAACAAAATGTTGCCAAACCTATTTAATCACATCATTGTAGTTTTCAAAATTGTCCAATAACTATTTAACATGGATCTAGAAGGAATTGAAGTTTGCTTGAGAAAAAAGTGATTAAGAGAGAGTGATTCAATGATAGTGAGGGTGAGGCTTTGTAAAAAGAGGAGGGAAAGTGTTTCACCCAATTAATGTTATAGAGTACGCTATCAATCTTGGTTTGGATGAGACTATCAGTTTATTGATTGGACCAAGTATATAAAAGGCCAGAGTTAGGAAGATCTAGGAGCCCACAAACTTAAATACATATTCTAAAATCGAGCATTCTATTAGTGGGGGTAGGGTTGCCCCCAAGTTTTTTCTTGCTTAAAATAATGCAATTAAAATCCCCCATAATGACCCATGAGTAATCCATAGAAGAGATAATACCACATAGAGAGTTTCAAAGAGGAATTCTATCCTAAGCATTATTGTGGCCATAGACACATAAAAAACAAAAGTAGGGGTTGTAGCAATTAACTTTGCCATGGATAAGCTATGCTAATTTCAAAATTGGGTAGAAGAAAACTTAGTTGTAAGGGCAAGATGTTTCATCATGGGAGAACAAGGAGCATCTGTGATAAGCCTTATATTTCCAATCATAGAGAATTTATTACTAGAACTTAAGGCCACTGAGATTTATATGGATAGAATCTGATAAGTGAGAAGAACGATGTACTTCGACACAAACACTGTAAAGGTGATTATGAATTTTGTTGTTGTAAAGTTATCAATGGCTAGGGGAATTCCCATCATACTAGCAACCTTTGAGAAACTCAATTCATTCCAACAAAAGAGGGGAAATTTGCTAGCTTGATCCAAAGGGAAATATCCAATAAATTCTCTTTAGAAGGTCTGAAATCCCAAGACATTTCTAAAAGATAAAAGGTCTTTCATTAAAGCAATAAGGTCCATGATTCCAAACCAAGTTAAAATCTTTTTGACAAGAGAACTTGAATAAGAATAAATCTCCCTCAAGAGTCAATAACTCTATGCTTCATTTAAAATTCTACTTTTTTAATAGCTGCTAGAAGAGAACCATAATAGGAATGTTTTCCAATGGTATGGCTAACAAGAGAGAGGTTCCATTCTTTTTGTTCATCCTTTAATTCATCCTCGGTGAAGCACACATCATTTGTTTCAGATGGGACAAAAGAAAGGGATAAAGAATGACTTTTTTCATTATGTGAAATACAGAGGTCTTTCCAATTACAATGCATATAAGGATTTGAAAAAGAGGGGGCATGATTAAAAGATTGTAGGTCTGGGGGAGCATCTCCCAAAATAGAAGATGAAAGGGAAGGGAAGTTTGAAGTATAAGGTGATTCTAAGCTCGAGGGGAAGGGGTGTGAAAAGGAACCAACCTCACACAAAAGAATGTTAAGGGTCAAGCAAAAAATCAGCCTCTGGCATATAACCGAAGAACAAAAGGAAGGGAAAAAGAGCTAAAATAGCTGAAGGAAAGTCCAAAAGATATCTGAGAGGGAAGAGAGAAGAAATGTCCATTGTCGCCAAGAGAGCAGAAGAAAGGAGCATAACCCTAACAACACTCTTGATTTATTTTTAATTGGATCAAATTATGCATGTTAGTTACCCTCAGGCTCACCTTTCACCAAAAAAATAAAAAAAGATGATCATTGATAGCTACTACAAGTAGCTCATGTCTCGTTTTATGAAATAAAAAAGTAGGCAAGAATCTATATCTCTTTCCTCACTAAGTTTGTGGTCCTCAAATGCAAATTCAAACCACGTGGTTTTCATATCATTTGATTGACCTTTTTTGCAGGCAAATTTCATCTCAAGAGTAATTATCACAATCAATTTTCATCCTCATAATTGATCATTTCAAACAAGCGGAAGTGCTTACTCTCTCTATATAATAAAATAACAATGGGGGATTTATAGCCCTACCACTTAAAGCATTAGTATTTACATCCTAACCACATGAACTTTATTATTTACACCCTAACCACCCGATTCTATTTGACCGGAAAAATAGCCACTCTCCATTATTCCTCTCAGATGTCGTTGCCTCCATCACACACAATTAACCCCACTTGTCTTCGATTTCTTACGGAATGAACCCCATCTCTTGCTACAATCCCCATTCCCATTTCCATGAAGGCTGACGTCTAGGTAATCAAACATGTGAAACCCTTCATCGAGCTTGCCTCCCTCATGCATGGAGCCCTCCACATCGAGGTTGTTGTCATTTCCTCCTTATCGCGCGGAGCTTTCCATCGATCTTGCTATCATCTCACTGCAAGGATCCTCCATCAAACTCTAGAATTCATAGCCCATCTCTCCTTATCATCCAAGTGGCATGGAGTACGTTTTTTTGGTAAAGTTTATTATCTTTTCTATTAAATCAAACATTATGATTTTATTTACTATTTGAACTATTTCATTACATGAAAGTATTTGGGGTATTTAAAAGTATGAACTATTTTTATCTCAAGAACTATTCTATTTATATAAAATATGTATATAAAAAATATTTGGGGTTTTTAAAAATTATGAACTATTTTTTTCTCAAGAACTATTCTATTTATATAAACTAGCTCGATTCCATTGGATGTATACAGTCTCCCTTTTAATAATTTCTTTATAGTTTGAAATATCTATGTATAAGAACTATGCTTTCTAATATCTTCATTCCAAATCATATTTGTATGTCGGTGGCAAAAATCATGTCACATGATGAAGAAAATATGGAAAGTTTACAAAGTACGGAGGTCCTGGATACTTGTTTAATTCGAGACAATCATCATTCTAGCTTTGGTTGCATGGATATATCGATAGATGAGCTTGGTCCATGTACTGATGATCACTTATTGAGCCTAAGTGGTAATGATATCTCTTTAATAGTTGGAACTCAATTTGATGATTCCATGAGTTTGAGGCAATTTCTTCATTCAAAGGCTATTAATGAGAATTTTGGTATGAAGTTCAAGACCAGAGATAGAAGAAGGATTATTGCAACTTGTTCTTATGTCAGATGCCCATGGAGAGTACGAGCTTCAGTTTATGGTGATGATAAAACTTTTGAAGTGAGAAAACTAGAGACTTTGCACTTATGCTCAAGCATTAATAGAGCTGGTAATATGCATGTTGACCTCCATGCATGCTTCATCAGTCGAGTCATGCTCACAAGCCAAATTCGACAGACTTTAGATGCAACAATGCATAAATCAAAGCTAACATACAATCTACGACTTCAAAACTAGTTGAAATGACTTCCAATTGATGAACGGACTTCGTCATTACATTCAAAACATCAAATTGACTAAAATATACATATTGCACAATCTGACGGTCGACCGATCAAAAGATCGAGCCGTCAACGCGCCTATGCATATATTGGAGTTGAGAGGATGCGACAATGCCCGAATGACCACCATTAGCAAAATTGATTACGTCATTAGCATCGAAATATCAAAATCTATCAAATGATTGTCGCGTCAACTTCGGACAAATCGCTGGCGTTGAGCAAGAACAACGCAAATTTTTTGAAAATGATCGATGATCACTAACTAAATAAACTCCGATCATGAAATAGATTATGCATTGCATCCGAAAGGTCAAAATCAAATAAGATTGATGGCCGTATTATCTAAGTCATCTTACAAGAAAGTTTATTGAGATCAATATGTATTCTAATATAATGGGTTAATTTAGTCATTCAATTAAATCTACAGCCACCTATTAAGCTTACATTTTAGCCTATTTTTACGCACAGCAACCCCAATCGGATTATATATATATATAAACTATTCACCCAAAATCTTCTTCCCATATCTTGTTCACGTGGAACCTGACACACGCTAATTTAATGGTGATCAGTAGCTTTTGTCCTATTCATTTATTATATGAAAATAAATGGAGAACATTTCATATCTCTCATCCCTCCATTTTAGATCACGCGTATGAAGGTCCTCTCCTCATTATTCTAGTCTTTGTTCCCTTCTTGTCTCCAATGCCTCACGACAACTCCTCTCCAGCCAATGAAAGCCACCAAGCATCATTCCCGTGCCTCCACAGCGCATCCCCATACATTCCCATGTGAAATTTTAGAGTTAAAGAAGTTAAAAAAAATAAGAAAAACAAAAAGATGAAAAATTGAGGCAGCCAGCTATTTCCATTTTCTCTTTTCTCCTATATGCCCTCTCTCTGGTTTACATGGAGGGTTATCGATTTCCCTCCACAACTTCTCTCAATCAAAGATAAGGCCGAAGCCCCTTCCGGACTATCTCCTTAAACCAATATATATATATATATATATATATTGGGCATCACACAGAAGTAGGAAACTTGCTCCTCAGCCTTGGGTAATCTTCAATCTTCCTTAGTGCACATCACAAGTTACACAACCCCTCACTTCTTAGTAAGCTTCCAAACGAATACCTCCCATCTCTCTTCTAGCTCAAATGCTTGCTCGAGTTGTCAAGTTGTTGAAGAATCAGCATTTCATGGCAAAACTAGCTATCATTGAGCTTATAAGAAGCATTGTTTAGGCAGGTGGAGCTTTTATAAAGAATGCATTGCATTTGGCAGTGACCAGCATAGCCGAAGCACTCAAGTGTGATGACAGGAGTACCCGCAAAGCTGCTTCTCTTGCATTAACTGGAATAGCAAGGAGTGCTGGATCAGCACTAGGATATCTGAAAACCACTTGTTGACCACCTCAAGAACTGCATATTGTAGTTATACTCCCCTCTCAGTCTAGTGCTGCTCCTCCCAACTACAAGAGCCACAACCTAAAAACTTCCTCAAAGCCATCGGTTCTCCCAGGATTCCTCCTTACTATATGCTGCAAGCAGCAACTGACCTTCCTCTTTCCCTGACGTCACTATTCACCTCTTACATCCATATCCAAGGCTCCCCCATCTCTTCTACTTGACGAAACTCAGATACAAATCCATTCAAGTATCTTGTCCTCGGTTTGGCTCTCTCGCAACACAACAGCCTCTTATCCAGCCCTCTTTTTCTTCTTACCTCACCCGTCAATGCTAGCACAGCTAAGCCCTCCATGAACTTGACTCCTCTTCAATCGTCCTTTGTGACCTACGCTTCTGCTGGCTCGATGCCAAATGCTTTGAGGAGCTGAAAGACTCGTACAAGTGCTTGATGATGTTGAGCCATGCTAAAGTGGATGAACACAGAAACATGAGTGACCCAAAGGATTCCATTCATATATACTTGAACAAGGATGAAGAGGATCATGAAATCAACATTATCGTAGCAATTTGTTATTTACGAGGGAAGGATTAGGGAACTTTGTAGAACCATATCCAAGCAAGCTTATGGTACATAGCAACTGACAAGTTTGATCCTTTCTACTACGAGATTCTAAAAAATTTTGATTGCCATATATCATCTTTCCAATTTGGTATAATTTAACAAAGAAGACGAGCGGTTGTCAACAATTTATTCTTGTTTAGTGAAGAAGAGAATGTTGTGGAATGAAAGCTTATAAAAGATATTGGGAGGGACAACCCTTGCATTACTTTGAGTTCACCCTTTATGCTTGTGCTCAAAAATAATGCTGAGTTATTGGCTCACAACGTTGAGCACTACTATCAGTGTGGAGAGCATCACGAGTTCTTTGTGCTCCCTTCTTTGTTACTTGTGAAAGATTCTTTTAATATTTGAGCTTGAGAATTTTAATGACCTTTTTCTCTTAGCTTGCAATTTGATAAAGGACTTTCTCAAAATAAGATGATGAAATTTGTAGGCCTATGCACGCTCTTTTAAGCATGGCAGGTGTAAAGATCTTTGGCTACAGTGTCATAAGACACCGACTGTGTACGCTTTTTTAGGCATGCCAAGAAGACCAACCAGACTCTCGATGCATCGGGAGGCTGCCAAAATTCAGATTGATAGACGACTTAATTAATTTCACACAAAATGAACTCTAAACTCAGAATTAAAATCTTAATTTAAATTGTAGGTTCTAAAGTCCTATGCACTCTTTTCTAAGTGAGTTGGGTTCAGAAGACTCTCTAAGCCTAGTGTCGCAAGACACTGACTATGCATGCTTTCTTAATTATAGTAGGAAGGTGATAGACCTCAGCCCCTTATGTGAGGACGACACCGGGAGGCTGCCAAAATTTTATCAAAATAGAGAGTGATAATTAATGAAAATAAAATAGTTAAAGAATAATATTTGTAGCTTAA
This sequence comes from Cymbidium sinense, assembly GCA_021442155.1. NCBI lineage: Eukaryota > Viridiplantae > Streptophyta > Magnoliopsida > Asparagales > Orchidaceae > Cymbidium > Cymbidium sinense. The sequence continues at coordinate 77,924,229 of CM038228.1, read as the reverse complement.
ACGAGTAATAGGATCACTAATTGAACTAAGTACAATATACTAAGCAGCTGAAATAAGATTGGCCTTACAATTATCTAACTAACAATAGTCTACAACAAATTTTATACTTATCCAATGCAAGCAAAATATTTGAATGAATAATTGTTCCATGAAACATTCAAATGAGCTGAAGTCGAACATGAATGAAACCTACAACATACACCATCAGATCTACACCACATTAATGCTAACAGACAGAAGGCGTTGGCTTAAATTCTATGTATGCTTCAAATGTATTAATTTTTCATAAATTATGGAGCCAACTATCACTCAATTCATGTACTTCAGAATTTATGCAATCATTTAAAAGAAATGAATTCTTGTACGATACATAAAACAACCTTCACTTTAATTTGATCTTTTTAAAATTTGCATGAGTGTTCTAAATCACCCGTATGGGTCACGACACTACGTTGAATGCTTAGACTTAGTATCTGAGGATACTGCGCAAGTTAAATAGAGATTTCAATTGGAGGTGATACTATCATCAAAATATATTTAAAATTTCAAATCAAATTAATATAAACTAAATATCAATCTAAATAAAAAATCTGATGAATTATTAAGTTCAAAATGACTAAATGAAAATCATCAACCTAAAAACTTAAAGCTAAAACTCAATTCCCCTTTCGCAATTGGTTATTGAATGTGACAAATTAAGAATACTCTAGCTCACAAAGGAGCTAATATCAAGTCCAGTGTATTTCTATATTCACTCTCAATCAATCTTATGTATTTCTATGTTCATTCTCAATCAAACTCATGCTAGTAAGGATGTGGCTCATGTCTGACCGCGGTGGCGCGAGTTCATATGATGCGGTTATGACCGAGTCCTCAATCGGTGGTCACCAAATGGCATCATTATATTACGTGAGTAGCCCATGCTCCCTAATAGCTCACTTGAGTTGATACAAAGGTGCATTGATAGAGCAAAATTCCCTCTGTCAGCTAAGTTGAACTTATACTTGTCTCCTTAGATGAACACCACCCTAGGTCTACAAAGTTTTCTTGGATGACGTAATTCATGTCTACTGACAAGGATCCTTCTATCAGGTTGGGTCTACTACCTCCTCTGACTAAGTAGACAGGGGAGGAAAATTAACTATAGGTTCTTACGCTATAGAAAACCTAGAACTAGATCTAAAGTGCTCACAAAATGAGAGAAAAATCTCTGGGTAGTGTCTTATCTACTATTCCATCTGTCTTCTGAAATTTTGCCCGACATTTAATCTACTCTCCTAATCGAGAGCTCAGTGGTGAATTTTCAGAGCCCACAAATCTCTGTCGACTCTATTGGAGACAGGTTTCTCTTTCCATCTTTGGCTAGTCAAATTAAAGCTATGATAGCAGTATAGTATAATAAAATCAAAACTTAAAGTTATTTATAAAGTAAAACTGATTGAAATTAAAAATTATTTTTATAATGAACATAATTTTGAAATTTTCAAGATCTTATTTATACATAACTTATTTTCATATTTTATCATATTTGTGTTGTTGTATCTCTGCATTTTGAAAGTGTGGGGTAATATATCAATTACCGAATACTAATTTTCATCTTTCATTTGACAGAATGGATCTCTAAAATACACACTTCACCATCAAGCTAGGTCACAGAGCTAACATCTGTCTAGCTAATACTATTTTCAATACTAGGGATGCAGGAGCTACTATCCAGTTTGGTAGCATGGACTTCCCAACTATTATCGCTGACAACCATGACACAACTATTCACAACCAACTTGCCTGAAGTCAAGCTCAAAGGTCTCAACCAACTGAAATTACTTCATGACATGCACCTTAGTCGGCAGGCAGTGATTGAAATCATTGTGCGAGGCTCCAAGGAAGAGGGACTCTGTGTTTGAAAGATTGGAACATCCTGAAGCCCCACTAACAAAGAGGATTATTATTGGCCAGAAGATTTCATTGACTCCAATAAATGCTCCCTTCTTACTAACTGAACTATTTACTATTAGAAGACATGATGCTAAGGCTTCCTCATCTGGAGGTAATCTAAATAGAAGATAGCAAAGGAGAAGGAATGCTGAGTTGCGAGCTCAATAACTATTGCCTGAACCACCAATCACACAACTGGCACTACAACCAGAAGTGAGTGTTCTCACATGTAATAGATATGAAAATTTTAAATGGGTCAAGAGGAATAGTCCTATTGGCAAAATTAAACAATCCTTTTGGAACCGGCAACGACAAGCTCCAACCCCCTAAAAGAAGCAATCTAAGACTTTATCGGCACGGGTACATAGAGTTGAAGGTTGTCAAAGAAAGGATCCTAATGAAAAATAATTTTCAAAAGCCAATTATTAGAGAAGCTAAGAAAGTCCCATCAAGAAATCTGCCATCACTAGTGGTGACTCGAAATCAGCCAAGACAGCCTCTACACGGTAAGCATCGGGGCATGACACTTGGGCCGCATGTCCAAGGATCCCCTACCGAAAGGTCCTAGTAGAAAAAAATAAATCTAGAGGCAAAAGCCTCGAAAATAAATTACTATAGAGAAGAACAAAAGCGTGACATCCAGGTTGAATTTTCGGAGATCCGCCAGTGATAGGGCCCGACAGGAATGGGTCCCAAAAAAGGCGATTATCATTAATGAGCCAATGGATAGTCAACACCCTAGAGAATCCTCCAGGAAATCCCATTACCAAGTAGCTCCATCTCCTCGGAGGTAGTCGACTTTGATTGAAGCCCTTTAATTGAAGAAATGTTCATCGAGCATAAGATCCATTGATGATGCTCGAGTGAAATACAAGAAGAAGTTACGATGATGAGACTATGGGAATAAAGTGGTCTATATGGTAGGTCAGGGGGATGATCAACCTGGTACTCATTACTATAATCAATGTTGGCCTACCATCTTACCTACTGCTCCTCCCAAAAGACAGGAAGAAGAAGAGCATTTAGATTCTTCCTCATGTGATGTGCAAAGAGAAGAGTTAGAAAGGGAGGAGAATCTCATGTTCACTAACATTACCACACAGTCATCACATGCTAGGGATGCAAAAGATAAAGAAATTGAGCAGCTTAACATTAAAATGAACGAGATGATGGCTCAGATGAATCTCATGATGTAGATAATGTAGAGGAATGCAGCGACAATCCAACTAACTATTTCACATGTAGCGGCAATCCTCAAACAGCTAATATTATCTCTACCAATCCACCAGTAGAGCCAACACCTCAAACTTCTGGAGCTCATAGTGCTTATGAGAGGAGAAATGAAATTAATCAATTGGCTACCCAACCAATCCCTCAAAACTTTCCCAGTACGTTAGAGCACGTGACAGCTACTTAATTTGAAACTATTTTAAATGAGAAAATAAAGTTATTTTTGCTGTAGAGCAAGTAAAAAAGTTAGTAAACAAAGATCGTCCATACCCAACCGAGTATGACCAGGTTCCATACCCTAAACGCTATTCAGTACCAAAGTTCAATACCTTTGATGGCAACGGTAACCCTAAGCAGCACTTGGTGCAATTCAAAGCGACCTGTGGCAATATTGGGGGCAATGATGCATTATTATTTCATCAATTCATTAGAAGTTTAACATAAACTACTTTTGAATGGTATGATAAATTATCAAATAACTCGGTTAAACTTTTTTTCGAGTTAGAAATAATGTTTATCAAAAGATTCGCCTGTGCAGTAAAATAGATAACTATTGCTGACCTCGCCTTGGAGAAGAGAATAAAGGATGAGTCAGTAATTAAATATATTACACGTTGGTGTCATATGAGCATGCGATGTGAACAACACTTGGAGGAAGAGCATACAATCCAATTATTGATGGAAAATATCAATGATAAGATGGCACCTTATCTTTGCACGGCTTCTATCACTACTTTTCAAGAGCTACTCGATCGAGAAGCAAAATCTAAAAAGCTAAATTTTTCTAAGTCCGAGAGTCACTCAGATAAAGTAAAAAAGAGTAAGCTTTCAAACTAAAAAAGGAGTGAATCTCACACTACTTCTTACAGCTTGGGTAAAGGAAAATGAATAGTCTATAATGTTGATAAAGGAAAACAACCTATTTATGTTGAAGAAAGAGCCAAACAACTAGTCAATCCTTAGCCCAAGTTTATCTTTAAAGGCAATGATAAACCTCAAAACTTCTCAGGTGGTGGAGAGCATCCAAAACAAGCAATGAAAGATATGGAACACATACAACCATCTATCAAAGAAAAGATGAACAAAGAATATTCTTTTAAGAGAGAAAGTGTGGTGAATTATTTGCTAAAGCTCGTAAGGCAGGGATGGAATTACCATAATGCAAAAGTCCAGAAGAATCAAATCAAACTAATAATCCAAACTATTGCCCATATTATCAGTGATTAGCCACCCAATTGAGGATTATTATGTATTCAAACACTAGCTAGAAAGACAATACAAGAGAGGTAAATTTACACTATCCAATAGTGATTTTATTCACCCAAAGAAAGAATCTGCAATGGTGATCATGTCCTCTTTCGTGCCCCCAATTGAGAATAATGAGAAAGAAAGAGCAGTACAAGAAGAACAATGGGAGGCTGTAGTCTCCAAGTAAACTATCAAAATGTTGAAGCAACTAGAAGGTGTTCCTGGCATCAAGTGGAAATCACCACTTAAGCCAATGTTGGAGTTGAAAGCAATGCCTAGAGTCAGCATCTTAGCTTCTCAATGGCATTCTAATCATAGCACTCTATTGTAATATAAGGAAAAGTCTACCAAACATAACAGCGTACATCAAAAAAGTTAGGCAATAAGAAGAAGAAGATTAAAAAGAAAACTATAGTTCAAAAGATAATTAACAACCTGGAAGAATATCATCAACCGATGAGACAACCTATAAAGCTTGCTGGCTTTATGTCTAGACTACAAATTATTATTGAACCAAATACGGAAGGTGATGATGAAGATGATGAATCACTTCTTAGAGAAATGTGTTGAGTTATTTCAGTGTCATCAAGCACTTCTCGATGGAGCTCGTGCCTTTATGATATTTATTGTCAAACAGCCCCAATATGTGCAAAATTTTTGAATAAACTCAGAGGGTTTACATCAACTAGAAGAAGAATGATTGAAAATATAGTACTCAAGTTTTTCTTGATGACAAGACAAACGAATGATAGTTCAGAGGAAGATTTATGCTTTCACAAGATAAATGATTCATAATCATTAATAAAATCTTGCATGGAATGCTTAAAATTAGGCATTGACTGAGAAGATTTAGAAGTAAATGTTGATCATGAACGGATTACCTCTTCAGAAAAACTTGAACCAAACAGAGTGGCCTAAGTGAAACTAAGGGGTAGCAAAGTACTACCACTGCCACTAAGGAAAGGGCCACCAAATAAAGACAAAGATAAAGATATTGAAATTAATGAAAATCATTCCTAAAGAACTCAATAAGAAGTCTGACCCGGGTAAATGAATTGACTACAATATCCTATCACATTTGAGGAAGACCCCTGCACAATTGAGTGCATACGAGGCCCTCTTAATGTCAAAGGATCTTTGTGAAATCTTAATTCATGCGTTGAATAATCCAGAGAAATTTGAAGCATACTTTGCAAAATGGTGTATGATTGAAGTTCTGTAATCTCAAGATCTTCCGACAGTCACTTTCTCTGAGGAAGATCTTATGCTAGGAACATCAAACATAATTGTCCATTGTATGTCAATGCGGAGAACGACGATGTTATGATAAATCAAATCTTGATCGACCCAAGCTCGTCGGTTAATCTCGTGAGTCTATGAGAACTAAGGGGGATATCTCATGACATTCAACATCTCTGGTGGAATAAGCTGATGATTCATGGCTTTAATGAAAAAGGACAAAAGACTCTTGGATCTTTCATTTTGCCACTCATATTTGGAGAGCTATACACTGAAGCCAAATGTCATGTGATAGATGTTGATACTTCATTCAGGGCTTTATTGGGATGTCCCTAGCTCCATGAATATGGAATGATTCCATCCACCTTACATCAGTGCATAAAGTACTCGAAGAATGGAAAAGAATGTGATCCCTAGCAATCTTTAACCATTCATTGTCCATGAGGCAAAGATCTATGAAGATGTTAAATATTTCCTCCAAAAGATTCCTAAGCCTCAGCAGTCAACGTCATCAATCTCAAAGACTACAAAACAACTTAATGAAGAAAAAGAAGATATGAAACAAAAAGGAAGAAAGAAGGTGATATTGATTCTTCTAAAAACATTTGAAATATCATCCAAGCTAAAGAGGTCAATTCCTCACTTGGGTAGTGATATAGAGGAAGAGGATAAAATTATTGTCAAGCCCAATGAGACATGTGAATCTTCTTAAAAGGGAAAGGAGAAAGTAGAATACTCTGATTAAGATTATGAGTTTGAATCCATCTATGAAGGTCAGGTTCAATATACCTCTACAATAATGGAGGCAATACTAATATCAAAAGATTCACTTGTGATCACACCAGTCCCTTCTCAATACTTCAAGAAAATCACTCTGCGTGAAGTCACACTATTGAGGAGTTGAAGACCTTTTATGTACCTCCTTTGCCCGATAGTGATAGACCTCAAACCTCATTATACAAGTTTGAAGAGTGTTATCATCAAGATTATGATTGGCTTATGCGATTTGATGAATCTAATGATATAGTTCTCACAAGAATGCTAAAATATTACCCTCTAAAGATTTGAAGAATGATGCACAAATTGGGGATTGATGTTGGAATAGATAAGTGGCAAGCCCACTTCTTTGACACTCTCTGGGGTCTAAAGAGTCCACATGCCTCATGGAAAAGTGATAACTACACTACTAAAGGCCTTAGATACGTCCAATGTAAACAACATCGAAGAAGAACCTATTACGTGGTAACAGAAGAAGAGATTGAGACTGAGAGTAAAATGAAGATATTTTTTATGAAGTCAATCTCACAAATGATGAGGAGGTAGAAGCTAGGCCTGCACCCGATGAACTCGAAGATGATGGACAGGTAGCTACCATGGATGAGCTGAAAGAAATCAACTTAGGAACAAAACTTGATCCTCATCCAACTTTTGTCAGTACCCTTCTATCTGATGAAAAGGTTGAAGAAATGAAAGCCCTATTATGTGAATTCAGGGACTGGTTTGCCTGGACATATTCTAAAATGTCAGGCTTATCCCCTGATATGATAGTTCTCAGATTAGCCATTAAGCTAAATGCAACACCAGTTAAACAAACTCCTAGGCGAATGAGATTGAAGATTGAAGAATAGGTTATCACATAAACTAAAAAGCTCATTGAAGCAATCTTCATCCGAGAAGAAAAGTATGTAGATTGAATAGCCAACATTGTTCCAGTGAGAAAGAAAATTGGTCAAATCCGTATCTGCATGACTTTTGAGACTTAAATAAAGCATGCCCAAATGATGACTTTTCACTTCCAATATCAGAATTACTAGTGGATAATACTTCCAACCATGATATGTTCTCATTCATGGATGGATCGACAGGCTATAATCAAATTAATATGGCTCTTGAAGATCAAAAGCACACATCATTCAGGATGCCAATTGGTATATATTTTTATACAGTCATGCCCTTCAGATTGAAAAATTCCAGAGCTACATACCAAAGTGTAATGACTCATATTTTGATGAGTTCATCCATCAAAAAGTGGAATGCTATGTTGATGACATCATCGTTAAAAGTATAGATCACAGATATCATCTTAATGATCTAAGGATTGTATTTGAGTGAATAAGAAAGTATAATCTCAAGATGAATCCCCTCAAGTGTGCATTCAAGATCTCATCTAGAAAATTCCTTGGCTACATTGTACGTCATAGAGGAATTGAGATTGATCCTACAAAAATTAAGGTAATTATTGAGATGCCACCACCGAAGAGTTTACATCAACTCCACTCGTTACAAAGGCAACTCACTTTTATTCAGTATTTTATATCAAATCTATTTGGCAGATGTCAGCCCTTCTCAAAATTGATGAAGAAGAATACTCCATTCAAATGGGATAAGGAGTTTCAAGAAGCCTTTGATATCATCAAAAAATACCTATTAAATCTACCAATTCTTACAGCATTAATTCCTAGGAAGCCCTTTTTTTGTATACAACATTAGAAAAGTCCTTAGGGCATTATTGGCACAGCATAATAAAGAAAGTAAGGCGCCCTTTATTATATCAATCGAAGATTAATAGGAGCAAAAGCAAGATATTTTTGATCAAGAGGCACTATCTAGTGTTGATCTTTGCAGTCCAAAAGCTTCACCTTTATATGTTATCTAACAAGATAACACTCATTTCAAAGATTGATACACTAAAGTTTTTAATAATAATACCAAGGTTGTCAGGTCGTTTAGCTAGATGGGCAGTTCTACTCTTGCAATTTGACATTACATATATCCCTCAAAAGGTAATGAAGGGACAGGTCCTGATAGACTTTCTTGTGGCACATCTTATCCCAGCAGACTCTCCACTTAATGATGATTTGATAGATGAGCAAATCTTTCTCATTCATGAAAGAGAAGTTATAAATATGGGAGATATATTTTGATGGAGAATCATCAATCAAGCCTGCTCAACCTCCAAATCTTCCAAAAGCAAGAGCTAGCATCAGCCTCATTTTCATAACACTGGAAGGAGGAATAATAAAACACACGTATGGATTGACTGAATCCCGAACTAACAATGAAGCCGAGTATAAAGCATTAGTAATAGGCCTTGAAGAAGCCATTGTCATTGGTGTAAAAAAGTTATAATTTTTTTGAGATTCTTAATTGGTCATCAATCAAGTCTTGGGTGTTTATAAGATCAACAAGCTTGAGTTATCCTATTATCACAAACTAGTGCTCAAGTTGATGAAATAAATTCCAAATGTCGCATTAACTCGAGTTTCTCGATAAGAGAATGATAAGGCGGATTGTTTGACCAAACTGGCTAAAGAGATGGTGAACACGGAGGACGACGATGTGTTGATTGAAGTGTCCACATATCGAGTGCTGCAACCAATAAATCCATATTTCCCATAGGAAGAGGAGATATCAAACTCAAGCCGACAAGGAGAAATACAAATTGCTCCTCACTCTCCAAAGAACAATAAGTACAAAAGACAAAAAAATTCAAAAGTGCTATGAAGAAATCATGTGAAGCTTTCATAATGGAAGAGCTTAATGATTAAAGACAACCCTTCATCAATTATTTCAAAGAAAGAAAACTGCATAGCAATAAATCACTAGCCACACAAATTATAAAAGAATTCTACGATATGCTTATGTCAATGACACATTGTATCGTAGATCCTTTGAACAAATGTGGTCGATGTTTGGGGACAAATGAAGCCAACAAAGTAATGTCCAAAATTCATGAAGAAATTTGTGGAGTGTATCAGTCAGGTCCTAAAATGGCAGTATAAATTAAAAGGATAGGATACTATTGGCCTTCATTGGTGAAAGACTGTATAGATCAAGCTAAGAGATGTCATGAATGCCAAGTCCACAGGTACCTCATTCATCAGCCTCCAAATCCTCTGCATCTAACAATAGCATCCTAGCCATTCAAATGTTGGGGCATATATATTGGGTTGATTGATCCTCCATCATCGGCCCGGATCGATTTCTTTCTAGCATTCTGCTACTTACGCAAATGGGTTGAATCGTTTATGGAAGTTACTATTGATCAAGTCGTCGACTTCTTCACCAACAATGTTGTCTGTAGAATCGGGGTGCCACGACGAATCATTTTAGACACGGGTCCAGCCTTCAAGAGTGTTAAGATATATAAATTTATTGATCGACATAAAATTGATTAGCGATATTCATCGATCTACAATCCAAGGGCTAATGATTTAGCAGAGGCTTTCAATAAGACATTAGTAAAGCTTCTCAAAAATATTCTCCCAAAGAATAAAAAAGGGTGCCACACTAAAATGATGGAAGTACTCTAAGAATATATAACAACTTGCAAAATGTTGACCAAGGCCACTTCTTATGTTCTATCATTTGGAGTTGAAGCCATGTTACCACTAGAAGTTGAGCTACCATTACTTCGAGTAGCTGTCTAATTCAATCTTCCTCAAGATGAGTATGCTCACTTGTGAATGGAAGAGTTGGATGTGCTTGATGGAGTTAGACTCTAAGCTCAACAAAGTTTAGAAAATTCGAACGAGGATGTTCAAAGCATTCAACAATTCAGTACATCCTCAGACTTTCCAAAAAGGTGAATTGATTCTTGGGCTAAGAAAACCAACCATCCCTCATCGCAAGAATGGTGATAAATTTGAAGCTAACTGAGAAGGTCCCTATCATAGAGAAGGTGTACGAAGGAGGGCCTATCAGCTTATTGACACGAATGGTCAACGACCGATGCCACCAATCAACAGTCGATATCTCAAGAAATAGCACAACTGACTACGAATAAGTATATAAATACTTAAATGAATCTTGCATTAATAAGGCTTTCATACCAGATACACACATAATGTCACTTAAAGATTCTCTTGTAAAATCAGAACGCATTTTCAAGTTACTATGAAAACCTCCCTGTTAGATAGGAGGCATTTTTATATATTTATCAGAGTTGATATCATGCTTTAAGAAGAGATCCTTAGATAGATATATATTATGATTATTAAATAAATAAATCATGTTTATTTTGTAGTAAATGAAATCAAATCTTGTAATGTATTTCTGAATTACTCTACAATCCTCGTGTTAAATACGGGGCATTTTTTTATGTTCAAGGTTGTTTAATCCTCTCTTGTGAAATAGGAGGACTTTTTATATATATTCAGGTTGACAATAAGCTTTATGTTAAGATCTTGAATATATCTATAACTGTTATTATTAAGTTGCAGGCTCTTGCAAGAATAAAAAGAATCTATTTTTATGAATGAAAAGATGACTCTAATTATCAAAAGTTTATATCCAAGATTCATCAAATTTTGAAGATTGAGCTAGAAGAACTCCCAATTTTGGAAGCTTCAATCAACTAAGTTGGAAAAGCATCAACCTCTATATATTCAAGTCTAAGACACAGGCGGGTTCTAAAGGTTGAACTCAACAAGCCCATAAATTGTCGAGTTGCTGACGCTCTCCTCACTTAACAAGCCACAAAAAAGTTGCAGTGAAAGAGCTCACGTTTGTTAGTCTGATGGACAAACCACCAATCCATCACAGCTTAAGTCGAAGACTCTAGTAGGTTCTTAAGGTTGGACTCAACAAGCCCATAAATGGCTGAGTTGCTCACACTCTCCTCACTCAACAAGCCATAAGAAAAGACAGTGGAGAAAGAGCCCCTACCCGTCACTCCAACGATGATGGTTGTTCAATCTCAAACCAAATTCAACTTAGTGATTACAAGCAACTAAAATTAAAGAGATCTTTATACTTGATCGATGGACCAAGATAATCTGAGGAGACAACTCTCAATTTAGAGCAGCCTCAAATCAATCTCTATATTGCCTGCAAGGTGATATTTCAATCTCTTTTCAAATGATCTGATTAAGCACAAAGCACAAATCAAAGCCAATTTCCTCATCAAGTCCACCAAAGCAAAAAAAGAACAGGACAGAGGAAGCAATTTCATAATTCCTACATAGCCAATGGCTGAACTAAAGAGATTACATGGTTATACAGACTATTAAAGTGCACATTACTGGATTGATAACTCATGATGTTAGACTTAATATAAGATGAAAGGCTAAGTCATCTATATGCACCCTTCAATAAGTTTGTCAAAGTAGCAAGCATAGGACTTAAGGCGTACATACACATCTTGACAAGTCAAATATGGACAAATGAGGTCAATCCTTCATCAAGTCTGTCAACCTTAAAGCTAGGACAAAAGGAATTTTAATTCTCAAAGGAAACAAACCAATTCCTCTATCAAACCTGATCAAGCATGAAACTAGGGTTGGAGGAAATTTAAATCTACAAAATGCAAAAGAAAGAGATATTCAATGAACCCATTGAAGTAGAGAGTAAATGGTGGAAGAGTTCTTATCCATCCAACAAGTTGATCCTGACAAATAGATCAATCCCATTATTTAGCATGTTCGAAGCAAGGCATTAGATTAATGAAAAATTTTATCAAAGCTCCATAAGCTAATAAAATTGAAGCTGAAGTGATTCAAGATCCATGGACAGACCCTTCAACCAATTTTCAACAAACATGACTTACTCCATACATAAATCACATTTATTGGGGGGCATTTGTTGACCTCCATGCATGCTTCATCCGTCAAGTTGAGCTCACAAGCCAAATTTGACAGACTTTGGATGCAAAAATACGTAAATTGAAATTGAGATACAATTGACATCACCAAAACTAGTAGAAATAACTTCTGATTGATGAACGAACTTCACAATTATGTTCAGAACATCAAAATTGATTGAAATATACAATCTCTTGCTGTCACGATTGATTGATGAGGGTGAATGATGCTATGCATATCATAGTTGAGAGGCTCTAATGATGCCCAAATAACTGCCATTCACAAAATTGATCATGCCATTAGCGTGACATCAAAATCTATGATGTCGCGTTGATGAGTGCCAGTTTCAGTGGTGAGCGTCATAAATGAACTCCGTCATTGAAGCGGATTATGCCATTACATCTGAAAGGTCAAAATTAAATAAAATTGACACCCATATTATCTAAGTCGTCTTACAAGAAAGTTTATTGAGATCAATATGTATTCTAATAGAATGTACTAATTTAGTCATTCAATTAAATCTACAGCCACCTATTAAGCTCACATTTTAGCATATTTTTACACACAGTAACCCCAATTGGATTTATATAATATATATATAGAGAGAGAATATATAAACTATTCACCCAAAATCCTCTTCTCATATCTTGTTCACGTGGAACCTAACAATGTTATTTTAATGGTGATCGGTATCTTTTGTCCTATTCATTTAAAATGAAAATAATGGAGCTAGTCTGTGTTCCTTCTTGTCTCCAATGCCTCATAACAACTCCTCTCCAGTCAATTAAAAGCCACCAAGCATCATGCCCATGCCTCCACAACACATCCCTAAACTTTTTTTTTTTTTGCAATGGGTATCACACACCTATCTTATAAGTGGAGATGTCGTTAAATTGTCACCAGCTGTATTAATCACCCTCTCCACGATTCTACCATTGCATGATACCAGAGGATTGACTCTGCAGATTTCCGCCAGCACCCACCAACCGAGCTAACCATACTTGCCCATGTGAAGTTTCAGAGTTAAAGCAGTTAAATGAAATAGGATCAGAAAAATAAAAAGAAGGAAAATTGACGCAGCCAGCTATTTCCATTTTCTCTTTTCTCTTATATGTCCTCTCGCTGGTTGACATGAAGGAGGGTTCTCGATTTCCCTGCACATTCTCTCTCAAGCAGAGATAAGACCAAAGCCCCTTCTGGGCTCCATCTCCTCGAACCAAAAAAAAAAAAATCTGGCATCGCACAGAAGTAGGAAACTTGCTCCTCAACCTCAGGTACTCTTCAATCTTCCTCAGCACACATCACAAGTTACACAACCCCTCACTCCATTGTAAGCTTCCAAACTGATACCTCCCATCTCTCTTCTAGCTCAGATGCTTGCTCGAGTTGTCAAGTTGTTGAAGATTCAGCATTTTATGGAAAAACTAGCTATCATTGAGCTTATAAGAAGCATTGTTTAGGCACGCGGAGCTTCTATAGAGAATAGTTTGCATTTGGCAGTGACCAGCATAGCTGAAGTACTCAAGTGTGATGATTGAAGTACCCGCAAAGATGCTTCTCCTGCATTAGCTGGAATAGCTAGGAGTGCTAGATTAACACTAGGATATCTGAAAACCACTTGCCGACCACCTTAAGAACTACATATTGCAATTATATTCCCATCCCAGTCTAGTGCTACTCCTCCCAACTGCAAGAGCAGCAACCTAATAACTTCCTAAAAGCTGCCAATTCTCCCAGGATTCCTCCTTACTATATGCAGCAAGCTGCAGCTGAACTTCCTCTTTCCCTGACACGGCTATTCACCTCCTACATCCATAGCCAAGGCTCCTCCATCTCTTCTACCATACAGAACTCAGATAGCAAGCCATTTAAGTATCTTGTCCTCAGTTTGGCTCTCTTGCAACACAGCAACCTCTTATCCGACCCTCTTTTTCTTCTTACCTCACCCGTCAATGATATCACTACTAAGCCTTCCATGAACTTGACTCCTCTTCAATCATCCTATGTGACCTGCGCTTCTACTATCTCGATGCCAAATGCTTTGAGGAGCTGAAAGACCGACACAAGCGCTTGACAATGTTGAGCCATGCTAAAGTGGATGAACACAGAAAAATGAGTGACCCAAAGGATTACAATCATATATACATAAACAAGGATGAATAGGATCATGAAATCAACATTATCGCAGCAATTTGTTATTTACGTAGCAAGGCTTAGGAAACTTTGGAGAACAATATCCAAGCAAGCTTATGGTACATAGCAGCTGTCAAGTTTGATCCTTTCTACTATGAGATTCTAAAAATTTTTGATTGCCATATACATGGTAAAATGTGAAGAAGAATTACGGCTATTATCATCTTTCCAATTTGGTACAATTTAACAAAGAAGATGAGCGGCTGTCAACAATTTATTCATGTTTAGTGAAGAAGAAAATGTTGTGGAATGAAATCTTATAAGAGATATTGAGAGGGACAACCTTTTCACTATTTTGAGTTCACCCTTTATGCTTGTGCTAAAAAATAATGCTAAGTTCTTGGCTCACAATGTTGAGCACTACTATTAGTGTGGAGAGCATCACAAATTCTTTGAGCTCACTTCTTTGTTACTTGTGAAAGATTCTTTTAATATGAAATGCACTCTGGTTCATTTGGTTGCTGCTACGAAGCTTGAGCATTTTAATGACCTTTATCTCTTAGCTTGCAATTTGATAAAGGACTTTTCTCAAAATAAGATGAAGATATTTGAAGGCTTATGCATGCTTTCTTAAGCGTGGTAGGTCAAACTGATGGTATGTGAGACGAGAGGTCAGAAATTCAATTGATAGAGGTCTTAATTAATTTAATGTAAAATAAACTCTAAGCTCAAATTAAAATATAAATTTAAATTGTAGGTGTTGAAGGCCTATGCATTTTTTTAAGCATGGTGGGTATAGAAGACTCTCTAAATCGCATGTCACAAGACACTGGCTATGCATACTTTCTTAAGTATGGTAGGAAGGCAATAACACCCCCAAAGTAGCCCCTATGTGGGGACGACGTCGTGAGGCTGCCAAAATTCTATCAAAATAGAGATTGATAATTATTGAAAATAAAATAGTTAAAGAATAATATTTGAAGTTTAAATGAGTGATAAGATCAATAATTGAACTAAGTACAATATACTAAGCTACTGAAACAAGATTGGGCTTACAATTATCTGACTAATAATAGTCTACAACAAATTATATACTTATCCAATGCAAGAAAAATATTTGAATGAATAAGGAATACACTATGTCATGAAACATTCAAAAGAATTGAAGTTGAATATAAATGAAAATTGCAACATATGCCATCAGATCTGCATAACATTAATGCTAGCAGACAGAAAGCATTGGCTTAAATTCTAAATATACTTCAAATGTATTAATTTTGCATAAATTATGGAGCCAACTATCACTCTATTCAAGTGCTTTAGAATTTCTGCAATCATTTGAAAGAAATAAATTCTTGGATGAAATATAAAACAACCTTCAATTTAATTTGATCTTTCTAAAATTTTCATGAGTGTTCTAAATCACCTGCATGGGCCTCGATACTATGCTGAATGCTTATACTTAGTGTCTGAGGATGCTGCATGGGTTGATTCTCGGTTGGGTCTTAAAACCAGGTCTGGGTTAACAAAATCTAAAAATTCAATAATAATATTATAAGGATTCCAACTTAGTAAAATATCTCATAAGCTAATTCTATCATATGATAGTAGATCTGATCCTCTATTATTAAATTAATAAAGTCGACGGGATCTTGAACAATAAAATGAATTATCAGTACCCGATGATGGTTGTGTTGAATAGAGATTTCAATTGGATGGGATACTACCATCAAAATATGTTTAAAATTTCAAATAAAATTAATATAAATAAAATATCAATCTAAATAAAAAATATAATGAATTATTAAGTTCAAAATGACTTAATGAAAATCATCAACCTAAAATTTAAAGCTAAAACTCAATCCACCTTTTGCAATTCTTTGATGAAGGTGACAAATTAAGAAAACTCTAGCTCACAAAAGAGTCAATGTCAACTCAAGTGTATTTCTATGTTCATTGTCAATCAATCTCATGCCAGTAAGAATATGGCCCTGTCCTCGACGTGCCAATAGGCTTCACATATGATCTTGATTTACCAGAGTCCTCACGAGTGAAGAATTATAAATGGAACCATTATATACGGGCGATTGTGAGCGATAGGTGCACTTGGTTGGGGATAAACTTAAACTTGTTGGACAAACACTACTCGTGCACAAAGTTTTCTTAGACGATGCAACCCAGGGCTGAGCAAGGATTCTATCAAGATAGGTCAACTACCTCCTCTGACTAAGTAGACTAGGGACCACGATAGCTCGGAATGATGAAATCATGAGATCTTGATCGGGCACATCATTGTTCCCCCAATCATCAGCTTCAAGTTAAAGAATGATGAATTTCATAAACATAAATTCTATAACTCCACATGTTGTTACTATATGCTAAGCACTTAGCGATCTAATGACTAGCCTTAATCAAAAGTTCTCTCTCAGCATTGGGAGGGGTAATTAACCATAGGTGCTTACACATATAGGAAACCTGGAACCAGATCTAAGGTCCTCACAAAATGAGGGAGAAATCTCTGGATAGTGTCTTATCTACTATTTCATCTACCTTATGAAAGTTTGACTGACATTTAATCTATTTTCCTAATCGAGAGGTCGATGGTGAATTTTTTGAGCCCACAAGGTAGGCAACAACTAATTGGGCAGCTCATGAAATACAAGATTTAGTAAAAAAATCCAGGCATACCTCTAAAATAAATTAAGAATAATTTAGAATCTAAATATGGGTTGCCACTATCATATATGAAATTATGACACTCAAGATAGGTAGCACGAGATAATTTATTTGGATTAATTGAAGCTACTTATAATTTGGTTCCTACATTGAGAGCAAAGTTTATAGAAAGAAATCATGGCTCTCACATCATTTTTTTAATATAATGATAAAGATAACTCATTTGAGAGATTCTACATTAGTTTTAAAGTGTGTATTGATGGCTTCCTTATTGGTTGCAGATGTCTCATAGGCCTTGATGCTTTCCATTTGAAGTCCAAATATCTAAGGGTATTGTTTTCAACAAATTCTTTTGATGGTAATAATGGATTATTTACAATAGCTTTTGCAGTAGTTGAGTCTGAATCGAAGAGATCATGGCTATGGTTTTTAAATAATCTGGCAACATCATTTCAATGTAAGGTCAATCCATTAGCATTAATTTCAGACATGGAAAAAGGATTGGGGGAGGCTATCAAATGTGTATTTCCTATTACAGAGCATAGGGTTTGTGTGCATCATCTTTGGAAGAATATAAAAAAAAAAATACCACCACTATCATGGAAGCCCAAAGATTAGAAATACATTTTGGTTGGCTATAAACACATATAGTAGATATGATTTTGATAAAAAAAAAAGTAGTTGAATTATATGAAATGAGTTCTCATCTACATGCTTACTTGTGTAGTATTCCATATAAATGGTCCAAATACCAATTTGCATCAAAAAAAAAAAATCACGCCACTACCAATAACATGTCAGAGTCATTCAACTCTTAGATTGGAGAAGCTAGAGATATGCCTATTGTTGATTTGATTGACAGAATTATAGGGATGCTTATGGAGCAAAGATTAGAAAGGAAGTTGATGCCAACTCAATGGAATGTATATTGGTTCTTATAATTGAAGAATATATTAGAAATATCACAACAAAGAAGACACAATTTATTATCAAGCAATTAATGAAGGGCATCATGAAAGGCATGAGGTGGATATACAAAATATGGCTTATGGTTGCAGATTCTGAAAAATGACTAATCTGCCATGTATTCATGTTGTTGCTTTCATCGGCATGAAAGACCAGCCATAGTGGCATATATATGTAGACGAACATTACTATACAAGAAGGAAGTTTATTTTTTTATACTAAAAAAATATGTTTCAATTATATTATTAGTGTAATCTATATGATATACATGTATATGTGTGACATTATCTTTTTTGACAAATATCAAATGGCTTGTGATGGTGCAATTGATACACTCCTAGGGAGAGAACAATGGATTGTGCCTAAAGATGGTTTTCAACTCGAGGTGCCAAATACATCAAGACCAAAGGGTGGGCCTAGAAAAAGAAAAATGCATAGCTTTATAGAGAACTCTATTAAGAAGAGTAAATAGATGCACAAATGTGGTTGATGTGGATTTTTGGAACATCATAAAAGCGCTTGCAAAAACGAAATATCTCAATCAAGCTCAAACATGCAAAAACAACTCATGATACGTGAGGAAATGAAATGTGGTGACTTAGGATCAAAATGATATTTTCTTATAATAACACTAAAGTAGCATCCATATTTTGTGTCTTTTGGATGCAACTTTTGGCCAATGAAAAATAGTTTCTTGTGCATCTTATTGTTGAAGAAGCCAAACTAATTAAAGCTGATAAGTCAGTCTTTCAGTATACATGGAAGATGCCTAATAAGGCTAGTTGATGGCTAATGTTTTCTATGTTGTGTTGATCTAGGCACTGGCTCCTTAGCTCTGGTGGGTGGGTGATCCAACTGTGGGCTTTTGTGGCTTTGTTGTTATTTCTACTGCTTTTGTTGTTGTTCTTATGTCTTGAAATTTGGTGGGCTGGTGGCCTTGATGGTTGGCTGCCACTTTGCTATTGGTGGTAGGATCTATAGACTTGTTATTTTTTTATCTTTGGCCTATTTTTTATGTTGGGCTACTTTCGTGGTTGCTGGATCTTAGTTGTTATCTTTTCTGTTTGGTTGTATTAAGTTTGGTGGTTTGCTAGTTGGTTTTTGGTTGATCTTTTGGCTATGGATTTGCATTCCCTCTATGATAGTCTTCTCTCTCTGTGGTCGATGCTTAAGTATTGTTGTTTCTCTTCTTTTGTGATGGTTTGGCTGATGTTCCCTCATTACCTGCTGTTGTTTCTAATTGTTGGTGACATGGGGCTTTGTTGGAAGCTTAGTTTTCATTTTGATTCTGTTTTGGGTTGGTTGTATGGGAGCATTTTGGTAGCTGCTCTGGTCTTGTGGGTTTTTTTTGGCTAGGTGAATCTATTGGTCATATGCTTTTCTAGTTTTGATGGCAGGTGCTAGAGCTTGGCTAGCTTTCGGTTGTTAGCTGAATGGTTTAATCAAGGTAAGTTGGCTATGATGGCTGGGATGTTTTCCCTATTATCTTTTTGGCTAGTAACATCATATGTAATTGGTACCCTTCTACTGAAGTTTGGATGCTCACATATTTTATTATCCCTTGAGATGATTGTGACTGGGCCTGAGCCTTATCTAAGAATTTTCTTACTTTGCTCCTTATTTGTGATTAGCCTGCCTTTATTTCTTGATGACTATCTCTTCCTTAAGTTTCTTGTGATTCTTTCACAGGTTTTAGGGTCTTGTAGGTGAACTGTGCCTCTCTAAGGTTCTGGGATCTAGAAGGTGGTTTATGATGTTCTCAAAGGATCCAAATGATGTTGCTGAGTTCGTCTTTATCTTTTTTATTTCTTTTGCTTTTGAGTTTCATTTTCTTTTGATGTAATAGGTAGGGGATTTATCTCTTTAGGCTTATTGTAGCTTTTTGAGTAGTAGTTTAGAGATTTATCCCCTTTAAAGACCTTGTACCCTTTTCTTTGTGGCAATAAAATTCCCCTTTTCTTAAAATCAAACCCTAAACCCTAAGTTGGTTTATGGAATTAACACAAATAAGATATGCTGATCACTATTTAAAGACAAACACAGTAGCTAAGAAGGTTGAATATTTGCAAAATGACAACAACAGATACACATCACTGTTTCAGGGAGAAGCATAACTGCAACACTGATTCCATTAAGCAAAATAATGCATAAAGAAAGCATTAATCAAGCTGAAAAAGAAAGTGATATTAATGGCCCTCTCATTTGTAGAGGAATAATTTAAAGAACAATTATTTAATTAGAAAAGTACTTTGATGATAGATGCTGATAACAGTTACAACATAAGCTTTGAGACCTAAAAATACACATTACAAAGTGCATAATAATCTCAAAATACCATGTAAGCTTACTTAAAGTACAACATGACTACAATGATAATTTCGATTAGAATCTTGAAATAAAATGAGATTGCCTCAACTCTAAGCATACTTAAAATACAACATGACTACAATGATGACTCTGACGAGAATCTTGAAATAAAATATGATGGATTCAAAGTTATCTCAAATCATATTGTCGTGAGCACGTAGCAAGAGCAGGATGTCATGGATTGTTGGTTCATTCTCATCCACCAGCTGAAAAAATTGGCAATCACATTCTGTTTGATTTTGTGGGCATCAATAGAATCACCTTCCAATGTTTACACAGCTTCTACAAGTATATATAATGCTTCATAAGTTGCATCTACAATATATTTGAAAATTTCTTTAAGAAATCCCACTATGGATGGCTTGAACTTATTTCTTAGTAATACTACTACAACTTCTTAGTTCCTAAAACCTAAACAAGGCCACCAAGAAGAAATTAACAAAATATGGAAAAAGTAAGATTAGGAGTAAAATAGAGTACAAAATAAAATAATTAAATTTATTAAGCAACACATCTAACATTGATCATTTAACTACACTGACAAGCAAGAGCAAAAATAAATTAAAAAATTGATAATGAATACTCAAAAAATGTGATATCAATTCATAGTATTAGAATGTAAAGAACAAGCCTAATATATATTCCATTCTTAGTTTGCCTAATATATGTTTTTTTATCAAAGCCCTACCAACTAACAAAATATTTCATTCTCAGTTTCCCTAAACCTGAATCTCAACAATTCAAACAATCTCTACTCAGTTTTCTTAAGACCTGAATTAATGTAACATAGATGGAACGTGAGTTTCTACAAGTTATATGTAGAAATTAGGGATAATAGAAAATAGTGGAACCTTAATAGTTCAATTAATTATATTGCAATGGTTTAGCATCTTAAATAACATACCTCGCTGAAACTTTCTCGGCCTCCATGGAACAAGCAGGAGCGGGAAGAGCCAAAGACGGGCTGCAATGATTTTCACAAGCTCGATGAAAGGCACCTCGATAATAGGTGGGAAATAAGTGTGGGGCTGAAGCAACGACATTCTTAACGGAGGAGATGGGGTTCACTCTATAAGAAATGAAAGACGGATGGGGTTAATCATGCGCGGCAGAGGCGACAGGCATCTGAGAGGAATAACGGAGAGTGGTTGTTCTGTATGGACAAATAGAATCAGGTGGTTAGGATGTAAATCCTAATGTTTTAAGTGGTAGGGCTGTACATGCTCAAATAAAAATATATCCTTAGTTTTATCTCATCATTTTCAACAAAGTTTATTTTTCGCTGCATCAAAAATAAAATATAATTTTAGAGCAACAAAAATGAAGGTAAATCTAACTGATTTGAGAGCTGAAGTGACAAAAAATATCTTGTTGACCTCCACATGTCTGTCATAAATCAAGACAAGCCCACAAGTCAATGACACGAATGAAATACACAAATTGGGCTCAAAATGACCTGATGTCACCAAAATAATCAAAAGACCATGAGAAGACTCTCCATTGCATTGAATGTCAAATTGATTAGAGTATAAATATTGTAAAAATCTAACGATCAAATTAAGCCGTATCAATGTCGACATGCATATCAGAGTCAAGAAGCTGCGATGATATCTGAACGACCTCTGTTCATGAAATTGATTATGACATTAGCTTCAAAGCATTGAAAACTATCAAATGAGACTATCATTTGGGCGGTTTGTCGAGTGACGCATAAAGCATAAATCTACAAAAGCAATGCAGAAAATTAACTCAACGACTCGATGAATGATTTTTCCATCTCGAATGTCAAAATTGTCGAATATAAATATAGTTGATGATCATCAAGCACTCAAGTCATCAACGCTAGCGACAGCATTGAGATCGAGAATGGATGAAAATGAAGTTTAAAATTAATTACACCATGGAAAAAACATCAAAATCTATCAAAGACTATTTTCAAATAAGTCTCAAAAAATCGAAAGATTGACGCCATTGAAATAAATGATTGTAACTTAAACTAAACTATATAAAAACTAAATACCATTATTAAAAGAAATTAAAATTAATATATATAATATATATATATATATATATATATATATATATATATATATTAATATACAATATTAAAATTAAATTAAAGTCGTTTAAATTAATTTTTTTTTAAAATCCTAAATTACCCTCATGCTCAACTATTCCCTATTTTCAATTTTCTGAAGACTATCCAAAAAAATAAAATAAAAAGAAAATTAAAACCACTCACCTCATTCTCTCCCACGTTCAAAATGAAAAAAAACTCCCCTGTATTCTCCCTCTGCACACAAGTAATTCTCCTCCCCGTTGAATTTCCTCCGTCTCGCACTGTTCCACAAATCCAATACCGCCGATGCTGCATTCTGCCGCAATCTTCTCCCACCGGCGAGTCTCCCTTGGTCGTCCCACCGCCGTTGCTGCCGTCGGCCAGACCCGCGCCACACGCACCCACCACCGTCCCGCTACCCACTGTCATCTGCGCAACCCGCTTCACACCGACCCGCCGATCTGGAATAGCCGGTCCATGTCCCGCGCACGGCCCGCTCCCACTGGCCCATCTCACCATTTTCTGGCCCAGTTCCTCACAGCGCTGCCGCCGGCCCGCCAACCGAACCCAGTCCCGCATGCCATCCCTCACTATCCAACCCGTTCCACAGCCCAAGCCCGCGGCCTAGAACCTCCGGCTCACGTTCCACGCTCCGCTGCGTCATTCCGCCGCCCACATTTTGTCGCCACCGTCCCGCTTCCGGCCAGACCTGCAAGCGTAAAGCCTACCAGCCTACTACATTTCTCGTGACCCACTCCCCACGGCCCAGCAGCCCATGCTGCCCACGGCCCGCCTCGTCCAGCCCAGCCTGCTAGCCTGCCACAAGCCCCCTTCCTACAGCCAGCAAAACTTGCTCGTTCTGTACAATCCAGCCTGTAAACCCAGCCTGTTCTGCACATCCAGTACTAACCGTATCTCCTTCTTATAGCCAGCAAACCCGCAAGCTAGCCTGTAGTAATGTTCCAGATCATCATTTTACTTCACAGAAATCAAGAACATCATCGGATTCTTTTGATTTTCTGATCGCACCTAAGCTTATCCATTTTGTTCATGAATCGAACATCACAAGGTGAATTCTTCCTTCAATTTATGTCAGACTCGCTAAATGTCATTTTTTCGAAGAAAGAACATCGACAAAAAATTCTTTTTTCATTTTGCATCATACCTCGATCATCCATTTTGACAAATCTAAGAATATCATCAGAAATTCTTCTTTTCGATTTCGACGCATCCTTGCATAACCGTCCATTTTCGCTTCACAAAAACCGAAAGAACATCACAGAGAAATTATTCTTTCAATTTTTGACGTCGCACTCCTTGCCTTAAATTCCCAATTGCATACCTACTCCTTGTCTTACATTCACAAAATGAGGGCAAAATCTCTGGGTAGTGTCTTATCTACTATTCCATCTGCCTTCTGAAAATTACACCAACACTTCAAATCATACTCTCTTCAATTCAAATCAAAATTTTGAGAGTCGGGCAATTTTGAGCCCATGATTTGACTCAAGGATTCTCTTCCATCTTTAGTCATATATGTGCCATAGTAGTGTGTACTTTTTAAAAATTTAAAATAGCAAAATGGTGATTTAAGTGTGTAATAAATTAATATGAGGCTCTATGTAGAATGAATCATTCTAGAGTATATCTTTATTACACTATTTTGTTTTTAGCGTACATCTTGAAAGTATGGGGTGAAATAATAATTGCTAATTACTAATCCCATCTTTCACTTTTGCATGGATCTACAAAGCACTCCTTTCACGGTTCAGGTAGGTCGTGGTGCGAACATCGCACAGCCAATGTCATCATCAACACGGAGATGTTGGCATTCAATTTGGTAGCTTAAATTTCGGTATCATAGCAACTCACAGTACCCACCGTACATTATAGAGCCATGCTTTGGAAGGCCTCAAGTTACTGAAACTCCTACTAGCCATGTGCGTCGGTTTCTACTAGCTCAGGAGTTCTCCGTGAGAACTTTTTCAAAAGAGGAATCAAGCGTGAGAAAAGAATCATTGGGACAAAGCGTGTCTTTAATTCTCATGTACAATGATTGAACCTTTGTAAAAGCATGATCATGAAGCTTCCTCATCAGAGAAAATTAACAGAAGGAGAAGAAGAAGAAACCTTGAGGCGAGGGGATCCCCTTTGAATGAGTGAACAAGCGATAACTACCAAGAGTATTCTACTATAACTTTGACAATCTAAGTGGGTAAGAGGAATAGCTCTCTTGAATAAAGTAGTCTTTTTGGAAGAACCAACCATCAAGCTCCACCACCATAGAGAGGTGAAAAATCTGCCGGGATACATAAAGTTCTCAAAGTAGCCAAGGAGGCCTAATGAAAAGAAGATTTCAGGCTGGTGATGGAAAATCTTGAAGCTCCACCAAGAAAGTTGTCATCTCTTTTTGGTGGCGGCAGTGCCCAATGCATGGTGAGCATGGGGCATGTGACACTTGGACACGTGTCCAGAATCCAGAAAGGTCCGATGAAAGGATAAGCAAATATGGAGGCCAAGGCATAATGAAACTTTGAGTAATAGAAGAGGTGTGACATCGATACATATACTCGAAATCTCAAAATCAACTCATCAGTGGATACCCAAAGAAGGATATCCGATGAAAGATATGATGGTCGACACCGGAGAATCCTCTGAATCCCATCGATCAGTTTCACCCACAAGAGAAGGT
This sequence comes from Cymbidium sinense, assembly GCA_021442155.1. Taxonomy (NCBI): domain Eukaryota; kingdom Viridiplantae; phylum Streptophyta; class Magnoliopsida; order Asparagales; family Orchidaceae; genus Cymbidium; species Cymbidium sinense. Next base: position 77,899,103 of record CM038228.1, on the reverse strand, counting down.
TGGCGTTGATGTGGTCCTTTAATAGAAGAAGTATTGTTTGAACTAGAGATCCACTTGGAAAATGTCGATCAAAATTTGTGCAAGAAGAAAATAATGAAGAGGATACTATAGAAGTGGAAGTCGTCTATATGGTCAGAGATATAGATGAACTCTCTGCTCAGCACCATCAGCAACAACACAAATCAAGAGAATTTGAACCTGAATTTGATGCTTATGAAGAAGAGTCTTCACAAATAGAGATGGATCTTGATCTTTCTTGAAGATGAAGAAGAAGAGACGAATGAGAAAAGATATCATGGGTGTCGAAGCTATATGGTTGAACCAGAAATGATCGACACGTTTATAATCGACATGTCGTTACCCACATAGTTTACAAATGCACAAGGAGAAGGACAGGCAAGTTCTTCCCCTGAAAATGAGTAAGGAGCAGAACAACAACAAGAAATAGAAGAAGAGGAAGAGCTTGTCTTGATTGGCATGGCTAGCTAGAGAGCAAGAGAAATCATCAAATGGAGGTCAAAGACAAGGAGATTGCACAACTTGGTACCAAAATGAATGATATGATGGTACAAATGAACATCATGAAGGAGATGTTGCAGAAGAGTATCACATCAAGTATAGCACCTATTTTGTCTTCTAATCAACAGGCAGCTAATAATATAACTTCTACACCACCATACCAATTTTCAAGCTCTACGGTACATGTATACATGAAGCGAGAAATGAAGTTAACCAAACACCTCTCAGATAATTCAAAATATAGCTAACCGTAACAATTCACTATAAATAATAATCAATGAAAAGATAAAGTCATAGCCTCGAGCGGTGAAAAGGTGGTAAAGAATTTGAATATGATGAAGTGTCATGCAGAAAGGTTACTCGGTGCCAAAATTTAATACGTGGGCTTGGTAATCCAAAGCAACATCTAGCCAATTTAAGGCTACTTGTGGTAACACGGAGGAACGATGCACTTTTTTCATCAATTGTAGCCTAACCTCTTTTCTTTGAATGGTATGAGAATTATTGAATGATTAGTTAAAATATTTGTTGAATTAGAGACTATATTTGTGAAGAGGTTCACCATTACTGCGAGAAAATCATATCACCTTGCCTTGAAAAGGAGGAAAGATGAGTCGGTGACAAAATTCATAAGTCGTTGGCAACTAAGTATGAAGTGAGCAACAATTGGAAAGAAGAACATCGATCCAATTGCTAATGGGCAATATGGATGATAAAATGGCACCATTTCTATGCATGGCATCGATTGCAACATTCAGACTTGCTCGATAGGGTGGCTAAATTTCAAAAAATTAATACCCTAAGTCGAAGTCTATGTAGATAAAGCAAAGAGAAACAAACCTTCAAACTTAAGAAGAAATGAAACTTACGCTGCTTCTTATAGCTTAAATGGCAAAAAGTGGGTGATATACAATGTGGATAAAGGAAAGCAGCCAGTGTACAATGATGATAAGGGTAAAAAGTCTGTTTATTCTAATCCATAGCAAAAAATTGTATTAGGAGGTAATGACAAACCTCGACTTTTCAAGTGGTGGGGGCATCCAAAGCAAGCAACAAGAGATGATGAGCGAATCGGCCATCTCTTAAGAAAAGATGAACAAAGAATATTCCTTTAGAAAGGGATAGTGTGGCTAAATTATTTGACAAAGCTCAAGTTGGTCTGATTACCATTAAAAGGCTAAAGAAGGCGATCAAGTCAATAATCAAATTATTGTCCCCATCGGATGATTAGTCATCCTATTGAAGATTGTTATGTCTTCAAAGATTGGCTAGAAAGGAAGTATCGAGGTGAATTTACATATAGTGTTCTAGTCAACCCAAAAGAGAGTCTACAAGGATGATTACATCCTCTTAGTATCATCCCAAAGACAAATAGAAGGAGAAATTAGTTCGAGAAGAATGGTAACAATAGTCTCCAAAAGAGCGTGAAATGAGTAAAAGATGTAGTGTTAAGTGGAAATCACCACTTGAACCTATATTGGACTTAAGAGATGCCTAAACCAAGTATTTGGGCTTCTGACCGATAAGGCTACTTCATCAGTATGAAGTAGTCTACTAAATGCAAGCCTCATAAATCAAAGAAGGCTAAGAAAAAGAAGATCAAGAAGAAAAGACTACAACTCAAAAGATCATTAACAATCTAGAGAGTATCACCATTGACAAGATAGGCTTGAGACTTCATGCCTAAACTTCACATTATTGAATCAGATGAAGAAGATAATGGTGAATCTTATCCAGTAGAGACATGCCGAATCATCTACGTGATGTCAGATATTCTTCAACATCAGTTACTAAATGACAAGGGTAGTCGGACAAACTTCGACCAACCCATCAAAATTTATCGGGAAAGCAAGAAGAGCCTGAAGAGCTAATGTCTAAATTTTGTTTAATGACTCAACAAGAAAATAATAGTTCAAATGAAGATCTATATTTTCCCGATGGAGAAGAGTCAGACTCTTCCATATCATCACGTATGAAATGTTTGATGTTGAAAAATGAGTCTAGCCCTTTCGGCCAATCTTCTAGAATAAGAAACTATCTCTTTAGAAGAATCTAAGCAAGATAAGATTCAAGTTAGTTGAGAAGTGAAAGTCTTACCACCTTCATCAAGAAGGGATATGCAAATAAAGACAAAGGCAACAAATTGAAGTCAATGAGGATATCATTCCAAAATCTAGATAAAGCCTAAATCGAGAAGATATTATAATATTCTATCACTGAAAGATCCCACATGTTGTATGCAGGCTCTCTTGATGTCAAAATACCTCCGAGAAACTTTGATACATGCTCTCAAAGATCCGGAGAGTTATGAAGCTTACTTTGCTAAAAAATGCATGACCGAAGCATTGCAAACTCAAGATCTCCCAGTAATCACATTTTCTGAAGAAGATCTTATGTTGGGAATAGCGGATCACAATCATCCTCTTTATGTTATTGCAGAGAGTGATGGCATCTCGATCAGTTGAATATTGATTGATCCAGGTTCTTCTATCAATCTTATGAGTCTAAAGGTATTGAGAGGATTATCACTAGATATCCAACATCTTGGGAGAGATAAGTTGATGGTTCATGGATTCAATAAAAATAGGCAAAAAACTCTAGGTTCTTTATTCTCCTATTCAAGCTTAGGGATTTATATACATAAGCCAAATTTCATGTAATCGATGCCAATACATCATTTAGAGCTCTCTTGGGCCCATCGTGGCTGCATCAGTATGGCATGGTCCCATTAACTATGTATCAATGTATGAAGTATTTGAAAGATGTAGAAGAATTCGTAATTCTGAACCTACAACCATTCATCAATGATGTAAAGATCTATGAAGATGCAAAGTACTTCATTCAAAGAGCCTAAGCTAATAACCTCTTGAAGCATAGCATCCACTTCAGAACTAAAAAAGCAATTTCAGTGAAAGAAAAGCGAAGAAGAAAGAAGATAATGCTGCCTCTCCCTAAAGTACTTGATTCTGCACCTAAGTCAGGAAAATCAGTTCCTCATTTGGGAAGTGACGAAAGAAGAAGAAGATATGACTATCGAACCTAAGGGAACTTATAAGCTCTCAAGAAAAGTAGAGTATGAAATAAGTGATTCTGATTCAGACTATGATTTTGAATCTACTTATGGAAATAGAGTTCAGATGGTCGCATCAAGGAGGATAGCTCACTTGGCAGAGTTAGATGACTCACTCAAAATTATACCCATCCCTTAATAGTGCTTCAAAGAAATCACTCCATTGGAGGTTCATAATATTGAAGAATTGATAACATTCTATGTGTCACCGTTGAGTGAGAGTGGTGGAACAGGAACTCTATTTTACAAATCTGAAGAGTCTCAGCCTCAAGATTTTGAACAGCCTACTCAACATGAAAACTCTGATGAGATAGTGCCAACAAGAATACCAATATACTATCCATAGAAATTACAAAGAATGATGCATAAGCTTGAAGTTCATATTGGAATTACTAAACATAGGACTCAAATCTTTAACAAGACGTGGAGCCAAAGAAGTCCTCAAGCATCGTGAAGAAGTGATAAGTTTATCACTAAAGGTCTAGGTTCATCACAAATCTCATCAAGATAGAGATAATATAATAGAAGTCGAGAGTCTTAGTGATGAAGAAGATGATTCCCATGAAATTCTTCTTAAAATGATGAAGAAGTAGAAACCCAAGAACTCGAAGATGGTGGGCAAATAGCTACTATGGATGAACTTAAAGAAGTCAACCTAGGAGCTGAGGATGATCCATCCAACTTTCGTCAATGCTCTCCTACTTGATGAGAAAGTTGAAGAGCTAAAAATGCTACTTTGTGAATTCAGGGATTGCTTTACTGACATATTAAATGCCTTATCGATGTAGTTCATAAACTAGCTATTAAACCGATCGATGCATTAAGCTCCCTGAATGAGATTGGAGATAAATAATAGGTAATTGTAGAAACTAAAAAGCTAATCGAAGCAGGTTTCATCTAGGAGGAGAAGTATGTAGATTGGATAGCAAACATTATTCCAGACAGAATGAAGAATGACCAAATCCATCTCTACATTGACTTCCGGGACTTAAATAAGGCATGCCTAAAAGATGACTTTCTGCTTTCAATATCAGAACTACTAGTGGACAACACCTCCAACTATGACATATCATTTATTGATGGATCATCAGGATACAACCAAATCAAATTGGTATGTGAAGATGAAAAATATACATCATTCAGAACTCCTATTGGCATCTATTGCTACATAGTCATGTCCTTTGGCCTGAAAAATACTGGAGCTATATACCAAAGAGCCATGATGCATATTTTTGATGAGTTGATCCATCAAAAGGCAGAATGATATGTTAATGATCTGGTGGTGAAGAGCCTAAATCATGAAAACTACTTCGAAGACTTGAGAATTGTATTGGAGAGAATCATAAAATATGATCTCAAGATGAATCCTCTAAAATACACATTTGGGATATCCTCTAGAAAATTTCTCGTACATTATACATCATGAGGTATTGAAATAGATCTGCTAAAATCAAGGAAAATTGGAGATGCCTCCCAAGAGTTTGCTCTCCTTCTTTAAGGACAACATTCATCCATCGGTTCATATCAAACTTGTCAGGATGCTGTCAATCGTTTGCAAGGTTAATGAAGAAGGACACTCCATTCAAGTGGGACAAAAAGTGTCAAGAAGCCTTAAGTAGCATTAAAAGCTACTTATTAAATCCACCAATCCTGCTTACTTCCAGGAAGCCTCTTCTATAGCATTAGAAGAGTCTCGAGCATTATTGGCACAACACAATGAAAGCAAAGAGAATATCTCTTTATTATTAAAGATTGGAGCATAAATGAGATACTCTCCGATAGAAGCACTATTTAGCATTGATCTTTGGGTCAAAAGCTTCATCACTATATGTTATCTCACAAGATTACCCTCATCTCAAAGATTGATCCGTTGAAGTACTTGATGATAAGATCAGCGTTGACAAGTCACTTGGCAAGATGGGCAGTATTGCTTTTGCAATTTGACATCACATGCATTCCGTAGAAAGCAGTGAAAGGATAAGTCTTAGTAGATTTTCTAGCTACACATCCCATCCCTGTGAACTCTTCTCTTAATGACGATTTGCCCAATGAACAAATTATGCTCACTCACGAAAGAGAAAAATCACAAATTTAGGAAATGTACTTTGATGGAGCCTTATCGATCAAACAAGTCCAACATCTAAATTTCCTAAGAGCAAGAGCAAGAATCAGCATTGTCTTCATAACTCCAGAAGAAGGGATAATAAGACGATCATATGGATTGACCGAGCCCAGAACTAATAATGAAGCTGAATATGAAGCATTAGTGGCAGGTCTTGAAGAAGTTATTTTCATAAACATTTATAATTGCATATTTTTGGTGATACTCAACTTATTATAAATCAAGTACTTGGCATCTATAGAATTAACAAGCTTGACTTAGCTTTATATCACAAGTGAGTTCTCAAGCTTATGAAGCAGATACCAAATATCACACTAACTCGAGTCTCTCGATCCGAGAATAGCAAAAGAGCTTAGCAAAACAAGCTAATAAAATGGCAAGTATGAATGGTGATTATGTCAATAAAGTATCAATCCCCGCAGGTAGAGGGGTTATCAAATCTGACCCAGAAGAATATGACTCAGGTTGCTCCTCATACTCCTCAAAATCAACAAGAAGTTGTACCAAAAAGAGCTAAGAATGATATTGCCTCAAAAAAGCAATGTGAAGCCTTTGTTATAGAAGAGTCACGTGATTGGAGGCAACCCTTCATCGTACTTTAAAGAAGGCAAATTACCAAATAATAAATCACTAGCAGCTCAAATCGTGAAGAGAATACTATGCTTGCTTTCGTCAACAACACTTTATATCGTAGATCCTTTGAACAAATGTGGCTACGATGCCTAGGTGTAGATGAAGCTAGCAAAGTGATGGTTGAAGTTCATGAAGGACTTTGTGGTGCACATCAGTCAGGTCCCATATTATAGTAAAGATCAAAAGGATGGGTTATTATTAGCCTTCTATGGTGAGACTGTATTAATCACGTTAAGTGTCATGAATGTCAAGTACATGAGAATCTCATCCATCAACCCCCAAATCTATTACACTCAATAATAGCATCCTGGCCATTCAATGTTGGGTACATGTAATTTGAATTAATTGGTGGACATTGCTTCATCCTAGCGACGATTATTTCTCTAAGTGGGTGAGGCTACTCCATTTAAAAAGTTATTCTTGACCGAATGATCAACTTCTTCACATAATATAGTATAGATTTGGAGTGTCACCAAATATTTTTTATAATGTACTTTCAAAAGTGCAAAGATTTATAGATTTGTCGATTGACACAAAATTGATTGGCGATACTCTTTAATATATAATCCAAGAGCAAATGGTTTGACAGAAGCTTTCAACAAGACATTATTCAAATTTCTCAAGAAGATTCTCACTAAAAATAAGAGAGAATGACATACCAAGTTAATAGAGGCTCTATAGGCATATCGAACCATCTACAAGACACCGACTAAAGTCACTCCTTATTCATTAGTATTTGGAACCAAAGCAGTTCTTTCGCTTGAAGTTGAGCTGCCTTCACTTTGAGTAGCCATCCAATACAATCTAATGGAAGATCAAAATGTTCATCTAAGAATGGAGGAACTCGACGCGCTTGATGAAGTTAGATTGCAAGCCCATCAAAATCTGGAAGTCTATCGGGCAAAGATGTTCAGGACTTTTGACCACGTGGTGCGGCCCCAAACATTCCAAAAAGGAGAATTGGTTCTAGTGTTGAGAAGACCAATTATCCCCAATCAAAAATTTGGTGGAAAATTTGAGCCTAACTGGGAAGGCCCTTTTGTCATTGAAAAAGTATACCAAGGATGGGAATACCAACTCATCGACCTAAAGGGTGAAAGACCAATGTCATCAATTAATGGTCGACACTTGAAAAAGTACTATACTTGACAATCGCATTCTTGAGGTATAATAGAAATCCCCCTACAAGACAAGGGGCATTTTTTTTTAGTATATCTATTTAGGTTGACATCGTGCTTCATGCTGAGATCCCTAAATAAATATACTCTAGATGAAGAACTTTTCTGTGAAAATTTTCCTGATACATAGGGGGCTTTTTAGATTTTTATATATAGATAAAATCAATGTTGTATGTTAAAATCTCTTTTAGAGTACATCAATTGAATATTGATGTATTTGTGTATTTTCATCTTGAAAATTCTCCTAAATGTACTTTAGAATTCTCCCTGTAAGATAGGGGTATTTTTTTAGTTTATATCAAGTTTATTTGAGTTAACATCATGTCATAAGATGAGATCCTTAAATATATTCTTATTCAGCTTGACATTGATGCTGAAATCCCTGAATATATCTATAATTATCATGGTTAAGTTTCTTGTTCTTGCTGAAATAAAAAAATCTATTTCTACGCATGAAAAGACAACCCTAAATGTCATGAAATTTATCTCCCAGATTTACCAAATTCTGGAGATCAAGTCAGAAAAACTCCCGATTTCGGAAGCTTCAATCAATTAAGTTGAAGAAATATCAACCTTTACATCCTGAAGTCTAGGACACAGATGGATTCTAAAGGTTAGACTCAGCAAGCCCAAATATGGTCGAAGTTCTGCTCTCCTCACTCAACAAGAAGCGCAAGAAAAGGTCAGTGAAAGAGCCCCGTTCGCCATCGATGACAAAATCACAAACCCACTACAGCTTAAGTCGAAGACTAGAGTAAGTTTTAAAGGTCTAACTCAATAAGCCCAGATGTGGCCAAGTTGCTGACGCTTTTCTCACTCAACAAGCCACAAGAAAATGCCGTAGTGAAAGAGCCCTTGCTCGTCAGTCCAATGACGATAGCTCAATCTCCCAGATCCTTAGTGATTACAAGCAACCAGATCCAAGAGATCTCTTGATCGATAGATCAAGGAAAATTGAGAAATGCTCAATTCAAGGTTACCTTAAATCAATTTTCATATTACCCACAATGTGATGATCAATTCTCAAATGATCTCAAGCTCAAAGAATACAAAGCATATCCTCATCAAATCAAATGCACGGACAGGAAGCAATTATAGTTTATACAATAATGGCGAATTGAAGAAATTTTGATTATTCGGTCTATTAAAGCACACGTTGCGACTAATAACTCAACATTGACCTTATAAGGCGGAAGGCTAGGTCATCAGATGTATCCTTCAATCCATCAGCGTAAACATAGATTCATGGAGTGCATACACTTCCCGGCATGTCAAATCGTCAGTCCTTCATCAAGTCCAAGCTCAAAGCTGGGGGAAGGAATTTCAAATCGATCAAGCACGGATAAACCGATTCCCTAGCGAGTCATTCATCAAAACAAGGCATCAATTCCCATCAAATCCCAAGCATGAAGCGGAGGCTCAAATCCATAAGGACATAAAAGAAAGAGATCTTAAATCCATTAAAGTAGATAGTATATGGTGTAGAGCTCTTATTAATCCGATAAGTCGATTCGACAAATTGAAGCATTATTTAGCATGTCCCAATAAGGCGGATACTAATGACAAATCCTATAAAGCTCCATAAGCTATTCGATCAAAGCTAAAATGATCCAAGTTTATGGTCAAAGGTCCGTTTTCAACAAACTTGACTCGCTCCATGCGAATCACATTTGTTGGGGGCATTTGTTGACCTCCATATGTGTGTCATAAATCAGACAAAGCAAGTCTAATTGACGGACTTGAAAGTGATCGCAAATTTGGGCTCAAAATGCCTGGGCGTCGCGAAAATGATCAAACGACCTCGATCGATGAGCAGACTTTGTTGTTCGTTGAGTCAAAATCAATTAGAATATAAATATTGTAAAATCTAACAATCAATCGATTAAGCGCTCTTCTCGATGTTTCACGCATATCAAAGTCGGTTATAATACGACGCCGTTCGTAAAATTGATTATCTTTGTTGAAACATCAAAATTATCAAATGAGACTATCTGCGCTCAATTGGCGAGTTTGTCAAATGTCGAGTAATTTGAAGTGCATAAATCGGTGAAATGCGATGTCAATCAAATATGTCGATCGATGAACAAACTTGCCATCATGTTTAGAAATCGAATTGGTCGAATATAAATATTACGCTTAATAATCAGATCAAGCGTTGAGTCGTCGACGCTCCGGATATTAGGTCGGGGAGGCGATGAGAAATGGCGCCATTAAAATTAATTATCGCTCAATTTCGGTGATCCAGCGGACGTTTGGTAAATCATTTGGCGTCGACTTTGAGCAACGGCATTCACAACTTGCGTCGTTAAATTCAATAATATATATATATATATATATATATATATATATATATATATATATATATATGCATTTCAGTACAAATTAAAATTAAAACCGTTTAAATTAATTTTTTTTACAAAAAATGCCTAAATTACGCCCCATGCTCAACTGTTCCCCCATATTTTTAATTTTTTGAAAAAAACTGTCCAAAAAAAACAAAAAGAAAATTGAAAACCACTGCCCCCCATTCTTCCTTCCCTCCTCATTCTCTCCCAAATTCAAGAAAAAAGAAAAAAAAAACTCCTCCTGCATTCTCTCTCTGCACACAAGGTAATTCGCCTCCCTGAATTTCCTCCGTCTCACACTATTCCAAATCCAATCCCAGCACCTCATTCTCAATCTGCTCCCCGCCGGTGAGTCTCCCTCGGCCGTCCGCCGCCGTTGCTGCGCCGTCCAAACCGCCGCACGCACCGCCGCTGCCTGCCCTGCCGTCCACGTAACCTCCCCAAACCGCGCTGCCCTGCTCGCTGATCTGGAATAGCCGCTCCGCATCCTGCGCTGCCCGCTCAGCCGGCCCGTCCTGCCATTTTTCAGCCCAGTTCCGTGCAGCGCTGTCGCTGGCCCACCAACCGAACCCAGTCCCACATGCCATCCCGCACTTTCCGCCCCGTTCCACAGCTCAAGCCTACGACCTAGAGCCTCTGGCCCGCACTCCATGCTCCGTTGCGTCGTTCTGTCGCTCGCATTTTGCCGCCGCCGTCCCACTTCCGGCCGGACCTGCAGTAAAATACCAGCCGTTGCATTTCCCGCGGCCAATCCCAGCCCAGCAGCCCACGCTGCCCAGCCGCCTTGTCCGGCCCAGCCTGCCAGCCTGCCGCAAGCCCCATTCCTACAACCCTGAAACTAGCCCGTCATGTGCAATCCACCCTGCAAACCCGGACCGTTCTGCACAATCCAGCCTGCTGCACTCCCTCCTTCTTACAGCCGGCAAACCCGCAAGCTAGCCCGCAGCAAGCTGTTCCGGCCCATCCCGTCCCATTTTCGCTTCGCCGTAAATCAAGAAAGAATATCGTCAACAGATGAATTCTTCCTTCAATTTCCACCGTCGCACCCCTCGATTTAGCCCTCCAATTTTTGTTTCGCGGCAAATCGGGGAAGAACATCATCAATGCGCGATTTTTTGGCGTCGGCGCACTTTAGTCGTCAATTTTTCTTCGGAGAAGAACATCGTCGATAGGCATTCTTCTTTCGATTTTGACTTCTCGCCAGCCATCCGTTTTGCTATCTTTGTAAATCGAGGAAGAATATCGTCAAAGGCGAATTCTTCGATTTTCGCATCACTGATAAGCGGTCCCATTTCACCGTCAGGAAGAACATCGTCATAATTCTTCTTTCGATTTTCTGCGGCGCACTCCTTACCTTACATTCCCAATTGCATAACTAACCCCGTTCCTTTGCTGAGCATTGTAGCGTGCCAAAAAATGCATTATAACATGTGTGATCTATGAATGTGGATATATATATATATATATGTTTATTTTTCTTTCGCGGGTTTGAACCTCGTTGTCTAACAGTGCGAGATAAAAAAATAGGTTGTGGTATCATAGACACATTCATATCTTTGTAGGCGTATCGAGTAAGTAACACTTATTAGATGTCGCTCCCTGGCGAAATCTTCTAAAATTTTGTCTAATTTCTAAAAAAAAAAAAAAGGAAGGAGGGAATGAATATATATTGCATTTGTCTTCTTTTAGGTTTAAAGGCCTCTTTGTGCTCAATAGGGCATGACGAGATGAAAAAATCGTGTCATAAGACACTCACTCACTCCTGGTTGCTTCCAGGTTTAATCTTTGAGGTCAACAAAACCTAAAACCTATAATAAGAGTTTCAAATCGGTGAAATAGGCGATCCGTTGATAGTAGATCTAATCCTCTGTTAGCGTAAACAAAGTTGACGGATCTAAAATCTTAAACATATTCAAATTAATCAATAATTTCAAATCAAATTAACTCAAATTAAATATAAATCTCTAAAAAAATTGTTTAAATGAAATTCTACTATTAAAACTTAAAGTAAAACTCAATCTATCCTTCTTCCGTAATTGTTTATGGGGTAATAAGAAAACTCTAACTCACAAAGCAAATATCAAATCAAGTGTTCCATGTTCACTCAATCAATCTCACCAGGGCATTGGCGTATCCTCTACGTGGCATGATAAATGTAGATGAAATGTTACGATTAGAGTCCCTCGATGGTGGTTTGACATCGGACCATTATATTACGATGACCATAGCAGTATGTTAGATGGCTCCCCCTTTGAGTTGTCATAAGGTGTACTTGATAAAAAGCAACCCTAAGATAGACTTAAGCCTCCTGACAAACACTTGCAGTCAAGGATTTCTTGGGCGTAACCCATGTGTTGATGATGAGGATCCTTATGTCGGGTTGAGTCACCTCTCGACTAAGTAGACTAGGGACCGCCACGGATGACGAGCATGGATTTAGATGACGTCATCATTCCCAAACCATTCGTTTAAGCTAAAATAATGAATTTCATTTCTTAAATTCTAAAACTCTACATCTTCTTATTATACGTAGCTAATGACTAATTCAAGTTCTATCGATTTATTGGGAGGGTAATATAGGGGTTTGTGTATATGAAACGGAAATCTAAAGTTCTCACAAAATGAGGGCAAAATCTCAGTGATGTCGATCTACTATTCCATCTTTTGAAAATTACACACTTGTCGTCTCTCTTCAATTCAAATCAAAAATTTGTCGAGAGATTGGGAATTTTGAGCTCCAGATCTTTCTGTCCATTTAACGCTTGCTAAATAATTTTAAAGAGCTTAACAGTTTCCAACAAAACAAAACATTTTCATCAAACAAAGCAAAATTTGTATTTTGTGATGTTTATGTGATTGCATGATAAAAAAATACATGGATTTTTTCCTTATTCAGATAAAAGTATGTCAGATAAAAGTAATCATTTAAAATGCACGCTTCTGAGTTAAACCAAACTATGCTAATTTATACGATCTACTGGTATGATAGCTGAGAGTAGTAATTAACTGAGCATAAACTGAAGAGCTTAACGCTGAAGAAAGGTATCTACAATCATTAAAAAGAGAAGCAATTGAGAGAGAAAGAGAGTAAAAAAAAAACGCAAAGTAATTTATCATATTGTAATACAATTTTAAAAAGATAGCATGAAAAAAATTATATATCAGAATATTCTACAAAATATTTTTTAAATAAGAATAACATGAGAAATGAATGGAATATAAAGCATAAAAAACTATTTAATAAAAATAGGAATTAAACACATTTTGCCTTCTTAAAATAATTAAATATCCTCTAATTTTAAGCCCTTATCTTTGACATTTTATTAATATTATTTTATCCTTATTTAAAACATTTTAAAATATAATTTTATGCAAATGTCATCTTTGCTTGAAACACGATATATAAATTCATGCATGAAATGATCATTGAAGAAAAAACTTTCAAGAAGCCGGTTCAGCTTCTTGCTATATTTTTGTTGTTTTGATTGGCATGAAATGAAAATTATGTTAATTTTTTAGAGATGAATAACTTATTTTGTCATTTAGTTTTAAGATAGTAAGTCAAAAATTTTTCTGCAAATGGCTTTCAGCCAGGATAATTTTACTATAAGAGTGAGCAATTAAATTATGATTGCATCTTCTTTATTAGCAGATTAGCATCTCTCTCCTGGGCCAAGACTTAAATTGAACTATGTAAATTTTGATGTTATCTTCTTTTAACGTTTGATCTCTTATGCAAGTACTTGATGATACATGGCATGTGCTACTAGTTTGATGCCTCCAATTCACGGTAAAAAATTAGCCATCAAACTAGTAGTTTTTAGCTGTACACTGGAAATTAGGATATAGCTAATTTGGTGATAAATTATTATTATTATTTGAAGAATAAAAATCTATTTAGGATAATGTTGTTAATTATAAGTCAAATTCTTACGCAGCGTAAAATAATTCTTATGAGTCAAATTCTTACTTGAAATATCTAGCTTAAGAACCAAGAGATGGTTATAATGGGCATATTTAGGATGAACAACCTGGTCATATTTAATACTATTTTTACCCACCGTCTCTTAACTCAGTTGGTGGGCGAGCATGGCCGGGAACCTCCGGAGTTCAATCTCCTGAGGCGCTATACCAAGATGAGAAAAGTAAGTGAAGGACAAGCGTGTGGGTGATGAATGGCCAGGCTCATGAGATTAGTGATGATATCCCCAGATGGGTGGGGGTGGATACCCATTCTAAAAATAATACTACTTTTATGTTGCCCATAAAAGACTCTGTGATTATTTTATGATTAGAGAACTAACAATTTTGTAAGTTAAGCGTTCTCATTTTTTTTATCTTTACAAGTTTTGTAACTTAGCGTTGTCATTATTTTTATGATTATTTTTTTCTCTTCCATGTATTTATTTTACACACAACCTATAAAGTATTCAAAATTGTATTCATTTTACGCATTCTATTATCAGATTCCAAATGCAGAAACACATCCCAAAGAGAACCTTTTTCTGAATCCTTCTCTTATATAACCATTCAACGTTGTATTTTTATCACAATCATTAAGTTATAAACATTATGCTCTCATTGGATGAATTATAATCAATATTACTTGGATAAAAATTAGTAATCTTTCTTCACAATTCTTGTAGGATCTACTTTACAATCCGTTACGTGCTCTTAAGTCTGAAATCACTATTGAGATCTAAGGTTAGAAGGTAGATGACAACCTTCCACGTGATGCTATGACCATTTTGAACTCTCGGAAATAAACCTATGGCTATCATTGCTTCTACTTTATGTTTGTTTGGTATAAACTAGAATTGCATCCAATTCATGCCGATAATATTCGTTGTTGCTGCATAATTGTTTAGTGTATATAATACTTGATAATTGTCTGTATTGGAATTGTGCTGTTATTTGTAAAACCGTGATATTTTCACACAATGTCCCTAAGAAAATACTTGCATTCTGGACAATGAATCTTTTGACTGGAAGAGGTATTAGCTCTTACCTTTAAATTCTTTTACATCATTTGAATATTTTTATAGGAACTTTTTAATATTTTGAATTATTTTCTAGCCTTCTGATTTGTTGATTTTTCTCTGAATTTTGTCCTATGGTGGGCGCCCCTTTCTTGCATTAAAGTTTTTGCTCCTAATATATAAACCAAGGAAAGAGAGAAAAGAGCACGTACATGACAGAATATGTTTATTTTTCACAAGAAATTCATATACTCATGCATTCCTCATAATTCAAATCTGACTGAGAATTAAACAACACCTCAACAAATTAGTTGAGACAAGGAACAGGAGAGAATAGTTTTCCCCTTTACTCAAGCAATAGTTGAGATACGAAGCCATACGTCAGGTCAGAATTCGTATTAGAGATGCACACTGCTGTGGAAATAATTATGAAAATCCAAATGCATTCAACCGTGCTCATTTATACTCGTACGTCGCTGATGGAGTTGGCCTTTTAAATTGATTCAATTTCATCCACCAGTTTTTGTTGGTACAGTTAGCTTACAGTCCGGCATTGATCATATGTTTTTGGCAATTTTTTTAAATTAAATACAGTTAAAATATGAATTAACGAATTAAGTATTAATAAAAAAAAATTTAAGAATATATAATTAGTGTGGCACGTCGTCATTTCCGGCGTGGTGGCGTACGTGAAAAGTGGCCGTCGCCCACTAATTGGGCGACTTATTGAAGCTATTCGCCCAATTGCGGCGGTTTTGATACGAGGCCGTCACTAATTGGGCGGACTAATCATTAGACGTGAGTACCTACTCGGTTTTGCTCGATTCTCCCTCACTCCGCTCGTAGAACTCCAAAGTCCACTCGCGTCCTCGCCCTCTGAACTTCTTGGCGCCCGGCAGGTCTCACCGCTGCGTTTTTTGTCCCGTTACCGACTTCTTCATATTTTTTTTATTTCATCTTTTCGATAATGATGTAATAAACTTTGAATAAAATCAAATAAACATGTTAAAGATCTCAACACATAAAACATGATTCACATTATCTTCAACAAGATTGAAAAAGGGGTACATCAATGATATCTTTGCATATAAGTTGAAGATAAAGATAAAAATAACATTTCTCTATTGAATGATTAAGAAAGGACATAAGCAATTGCCACAAAAATGTAGGCTGAATGTAGAGTAGAAGATATTAATGTTAATGGGATTACTCTTTTGTTTTTCTTTGTTATAAGAGCTTTTTTCTCTTTTTCCTTTTTAAGCTTCAGAGTCTCAATTTGTTATGGTTCAAGTTTTGAGCCTTCTTTCATCTAAAATCCCTTAACTGCTTGTGTTGGTGGGATGATACACAACGGTTGAATTATTCCCTTATTATGAAGCAACTTATGGAAGGTATGGATTTGGTGTGCATATAATCTTGAGTTTTGATCTTAACAGCCAAGATTAAATTCATCCAACTCTTAGTTAACATTTTTGTGGATTTAAAATTTTCTTGAAATCAAACTTCAGCATGAGAGAAATATGGGCACTTTTTATTTATTTTGTCTTAAGATTGTTGATGCTTCTCATGTAATCAAGTTATTCTTCAAAAAAAGTATTTGTCTATGTGGATTTCCCACTCATTATATGTGATAAGAATATAAGGTTTGTCTTAAGATTTTTTTCCCACTTTTATTTCGCTCCATTATTTCTCATAATTTGCGGTATGTAGCGTTGATTGTAAACCATAATCTTCTACTTTTACGGCAGTCGATGGCGGAGCACCGCCACTAATAGGCGTCGGCGTAGGCCCGTTAGGAGGCCTTTGGGCACCACCGAGGTTCATCTAGTATTGCCCTGCATTAGGCGACATCGGTATCACGATCCTATAAGTGAATTTTTTTTTTTTTGCGAGAATGTGTTATCGTGCTTACCTTTATTTCGGCGGTGCCAGATTTTTTTTTGAGCGTCGAGGGCGTCGCACTCTTTGAAGGGTGGCCATTACATGCAAGATTCATCGGCCGTCAGTGGGTCTGCGCGTGTCAGTCATTCCCCCATCCATTTGGATCATCGGGCTTACCGCTTTGGTTGAAGATGGTCTCCAGACAATACCTTCCACCTCGGCCAGAGGTGAGATGGTGACGCTCGGGGCATGGCGATGATTCTGGACTTCATTGATGGGCCATATCAGTCCGTGTGATTGGCGAGGAGAAGAGATGGGACATGGCGCGATTCTGCGATGATTTGTTAGGGCGACACCCATTACAGTGATGTATCATGATCCGTCGGTCGCGATATTCGACATTCGGATTGGCGGGCGTGCACATGCATGCCACCGAGGTGGCTTAGGTGGACTGAGGGATGGCCCGGCCGAGAGTTCTTCCGGAACGTCGCGGGCTTATATTTTATTTCGAGCTTCTTACTGCGATACTTACGGTTCGAGGTCTCGGTATTTACCACGGAGGATCTGGATTCATGATGTCATGGGTGGAGCGGTTTGGCTCACCTATATAGAGTTGCCGCAATTAAAGACGAGAGACAACATGTTTTTTGCAATAAATTTAATTTTTTGATCGATTTTGTAAGAATTATTGCAGTAAAAATTTGGAACCATGCGGACAAAAGCTTAATATAGAGAGATGGTCCTCTTTACAGATCCAGTCTGATATGAAGACTAAGAGGAGAAGCTACCTTTGCATGACGTGCTTAATGTTAAAGAAAGGAATCCACAACCAAATAATACAAATGGCTGAGAAGAAGTAAGGGAGGAGAGAGAGAGGGCACCTGAATGTATCGTACGTTTAGTAATGCAATATAAAAAGGCATGACAATATTCAATATAACAAAATAATTTTTTTATTAGAAAAATATGACAAGAAAAACTAAATTTATAAGATAATATTTACCATGAAAATATATGTATTAATGTGATATATATATGTGATATATATATATCACCTTAATAATAAATCGAAACAAAAATACGAATTCAAATTAATGATCACCAAAGATAATTGCAAAGTTTTAAAACTCTAATAAGCTCATACAAAAATTAAATTGATTCAATCAAAAAACCACTAATAGTGTTCGTTCAGCTCGTAGCACTATATTGGATCTTCTGAAACTGTTCTGTGCGGTAATTAGGTGAGACCATTAAATTTCTATGATCGAAGAGTTCAGAAAGCCTTCGACTGAAAGGGAAGGAGTCATTGATTAAGTTAGTAAGCTTTGACATCAGAACAGTCGCAGGTACGTCATGACCATTCTTGTTTCTATAAAATATTGATTTAATATGAATGCATAGAGATTTAAAATTTCTTGTATAAAATTTTTTGAAAATATGTTAGATAATTTTTTAGTTATTAATCCAATATGCTTAAATTAAATCATCAATTTTAAAATTTCTTATGCTGATGGAACTTTTCTGCAATTACTTCGTAGTTCATAGTTTTGATAGTTTATAGCACAAAGTTAAATGTAATCTTTTCTTAAATGTTTATGCTCAATCGTCCATATTAACATCCTTCCGGTGATATTAAATAATCCTTAAGAAAATATTATATTGTCACTATGTCCCTAATGACTGTTAATATGATAATAGCTTTTAATTAATACACTACTTGCATTCGATCATGTGATAATAAAGACTACCAACACATTTACTCATTATAATTTATTTTAAATTTTAATCTAGACGATATAACAAAATATATAATTCTTTTCATATTTAATCATCCTGCTTATTATTACCACATACCATCAACAGCTTAGTTAGAATCTTCTCACCACTGGTGGGAAAATTCTTAAACCATTTATCGGTGTGATAAAGAATGTGATGGCATAAACACGAATATGCAGTTCAGCTTTTATCTATATTGACCTCCATGTCTACAACAAGAGTAAATGCTAAGTTAAACTAGTCAAGAGAGTTAAATAAATGATGATCTCAATGCTATTTCGATCAAATGCACAATCACATATGTGAACAAAATGATGGCATATAGATGGAGATATACATGAGACAATAAAATTTGTATATTATATAACATTATATTAAGATATTTATTCTAGTTAATCAAAAGCTGTATTAAAAAAAAGAGAGAGGATAAATTAAATTAAATTTGAATTAATATGCCTCTATTTGAAAATCATAAATTCCTATATATATATATATCATAATAAAGTTAATTTTATGATTAATCTCTGCTTATTACAATAACATAAATATAGCAGCTTAATTTAATCTAATACATTTTAAATTACTTTATATAAAAAATGTAAGATAAAAGGGGAAATTTTTAAATTAGGCATAGTTATAAGTTTAATTAGCTAATTAGGCACCAAAAAAAAAATTAACAAAATAGTTGAAGTCGTCTGTTGAACGGACGGTATATCGTGGCATCCGCGTCATGATCGTCGTTCAAAGGAAACCGGCGCTTATAATTTTTTTTTAAAAAAAAAAGCGATGGATTTTGCACATATCTTTCTCATCCGGTGTCGGAATTGAGTGAACTTAGTATCGTTGAAATCGTAACAAAATTTTTCACAACTTTTATGTTAATCAAAAATTAAGATTGTGACCCGATAAGCAGCAGTTTTTGAGAATGCAAGCTACTCTACCCTAAAATTTTTTTGAGCGCCTTTATTTGTCTCTGACTCATCCGTTCGAGTCAAGCGAGCTTAGTATCGTTAGAATCGTGACAAAATTTTCCACTTTTGTTGATCAAAATTACTATTATGACCCGATACGCAGCTATAATTGTTTTAATACTAAAACATAATACATAAATGCATATACATACATATATCATATGCTCTCAAACCTTGAATGAGTATTTTTTATTCTTTAAGAAATTTGTAATACTACAATTAATTATAATACTAAAACATAGACTTAAATAGAATAATATTATTTCAAAATAGTGCAAACAATAATAAATTTAATAAAAAAATAAAATTAGAATTTAATAAATATTCAGTCACATAAAATAATATAAGCTATAGATCGAAACAATCAAAGTCATCAAAACCAAACTTTTAGGTAACTCGATCAACAAAACCAATGAAACTGACACAAAAAACAATAATAATTATTGTGTGCTAGAAAATCAGTTGTGGTAGAGTGAAAATTTACGCCTTAGCCTTGTTATGAAATCCAGCAAACACACAGGTATTTAAAGAATGAACAAGAAAACTCCAGAAATTTTTACGTGAAAAAATCTCGAAAAGAGGGAAAAATCACGAGGCTTAGCCCAGTAAGAATCTTCCATTATGTATTTGTTTCAAAGTACAAAATTCCCCGATAACGGGATTACAAAATTGTACATGAGAAGGGTATGAGAATCCCATCGATAACAAAGAATATAGTCATTCGGGTTGTATATTGCTGTGTAGCGGATGATGATGAGCAGTGGATCGGCGACTAACGATGAAGGTCATC
Source organism: Cymbidium sinense (assembly GCA_021442155.1). NCBI lineage: Eukaryota > Viridiplantae > Streptophyta > Magnoliopsida > Asparagales > Orchidaceae > Cymbidium > Cymbidium sinense. The sequence continues at coordinate 77,878,839 of CM038228.1, read as the reverse complement.
ATGATGGTGGCCAAAGATTAACGGCAGGATCAACGGCGGCGGCGGCGGTGGTTGACAACCGTCGAGTGGTGGCACGATTGTGCTTGGAGGATTTTCAAGCTTTAGAGCTCTCTCCTCTCTCCTGCTTGGGCTCCCCTCATATGAGGAATGAGTGGCTATTTATAGATTAGAGGAGTAACGTCTCTGTAAATACATACAAAATTCGAACCACTCCCCTCCATCGGACGGCTCAAAATGATTCCTTAGATCATTCGATGTATTTTCAGTTTTTGAATGCTCAAATGAAGTCAGAATTATGAGATCTTGGGCTTGTTAGATCCGGCTAGTCAAGACGCTCGATTTAACTATAAACACTCCATGTTTAAGACCTATTTAGGGATTTAACTGATATCCTAAATTTTCTAATGATATTTTAAGTGCTTGATCTCGACTAATTTCAACTGAGAATCAACATGCTTTTGACATCAAGATTCGTGCTTCGACTAGTAGAATTTTCAGTGTCATATTTGATAGTAATTTCTACTTAACTCTTTCGCCTGCTATTTTGTGTTGTATGACATTCAAACGTTTTAGCTTATAAACTTGTAATAAAATAAATTTGTTTTAAAGTTCGTCACTATACAAATGAATTAAGGTGTAAATTAAGTAAGAAAGGTAATAAGTGAATCTATTACAAAAAAAACATAATATTAAAGATTAACTCAACTTCACAAGCTAAATCAATCAATATACTAAACTCTGAAGTCACTAAAACATAAATCTAAATATAGAAGATATAAGTATGCTTACTAATATTTATGTTTAAATCATAAAATAATTATTAGAATGAATGCAAATCAAAATTATAAAGATACTTTGTACAATAAGAATTATTTTTGACTTAATATTGTACTTATATCCCAAGCTTTGTAAATCAAAGATACTTTGCAAATAAAAAAAAAAACATCTTAAGCCAGTAGCTCACTTGGTGAGCTTTAACTTTCACTGATGCGTTGGACCGACATTAATGGCGGCTGGCCCACTAATTGAGCGACTGTACCTATTCTTAAATTTTTTTTTAACAATACTTAATTTTCTAATTAACCTTTTAATGATACTTAGTTTAAAAAAATTACCTATATATATATATATATATATATATATATATATATATATATATATATATATATATATATATATATATATATATATATATATATATATATATATATAATTTTATTATTTTTACACTCTCTTCCTCTCTCTTTGCCACATATTCCCCTCTCTATATCTCTCCAAAACCGACAGCTAAAACTTAAAAAATTCACCTTTCTCTGTTAACCCTATCTCCATCTACCCGAGATCTCTCTCTCCCCTTTTATTTGGCTACAGGAAACCAAAATAATGTATATATATATATATATATATATATATATATATATATATATATATATATATAGTGAATAAAAATAAAATTTATATATATTGTGCTATATATATTTCTGCATGTTTCATCATCACATTTTCATTTCAAGTTGTCACCGCTCAAATAAAAAATGTTAAAATAAGTTAAGTATCTATATACGTTATTCCAACGTGCTGTAGAAATCTACAAGTTAAATATTTATGCACGTTGTTCTAACGTGGTGAAAAAATGTGTATGTTTCTTGTGCAGGTTCATAAATTCCTATGCTCACTTATTATAAGCGCGGAAGAATCAAAGAACTAGATCACAAGATCCATGCATTTTTTACAAGCGTGATAGGAAGTCCTACTACTCCTATGCCCTATGTGGGATAGGAGGCTAAAATATCATAGGACTTCTCTTGACAGAGTTCCTTCACACATAGTGATTAAGTGGACACTTAACTAATCCCAGAGACTTAGAAGAGTTAGCCATAGGAATAGGTCATGTCTTATGGGTGTTAGGAATTTGTTTACCCTATAGCTTAAACCAACTATCACTTCCTTCCTTCAAGTCAAACCCCAAATCAAATCAACATCAAACCTAAATCAATTCTAGCTTAATTGATTTTCTCACAAAATCAATTCCAAATAATCAAACTCATGATTGAAATCAAAATTTAAATTTCAAAATCTTTCCTAAGTCCTTTAATCTCCTCTTAAGGACTTAGTTTAAATCATGTTCAAATCAATTCAAATTCATGAAATTTTCTCACAACCCATTTATATTCTCATTTATATTTTCATATATAAATGAAATGTAAATTCAAATTAATCAAACTAAATCCAAAATTCAAATCCAAATCAAAATCTTTCTTAAGTCACTTTGATTTTCATCTTATGGACTTAACTCAAATCAAATCCAAATCAATTCAAATTCAAAAAAATTTCTCATAACTCATTTATATTATCATTTATATTCACAAATATAAATGAAATATAAATTCAAATATCTAAGAATCAATTCAAAAATCAAATCCAAATTCAATCAAAAATCCAACCTAGGCCTTCAAGTCAAAATCTTGAACTTAGCCAAATCAAACTCAAATCAAGCCAAACCCTTCATTTTTCTTCATGATTCAATCAATCCTATAATCATGAATCCAAACATAAATATAAACTTTAATCATCAATCCAAGAATCAATTCAAAAATCAAATCCAAATTCAATCAAAAATCCAACTTAAGCGTTTAAGTCAAATTCTTGAACTTAGCTAAATTAAATTCAAATTAAGCCAAACCTTTGATTTTTCTTCATGATTCAATCAATCCTTCAATCATGAATCTAAATGTAAACATAAACTTCAATCCTCAGACCAAAACCAAATTCAAAAAAAAAATAAAAAATAAATACACTAACCCAAGTCAAACTCATGTTCATCTTTTGAACTTGAAATTGACAAATGAACCAAAACCTATTTGACTCCAAATCTCTTGCAAATGGATTTATATTTTAATCATAAATTCATATGTGAGTTCAACCAAACTTGAATCAAGCCTTAATCAAGCCAACTAAACCTAATTGGCTCACTTGACCCAAAGTGGCCAATTTGACCTACATAAATCAAAATCCAATTCAATTCAAATCAAAGTGAATTAAGCCAATCCAAACTTCATATCATGTTTGTTGATCATTATAGGTTAATCAATTGTCATGAATTAGATCAAACCAAGTCAAACTATCCCATTGACCAAGTAAATCCTTTAACAATGAACCCAAACTAATTTTGCACCTAAATCAAATTGATTGCAACCAACGGCTCAAGTTCACTCCAAATTAATTATTGAACTTGACCAAAGTCTTAATTAAACTCAATTTGACCAATTGACCAACTAGAGCCAACCTAGCCCAATTGACTATGAACCCAACTTGACCTAAAAGTTCAAATCAAGCCAAAATTAAATATAAAATAAATTAATTGGAAACAAAGATACCAATCAATTTCAAATGATCAACCAAACTCAAACTAAGCCATGATTCAATCCAATTTGGTCAATTGGGTCAAACCGATCAACTTAGCCCAAATTGACATAAATAATTAAATTGACCAAAATCCAAATTAAAGAAAATTAATTGAAACCAATTGAAAAAATATACTCCAAATAGTCATTTGAACTTGATCCAACTCTGAGTTTAACCCAATTTGACTAATTGGTCAACCTAACTGGATTTGACTCAAATGGGTCAAATTAACCCAAATTAAACCAAATGAACTTCAAATGACATGAAATTTTGTCCAACTTACTTTTAACTCATTTCAAATCGATCAAATTCAATACCAAATGACCACTTTGCCCTTAGGTCAAGGGCATTCCATGAGAAAAGATACTTTCCCAAGTGGTCATTTCTCTTCCTTAGCAACTTGGCACTCATCCATTGATCAACATAGGCACCAAAGACATTGATTTTTTGACCCAAGGAGTGGTTGGGGTAGCCATGACTCATGTGAAGGTGAAATCATCTCATATCTCTCATCGAAACACTTGACATAAAGACACTCACCTCCCCTTGGCTAGGACACCCACTTGTCCTTCTTGACAGCCACTTTCCATGCCTTAGCCAATCATAGGGAGCCACCTAGGATGATTCTCTTTCATTCTCAACCACCACAAGCCAAATGACATGAGTTTGGAGCTAAAATTTTAAACAAAAAGTGGATTTTAGTTCATTTTGGTTCACTTTTCATTCTAAGGCTTTAGTGGCTGAAGAAAACACTCATTCCTCTCATTCTCCTCCTCCTAGAGCTTTCAAAGCCATTGGCAATCACCCCCACTTCAATTTGAAAGAAATACTTCAAAACTAAGTGAATTTCAGTAAGGAAATGACGATCACCGGAGGAAGCTTCGTTTCGACATGAAGGCGATCTAGCTCAGTCAAGGCTTCTTCCCTCACCCCACACCGCCAGTCACCCACCGGAAATCATCCTCGGTGAGGTAACCTTCAAAATAGTTAGGATCCCTCATTTTGTGATGACTTTTGGTGATTTTAGAATCTACCCTGATAATCCATTTTTCTTTTAAACCATCTGATTAGAAAATAAAATTTTTTTCGTCTGACCAAAATGAGTCAATTTGGATAAGTTTTTACTTAGAAGTCCTATTTTTCTTCTTAAAAAGCCTGTTTTTACTGTTCACCGTGCCATATCCGTCCGTTGCGGATCGACGGCTTGATAGCGCGTCCTTGTTACTAATGCGTGTCGTATCATTTGCGTGATTGGGCCTCATCGTGCATCGATAGCGCGATCACGGTCTCTCTGGATACGATCATCTGGCGTCGATCACATTGGGCGAGCTGGTCAGCTCTCTAAAGCGTTGATCAATCTTCCAGCTCAAACGGCTGACTATATGGGTATTTATAGAGTTATAAATTAGTGTATTTGACAGCAAATATATTTGATAACAATTATATTTGATAGTAAATATAATTGGGAATGAATATATTCAATAAAGATATTAAACAAGAAATATATTTAAAATAAATATTTTTAATAGGAAATTTTAAGGCATTATTTTACAATGGTGAATTGCAATTGCTTTCCACAATAACTTCAAATTATTATACCGATAGCAACAGCTAAAGCAAATAAATCTATAATAAGAGTAGGATTATCCATATGACCTAAACTGTTTGTCCGCTTTCTCGCAGCTAATGAACTTCCATCCGTTCAGTGAATGCAACAATAGCAGTGCCAAAACAACAAAATTATTATAGAGATAGAAATTTACTGATTTTATTTTTTCTTGGAACTGAGTGATTAAATATAGAAGCTCTTTGTGTTCCCTTTTATTTTTTGTTCTATATATTTTATTTTCCTGTTTTTTATTCAAAATAAAATATAATTGATATTTTAATTATTTTTAAAAAAAGTTTAAAACATTAAAAAATTAGCTTGATTAATTTAAAAATAAAAATTTAAAGCTAAAATTACTAAATAAATATGTTTTAAAAAATATAAAATTATCTTAAAAATAAAAAATAAACTTGATTTTAAATAAACCCTTAACATATCTTCAAAAATTTATTTCGATTTTTTATGTATTATACATTATCACCCACAATGCAATTTGACTTAAATAGCTTTTAATTCCTAGTTTTTTATTTACAACCCAATTACATCATATCATTTGGATGATCCAAGAATAATTATAAGATTTTTTAGTCTAGTGATTGAGAATTTAGTCTATCAATTAAGAAGTCTTAAGTTTAAGCTCTTATTTATGTATTATATATATGAGTTTGAAACTAAATTCTCTCAAATATCCTAAAAAAATTCATGAATAATTATCACAATACCTTTCATCCTCATAATTAATTATTTTAAACAAGTGGAAGTGCTTACCCTCTCTACATTTTAAAATAAAAATATCATTATTATTGTCTTTTCTTTTTCACAAAGCTTACTTTATCGCTGAATCAACAAATAAAATAAAATAAAGTAAAACAAATAAAAGTCATAACAACAAAAATAAAGAGAAAGCTAACCGATCTGAGAAGCAAAGTGACAAAGAAGATCCTTCATTCCAATTATAGCTTGTTAGCCTACTAAACAGTTCTGAAGGGCCTAACAAGGATACGAAATCTCCTCTGTTCTTTTCCTGGTGCAAAAACTTCTTTAAACAAAGCAATATATGTATTTTGTGTATATGTGATTGCTTGATAAAAGGTCATTCTCATTCTTCATGATAATTATACTAAGGCAGTGAAAGGAATGAAGAGAGTGCATGATAAGTTAGTTTTATTTTTCTTTATTCAAGCAATAACTGTGATCGAAACCCATTATGGCAGATCAGAGTAATCATTTAAAATGCACACTTCTAAAGTAATAATGAGAAACCAAAGTGTGCTAATTTAGACGGTGCTGCTAAAAGAGCTGAGTAGTAATTAGCTTTGTTTGAACTGAAGTGCTTGACGCACAAGAAGGATTCCACTATTGGAAATTTTAAATGTATGCTCATATATAAATTTAATTATACATTGTGTATTATTTATTTTTTAAACCTATTAATTTTATGATCAAATAAAGATTAATAATTTTAGGTTTTGATCTTATTAATTTTGTATGAAATTATCATGTGTAGACGGATATTTTATTTTATTTTTATGATAAAATAAAAATTAAAAATTAAATATAAATACAGTCATTCTAACATCCCATCTTGAGTCTCTCTCTCTCTCTCTCTCTCTCTCTCTCTCTCTCAAGAACACCCTTATTAAAGTAATAGCTCTTCATGATCTGCAGACGTTCCATTAAATCTTCGATAATTTGACATGACTGTTTAAATTTTATCTTCAAATATTTCCAATAACTAGTATTAAAGAATTATCATATTGAATCACAGAAATGAATTTTCCTTAATCTTTGTATTTATTATTTGAAAATTTTAGATAAAAATATATGATTCTAATTTTTTTTGAGCAAATAATTTTATCATGTGCATGAAATATCAATATCCTTTAGATAACTTTTCTATTGTAGATTTTTGAGTAAAACAATATAGCCAAATTTGCTTTATACTTTTATCACAATTTCAATTTTTATTTGATCAATATATTTATTCTCGTTATTGTGATCTTAATTTAAAAATATATAATAAAATAAAATAAAATTTTCTATTTAGTCATATGATTTTGATTCAAATGTGTTTTATCTTTGATTATTTTTTAAATAACAATAAGAAGAACTTTTCACTGGGTTCGTAGAATATGAAAAGCCATATCAAAGATAAATACTGTGAATTATTATCATTATTTGAGAAAATGAAGTATTTCGAGTTGATTATATTAATATGTGATTTCTCTGGAAGATGAATTAAGTTTATCCTTATGTTAGAATTTTGTTTGGAATTAATTAAACGAATGAATCAATTCCTAACAAACGTTATATATATATATATATATATATATATATATATATATATATATAAATCTGAAATATTTTGTTGTAGCATTATATAAACAAATGAGTTAATTATTTTCTGTAGCATTATATGAAACGTTTAGCTGGAGAAATTTTATGTAAATATTGTAAACATTTCATATTCCTTTTTTTTAATCTGAAATGTTTTGTTATAGCCATATAAACAAATGAGTTAATTATTTAATTGATTCATTCTTTTCATATCTTTGTTAATCTGAAATATTGTTACATTTAATTGCTTTATGTAATTAATTCCAAACGTAATATTTGTTAACTAAATATAATAGTTATTTTGGCATTGGTAAACATTTCTTAATTTAGTAATATATAATTCATTGAATTTTAACATGAAACAGAGAATGCTCATTTTTTTATTAATTAAACATTATGCATTTCTTTCTTTTCATTTAAACATTATGCATTTCTTTTTTTTCATCGAATATACACAATATCCAACTTAATTAATTGCTTAATATAAATATGAGTTTGTTATTTTGACTTAAATAGCTAACTAAATTTATATATTTTTTTATTTAAATATTTCAAATGGATTCCGATTATGAGTTTGCTGTTTTGAGTTTGCTAAAGTTTGTTTTATGAAATCAAATGGGTGCTAATAATATAAATTGAAATATTTGTTGAAATACTACATTTGTATTATTTCAAAATAATTTAAATTAAAATATTATATCACCAAGTGACCTCTATTATATCAATTTATTTATTTTTTGAAATATATGAATATTACATAAGGATTATATTATTTTTATAAAAAAAATAATCCAAAGGAAGATTATTTTTTTCGCCAAATTTGAATAACAAATATATGATAAATTTGTATTAATCGTATATATATGTCAATCAAATATATGCATATGGCGAGATTTTATTATTAATATTTATTGACTGTAATTTTTTAAGAGTATCATTTACAAACTGTTATTTCTATCCAAAGAATAAATTATAATATTGTGTTAGGTATCTTATATGTGCTCATTTTTTTAAACAGTTCATTTCAAACATGTATATTATTGATATTTTGTTTACATTATATATGCATAAGAAAATGATAATGTTATTAATTATGAGTATTTTTTATTCTTTTCAGTTAATGTTTATTATATATCTGTCAATTTGAATAACATTCCATTGTTTAACGACACTAACTTTAAGAAATAGAAATAATATATCACCATAGTTCTTGGGTGTATGGATCTTGACTTTGTGATTCGGACTAAACATCCTCCCGCCCTTACTGCAGAAAGCACTATTGAACAAAGAGCTAACTTGGAAAAGTGGGAGCGTTCTGACTGCATGATTCTTATGATCATGAAGCATTCCATTCCAAAAACCATAAGAGGTGCAATGCCTGAAGAGGAATGTGCTAAAAAATTTCTAAGCCAAATAGTAGACCATTTCGTTAATTCTAAAAAAGGTTAATTTGGGTACTATTCTTAGTAAACTCGTTCAATGCGATAAAGACAATGAAAATATAAGTATATTATGGAGATGTCTAATTTTATTACTTAGAAGCGCATTAAAATTAGAGAGGTGTGATGGCATTCTTATGCACTTAGTTGATCTCTCTCCCACAATTTAATCCTTTTAAGATATATAATCAAAATGGACTCTTAATGAGCTCATTGCCCAATGTGTGCAATAGGAAGAGAGATTAAACATGACAAAATAGAAAGTGCTCACTTAGCTACTTCCTCTTGTGGCATTATTTCATAAAAAAAAACTTATAAAGGCAAATGAGCTGCAGACAAAGAGACTTCACAAAGATAAGGTGTATGAAATAAAATCATATGGTTTATTTTTTGCAAGAAGGTTTATCATGTGATTGTCTCAGTAAAATTGACTCATGAAAAGGGTAAACTTTTCAACTTTGTTTAATTATTCTTAGTTCCAAATCACCCTGGTGGATAGTGTGTAACTACTCACATAAGTGTGACTATGCAAGGTTGTCAAGGAGACAATGACAATCTTGAAAAATTCATCTAAGTGAGAAATAACAATAAAGCTCTTGTTCAAGTAATATGCTTATATAGATTACATCTGAATATGATTGTATTTTGAATTTACATGAGACTTTTATGCACCATCATTTAGACAAAGTTTAATTTCTATTTCTTGTTTGGACAAATGCTATTCTTGTTCATTTGAAAATAAAAAATCTAGTCTCTTTCAGTATTCAAATATTATTGGTATTGATTCTTTGGTTAATAATCTATATAAATTAGATATTACTACTTCACAAATTAATGAAACTTTGCATGCAAGTAATTTTGGTACAAAGAGAAAATTAATGAATGAGAATTCATATATGTTATGGCACAAGGGTTTTGGATATATTTCTAAACATATAATTGAAAGACTTGTGTTAGAAAGAATTCTTGATTCTCTTAATTTTTCAGATGATAAACCCTGTATAGAATGTATCAAGGGAAAATTAACAAATATCAAGAAATTTGGTGCTAATAAGAGTTTAAGCGTCTTGAAATTAATTCATACTGATATTTATGGTTCATTCCCTACAACTACTTGGAATGACCAACATTATTTCATTACTTTCATAAATGATTATTCTCGTTATGGGTACTTATACTTGATTTATGAGAAGTCATAGTCACTAGACGTATTCAAAATTTTTAAGGTTGAAATTGAAAATCAACTTGGAAAGGAAATAAAAGTCACAAATCGGACGATGGTGAATCCGTGACAGATGGATCGTGAACAACGCCAGACCTTTTGTCAAATATTTAGTAGAATGTGGTATCATTCCTCAATACACCATGCTAGGGACTCCTAGTTAAAATGGTATAGTTGAGAGACGAAATCAAACCCTTATGGATATGGTTAGAAGTATGATAAATCATTCTTCCTTACCAGAATTATTTTGGGAGAAGCCTTAAAGACTGTAGTTTACATCCTGAATAGAGTTCCAAGTAAAGTAGTAGCTAAAACCCCATATGACTTATGGATTGGGAAGAAGCCTGGTATTATGCATCTTCATGTTTGGGGATGTCCAACTAAAGATAAGCCATATAAGCCTAATGAAAGAAAGTTGGACTCAAAATTATTAAGCTATTTTCTTAGATACTGTAAAGGTCAAGGATTTTAAGTTTTATGACTCTTCAAATAAATCCTTTTGAGATGGGCAATGCTAAATTTATTGAGAAGTTGAATATGATGGGAGTAATAAACATAGAATTTTATATTTGAAGGCAATGTATTACTCTTTCTACAGTTACAAAAAAAAAAGATCAGATAATCTTATCTGATCTTATTCAAGTTATAAATACAAAAAATCAAAATATTCTTGAATTAACTCTCACTCACACTCAGGAATCATAACCACCTCAAATTGAAGTGTCATTAAGAAAATGCACTAAGGAGATGAGATCAGCAATTTCAGATGATTTTATTGTGTATCTCCATGAACATGAGTTTGACATTAGATTGGAAAGTGATTCAATCTCTTTAATTCAAGTCAAACAAAGTGTCAACTCTCATAAATGGATAGTTTATTGATGAGATGAAATCAATGGAAGATAATGATGTTTGGGATCTTGTCAATTGTATAAATTAATAAAACCATTGGTTGTAAATGGATTTTAAAATCAAATGGGATTAAGGCAATGTCGATATAAAAGCACATTTAGTTGTTAAAGGTTTCACTCAAAAGGAAAGCATTGATTATAAAGAGACTTTCTCTCCAATTTTTTCGAAAGATTCTTTTAGAATCATTATAACACTAGTAGCTTATTATAATTTAGAGTTACATCAGATATATATAAATACTGCATTTCTCAATGGCGACATTGAAGAAGTTATATATATGGTGCAACCAAAAAATTTTCAATCTTCTGATTCAAAACACCTAGTATGCAAATTAAAGAAATTCATCTATGGTTTAAAGTAAGCTTTCCGTCAATGGTATAAGAAATTTGATCAAGTGATTACTTCTTTTAGTTTTAAGGAAAATACTGTTAATCAATGCATTTATCATGAAATCAATGTGAGTACATTCATCATCCTAGTATTATATGTTAATGATATCTACTAACAAGCAGCGATGTAGGTCTTTTGCAGGAAACCAAAAAATTTCTTTCAAATAAATTTGAAATGAAAGATCTTGGAAATACATCTTTTGTGTTGGGTATACAAATTTATTGAGATCATTCTCGTGGTATACTTGGTTTATCACGAAAGGCATATATTGATAAATTGCTTAGTAGATTTGGCATGAAAGATTGTGCAAGAGATACACCCATTGCTAAAGGTAATCAATTCGTTTTCAATGTCCAAGAAATGAACTTGAAAAGAAAGAGATGGAAAATATCCCTTATGCATCTGCAGTATAGAGTCTTATGTATGCTCAAGTTTGTACGCGTCCGGATATTGCGTACGTTGTTAGAATGCTTGACAGATATTTAAGTAACCCAGGAAATGATCATTAAAAAACAGTAAAACGAGTTATGCAGTATCTGAAAAGAATAAAAGATTTTATGCTCACGTATCGTAGATCAGATCATTTGGAGATCATGAGGTACTCTGATTCTGATTCAGATCATTGGGGGATCATTTGGAATATGCCCTTCTTAAAGGTTCGTTGTCTTAATTACTATGATAAATAATAGAATATGTTTTTTTTTTCACAATAAATTCATATACTCATGCATTCCTCATAATTCAAATCTGACTGAGAATTAAACAACACCTCAACAAATTAGTTGAGACAAGGAACAGGAGAGAATAGTTTTCCCTTTACTCAAGCAATAGTTGAGATACGCCATACGTCAGGTCAGAATTCGTATTAAAGATGCACACTGCTGTGGAAATAATTATGAAAATCCAAATGCATTCAACTGTGCTCATTTATACTCGTACGTCGCTGATGGAGTTGGCCTTTTAAATTGATTCAATTTCAACCACCAGTTTTTGTTGGTACAGTTAGATTACAGTCCAGCATTGATCATATGTTTTTTTCGTGCAATAAATTTAATTTTTTGATCGATATTGTAAGAATTATTGCAGTAAAAATTTGGAACCATGCGGACAAAAGCTTAATATAGAGAGATGGTCCTCTTTACAGATCCAGTCTGATATGAAGACTGAGAGGAGAAACTACCTTTGCATGACGTGCTTACTGTTAAATGAAGGAATCTACAACCAAATAATACAAATGGCTGAGAAGAAGTAAGGAGAGAGAGGGCACCTGAATGTATCGTACGTTTAGTAATGCAATATAAAAGGCATGAAAATATTCAATATAACAAAATAATTTATATATCTTTTATTAGAAAAATATGACAAGAAAAACTAAATTTGTAAGATAATATTTACCATGAAAATATATGTATTAATGTGATATATATATATATATATATATATATATATATATATATATATATATATATATATATTTTTTTTTTTTTTGTGATATATATATATATATCACCTTAATAATAAACCAAACAAAAATACCAATTCAAATTAATGATCATCAAAGATAATTGCAAAGTTTTAAAACTCTAATAAGCTCATACAAAAATTAAATTGATTCAATCAAAAAAACCACTAGTAGTGTTCGTTCAGCTCGTAGCACTATATTGGATATCTGAAACTGTTAGTGTGCAATTAGGTGAGACCATTAAATTTCTATGATCGAAGAGTTCAGAAAGCCTTCGACAGAAAGGGAAAGAGTCATTGATTAAGTTAGTAAGCTTTGACATCAGAACAGTCGCAAGTACGTCATGACCATTCTTGTTTCTATAAAATATTGATTTTTAATATGAATGCATAAAGATTTAAAATTTCTTGTATAAAATTTTTGAAAATATGTCACATAATTTTTTTGTTATTAATCCAATATGCTTAAATTAAACCATCAATTTTAAAATTTCTTATGCTGATGGAACTTTTCTGCAATTACTTCGTAGTTCATAGTTTTGATAGTTTATAGCACAAAGTTAAATGTAATCTTTTCTTAAATGTTTATGCTCAATCGTCCATATTAACATCCTTCATGTGATATTAAATAATCCTTAAGAAAATATTATATTGTCACTATGCCCTAATGACTGCTAATATGATAATAGCTTTTAATTAATACACTAGTTGCATTCGATCATGTGATAATAGCTTTTAATCACTCTTCAATGTAGTTAGCTTCTGTTAAATTAATATTATATAACATTATATTAAGATATTTATTCTAGTTAATCAAAAGCTGTATTAAAAAAAAGAGAGAGGATAAATTAAATTAAATTTGAATTAATATGCCTCTATTTGAAAATCATAAATTCATATATATATATATCATAATAAAGTTAATTTTATGATTAATCTCTGCTTATTACAATAACATAAATATAGCAGCTTAATTTAATACATTTTAAATTACTTTATATATAAAATGTAAGATAAAAGGGGAAATTTTTAAATTAGGCATAGTTATAAGTTTAATTAGCTAATTAGACACCAAAAAAAAATTAACAAAATAGTTGAAATTTGTTCGACATTTGGTGCCATCGTGGCATCTAGTCGTCCGTTCAAAGACGACGAGCTGTTAATTTTTTTTAAAAAAAAATTAATATTATTTGTACATATCTTTCTCATCTGTTATTGATGAACTTAATATCGTTGAAATAATTTAATTTTCACAACTTTTATGTTAATCAAAAATTAAGATTGTGATCCGATAAACAGCAGTTTTGAGAATCTTGCGAAAAAGCTTCTTGCACTTAAAATTTTGGCCTTTATTTGTCTATACTCATCCGTTATTAGTCAAGCGAGCTATCGTTAGAAATCGTGACAAAATTCTCCACAACTTTCATGTTGATAAAAAATGACAATTATGACCCGATACATAACTATAATTGTTATAATACTAAAACATAATACATACATGCATATACATACATATATCATATGCTCTCAAACTTGAATGAGTATTTTTTATTCTTTAAGAAATTTGTAATAATACAATTAATTAAAATACTAAAACATAGACTTAAATAGAATAATATTATTTAAAAATAGTGCAAACAATAATAAATTTAATAAAAAAATAAAATTAGAATTTAATAAATATTCAGTCACATAAAATAATATAAGCTACAGATCGAAATAATCAAAGTCATCAAAACCAAACTTTCAGATAACTCGATCAACAAAACCAATGAAACTGACACAAAAAATAATAATAATTATTGTGTGCTGAAAATCGTTAGAGTTAAAGTTTCTTCACTTATGAATCCCTGATATTTAAAGTGAAAACTCTTAAAAAATTCATGATAAGAATCTTCCACTATGTATTTGTTTCAAAGTACAAAATTCTAATTTGGATTACAAAATTGTACATGAGAAGGTAATAATCGAATGAATAACAACCATATATGTTGTAGCGGTTGTCTAGTGGTAGCGGATGATGAATGATGTGATGATTAGCGACCATTAAAGGTCGTCCAGAGGAGGTGGCAGAGCAAGGATCAGCGGCCGGCCGTGGTTGACAACCAGTGGTTAACGATTGTGCTTGGAGGATTTTCGCTTTAGAGCTCTCCTCTCTCTGACTCCCTCATATGAGGAATGAGGCTATTTATGATTAGAGTTTAAATACATACAAAATTCAAACCACTCCTCCATGGGACGGCTCAAAATGATTCCTTTAATCATTCGATGTATTTTTAGTTTTTGAATGCTCAAATGAAGTCGGAATTATGAGATCTTGGGCTTGTTAGATCCGGCTCGTCAAGACGCTCGATTTAACTATAAACACTCCATGTTTAAGAGCTATTTAGAGATTTAACTGATATCCCAAAGTTTCTAATGATATTTTAAATGCTTGATCTCGACTAATTTCAACTGAGGATCAACTTGCTTTTGACATCAAGATTCGTCTTAGTAGAATTTTCAAATTTTGATAGTAATTTCTACTTAACTCTTTCGCCTGCTATTTTGTGTTGTATGACATTCAAACGTTTTAGCTTACAAACTTGTAATAAAATAAATTTGTTTTAAAGTTCACTATACAAATTAATTAAGGAGTAAATTAAGTAAGAAAGGTAATAAATGAATCTATTACAAAAATATAATATTAAAGATTAACTCAACTTCACAAGCTAAATCAATCAATATACTAAACTCAGTCACTAAAACATAAATCTAAATATAGAAGATACAAGTGTGCTTACTAATATTTATATTTAAATCATAAAATAATTATTAAAAGGAATGCAAATCAAACTTATAAAGATACTTTACACAATAAGAATTATTTTTGACTTAATACAATACTTATATCCCAAGTTTTGTAAATCAAAGATACTTTGTAAATAAAAAAATATCACCGATTAGTAGGTGCGGCTTGTGGTGGTCGCCCACTGGTGGGCTGCTTAATCTGCAGTTGACCCACAAGTGGCGGACTCAATGCTTCAACCATGCGTGAGCCAGGCGACATGGTCGTTAATAATTGGGCTGCCTAAATTCTTTTTTAACAATACTTAATTATTTAATTAACCTTTTAATGATACTTAGTTTAAAAAAATTGCCTATAATATATATAGGCAATATTAAATTGAAATACAGAGAACGAATTTAAATGAAAAATAACTAAATTACCATTGACCTCATTTTTTGGGATGAGCTCCCTCCATCTTAGACATAGGACTTCTCTTAGACACTAAGAGTTCCTTAGTCTTAAGACACATCTATTAAGTGGACACTCCCAACCCTAGAGACTTAGAAGAGTTAGCCAGGAATAGGTGTCTTGGGGTGTTAGAATTTGTTTACCCTATCACTTAAACCAACTATCACTTCCTTCAAACCCCAAATCAAATCAACATCAAACCTAAATCAATTTCTAGCTTAATTGATTTTCTAAATTCAAATCAATTCCAAATAATCGAAACTCATGATTGAAATCCAAATTTAAATTTCAAAATCTTTCCTAAGTCCTTTAATCTCCTCTTAAGGACTTAGCTTAAATCATGCTCAAACCAATTCAAATTCATGAAATTTTCTCACAATTTCTCATTTATATTTTCATATATAAATGAAATGTAAATTCAAATTAATCAAACTAAATCCAAAATTCAAATCCAAATCAAAATCTTTCTTAAGTCACTTTGATTTCCATCTTATGGACTTAGCTAAAATCAAATCCAAATCAATTAAAATTCAAAAATTTTTCATAACTCATTTATATTCACAAATATAAATGAAATAGAAATTCAAATATCCAAGAATCAATTCAAAATCAATCAAATCTAAATTCAATCAAAATCCCTAAGCCTTCAAGTCAAAATCTTGAACTTAGCCAAATCAATCAAACTCAAATCAAGCCAAACCCTTCATTTTTCTTCATGATTCAATCAATCCTATAATCATGAATCCAAATATAAATACAAACTTCAATCATCAATCCAAGAATCAATTCAAAAATCAAATCCAAATTCAATCAAAAATCCAACTTAAGCGTTCAAGTCAAATTCTTGAACTTAGCTAAATCAAATTCAAATTAAGCTAAACCTTTGATTTTTCTTCATGATTCAATCAATCCTTCAATAATGAATCTAAATGTAAACATAAACTTCAATCCTCAAACCAAAACTAAATTCAAAAAAAAAAACAACACTACAAGTCAAACTCATGTTCATCCTTTGAACTTGAAATTGACAAATGAACCAAAACCTATTTGACTCCAAATCTCTTGCAAATGGATTTATATTTTAATCATAAATCCATGTGTGAGTTCAACCAAACTTGAATCAAGCCTTAATCAAGCCAACTAAACCTAATTGGCTCACTTGACCCAAAGTGACCAATTTGACCTGCATAAATCAAAATCCAATTCAATTCAAATCAAAATGAATTAAGCCAATCCAAACTTCATGTTATGTTTGTTGATCATTATAGGTTAATCAATTGTCATGAATTAGGTCAAACCAAGTCAAACTATCCCGTTGACCAAGTAAATTCTTTAACCCGTATGAACCCAAACTAGCCAAATTGTAACATAAACCAAATTTATTGTAACCAACGGCTCAAGTTCACTCCAAATTGATTATTGAACAAAGTCTCAATTAAACTCAATTTGACCAATTGACCAACCAAGCCAATTGATTGACTATGAACCTAACTTGACCTAAAAGTTCAAATCAAGCCAAAATTAAATATAAAATAAATTAATTGGAAACAAAGATACCAATCAATTTCAAATGATCAACCAAACTCAAACTAAGCCTTGATTCAAGCCAATTTGGTCAATTGGTCAAACCGATCAACTTAGCCCAAATTGACCTAAATAATTAAATTGACCAAAATCAAAATTAAAGAAAATTAATTGAAACCAATTGAACCAATACACTCCAAATAGTCATTTGAACTTAATCTAATTCTTAGTTTAACTTAATTTGACTAATTGGTCAACCTAACTCGATTTGACCCAAATGGGTCAAATTAACCCAAATTAAACCAAATGAACTTCAAATGATATGAAATTTTGTCCAACTTACTTTTGACTCATTTCAAATCTTCTCAAATCAAATTCAATACCAAATGACCACTTTGCCCTTAGGTCAAGGGCATTCCATGAGAAAAGACACTTTCCTAAGTGGTCATTTCTCTTCCTTAGCCACTTGGCACTCATCCATTGGTCCACATAGACACCAAGGACACTGATTTTCTGACCCAAAGAGTGGTTGGGGTAGCCATGACTCATGGGAAGGTGAAACCACCTCACATCTCTCATTGAAACACTTAACATGAAAGACACTCACCTCCCCTTGGCTAGGACACCCACTTGTCCTTCTTGGCAGCCACTTTCCATGCCTTAACCAATCATAAGGAGCCACCTGATGATTCTCTTTCATTCTCAACCACCCCAAGCCAAATGACATGAGTTTGAGCTAAAATTTTAAACAAAAAGTGGATTTTAGTTTATTTTGGTTCACTTTTCATTCTAAGGCTTTAGTGGTTGAAGAAAACACTCATTCCTCTCATTCTCCTCCTCCTAGAGCTCTCAAAGCCATTGGCAATCACCCCCACTTCATTTTGAAGAGAAATACTTCAAAATTAAGTGAATTTCAGTAAGGAAATGACGATCACCGGAGAAAGCTTCGTTTCGACATGAAGGCGAGGATCTAAGCTCAGTCCAAGGCTTCTTCCCTCACCCCACACCACGCTCGAGTCACCACCGCCACCGGAAATCATCCTCGGTGAGGTAACCTTCAAAAACCGTAGTCGGCCTTAGGATCCCTCATTTTGTGATGACTTTTTGGTGATTTTTAGGAATCTACCCTAGATAATCCGCATTTTTACTTTAAATCATCCCAATTAGAAAATAGGATTTTTCCACGAATCGCGAAAATGAGTCAATTTAGATAAGTTTTAAAGTCCTATTTTCTTCTTAAAGCGCTCGTTCACCGCGGCGCGGCCGCCGTCCGATCCTTGATGGGATTGATGCTTGATAAGCTCCTTCGATTGCTTCACGCGACCGAACGTCCGATCGCATCGTTTGCGGATCAAACGGCTCGATCGGCATCGATAGCACGATCCCCGGTCTCGATCTCACGATTTGATCCGACCGTCCATCACATTGGACGCCCGAGCGAGCGCGTTTCAGAGCGTTGATCAGTCTTCCAGCTCAAACGGCTGACTATATGGGTATTTATAGAGTTATAAATTAGTGTATTTGACAGCTAATATATTTGATAACAATTATATTTGATAGTAAATATAATTGGGAATGAATATATTCAATAAAGATATTAAACAAGAAATATATTTAAAATTAAATATTTTTAATAGGAAATTTTAAGGCATTATTTTACAATGGTGAATTGCAATTGCTTTCCACAATAACTTCAAATTATTATACCGATAGCAACAGCTAAAGCAAATAAGTCTATAATAACAGTAGGATTATCCATATTACCTAAACTGTTTGTCCACTTTCTCGCAGCTAATGAACATCCATCCGTTCAGTGAATGCAACAATAGCAGTGCCAAAACAACAAAATTATTATAGAGATAGAAATTTACTGATTTTATTTTTCTTGGAACTGAGTGATTAAATATAGAAGCACTTTGTGTTCCCTTTTATTTTTTGTTCTATATATTTTATTTTATTTTAATTTTCCTGTTTTTATTCAAAATAAAATATATTTGATATTTTAATTATTTTAAAAAAAGTTTAAAACATTAAAAAATTAGCTTGATTAATTTAAAAATAAAAATTTAAAGCTAAAATTACTAAATAAATATGTTTTAAAAAATATAAAATTATATTAAAAATAAAAAATAAACTTGATTTTAAATAAACCCTTAACATATCTTCAAAATTTATTTCGATTTTTATGTATTATACATTATCACCCACAATGCAATTTGACTTAAATAGCTTTTAATTCCTAGTTTTTTTATTTACAACCCAATTACATCATATCATTTGGATGATCCAAGAATAATTATAAGATTTTTTTAGCCTAGTGATTGAGAATTTAGTCTATCAATTAAGAAGTCTTATGTTTAAACTCTTATTTATGTATTATATATATGAGTTTGAAACTAAATTCTCTCAAATATCCTAAAAAAAATCATGAATAATTATCACAGTACCTTTCATCCTCATAATTAATTATTTTAAACAAGTGGAAGTGCTTTACCCTCTACATTTTAAAATAAAAATATCATTATTATTGTCTTTCTTTTTTTTCACAAAGCTTACTTTGTCGCTGAATCAACAAATAAAAGTCACAACAACAAAAAATAAAGATAAAGCTAACCGATCTGAGAAGCGAAGTGACAAAGAAGATCCATCATTCCAATTATAGCTTGTTAGCCTACTAAACAGTTCTGAAGGGCCTAACAAGGATACGAAATCTCCTCTCTTTTTTTCCTGGTGCAATAACTTCTTTAAACAAAGAAATATATGTATTTTGTGTATATGTGATTGCTTGATAAAAGGTCATTCTCATTCTTCATGATAATTATACTAAGGCAGTGAAAGGGATGAAGAGAGTGAATGATCAGTTAGTTTTATTTTTCTTTATTCAAGCAATAACTGTGATCGAAACCCATTATGGCAGATCAGAGTAATCATTTAAAATGCACACTTCTAAAGTAATAATGAGAAACCAAAGTGTGCTAATTTAGACAGTGCTGCTAAAAGAGCTGAGTAGTAATTAGCTTTGTTTGAACTGAAGTGCTTGACGCACAAGAAGGATTCCACTATTGGAAATTTTAAATGTGTGCTCGTATATAAATTTAATTATAGATTATATACTATTTATTTTTTAAACCTATTAATTTTATGATCAAATAAAGATTAATAATTTTTAAGTTTTTGAGGTTTCTTATTAATTTTGTATGAAATTATCATGTATAGAGACCGGACATTTTATTTTATTTTATGATAAATAAATAAAATTAAATACTCAAGATAAAGATTTTTCATTCTAACATCTCATCTGGTGAAAAGAATGCTTCTCTCTCTCTCTCTCTCTCTCTCTCTCTCTCTAAGCACCCTTTAAGGTCAAAATTCCATAGCTTCTTCCATGGATTGATGTTTCGATTAAATCTTCGATGATTTGACATTAGACGCTATGATAAATTTATTTTATCTTCATATGTTCCAATAAATAAGATCGAAATGACATCATATCAATCATCGGTGAAATGAATTTTCCTATTAATCTTTATATTGATTATTTGAAAATTTTAGAAAAAAATATATGATTCTAATTTTTTTGAGCAAATAATTTGATCATGCAAAAATATCAATATCCTTGACGACTTTTCTATGTTGATTTTTGAGTAAAACAATATAGCCAAATTTGTTTTATACTTTGATACAATTTTAATTTTTATTTGATCAATATATTTATTCGTTATTGTGATCTTAATTTAAAAATATAAAATAAAATTATCTATTTAGTCATATGATTTTGATTCAAATATGTTTTATCTTTGATTATTTTTAAATGACAATAAGAAGAAATTTTCACTAGGTTCATAGAATATGAAAAGCCATATCAAAGATAAATACTGTGAATTATTATCATTATTTGAGAAATGAAGTATTTCGAGTTGATTATATTAATATGTGATTTCTCCGGAAGATGAATTAAGTTTATCCTTATGTTAGGAATTTTGTTTTGAATTAATTAAACGAATGAATCAATTCCTAACAAACGTTATATATATATTTAAATCTGAAATATTTTGTTGTAGCATTATTTAAACAAATGAGTTAATTATTTTCTGTAGCATTATATGAAACGTTTAGCTGGAGAAATTTTATGTAAATATTATGAACATTTCATATTCCTTTTTTTTAATCTGAAATGTTTTGTTATAGCCATATAAACAAATGAGTTAATTATTTAATTGATTCATTCTTTTCATATCTTTGTTAATCTGAAATATTTTTACATTTAATTGCTTTATGTAATTAATTCCAAACGTAATATTTGTTAACTAAATATAATAGTTATTTTGGCATTGGTAAACATTTCTTAATTTAGTAATATATAATTCATTGGATTTTTAACATGAAACAGAGAATGCTCATTTTTTTTATTAATTAAACATTATGCATTTCTTTCTTTTCATCGAATATACACAGTATCCAACTTAATTAATTGCTTAATATAAATATGAGTTTGTTATTTTGACTTAAATAGCTAACTAAATTTATATATTTTTTTTATTTAAATATTTCAAATGGATTCCAATTATGAGTTTGCTGTTTTGAGTTTGCTAAAGTTTGTTTTGTGATATGAAATGGGTTCTGATAATATAAGTTGAAATATTTGTTGAAATACTACAGTTAATATGTATTATTTTAAAATAATTTAAATTAAAATATTATGTCACCAAGTGACCTTATATATCAATTTATTTATTTTTTGAAATGTATAAATATTATATAAGGATTATATTTAAATCTATGCGAAAAAAAATAATCGACCCAAAGGAAGATTATTTTTTTCGCCAAATTTTGTGCAATAATAAATATATGATAAATTTGTATTAATCATGCATACAATATGTCGATCCAAAGAATATGACTCAGGTTGCTCCTCATACTCCTCAAAATCAACAAGAAGTTGTACCAAAAAGAGCTAAGAATGATATTGCCTCAAAAAAGCAATGTGAAGCCTTTGTTATAGAAGAGTCACGTGATTGGAGGCAACCCTTCATCGACTACTTTAAAGAAGGCAAATTACCAAATAATAAATCACTAGCAGCTCAAATCGTGAAGAGAATACTATGCTTGCTTTCGTCAACAACACTTTATATCGTAGATCCTTTGAACAAATGTGGCTAATGCATGCCTAGATGAAGCTAGCAAAGCGATGGTTGAAGTTCATGAAGGACTTTGTGGTGCACATCAGTCAGGTCCCAATATTATAGTAAAGATCAAAAGGATGGGTTATTATTAGCCTTCTATGGTAAGAGACTGTATTAATCACGTTAAGAAGTGTCATGAATGTCAAGTACATGAGAATCTCATCCATCAACCCCCAAATCTATTACACTCAATAAGATCCCGCCATTCAATGTTGGGGTACGATGTAATTGGACTAATTAATCCACCGTCGTCAGCTGGACATTGCTTCATCCTAGCAGGAACTGATTATTTCTCTAAGTGGACTGAGGCTACTCCATTTAAAGAAGTTATTACTGACCGAATGATCAACTTCTTCACATAATATAGTCTATAGATTTGGAGTGTCACGCCAAATATTTTTTTATAATGGCACAGCTTTCAAAAGTGCAAAGATTTATAGATTTGTCGATTGACACAAAATTGATTGGCGATACTCTTTAATATATAATCCAAGAGCAAATGGTTTGACAGAAGCTTTCAACAAGACATTATTCAAATTTCTCAAGAAGATTCTCACTAAAAATAAGAGAGAATGACATACCAAGTTAATAGAGGCTCTATAGGCATATCGAACCATCTACAAGACACAATAAAAAAGTCACTTATTCATTAGTATTTGGAACCAAAGCGTTCTTTAAGTTGAGCCTTCACTTTGAGTAGCCATCCAATACAATCTAATGGAAGATCAAAATGTTCATCTAAGAATGGAGGAACTCGACGCTTGATGAAGTTAGATCAAGCCCATCAAAATCTGGAAGTCTATCGGGCAAAGATGTTCAGGACTTTTGACCACGTGGTGCGCAAACATTCCAAAAGGAGAATTGGTTCTAGTACTGAGAAGAACAATTATCCCCAATCAAAAATTTAGTGGAAAATTTGAGCCTAACTGGGAAGGCCCTTTTGTCATTAAAAAAGTATACCAAGGATGGGAATACCAACTCATCGACCTAAAGGGTGAAAGACCAATGTCATCATCAATTAATGGTGTACTATACTGACAACGCATTCTTGAGGTATAATGAAATCTACAAAGACAAGGGGCATTTTTTTTTAGTATATCTATTTAGGTTGACATCGTTTTGAGATCCCTAAATAAATATACTCTAGATGAAGAACTTTTCTGTGAAAATTTTCCTGATACATAGGGGGCTTTTTAGATTTTTATATATAGATAAAATCAATGTTGTATGTTAAAATCTCTTTTAGAGTACATCAATTTGAATATTGATGTATTTGTGTATTTTCATCTTGAAAATTCTCCTAAATGTACTTTAGAATTCTCCCTGTAAGATAGGGGTATTTTTTTAGTTTATATCAAGTTTATTTGAGTTAACATCATGTCATAAGATGAGATCCTTAAATATATTCTTATTCATTGACATTGATCCGAAATCAATATATATCTATAATTATCATGGTTAAGTTTCTTGTTCTTGAAATAAAAAAATCTATTTCACGCATGAAAAGACAACCCTAAATGTCATGAAATTTATCTCCCGTGATTTACCAAATTCGGAGATCAAGTCAAAAAACTCGAAAGCTTCAATCAATTAAGTTGAAGAAATATCAACCTTACATCTCAGACACGATGGATTCTAAAGGTTAGACTCAGCAAGCCCAAATATGGTCGAGTTGCTGATGCTCTCCTCACTCAACAAGCTGCAAGAAAAGGTCATAGTGAAAGAGCCCCCGTTCATCAGTCTGATGACAAAATCACAAACCCACTACAGCTTAAGTCGAAGACTAGAGTAAGTTTTAAAGGTCTAACTCAATAAGCCCGATGCTGTTGCGACGCTTTTCACTCAACAAGCCACAAGAAAATGCCGTAGTGAAAGAGCCCTTGCTCGTCAGTCCAATGACGATAGCTGTTCAATCTCAAACTAGATCCAGCTAAGTGATTACAAGCAACTAGGATCCAAGAGATCTCTCTACTTGATCGATAGATCAAGGAAAATTGAGGAAATGCTCAATTCAAGGTTACCTTAAATCAATTTTCATATTACCTACAATGTGATATTTCAATCTATTCTCAAATGATCTGATCAAGCTCAAAGAATAGATCAAAGCATATCCTCTCATCAAATCCATCAAAGCAGAAAGCACGGGACTGAGGAAGCAATTCTATAGTTTATACAAAACTAATGGCCGAATTGAAGAAATTTTGTGATTATTCAGTCTATTAAAGCACACGTTGCGAGACTAATAACTCGATTGACTTATATGTGGAAGGCTAGTCATCGTATGTATCCTTCAACTAATCCATCAAAGCAAGAACATAGATTCATGGAGTGCATACACTTCGGCATGTCAATGGGGACAAATCAAATGGCCCTTCATCAAGTCCGTCAAGCTCAAAGCTGACGAAGGAATTTCAAATCACGGATAAAGCGATTCCTAGCAGAGTCATTCATCAAAACAAGCAGATCAATTCCTCCATCAAATCCAACCAAGCATGAAGCCAGGGTCGGAGGAGGCTCAAATCCGCAAGGACATAAAAGAAAGAGATCTTCAGCAAATCCATTAAAGTAGATAGTATATGGTGTAAGAGCTCTTATTAATCCGATAAGTCGATTCTGACAAATTGGTCAAGCCCATTATTTAGCATGTCCCGAATAAGGCAGCATACTAATGACAAATCCTATAAAGCTCCATAAGCTATTGCAATCAAAGCTAAAATGATCCAAGCTCTATGGTCAGCCCAAAAGGTCAACCAGTTTTCAACAAACTTGACTCGCTCCATGCACGAATCACATTTGTTGGGGGGCATTTGTTGACCTCCATATGTGTGTCATAAATCAAGACAAGCCCACAAGTCTAATTCGACGGACTTCGAAAGTGACAATACGCAAATTTGGGCTCAAAATGCACTGGACGTCACTGAAAATGATCAAAACGACCTCTGATCGATGAACAGACTTTGTTGTTACGTTCAGAACATCAAAATCAATTAGAATATAAATATTGTAAAATCTAACAATCAATCGATTAAGCGCTCTAGCTATCAATGTTTCGACACGCATATCAAAGTCGAGAAGCTACGACAATATTCGAACGACCTCCGTTCATAAAATTGATTATGCTGTTAGCTTTGAAACATCAAAAATTATCAAATGAGACTATCTGCGCTCAATTCGAGCGAGTTTGTGCAAATGTCGAGTAATTTGAAGTGACGTAAATCATCGAAATTTGCAGGATGTCAGAAATCAACTCAAATGACATCGATCGATGAACAAAGCCATCATGTTTAGAAATTGGTCAATATAAATATTGCACAATAATCAACCGTCAAGCGTTAGTGCGTCGGGCGCTAGTATATTGAGGTCGAGAGGCCGATGAGAAATGAATTAAATTAATTCGTCGTTGGCAAACATCAAAATCTATCAAGTAAGATCATTCTCACTCAATTTGGACAAGTCTGGGTGAAAATCGAGCGGTCAAAAGCGACGACGTGCATTTGGTGAATGATTCTTGGTTTGAACGGCTTATCGGATGGTTATCTTGATATATATATATATATATATATATATATATATATATATATATATGATTTCCAGTACAAATTAAAATTAAAAACCGTTTAAATTAATTTTTTTACAAAATGCCTAAATTACGCCCCATGCTCAACTGTTCCCCATATTTTTAATTTTTGAAAAAACTGTCCAAAAAAAAAAAAAGAAAACCACTGCCCCATTCTTCCTTCCCTCCTCATTCTCTCCCAAATTCAAGAAAAAAGAAAAAAAAAACTCCTCCTGCATTCTCTCTCTGCACACAAGGTAATTCGCCTCCCTGCTGAATTTCCTCCGTCTCACACTATTCCGCAAATCCAATCCCGCTAGCACCTCATTCCGCCGCAATCTGCTCCCGCCGGTGAGTCTCCCTCGGCCGTCCCGCCGCCGTTGCTGCGGCCGTCCAAACCCGCGCCGCACGCACCCGCCGCTGCCCCGCGGCCCGCTGCCGTCCACGTAACCCGCTCCGTACCAAACCGCGCTGCCGGCCCAAACTGACTCGCCGATCTGGAATAGCCGCTCCGCATCCTGCGCACGGCCCGCTCCAGCCGGCCCGTCCTGCCATTTTTCAGCCCAGTTCCGTGCAGCGCTGTCGCTGGCCCACCAACCGAACCCAGTCCCACATGCCATCCCGCACTTTCCGCCCCGTTCCACAGCTCAAGCCTACGACCTAGAGCCTCTGGCCCGCACTCCATGCTCCGTTGCGTCGTTCTGTCGCTCGCATTTTGCCGCCGCCGTCCCACTTCCGGCCGGACCTGCAAGCGTAAAGCCTACCAGCCCGTTGCATTTCCCGCGGCCAATCCCTACGGCCCAGCAGCCCACGCTGCCCACGGCCCGCCTTGTCCGGCCCAGCCTGCCAGCCTGCCGCAAGCCCCATTCCTACAACCCGCAAAACTAGCCCGTCATGTGCAATCCACCCTGCAAACCCGGACCGTTCTGCACAATCCAGCCTGCTGCACTCCCTCCTTCTTACAGCCGGCAAACCCGCAGCTAGCAGTAAGCTGTTCACCCATCCGTCCATTTTCGCCCGAATCAAGAAAGAATATCGTCAACAGATGAATTCTTCCTTCACTTTACGTCGCACCTCGATTTAGCGATTTTGTTTGCATCGGGAAGAATCATCAACAATTCTTCCTTCGATTTTTGGCGTCCGCCGCCGCTTTAGTCGTCCATTTTCTTCGCCTCGGAGAAGAACATCGTCAATACGAATTCTTTCGATTTTGCTCACCGCCCCTCCGTTTTATTTATCATCGAGGAAGAATATCGTCAAAGGCATTCTTCGATTTTCGCCATCACTTTCATAAGCGGTCCATTTCACGCCCGAAAGGAAGAACATCGTCAACTAGCGAATTCTTCTTTCGATTTTCTGCGGCGCCTCGCTACCTTACATTCGATTGTAACCCCGCTTTCGGCAGCATTGTAGCGTGCCAAAAAATGCATTATAACATGTGTGATCTATGAATGTGGATATATATATATATATATGTTTATTTTTCTTTGCAGGTTTGAATACCTCGTTGTGCTAAACAGGGTGCGACGAGATAAAAAAAATGGTTGTGGTATCACAAATACTTCATGCTCGATAGGCGTATCGAGTAGTACACTTATTAGATGTCGCTCACTGCAATCTCTAAAATTTTGTCTAATTTCTAAACTTAGAAAAAAAGGGGAAGGAGGGAATGAATATATATTCAGATTTGCTTAGGTTTAAAGGCCTCTTTGCTCGATAGGGCATGTGAGATGAAAAAAATGGTTCTTGTCATAAGACACCACTCACCTTCACTCCTTTGCTTCCCAGGTTTAATCTTCGAATTGTGGGTCAACAAAACCTAAAACCTATAATAAGAGTTTCAAATCGATTGAAATACTTGGCCGATCTGTCTGATAGTAGATCTAATCCTCTGTTAGCTAAACAAGTTCGGATCTAAAGCTCTTAAACATATTCAAATTAATCAATAATTTCAAATCAAATTAACTCAAATTAAATATAAATCTCTAAAAAAAATTGTTTAAATGAAATTCTACTATTAAAACTTAAAGTAAAACTCAATCTATCCTTCTTCCGTAATTGTTTATCGGGGGTAATAAATTAAGAAAACTCTAACTCACAAAGGAGCAAATATCAAATCAAGTGTTCTGCTATGTTCACTCTCAATCAATCTCACGCCAATAAGGACGTGGCCCGTATCCTCTGACTACGTGGCTTGGTCAATAGGCTCCATAGATGAAGTAGTTACGATTAGAGTCCTCTGATCGGGTGGTTTGACCAGTCAGACTTCATTATATTACGATCAAGACCATAGCCCGTATGTTCCCCAATGGCTCTGCCCTTTGAGTTGTGAATCATAAGGTGTACTTGATAAGGCAAATCTCTAAGATAGACTTCTGTCTCCTTGACAAACACTACCCAGTGAAGGATTTCTTGGGTGTAACCTGTGTTGATGATGAGGATCCTATGTCGTTGAGTCATTATACCTCCTAAGTAGGTAGGTGGCGGCGCCGGATGGCATGAGAACCATGGGATTTAGATCGGGCACGTCATCATTCCCCCAGCCATTCAGTTTAAGCTAAAATAATGAATTTCATTTCTTAAATTCTAAAACTCTACATGCTGCTATTATACGTAGCGATCTAATGACTAGCCTTATTCGAAAGTTCTATCTGATTTATTGGGAGGGGTAATTAACTATAGGGGTTTGTGCGTATATGAAACCTGGAACCAGATCTAAAGTTCTCACAAAATGAGGGCAAAATCTCTGAGTGATGTCTGATCTACTATTCCATCTGCCTTTTGAAAATTACACAGACACTTCAAATCGTACTCTCTTCAATTCAAATCAAAAAATTGTCGAGAGATCGGTGGGAATTTTGGAGCTCACAGATCTTTCTGTCCATTTAACGCTTGCTAAATAATTTTAAAGAGCTTAACAGTTTCCAACAAAACAAAGAAGACCTAACATTTTCATCAAACAAAGCAAAATTTGTATTTTGTGATGTTTATGTGATTGCATGATAAAAAGAGTACATGGATTTTTTCCTTATTCAGATAAAAAGTATGTCAGATAAAAGTAATCATTTAAAATGCACGCTTCTGAGTTAAACCAAACTATGCTAATTTATACGATCTACTGGTATGATAGCTGAGAGTAGTAATTAACTGAGCATAAACTGAAGAGCTTAACGCTGAAGAAAGGTATCTACAATCATTAAAAAGAGAAGCAATTGAGAGAGAAAGAGAGTAAAAAAAAAACGCAAAGTAATTTATCATATTGTAATACAATTTTAAAAAGATAGCATGAAAAAAATTATATATCAGAATATTCTACAAAATATTTTTTAAATAAGAATAACATGAGAAATGAATGGAATATAAAGCATAAAAAACTATTTAATAAAAATAGGAATTAAACACATTTTTGCCTTCTTAAAAATAATTAAATATCCTCTAATTTTAAGCCCTTATCTTTGACATTTTATTAATATTATTTTATCCTTATTTAAAACATTTTAAAATATAATTTTATGCAAATGTCATCTTTGCTTGAAACACGATATATAAATTCATGCATGAAATGATCATTGAAGAAAAAACTTTCAAGAAGCCGGTTCAGCTTCTTGCTATATTTTTGTTGTTTTGATTGGCATGAAATGAAAATTATGTTAATTTTTTAGAGATGAATAACTTATTTTGTCATTTAGTTTTAAGATAGTAAGTCAAAAATTTTTTCTGCAAATGGCTTTCAGCCAGGATAATTTTACTATAAGAGTGAGCAATTAAATTATGATTGCATCTTCTTTATTAGCAGATTAGCATCTCTCTCCTGGGCCAAGACTTAAATTGAACTATGTAAATTTTGATGTTATCTTCTTTTAACGTTTGATCTCTTATGCAAGTACTTGATGATACATGGCATGTGCTACTAGTTTGATGCCTCCAATTCACGGTAAAAAATTAGCCATCAAACTAGTAGTTTTTAGCTGTACACTGGAAATTAGGATATAGCTAATTTGGTGATAAATTATTATTATTATTTGAAGAATAAAAATCTATTTAGGATAATGTTGTTAATTATAAGTCAAATTCTTACGCAGCGTAAAATAATTCTTATGAGTCAAATTCTTACTTGAAATATCTAGCTTAAGAACCAAGAGATGGTTATAATGGGCATATTTAGGATGAACAACCTGGTCATATTTAATACTATTTTTTACCCACCGTCTCTTAACTTCGGTTGGTGACGGCGTGACCTCCAGAGTTCAATCCTCTCAGGCGCCTATACCTAAGATGAGAAAAGTAAGTGAAGACCCGACACGTGTGGGTGATGAATGTAGCGCTAGGCTCCCGTGAGATTAGTCACAATGATATCCCCACCCACAAGATGGGTGGGGTGTTGGGTGGATACCCATTCTAAAAAATAATACTACTTTTATGTTGCCCATAAAAGACTCTCTTGTGATTATTTTTATGATTAGAGAACTAACAATTTTGTAAGTTAAGCGTTCTCATTTTTTTTATCTTTACAAGTTTTTGTAACTTAGCGTTGTCATTATTTTTATGATTATTTTTTTTCTCTTCCATGTATTTATTTTACACACAACCAAACAACTATAAAGTATTCAAAATTCACTGTATTCATTTTACATTCGCATTATCTTTGTATTCCAAATGCACAAACATCCAAGAGAACCTTTTTTCTGAATCCTTCTCTTATATAACCATTCAACGTTGTATTTTTATCACAATCATTAAGTTATAAACATTATGCTCTCATTGGATGAATTATAATCAATATTACTTGGATAAAAATTAGTAATCTTTCTTCACAATTCTTGTAGGATCTACTTTACAATCCGTTACGAGCTCTTAAGTCTGAAATCACTATTGAGATCTAAGGTTAGAAGGTAGATGACAACCTTCCACGTGATGCTATGACCATTTTGAACTCTCGGAAATAAACCTATGGCTATCATTGCTTCTACTTTATGTTTGTTTGGTATAAACTAGAATTGCATCCAATTCATGCCGATAATATTCGTTGTTGCTGCATAATTGTTTAGTGTATATAATACTTGATAATTGTCTGTATTGGAATTGTGCTGTTATTTGTAAAACCGTGATATTTTCACACAATGTCCCTAAGAAAATACTTGCATTCTGGACAATGAATCTTTGACTGGAAGAGGTATTAGCTCTTACCTTTAAATTCTTTTACATCATTTGAATATTTTTATAGGAACTTTTTAATATTTTGAATTATTTTCTAGCCTTCTGATTTGTTGATTTTTCTCTGAATTTTGTCCTATGGTGGGCGCCCCTTTCTTGCATTAAAGTTTTTGCTCCTAATATATAGACCAAGGAAAGAGAGAAAAAGAGCACGTACATGACAGAATATGTTTATTTTTTCACAAGAAATTCATATACTCATGCATTCCTCATAATTCAAATCTGACTGAGAATTAAACAACACCTCAACAAATTAGTTGAGACAAGGAACAGGAGAGAATAGTTTTCCCCTTTACTCAAGCAATAGTTGAGATACGAAGCCATACGTCAGGTCAGAATTCGTATTAGAGATGCACACTGCTGTGGAAATAATTATGAAAATCCAAATGCATTCAACCGTGCTCATTTATACTCGTACGTCGCTGATGGAGTTGGCCTTTTAAATTGATTCAATTTCATCCACCAGTTTTTGTTGGTACAGTTAGCTTACAGTCCGGCATTGATCATATGTTTTTGGCAATTTTTTTAAATTAAATACAGTTAAAATATGAATTAACGAATTAAGTATTAATAAAAAAAAATTTAAGAATAGATATAGTCACCCAATTAGTGGGCGACTGGCCACGTCACGTCATTTCCGACGTGGCGTGGCGTCGCGCGTGAAGAGTGGCCTGCCCACTAATTGGGCGGCGGCTTCGATTGTAGCGCCCGATTAGTGGCGGCGGTTTGGATACGAGCGTCGCCCACTAATTAGGCGGCCCCGTTATATCATTAGCGTCGGTCCGTCGACCCTACCTCCGGTTTGCTCGATTCCTCCCCTCGAAACTCCGCCAGAACTCCACCAAAGTCCGGCCACTCACTCTCGCCCTCTCGGAACTTCTTGGCCGCCGGCCGTAGGTCTCACCGCGCAGTTTTTTGTCCCGTTCCTTGATATTTTTTTCGCTTTATCACTCGATCTCGTTGCGCTAAGTATAATGATGTAATAAACTTTGAATAAAATCAAATAAAGGCGAGAGAACATGTTAAAGATCTCAACACATAGCATAAGCTTATGTGATTTGATGAGATTCACTTATGTTCACATTCTCAAAGATCAAATATTTCAACAAGATTGAAAAAATACATCAATGATATCTTTGCATATAAGTTGAAGATAAAGATAAAAATAATATTTCTCTATTGAATGATTAAGAAAGGACATAAGCAATTGCCACAAAATGTAGGCTGAATGTAGAGTAGAAGATATTAATGTTAATGGGATTACTCTTTTGTTTTTCTTTGTTATAAGAGCTTTTTTCTCTTTTTCCTTTTTAAGCTTCAGAGTCTCAATTTGTTATGGTTCAAGTTTTGAGCCTTCTTTCATCTAAAATCCCTTAACTGCTTGTGTTGGTGGGATGATACACAACGGTTGAATTATTCCCTTATTATGAAGCAACTTATGGAAGGTATGGATTTGGTGTGCATATAATCTTGAGTTTTGATCTTAACAGCCAAGATTAAATTCATCCAACTCTTAGTTAACATTTTTGTGGATTTAAAATTTTCTTGAAATCAAACTTCAGCATGAGAGAAATATGGGCACTTTTTATTTATTTTGTCTTAAGATTGTTGATGCTTCTCATGTAATCAAGTTATTCTTCAAAAAAAGTATTTGTCTATGTGGATTTCCCACTCATTATATGTGATAAGAATATAAGGTTTGTCTTAAGATTTTTTTCCCACTTTTATTTAGCTGCTGCTCCATTATTTCTCATAATTTGCAGTATGTAGCGTTGATTGTAAACCATAATCTTCTACTTTTCTGACAGATACGATGGCAGAGGAGCACCGCCCGCTAGCTAGACGTCGGCGACGTAGGCCCGTTAGGGAGGCCAGCCCACCATTGGAGCAGGCACCTTCTGAGGTTCATCCTAGTATTGCCTCCCTACGTGGGCGGCATCGAGCCGCTCACCCTGATCCTATAAGTGAATTTTTTTTTTTTTGCAGAATGTGTTATGCGTGCTTACCTTTTTTACGGCGGTACTTAGATTTTTTTTTTGAGCACCGTGCGCGCATCACACTTGCTTTGAAGGGTGGCCTTACATGCACGAGATTCATCGGCTAGATCGTGGAATTGCGTGAGTCGTACGCTTCATCCGGGATCATCGTTGCTTACCGCTTTGGTTGAGATGGTCTCCATACCAATACCTTCCCTGGTAGGTGAGATGGATGGCGCCTCGGGGCGTGGCGATGATTAGGACTACGGATTGATGGGCCACCTATCATAGGTCCAGGTGTGATTGGCGAGGAGAAGAGATGGGACGCAGCACGATTCTGCGATGATTTGTTAGGGCGACACCCATTACCAGCGTGATGTATCATGATCCGTCGTCCGCCGCATTCGACATTCGGGATTGGCGAGCATGCGCAACGCATGCGAGGTGGCAGGTGGCTACGAGTCGTCATATGACGACGAGAGGAGTTCTTCCACATGTGCGCTTATATTTTATTTCGATTGGGCCGCTTCTTGCGTCACGTCTTACGGTTGGTCCACCTACGTATTTACCACTCCCGGAGGATCTGATTCTTTAGCATGATGTCTATGTGGGCGGTTTGGCTCACCTATATAGAGAGTTACGAGTCGACTAGACCAGGGAACATGTTTTTTTGTGCAATAAATTTAATTTTTGATCGATTTTGTAAGAATTATTGCAGTAAAATTTGGAACCATGCGGACAAAAGCTTAATATAGAGAGATGGTCCTCTTTACAGATCCAGTCTGATATGAAGACTAAGAGGAGAAGCTACCTTTGCATGACGTGCTTAATGTTAAAGAAAGGAATCCACAACCAAATAATACAAATGGCTGAGAAGAAGTAAGGAGAGAGAGAGGGCACCTGAATGTATCGTACGTTTAGTAATGCAATATAAAAGGCATGACAATATTCAATATAACAAAATAATTTTTTATTAGAAAAATATGACAAGAAAAACTAAATTTATAAGATAATATTTACCATGAAAATATATGTATTAATGTGATATATATATGTGATATATATATATCACCTTAATAATAAATCGAAACAAAAATACGAATTCAAATTAATGATCACCAAAGATAATTGCAAAGTTTTAAAACTCTAATAAGCTCATACAAAAATTAAATTGATTCAATCAAAAAACCACTAATAGTGTTCGTTCAGCTCGTAGCACTATATTGGATCTTCTGAAACTGTTCTGTGCGGCAATTAGGTGAGACCATTAAATTTCTATGATCGAAGAGTTCAGAAAGCCTTCGACAGAAAGGGAAGGAGTCATTGATTAAGTTAGTAAGCTTTGACATCAGAACAGTCGCAGGTACGTCATGACCATTCTTGTTTCTATAAAATATTGATTTAATATGAATGCATAGAGATTTAAAATTTCTTGTATAAAATTTTTGAAAATATGTTAGATAATTTTTTAGTTATTAATCCAATATGCTTAAATTAAACCATCAATTTTAAAATTTCTTATGCTGATGGAACTTTTCTGCAATTACTTCGTAGTTCATAGTTTTGATAGTTTATAGCACAAAGTTAAATGTAATCTTTTCTTAAATGTTTATGCTCAATCGTCCATATTAACATCCTTCCGGTGATATTAAATAATCCTTAAGAAAATATTATATTGTCACTATGTCCTAATGACTGTTAATATGATAATAGCTTTTAATTAATACACTACTTGCATTCGATCATGTGATAATAAAGACTACCAACACATTTACTCATTATAATTTATTTTAAATTTTAATCTAGACGATATAACAAAATATATAATTCTTTTCATATTTAATCATCCTGCTTATTATTACCACATACCATCAACAGCTTAGTTAGAATCTTCTCACCACTGGTGGGAAAATTCTTAAACCATTTATCGGTGTGATAAAGAATGTGATGGCATAAACACGAATATGCAGTTCAGCTTTTATCTATATTGACCTCCATGTCTACAACAAGAGTAAATGCTAAGTTAAACTAGTCAAGAGAGTTAAATAAATGATGATCTCAATGCTATTTCGATCAAATGCACAATCACATATGTGAACAAAATGATGGCATATAGATGGAGATATACATGAGACAATAAAATTTGTATATTATATAACATTATATTAAGATATTTATTCTAGTTAATCAAAAGCTGTATTAAAAAAAAGAGAGGATAAATTAAATTAAATTTGAATTAATATGCCTCTATTTGAAAATCATAAATTCCTATATATATATATATCATAATAAAGTTAATTTTATGATTAATCTGCTTATTACAATAACATAAATATAGCAGCTTAATTTAATCTAATACATTTTAAATTACTTTATATAAAAAATGTAAGATAAAGGGGAAATTTTAAATTAGGCATAGTTATAAGTTTAATTAGCTAATTAGGCACCAAAAAAAAAATTAACAAAATAGTTGAAATTAGTTGAGCGGCGATACCGATCGTCGGTGATCGTCGTTCAAAGAAGACGATCATATATTTTTTTTAAAAAATTGGCTACGATATTTTGCACATATCTTTCTCATCAGGTGTCGAATTGAGTGAACTTAGTATCGTTAATCGTAACAAAATTTTTCACAACTTTTATGTTAATCAAAATTAAGATTGTGACGATCAGCTTTTGAGAATGCAAAAAAGCTACTCGATTGTTCAAATTCTTTGTCCCTATCTGATCTCATGTGAGTCAGCGAGCTTAGTATCGTTAGAATGGTGACAAAATCTCACAACTTTCATGTTGATCAAAATTACTATTATGACCGATCTACGGCTATAATTGTTATAATACTAAAACATAATACATACATGCATATACATACATATATCATATGCTCTCAAACCTTGAATGAGTATTTTTTATTCTTTAAGAAATTTGTAATAATACAATTAATTAAAATACTAAAACATAGACTTAAATAGAATAATATTATTTAAAAATAGTGCAAACAATAATAAATTTATTAAAAAATAAAATTAGAATTTAATAAATATTATCACATAAAATAATATAAAATTTCTGATCAAATAAGTCATCAAAACCAAACTTTAGATAACTCGATCAACAAAACCAATGAAGCCCGACACAAAATAATAATAATTATTGTGTGCTGAAAATCGTTGTGGTAGAGTTAAGTTTCTTGCCTTGTTATGAAATCAACACAGAGATATTTAAAGATGAACAAGAAAACTCGAAATTTTACGTGAAAAATCTTGAAAATAAGGAAAAAACCAGGGGCTTTAGCCCGGTAAGAATCTTCCACTATGTATTTGTTTCAAAGTACAAAATTCTCGATAAGCAGGATTACAAATTGTACATGAGAAGGAATGAGAGAATCGATCGGTTTTCGTCCGTCATGTTCAGGTTGTAACGGTTGCTAGTGGTAGCAGATGATGATGAACAGTGGGGATTAGCGACTAACGATGAAGGTCGTCATGATAGTGGCCAGCGGAGATTGGCGGCAAGGATCGGCGGCCGGCGGTGGTTGACAAGTCAGTGGTGGCGATTGTGCTTGGAGGATTTTCAGCTTTAGAGCTCTCTCTCTCGCTTGGACTCCCCCTGTATGAGGAATGAGGGAGCTATTTATAGATTAGAGGAGTTTCGTCTGTAAATACATACAAAATTCAAACCACTCCCCTCCATGGCTCAAATGATTCCTTTCATTCGATGTATTTTAGTTTTGAATGCTCAAATGAAGTCGAATTATGAGATCTTGGGCTTGTTAGATCCGGCTGTCAAGGCCTTCGATTTTAATATAAACACTCCATGTTTAAGAGCTATTTAGAGATTTTGATATCCCAAAGTTTCTGATATTTTAAATGCTTGATCTCGACTAATTTCAATTTGAGGATCAACGCTTTTGACATCAAGATTCGTCTTTAGTAGAATTTTCGATGTCATATTTGATAGTAATTTCTACTTAACTCTTTTAACATATTTTGTGTTGTATGACATTCAAGCGTTTTAGCTTACAAACTTGTAATAAAATAAATTTGTTTTAAAGTTCGTCACTATACAAATTAATTAAGGAGTAAATTAAGTAAGAAAGGTAATAAATGAATCTATTACAAAAAAAATATAATATTAAAGATTAACTCAACTTCACAAGCTAAATCAATCAATATACTAAACTCTGAAGTCACTAAAACATAAATCTAAATATAGAAGATACAAGTCTTACTAATATTTATATTTAAATCATAAAATAATTATTAAAGGAATGCAAATCAAACTTATAAAGATACTTTACACAATAAGAATTATTTTTGACTTAATACAATACTTATATCCCAAGTTTTGTAAATCAAAGATACTTTGTAAATAAAAAAAAATGAAAGCGATTCGCCCACTTGGGTGACTGCTAATCTAGCCCAACAGTGGGCGACGACTAATCAGCGTCGAAGAATTGGCGGCTTCAATCGCAAACCATACGCCGGAAGGGCGACATGGTATTTACTAATAGCATTTAAATTTTTTATACTTAATTAATTAACCTTATGATACTTAGTTTAAAAAAATTGCTATAATATATATATATTAAATTGAAATCTGAGAGGAATTTAAATGAAAATAACTAAATTACCATTGACCTCATTTTAGGATGAGCTCTCAACCCCTCCATCTTAGACATAGGACTTCTCTTAGACACTAAGAGATCCTTAGCCTTAAGACACATCTAGTGATTACACTTAACCAGAGACTTAGAAGGTTAGCCATGGAATAGGTCATGTCTTGGGGTGTTAGGAATTTGTTAACCCTATAGCTTAAACAAACTATCACTTCCTTCCTTCAAGTCAAACCCCAAATCAAATCAACATCAAACCTAAATCAATTCTAGCTTAATTGATTTTCTCTACAAATCAATTCCAAATAATGAAACTCATGATTGAAATCCAAAATTTAAATTTCAAAATCTTTCCTAAGTCCTTTAATCTCCTCTTAAGGACTTAGCTTAAATCATGCTCAAACCAATTCAAATTCATGAAATTTTCTCACAACCCATTTATATTCTCATTTATATTTTCATATAAATGAAATGTAAATTCAAATTAATCAAACTAAATCCAAAATTCAAATCCAAATCAAAATCTTTCTTAAGTCACTTTGATTTCCATCTTATGGACTTAGCTAAAATCAAATCCAAATCAATTAAAATTCAAAAATTTTCTCATAACTCATTTATATTCACAAATATAAATGAAATAGAAATTCAAATATCCAAGAATCAATTCAAAATCAAATCTAAATTCAATCAAAATCCAACCTAAGCCTTCAAGTCAAAATCTTGAACTTAGCCAAATCAAACTCAAATCAAGCCAAACCCTTCATTTTTCTTCATGATTCAATCAATCCTATAATCATGAATCCAAATATAAATACAAACTTCAATCATCAATCCAAGAATCAATTCAAAAATCAAATCCAAATTCAATCAAAATCCAACTTAGCGTTAGTCAAATTCTTGAACTTAGCTAAATCAAATTCAAATTAAAGCTAAACCTTTGATTTTTTCATGATTCAATCAATCCTTCAATAATGAATCTAAATGTAAACATAAACTTCAATCCTCAAACCAAAACTAAATTCAAAAAAAAAAAAAACAACAGCAAGTCAAACTCATGTTCATCCTTTGAACTTGAAATTGACAAATGAACCAAAACCTATTTGACTCCAAATCTCTTGCAAATGGATTTATATTTTAATCATAAATCCATGTGAGTTCAACCAAACTTGAATCAAGCCTTAATCAAACCAACTAAATTGGCTCACTTGACCCAAAGTGACCAATTTGACCTGCATAAATCAAAATCCAATTCAATTCAAATCAAACTGAATTAAGCCAATCCAAACTTCATGTTATGTTTGTTGATCATTATAGGTTAATCAATTATCATGAATTAGGTCAAACCAAGTCAAACTATCCGTTGACCAAGTAAATTCTTTAACCCGTATAAACTAGCCAAATTGTAACATATATTTGTAACCAACGGCTCAAGTTCACTCCAAATTGATTATTGAACTTGACCAAAGTCTCAATTAAACTCAATTTGACCAATTGACTAGAGCCAACCTAGCCCAATTGACTATGAACTAACTTGACCTAAAAGTTCAAATCAAGCCAAAATTAAATATAAAATAAATTAATTGGAAACAAAGATACCAATCAATTTCAAATGATCAACCAAACTCAAACTAAGCCTTGATTCAAGCCAATTTGGTCAATTGGTCAAACCGATCAACTTAGCCCAAATTGACCTAAATAATTAAATTGACCAAAATCAAAAAAAGAAAATTAATTGAAACCAATTGAACCAATACACTCCAAATAGTCATTTGAACTTAATCTAATTCTTAGTTTAACTTAATTTGACTAATTGGTCACTAATTTGACCCAAATGGGTCAAATTAACCCAAATTAAACCAAATGAACTTCAAATGATATGAAATTTTGTCCAACTTACTTTTGACTCATTTCAAATCTTCTCAAATCAAATTCAATACCAAATGACCACTTTGCCCATTAGGTCAGGGCATTCCATGAAAAGACACTTTCCCCAAGTGGTCATTTCTCTTCCTTAACCACTCATCCATTGGTCCACATAGACACCAAGGACACTGATTTTCTGACCCAAAGAGTGGTTGGGGTAGCCATGACTCATGGGAAGGTGAAACCACCTCACATCTCTCATTGAAACACTTAACATGAAAACACTCACCTCCCTTGGCTAGGACACCCACTTGTCCTTCTTGGCGTACACCATGCCTTAACCAATCATAAGGAGCCACCTAGGATGATTCTCTTTCATTCTCAACCACCCCAAGCCAAATGACATGAGTTTGGAGCTAAAATTTTAAACAAAAAAGTGGATTTTAGTTTATTTTGGTTCACTTTTCATTCTAAGGCTTTAGTGGTTGAAAACACTCATTCTCTCATTCTCCTCCTCCTAGAGCTCTCAAAGCCATTGGCAATCACCCCACTTCATTTTGAAAGAAATACTTCAAAATTAAGTGAATTCGATAAGGAAATGGCGATCAGGAGAAAGCTTAGTTTTAGACATGAAGGCGAGGATCTAGCTCGGTCAGGCTTCTTCCCTCACCCCACACACGCTCGAGTCACCCGCCATGCGAAATCATCCTCGGTGAGGTAACCTTCAAAAAAATGCCTTAGGATCCTCATTTTGTGATGACTTTTGGTGATTTTTTAGGAATCTACCTAGATAATCGCATTTTACTTTAAATCATTAGAAAATAGGATTTTTCGCGTACAGTCGGCAAAAATGAGTCAATTTTAAGTTTTACTTAGAAGTCCTAGATAACAATTATATTTGATAGTAAATATAATTGGGAATGAATATATTCAATAAAGATATTAAACAAGAAATATATTTAAAATTAAATATTTTTAATAGGAAATTTTAAGGCATTATTTTACAATGGTGAATTGCAATTGCTTTCCACAATAACTTCAAATTATTATACCGATAGCAACAGCTAAAGCAAATAAGTCTATAATAACAGTAGGATTATCCATATTACCTAAACTGTTTGTCCACTTTCTCGCAGCTAATGAACATCCATCCGTTCAGTGAATGCAACAATAGCAGTGCCAAAACAACAAAATTATTATAGAGATAGAAATTTACTGATTTTATTTTTCTTGGAACTGAGTGATTAAATATAGAAGCACTTTGTGTTCCCTTTTATTTTTTGTTCTATATATTTTATTTTATTTTAATTTTCCTGTTTTTTATTCAAAATAAAATATATTTGATATTTTAATTATTTTTAAAAAAAGTTTAAAACATTAAAAAATTAGCTTGATTAATTTAAAAATAAAATTTAAAGCTAAAATTACTAAATAAATATGTTTTAAAAAATATAAAATTATCTTAAAAAAATAAAAAATAAACTTGATTTTAAATAAACCCTTAACATATCTTCAAAATTTATTTCGATTTTTATGTATTATACATTATCACCCACAATGCAATTTGACTTAAATAGCTTTTAATTCCTAGTTTTTTTATTTACAACCCAATTACATCATATCATTTGGATGATCCAAGAATAATTATAAGATTTTTTTAGCCTAGTGATTGAGAATTTAGTCTATCAATTAAGAAGTCTTATGTTTAAACTCTTATTTATGTATTATATATATGAGTTTGAAACTAAATTCTCTCAAATATCCTAAAAAAAATCATGAATAATTATCACAGTACCTTTCATCCTCATAATTAATTATTTTAAACAAGTGGAAGTGCTTACCCTCTCTACATTTTAAAATAAAAATATCATTATTATTGTCTTTTCTTTTTCACAAAGCTTACTTTGTCGCTGAATCAACAAATAAAAGTCACAACAACAAAAATAAAGATAAAGCTAACCGATCTGAGAAGCGAAAGTGACAAAGAAGATCCATCATTCCAATTATAGCTTGTTAGCCTACTAAACAGTTCTGAAGGGCCTAACAAGGATACGAAATCTCCTCTTTTTTTTTCCTGGTGCTTCTTTAAACAAAAGAAATATATGTATTTTGTGTATATGTGATTGCTTGATAAAAGGTCATTCTCATTCTTCATGATAATTATACTAAGGCAGTGAAAGGGATGAAGAGAGTGAATGATCAGTTAGTTTTATTTTTCTTTATTCAAGCAATAACTGTGATCGAAACCCATTATGGCAGATCAGGTAATCATTTAAAATGCACACTTCTAAAGTAATAATGAGAAACCAAAGTGTGCTAATTTAGACAGTGCTGCTAAAAGAGCTGAGTAGTAATTAGCTTTGTTTGAACTGAAGTGCTTGACGCACAAGAAGGATTCCACTATTGGAAATTTTAAATGTGTGCTCGTATATAAATTTAATTATAGATTATATACTATTTATTTTTTAAACCTATTAATTTTATGATCAAATAAAGATTAATAATTTTTAAGTTTTTTATTAATTTAATTTAAATTATCATGTATAGACCGGACATTTTATTTTATTTTTATGATAAACTGAAATAAAATTAAACGCAAATAAAATAAATTTCATTCTAACATCATCTGAGAAAAGAACGCTCTCTCTCTCTCTCTCTCTCATCTTTTGAAGTGGAAAAAAATTACAAATTTTATGGATTGTATGTTCGATTAAATCTTGATTGACAAGAGATGCTAGATAAATTTATTTTATCTTCATATGTTTCAATAAATAAGATCAAGCGATCATATCAATTGATAGAAATTTTCCTATTAATCTTTATATTGATTATTTGAAAATTTTAGAAAAAAATATATGATTCTAATTTTTTTTGAGCAAATAATTTGATCATGTGCATGAAATATCAATATCCTTTAGATGACTTTTCTATTGTTGATTTTTGAGTAAAACAATATAGCCAAATTTGTTTTATACTTTGATCACAATTTTAATTTTTATTTGATCAATATATTTATTCTCGTTATTGTGATCTTAATTTAAAAATATAAAATAAAATTATCTATTTAGTCATATGATTTTGATTCAAATATGTTTTATCTTTGATTATTTTTTAAATAACAATAAGAAGAACTTTTCACTGGGTTCGTAGAATATGAAAAGCCATATCAAAGATAAATACTGTGAATTATTATCATTATTTGAGAAAATGAAGTATTTCGAGTTGATTATATTAATATGTGATTTCTCCGGAAGATGAATTAAGTTTATCCTTATGTTAGGAATTTTGTTTGGAATTAATTAAACGAATGAATCAATTCCTAACAAACGTTATATATATGTATATATTTAAATCTGAAA
Organism: Cymbidium sinense; assembly: GCA_021442155.1. Classification (NCBI taxonomy): domain Eukaryota; kingdom Viridiplantae; phylum Streptophyta; class Magnoliopsida; order Asparagales; family Orchidaceae; genus Cymbidium; species Cymbidium sinense. Next base: position 77,835,536 of record CM038228.1, on the reverse strand, counting down.
TATTTTGTTGTAGCATTATATAAACAAATGAGTTAATTATTTTCTGTAGCATTATATGAAACGTTTAGCTGGAGAAATTTTATGTAAATATTATAAACATTTCATATTCCTTTTTTTTTTAATCTGAAATGTTTTGTTATAGCCATATAAACAAATGAGTTAATTATTTAATTGATTCATTCTTTTCATATCTTTGTTAATCTGAAATATTTTTACATTTAATTGCTTTATGTAATTAATTCCAAACGTAATATTTGTTAACTAAATATAATAGTTATTTTGGCATTGGTAAACATTTCTTAATTTAGTAATATATAATTCATTGATTTTAACATGAAACAGAGAATGCTCATTTTTTTATTAATTAAACATTATGCATTTCTTTCTTTTCATCGAATATACAGTATCCAACTTAATTAATTGCTTAATATAAATATGAGTTTGTTATTTTGACTTAAATAGCTAACTAAATTTATATATTTTTTATTTAAATATTTCAAATGGATTCCAATTATGAGTTTGCTGTTTTGAGTTTGCTAAAGTTTGTTTTGTGATATGAAATGGGTTCTGATAATATAAGTTGAAATATTTGTTGAAATACTACAGTTAATATGTATTATTTTAAAATAATTTAAATTAAAATATTATGTCACCAAGTGACCTCTGTTATATCAATTTATTTATTTTTTGAAATGTATAAATATTATATAAGGATTATATTTAAATCTATGCGAAAAAAAATAATCGACCCAAAGGAAGATTATTTTTTTCGCCAAATTTATAATAATAATATATGATAAATTTGTAATCATGATACAATATGTCGATCCAAAGATGACATATATCGTTGATTTTTATCAATATTTATTGACTATAATTTTTAAGAGTATTTACAAATGTTATTTATTCAAAGATAAATCATAATGTGTTAGGTATCTTATATGTATTTTTTTAAACATTTCATTTCAAACATGTACATTATTGATATTTTGTTTACATTATATAAGCATAAGAAAATGATATTAAATTATGAGTATTTTTTATTCTTTTCAGTTAATGTTTACTATATATCTGTCAATTTGAATAACATTCCATTGTTTAACGACACTAACTTTAAGAAATAAATAATATATCACCATTTCTTGTGTGTATGGATCTTGACTATGTGATTGGACTAAGCCCTCGCAGTACTATTAACGAGCTAACTGGAAAGAAATGCTCACATTTATTCTTATGATCATGAAGCATTCCATTCAAAACCATAAGAGGTGCAATGCCTGGAGATGAATGTGCTAAAAAATTTCTAAGTCAAATACCATTTCGTTAGTTACGTAAGGTTAAAGTGAGTACTTATTCTTAGTAAACTCGTTTCAAGCGATAAAAGGCAATGGAAATATAAGGAGTACATTATGGAGATGTCTAATTTTATTACTTGACTAAATGCATTAAAATTAGAGACGTGTATTGATATTCTTATGCACTTAGTTTTGATCTCTCTTCCTACACAATTTAATCCTTTTAAGATAAATTATAATACTCAAAAGGAAAAATGGACTCTTAATGAGCTCATTGCCCAATGTGTGCAATAGGAAGAGAGATTAAACATGACAAAATAGAAAGTTTATTTATTTTTGCAAGAAGGTTTATCATGTGAAGAATAATATGATTACTTATTTTTTTTGAAACAAAATAATATGATTACTTTTTTTTTTTTGCAAGAAGGTTTATCATGTGAAGAAGGATTGTCTCAAGTATGCAAATTGACTCATGAAAAAGGATAAACTTCTTAACTTTGTTTGTTCTGAAGTTAATTTATTCTTAGTTCCAAATCACACTTGGTGGATAGATACAAGTGTAACTACTCACATAAGTGTGACTATGCAAGGTTATCAAAGGAGACGAATGATAACTGATACTGAAAGATTCATCTAAGTGGGAAATAACAATAAAGCTCCTGTTGAAGTAATATGCTTATATAGATTACATCTAGAATATGATTATATTTTAAATTTACATGAGACTTTTTATGTACCATCGTTTAGACAAAGTTTAATTTCTATTTCTTGTTTGGACAAATCTGGCTATTTTTGTTCATTTGGAAATGAAAAATCTAGTCTCTTTCAGTATTCAAATATTATTGGTATTGATTATTTGGTTGATAATCTATATAAATTAGATATTTCTACTTCGCATATTAATGAAACTTTGCATGCAAGTAATTTTGGTACAAAGCAAAATTAATGAACGAATTCATATATGTTATGGCACAAGGGTTTTGGACATATTTCTAAACATAGAATTGAAAGACTGTTGTGGAAAGAATTCTTGATTCTCTTAATTTTTATGATAAACCTCAGATAATGTATCTAGGGAAAATAAATATCAAGAAATTTGGTGCTAATAAGAGTTTAAGCGCCTTGAAATTAATTCATACATATTTATGGTACATTTCTACAACTACTTGAATGAAACAAGATTTCATTACTTTCATAAATGATTATTCTTATGTACTTATACTTGATTTAAAGTAATAATCCTTGGGCGATAAAAATTTTTAAGGTTGAAATTAAAAATCAACTTGGAAAGGAAATAAAAGCTATCAAATCTGACTGTGATGATGAATACTATTGCAGCTATGATGGATCAGGTGAACAATGCCCAGACCCTTTTGCCAAATATTTAATAGAATGTGGTATCATTCCTCAATACACTATGCTAGGGACTCCAAGTTAAAATGGTATAGTTGAGAGACAAAATCGAACCCTTATAGATATGGTTAGAAGTATGATAAATCATACTTCCTTACCAGAATTATTTTGGGAGATGCCTTAAAGAGGATTTACATCTAAATAGAGTTCCTAAAGTAGTTTAAAACCCCATATGACTTATGGAGGGAAGAAGTTGGTATTATGCATCTTCATGTTTGGGATGTCCAATCAAGCATTTAAGACAATAAAAGAAAGTTGGACTCAAAATTATTAACGTTATTTTCTTAGATATAAAAGGTCAAGGGTTTTAAGTTTTATGACTCTTCAAATAAATCCTTTTGAGACGGCAATGTTAAATTTATTGAGGAAGTTGAATATGATGGGAGTAATAAACATAAGAATTTTATATTTGAAGAGCAATGTATTACTCTTTCTACAGTTACAAAAGAAATGATCAGATAATCTTATCTGATCTTATTCAAGTTATAAATACAGAAAATCAAAATATTCTTGAACTAACTCTCACTCATACTCAGGAATCATAACAACCTCAAATTGAAGTGTTATTAAGAAAATCCACTAAGGAGATGAGATCAGCAATTTCAGATGATTATGTTGTGTATCTCCAAGAACATGAGTTTGTTGATTGAAAGTGATTCAATCTCTTTACAAGTCAAACAAAGTGTATCATAAATGGATAGAAGTTATTGACGATGAGATGAAATAAATGGAAGATAATGATGTTTGGGATCTTAATTGCATAAATTAATAAAATCATTGGTTGTAAATAGATTTTAAAATCAAATGGGATTCAAGGCAATGTCACGATATAAAGTTTATTAAAGGTTTCATCAAAGGAAAGCATTGATTATAATTTCTCCAATTTTTTGAAAGAATCTTTAGAATCATAATGAATCAAGAGCTTATTATAATTTAGAGTTACATTAGATAGATATAAATATTGCATTTCTCAATGGTGACATTGAAGAAATTATATATATGGTGCAACCAAAAAATTTTCAGTCTTTTGATTCAAAACCCCTAGTATGCAAATTAAAGAAATTCATCTATGGTTTAAAGTAAGCTTTCCATCAATGGTATAAGAAATTTGATCAAGTGATTACTTTTTCTCTTAAGGAAAATACTGTTAATCAATGCATTTATCACGAAATCGGTGAGTAAATTCATCATCAAGATTATATGTTAATGATATCTACTAACAAGGAAGATATACTTTTGCACCAAAAATTTTTTTCAAATAAATTTGAAATGAAAAATCTTGAAATGCATCTTTTGTGGTATACAAATTCATGAGATCATTCTGGTATACTTGGTTTATCACGATATATTGATAAAGTCAGTAGATTTGGCATGAAAAGATTGTAACCAAGAGATACACCCATTGCTAAAGATAATAAATTGGGATTCAATGTCCAAGAAATGAACTTAAAAAGAAAGAGATGGAAAATATCCTTATGCATCCGCAAGAGTCTTAATGCTCAGTTTGCGTTAATATTAGATAGTTGAATGACAGATATTTAAGTAACGGAAGATCATAAAGCAAAGTACGAGATCGAAAAGAACAAAAGATTTTATCTTATCGATCAGACCATTTGGAGATCAAGTACTCGATTGAGATCATTGGGGGATCATTTGGAATATGCCCTTCTTAAAGGTTCGTTGTCTTAATTACTATGATAAATAATAGAATATATTTTTTTCACAATAAATTATATACTCATGCATTTCTCATAATTCAAATCTGACTGAAATTAAACAACACCTCAACAAATTAGTTCAGACAAGGAACAGGAGAGAATAGTTTTCCCTTTACTCAAGCAATAGTTGAGATACGAAGCCATACGTCAGGTCAGAATTCGTATTAGAGATGCACACTGCTGTGGAAATAATTATGAAAATCCAAATGCATTCAACTGTGCTCATTTATACGCGTCGCTGATGGAGTTGGCCTTTTAAATTGATTCAATTTCATCCACCAGTTTTTGTTGGTACAGTTAGATTACAGTCCGGCATTGATCATATGTTTTTTTCGTGCAATAAATTTAATTTATATATCTTTTTATTAGAAAAATATGACAAGAAAAACTAAATTTATAAGATAATATTTACCATGAAAATATATGTATTAATGTGATATATATATATATATATATATATCACCTTAATAATAAATCCAAACAAAAAAACCAATTCAAATTAATGATCATCAAAGATAATTGTGAAGTTTCAAAACTCTAATAAGCTCATACAAAAATTAAATTGATTCAATCAAAAAACCACTAATCGTGTTCGTTCAGCTCGTAGCACTATATTGGATCTTCTGAAACTGTTATGTGCGGCAATTAGGTCAGACCATTAAATTTCTATGATCGAAGAGTTCAGAAAGCCTTCGACAGAAAGGGAAGGAGTCATTGATTAAGTTAGTAAGCTTTAACATCAGAACAGTCGCAGGTACGTCATGACCATTCTTGTTTCTATAAAATATTGATTTAATATGAATGCATAGAGATTTAAAATTTCTTGTATAAAATTTTTGAAAATATGTTAGATAATTTTTAGTTATTAATCCAATATGCTTAAATTAAACCATCAATTTTAAAATTTCTTATGCTGATGGAACTTTTCTGCAATTACTTTTGTAGTTCATAGTTTTGATAGTTTATAGCACAAAGTTAAATGTAATCTTTTCTTAAATGTTTATGCTCAATCGTCCATATTAACATCCTTCCGGTGATATTAAATAATCCTTAAGAAAATATTATATTGTCACTATGTCCTAATGACTGTTAATATGATAATAGCTTTTAATTAATACACTACTTGCATTCGATCATGTGATAATAAAGACTACCAACACATTTACTCATTATAATTTATTTTAAATTTTAATCTAGACGATATAACAAAATATATAATTCTTTTCATATTTAATCATCCTGCTTATTATTACCACATACCATCAACAGCTTAGTTAGAATCTTCTCACCACTGGTGGGAAAATTCTTAAACCATTTATCGGTGTGATAAAGAATGTGATGGCATAAACACGAATATGCAGTTCAGCTTTTATCTATATTGACCTCCATGTCTACAACAAGAGTAAATGCTAAGTTAAACTAGTCAAGAGAGTTAAATAAATGATGATCTCAATGCTATTTCGATCAAATGCACAATCACATATGTGAACAAAATGATGGCATATAGATGGAGATATACATGAGACAATAAAATTTGTATATTATATAACATTATATTAAGATATTTATTCTAGTTAATCAAAAGCTGTATTAAAAAAAAGAGAGAGGATAAATTAAATTAAATTTGAATTAATATGCCTCTATTTGAAAATCATAAATTCCTATATATATATATATCATAATGTTAATTTTAGATTAAACCTTATTACAATAAATTTAGCAGCATTTAATTTTATTTAATTAAAGCAACAAAAATAAATTTTTAATAAGAAAAGGGGAAAAATAAGGCATAAAAGTTATATGTATCATTTAGAATACAAAATCTTAAATAAATTCTAGTGCATATGAGAGAGGAATAACAATGTAACAATGATCAGTTATAATTATTCGATGGTGGAGATCAATACGAAATCAAATTACGATTAAGTGGCGATGGTTGATGGCACAGTGCAATCTTGCGATCGATCTTGCTTGGAGGATCTTGATGAGCTCTCTCTTTTTTTCACAGGCTTTTTTCTTCTTCAGCCGGACTCTTCCTTTTCTTCCTTGCTTGGACTCTTTCTTCTCGCTTTCAACTCTTTCTTCTTTGCTTGGACTCTTATCTTCTTTGCTTGACGGTGTCAAGGATCGTTTTGTGACAAATATTTTCCTTTCTTATTGTTTGATCTTACACATTTGTTCTTCACTTGGCCTCCCCTTCATGTGAGGAATGAATTTTATAGATAAATATTCATAAATTCATGTAAAGCCATATACTTATCACAATGAATCCTTGATCATGATGTATTTTGAGCATTTGGATACTAAATAAGTCAATTATGAGATCTTAGCTCGTTAGATATATCGAGCTTCGATTTGACTTTAAATACTCCTATTTGAGAGCTATTTTGGGATTTAATTGATAAAAGATTCTAATGATATTTTAAGTCTTGTCGCTTTGACTGTCAATTTTTCATCAAATTTGTCTTTATAGTCATATTTTGAGCCATATCACATAATAAAGTTAATTTTATGATTAATCTCGCTTATTACAATAACATAAATATAGCGACTTAATTTAATGTATTTTAAATTATATAAAAATGTAAGATAAAAGGGAAATTTTAAATTAGGCATAGTTATAAGTTTAATTGGCTAATTAGGCACCAAAAAAATTAACAAAATAGTTGAAATTAGTCATTTGAGCGGACTGGTTTACATCGTGGCATCGCGTGGCGCCAGTCATCCGTTCAAAGACGGCGCTCTATATTTTTTTTTAAAATTAGAGGGCTTCTGATTATTTTGCACATATCTTTCTCATCCGGTGTCGGAATTGAGTGAACTTAGTATCGTTGAAATCGTAACAAAATTTTTCACAACTTTTATGTTAATTAAAATGTGATCGATAGCGAGTTTTTTGAGAATCTTGAAAAAGCTAGAATTAGACCTAAAATTTTGAGCGGCTTTATTTGTCACTGACTCATGATTGAGTCAAGCGAGCTTAGTATCGTTAGAATCGTGACAAAATTTTCCACAACTTTCATGTTGATCAAAAATTACTATTATGACCCGATACGCAGCTATAATTGTTTTAATACTAAAACATAATACATAAATGCATATACATACATATATCATATGCTCTCAAACCTTGAATGAGTATTTTTTATTCTTTAAGAAATTTGTAATAATACAATTAATTATAATACTAAAACATAGACTTAAATAGAATAATATTATTTCAAAATAGTGCAAACAATAATAAATTTAATAAAAAAATAAAATTAGAATTTAATAAATATTCTCACATAAAATAATATAAGCTATATAAACAATCAAAGTCATCAAAACCAAACTTTAGTAACTCGATCAACAAAACCAATGGCGACACAAAACAATAATAATTATTGTGTGCTAGAAAACCATATGGTAGAGTGAAAGTTACGTTATGTTATGAAATAAAACACATATTTAAAGAATGAACAAAAAAACTCATATACTAAAAAAATCTCAAAAGAAAAAATAAATATAAGAATCTTCCATAATGTATTTGTTTAAAGTACAAATTCCCGATAATTACAAAATTGTACATGAGAATGACAATAATAAAATAATAACAACAACATATATAATATTTTGTACATTGCTATATAGCGAATGATATGAGCGATATGACTAACGATGAAGGTCATCATGATGGTGAACGGAGATTGATGCAAAATCACTTGACAATCAGTGGTAACATGTGCTTGGAGGATTTTCAAGCTTTAGAGCTCTCTCTCTCTCTGCTTGGGCTCCCCTCTATGAGAATGAGTACTATTTATAGATTAGAGGAGTAGTCTTAATACATACAAAATTGAACCACTCCCTCCATAAAATGATTCCTTAGATCATTCGATGTATTTTCATTTTGAATGCTCAAATGAAGTCAATTATGAGATCTTGGGCTTGTTATTAGTCAAGGCATATTTAACTATAAACACTCCATGTTTAAGACCTATTTAATTTAGCGATATCTAAATTTTCTAATGATATTTTAAGTGCTTGATCCCCTAATTTCTATACATATTTTGACATCAAGATTAAAATTATAGTAGAATTTTTTATTCATATTTGATAGTAATTTCTACTTAACTCTTTCCTATTTTTTGTGTTGTATGACATTCAAACGTTTTAGCTTATAAACTTGTAATAAAATAAATTTGTTTTAAAGTTTGTCACTATACAAATGAATTAAGGTGTAAATTAAGTAAGAAAGGTAATAAGTGAATCTATTACAAAAAAAACATAATATTAAAGATTAACTCAACTTACAAATAAATCAATCAATATACTAAACTAAGTCACTAAAACATAAATCTAAATATAGAAGATATAAGTATGCTTACTAATATTTATGTTTAAATCATAAAATAATTATTAAAAGGAATGCAAATCAAACTTATAAAGATACTTTACACAATAAGAATTTGACTTAATACAATACTTATATCCCAAGTTTTGTAAATCAAAGATACTTTGTAAATAAAAAAATATGCCCCTTGGTGACATTTAATCTATGCCCACTTTCGACTTAAAGTATAAGATGTTATGCTCAATTCATCGACCATCGTCAACTTACATGGTATCACTATAGGTACACATTCTTAAATTTTTAACAATACTTAATATTTAATTAACCTTTAATGATACTTGTTTAAAAAAAATTGCCTATAATATATATATTAAATTGAAATACAGAGAACGAATTTAAATGAAAAATAACTAAATTACCATTGACCTCATTTTTAGGATGAGCTCTCAACCCCTCCATCTTAGACATAGGACTTCTCTTAGACACTAAGAGTTCCTTAGTCTTAAGACACATCTAGTGATTAAGTGGACACTTAACCTAACCCTAGAGACTTAGAAGAGTTAGCCATAGGAATAGGTCATGTCTTAGGGGTGTTAGGAATTTGTTTACCCTATAGCTTAAACCAACTATCACTTCCTTCCTTCAAGTCAAACCCCAAATCAAATCAACATCAAACCTAAATCAATTCTAGCTTAATTGATTTTCTAAATTCAAATCAATTCCAAATAATCAAAACTCATGATTGAAATCAAAATTTAAATTTCAAAAATCTTTCCTAAGTCCTTTAATCTCCTCTTAAGGACTTAGCTTAAATCATGCTCAAACCAATTCAAATTCATGAAATTTTCTCACAACCCATTTATATTCTCATTTATATTTTCATATATAAATGAAATGTAAATTCAAATTAATCAAACTAAATCCAAAATTCAAATCCAAATCAAAATCTTTCTTAAGTCACTTTGATTTCCATCTTATGGACTTAGCTAAAATCAAATCCAAATCAATTAAAATTCAAAAAATTTTCTCATAACTCATTTATATTCACAAATATAAATGAAATAGAAATTCAAATATCCAAGAATCAATTCAAAAATCAAATCTAAATTCAATCAAAAATCCAACCTAAGCCTTCAAGTCAAAATCTTGAACTTAGCCAAATCAAACTCAAATCAAGCCAAACCCTTCATTTTTCTTCATGATTCAATCAATCCTATAATCATGAATCCAAATATAAATACAAACTTCAATCATCAATCCAAGAATCAATTCAAAATCAAATCCAAATTCAATCAAAAATCCAACTTAAGCCTGTCAAGTCAAATTCTTGAACTTAGCTAAATCAAATTCAAATTAAGCTAAACCTTTGATTTTTCTTCATGATTCAATCAATCCTTCAATAATGAATCTAAATGTAAACATAAACTTCAATCCTCAAACCAAAACTAAATTCAAAAAAAAAAAAAAAAAAACACTAACCCAAGTCAAACTCATGTTCATCCTTTGAACTTGAAATTGACAAATGAACCAAAACCTATTTGACTCCAAATCTCTTGCAAATGGATTTATATTTTAATCATAAATCCATGTGTGAGTTCAACCAAACTTGAATCAAGCCTTAATCAAGCCAACTAAACCTAATTGGCTCACTTGACCCAAAGTGACCAATTTGACCTACATAAATCAAAATCCAATTCAATTCAAATCAAATGAATTAAGCCAATCCAAACTTCATGTTATGTTTGTTGATCATTATAGGTTAATCAATTATCATGAATTAGGTCAAACCAAGTCAAACTATCCCGTTGACCAAGTAAATTCTTTAACCCGTATGAACCCAAACTAGCCAAATTGTAACATAAACCAAATTTATTGTAACCAACGGCTCAAGTTCACTCCAAATTGATTATTGAACTTGACCAAAGTCTCAATTAAACTCAATTTGACCAATTGACCAACTAGAGCCAACCTAGCCCAATTGACTATGAACCTAACTTGACCTAAAAGTTCAAATCAAGCCAAAATTAAATATAAAATAAATTAATTGGAAACAAAGATACCAATCAATTTCAAATGATCAACCAAACTCAAACTAAGCCTTGATTCAAGCCAATTTGGTCAATTGGTCAAACCGATCAACTTAGCCCAAATTGACCTAAATAATTAAATTGACCAAAATCAAAATTAAAGAAAATTAATTGAAACCAATTGAACCAATACACTCCAAATAGTCATTTGAACTTAATCAATTCTTAGTTTTAATTTGACTAATTGGTCAACCTAACTGGATTTGACTCAAATGGGTCAAATTAACCCAAATTAAACCAAATGAACTTCAAATGACATGAAATTTTGTCCAACTTACTTTTAACTCATTTCAAATCTGCTCAAATCAAATTCAATACCAAATGACCACTTTGCCCTTAGGTCAAGGGCATTCCATGAGAAAAGACACTTTCCCAAGTGGTCATTTCTCTTCCTTAGCACTGGCACTCATCCATTGGTCCACATAGACACCAAGGACATTGATTTTGACCCAAGAGTGGTTGGGGTAGCCATGACTCATGGGAAGGTGAAACCACCTCACATCTCTCATTGAAACACTTAACATGAAGGACACTCACCTCCCCTTGGCTAGGACACCCACTTGTCCTTCTTGGCAGCCACTTTCCATGCCTTAACCAATCATAAGGAGCCACCTAGGATGATTCTCTTTCATTCTCAACCACCCCAAGCCAAATGACATGAGTTTGGAGCTAAAATTTTAAACAAAAAGTGGATTTTAGTTTATTTTGGTTCACTTTTCATTCTAAGGCTTTAGTGGCTGAAGAAAACCCTCATTCCTCTCATTCTCCTCCTCCTAGAGCTCCTAAAGCCATTGGCAATCACCCCCACTTCATTTTGAAGAGAAATACTTCAAAATAAAGTGAATTCGAAGGAAATGACGATCACGGAGAAAGCTTCGTTCGACAGGGCGAGGATCTAAGCTCCCCAAGGCTTCTTCCCTCACACCACGCCGAGTCACCACCGCCACCGAATCATCCTCGGTGAGGTAACCTTCAAAACCGTACCTTAGGATCCCTCATTTTGTGATGACTTTTTGGTGATTTTTAGGAATCTACCCTAGATAATCCGCATTTTTACTTTAAATCATCCCAATTAGAAAATAGGATTTTTCCTGTACGAATCGACAGGAAAATGAGTCAATTTAGATAAGTTTTTACTTAGAAGTCCTATTTTTCTTCTTAAAAGCCGCTTTTACCGTTCACCTGGGCCGTCCGATCCCCGTTGGCGGATTGGACGTTGATAGCGCATCGGTCCTTCGATTGCCATGCATCCGGAACGTCCGATCGCATCGTTATGCGTGATCAACGCCGATCGCATCGATCATCGATCCGTCTCTGATTCACGATCTGATCTGGACCGTCCGATCACATTGGACGGCCCAGAGCGAGTCGCGGGTTGCTCTCTAGAGCGTTGATCAGTCTTCCAGCTCAAACGGCTGACTATATGGGTATTTATAGAGTTATAAATTAGTGTATTTGACAGCTAATATATTTGATAACAATTATATTTGATAGTAAATATAATTGGGAATGAATATATTCAATAAAGATATTAAACAAGAAATATATTTAAAATTAAATATTTTTAATAGGAAATTTTAAGGCATTATTTTACAATGGTGAATTGCAATTGCTTTCCACAATAACTTCAAATTATTATACCGATAGCAACAGCTAAAGCAAATAAATCTATAATAAGAGTAGGATTATCCATATGACCTAAACTGTTTGTCCGCTTTCTCGCAGCTAATGAACTTCCATCCGTTCAGTGAATGCAACAATAGCAGTGCCAAAACAACAAAATTATTATAGAGATAGAAATTTACTGATTTTATTTTTCTTGGAACTGAGTGATTAAATATAGAAGCTCTTTGTGTTCCCTTTTATTTTTTGTTCTATATATTTTATTTTCCTGTTTTTTATTCAAAATAAAATATAATTGATATTTTAATTATTTTTAAAAAAGTTTAAAACATTAAAAAAATTAGCTTGATTAATTTAAAAAATAAAAATTTAAAGCTAAAAATTACTAAATAAATATGTTTTAAAAAATATAAAATTATCTTAAAAAATAAAAAATAAACTTGATTTTAAATAAACCCTTAACATATCTTCAAAAATTTATTTCGATTTTTATGTATTATACATTATCACCCACAATGCAATTTGACTTAAATAGCTTTTAATTCCTAGTTTTTTTATTTACAACCCAATTACATCATATCATTTGGATGATCCAAGAATAATTATAAGATTTTTTAGTCTAGTGATTGAGAATTTAGTCTATCAATTAAGAAGTCTTAAGTTTAAGCTCTTATTTATGTATTATATATATGAGTTTGAAACTAAATTCTCTCAAATATCCTAAAAAAATTCATGAATAATTATCACAATACCTTTCATCCTCATAATTAATTATTTTAAACAAGTGGAAGTGCTTACCCTCTCTACATTTTAAAATAAAAATATCATTATTATTGTCTTTTCTTTTTCACAAAGCTTACTTTATCGCTGAATCAACAAATAAAATAAAATAAAGTAAAACAAATAAAAGTCATAACAACAAAAATAAAGAGAAAGCTAACCGATCTGAGAAGCAAAGTGACAAAGAAGATCCTTCATTCCAATTATAGCTTGTTAGCCTACTAAACAGTTCTGAAGGGCCTAACAAGGATACGAAATCTCCTCTGTTCTTTTCCTGGTGCAAAAACTTCTTTAAACAAAGCAATATATGTATTTTGTGTATATGTGATTGCTTGATAAAGGTCATTCTCATTCTTCATGATAATTATACTAAGGCAGTGAAAGGAATGAAGAGAGTGCATGATAAGTTAGTTTTATTTTTCTTTATTCAAGCAATAACTGTGATCGAAACCCATTATGGCAGATCAGAGTAATCATTTAAAATGCACACTTCTAAAGTAATAATGAGAAACCAAAGTGTGCTAATTTAGACGGTGCTGCTAAAAGAGCTGAGTAGTAATTAGCTTTGTTTGAACTGAAGTGCTTGACGCACAAGAAGGATTCCACTATTGGAAATTTTAAATGTATGCTCATATATAAATTTAATTATACATTGTGTATTATTTATTTTTTAAACCTATTAATTTTATGATCAAATAAAGATTAATAATTTTTAGGTTTTTGAGGTATCTTATTAATTTTGTATGAAATTATCATGTGTAGAGACCGGATATTTTATTTTATTTTTATGATAAACTGAAATAAAATTAAATGCACTCAAATATAAATAGATATTCATTCTAACATCCCATCTCTTGAGTGAAAAGAATGCTCTCTCTCTCTCTCTCTCTCTCTCTCTCTCTCTCTCTCTCTCTCTAGAGTTAAGGTCAAAATTCAAAAATTTTCTATGGATTGAGACGTTGATTAAATCTTCGATAATTTGATTAGACGAGCAAATAAATTTATTTTTATCTTCAAATATTTCCAATAACTAGTATCATAGCAATTATCATATTGAATCGTTGAGAAATGAATTTTCCTCTTAATCTTTGTATTGATTATTTGAAAATTTTAGATAAAAATATATGATTCTAATTTTTTTTGAGCAAATAATTTTATCATGAAATATCAATATCCTTTAGATGACTTTTCTATTGTAGATTTTTGAGTAAAACAATATAGCCAAATTTGCTTTATACTTTTATCACAATTTCAATTTTTATTTGATCAATATATTTATTCTCGTTATTGTGATCTTAATTTAAAATATATAATAAAATAAAATAAAATTTTCTATTTAGTCATATGATTTTGATTCAAATGTGTTTTATCTTTGATTATTTTTAAATAAATAACAATAAGAAGAACTTTTCACTGGGTTCGTAGAATATGAAAAGCCATATCAAAGATAAATACTGTGAATTATTATCATTATTTGAGAAAATGAAGTATTTCGAGTTGATTATATTAATATGTGATTTCTCCGGAAGATGAATTAAGTTTATCCTTATGTTAGGAATTTTGTTTGGAATTAATTAAACGAATGAATCAATTCCTAACAAACGTTATATATATATATATATATATATATATATATATATATATATATATATATATATATATTTAAATCTGAAATATTTTGTTGTAGCATTATATAAACAAATGAGTTAATTATTTTCTGTAGCATTATATGAAACGTTTAGCTGGAGAAATTTTATGTAAATATTGTAAACATTTCATATTCCTTTTTTTTAATCTGAAATGTTTTGTTATAGCCATATAAACAAATGAGTTAATTATTTAATTGATTCATTCTTTTCATATCTTTGTTAATCTGAAATATTGTTACATTTAATTGCTTTATGTAATTAATTCCAAACGTAATATTTGTTAACTAAATATAATAGTTATTTTGGCATTGGTAAACATTTCTTAATTTAGTAATATATAATTCATTGAATTTTAACATGAAACAGAGAATGCTCATTTTTTTATTAATTAAACATTATGCATTTCTTTCTTTTCATTTAAACATTATGCATTTCTTTTTTTCATCGAATATACACAATATCCAACTTAATTAATTGCTTAATATAAATATGAGTTTGTTATTTTGACTTAAATAGCTAACTAAATTTATATATTTTTTTATTTAAATATTTCAAATGGATTCCGATTATGAGTTTGCTGTTTTGAGTTTGCTAAAGTTTGTTTTGCGAAATCAAATGGGTGCTAATAATATAAATTGAAATATTTGTTGAAATACTACATTTAATATGTATTATTTCAAAATAATTTAAATTAAAATATTATATCACCAAGTGACCTCTATTATATCAATTTATTTATTTTTTGAAATATATGAATATTACATAAGGATTATATTTTAATCTATGCGAAAAAAAATAATCGACCCAAAGGAAGATTATTTTTTTCGCCAAATTTTGTGCAATAACAAATATATGATAAATTTGTATTAATCATGTATATAATATGTCAATCCGAATATAGACATATCGTTGGCAGATTTTATTATCAATATTTATTGACTGTAATTTTTTAAGAGTATCATTTACAAACTGTTATTTCTATCCAAAGAATAAATTATAATATTGTGTTAGGTATCTTATATGTGCTCATTTTTAAGCTTCATTTCAAACATGTATATTATTGATATTTTGTTTACATTATATATGCATAAGAAAATGATAATGTTATTAATTATGAGTATTTTTTATTCTTTTCAGTTAATGTTTATTATATATCTGTCAATTTGAATAACATTCCATTGTTTAACGACACTAACTTTAAGAAATAAAATAATATATCACCATAGGGTGTATGGATCTTGACTTTGTGATTCTAAAACATCCTCGCCTACTTGTAGAAAGCACTATTGAACAAAGAGCTAACTTGGAAAAGTGGGAGCGTTCTGACTGCATGATTCTTATGATCATGAAGCATTCCATTCCAAAAACCATAAGAGGTGCAATGTCTGAAGATGAATGTGCTAAAAAATTTCTAAGCCAAATAGTAGACCATTTCGTTAGTTCTAAAAAGGTTAATTTGGGTACTATTCTTAGTAAACTTCGTTTCAATGGTATAAAGGCAATGAAAATATAAGGGAGTATATTATGGAGATGTCTAATTTTATTACTAGACTAAGCGCATTAAAATTAGAGAGGTGTGATGGCATTCTTATGCACTTAGTTTTGATCTCTCTTCCTACACAATTTAATCCTTTTAAGATAAATTATAATACTCAAAAGGAAAAATGGACTCTTAATGAGCTCATTGCCCAATGTGTGCAATAGGAAGAGAGATTAAACATGACAAAATAGAAAGTGCTCACTTAGCTACTTCCTCTTGTGGCATTATTTCATAAAAAAAAACTTATAAAGGCAAATGAGCTGCAGACAAAGAGACTTCACAGCATAAGGTGTAACAGAAATAAAATAATATGGTTACTTATTTTTTTTGCAAGAAGGTTTATCATGTGAAGAAGGATTGTCTCAAGTATGCAAATTGACTCATGAAAAAGGGTAAACTTTTCAACTTTGTTTGTTCTGAAGTTAATTTATTCTTAGTTCCAAATCACACCTGGTGGATAGATACAGGTGTAACTATTCACACAAGTGTGACTATGCAAGGTTGTCTAAGGAGACGAATGACAACTGATACTGAAAAATTCATCTAAGTGAGAAATAACAATAAAGCTCTTGTTCAAGTAATATGCTTATATAGATTACATCTAGAATATGATTGTATTTTGAATTTACATGAGACTTTTTATGCACCATCATTTAGACAAAGTTTAATTTCTATTTCTTGTTTGGACAAATCTGGCTATTCTTGTTCATTTGAAAATAAAAAATCTAGTCTCTTTCAGTATTCAAATATTATTGGTATTGATTCTTTGGTTAATAATCTATATAAATTAGATATTACTACTTCACAAATTAATGAAACTTTGCATGCAAGTAATTTTGGTACAAAGAGAAAATTAATGAATGAGAATTCATATATGTTATGGCACAAGAGTTTTGGATATATTTCTAAACATATAATTGAAAGACTTGTGTTAGAAAAGAATTCTTGATTCTCTTAATTTTTCAGATGATAAACCCTGTATAGAATGTATCTAGGGAAAATAAATAAATATCAAGAAATTTGGTGCTAATAAGAGTTTAAGCGTCTTGAAATTAATTCATACTGATATTTATGGTACATTTCCTACAACTACTTGGAATGACCAACAGGATTTCATTACTTTCATAAATGATTATTCTCGTTATGGGTACTTATACTTGATTTATGAGAAGTCACAGTCACTAGACGTATTCAAAATTTTTAAGGTTGAAATTGAAAATCAACTTGGAAAGGAAATAAAAGCTGTCAAATCTGACTGTGATGGTGAATACTGTGACAGCTATGATGGATCAGGTGAACAACGTCTAGACCTTTTTGCCAAATATTTAGTAGAATGTGGTATCATTCCTCAATACACCATGCTAGGGACTCCTAGTTAAAATGGTATAGTTGAGAGACGAAATCAAACCCTTATGGATATGGTTATAAGTATGATAAATCATTCTTCCTTACCAGAATTATTTTGGGAGAAGCCTTAAAGGCTAGTTTACATCGAATAGAGTTCCAAGTAAAGTTAAAACCCCATATGACTTATGGATTGGGAAGAAGCCTGGTATTATGCATCTTCATGTTTGGGGATGTCCAACTAAAGATAAGCCATATAAGCCTAATGAAAGAAAGTTGGACTCAAAAATTATTAACTGTTATTTTCTTAGATACTCAGAAAGGTCGAAGGATTTTAAGTTTTATGACTCTTCAAATAAATCCTTTTTTGAGATGGGCAATGCTAAATTTATTGAGGAAGTTGAATATGATGGGAGTAATAAACATAGGAATTTTATATTTGAAGGCAATGTATTACTCTTTCTACAGTTACAAAAAAAAAAGATCAGATAATCTTATCTGATCTTATTCAAGTTATAAATACAAAAAATCAAAATATTCTTGAATTAACTCTCACTCACACTCAGGAATCATAACCACCTCAAATTGAAGTGTCATTAAGAAAATGCACTAAGGAGATGAGATCAGCAATTTCAGATGATTTTATTGTGTATCTCCATGAACATGAGTTTGACATTAGATTGGAAAGTGATTCAATCTCTTTAATTCAAGTCAAACAAAGTGTCAACTCTCATAAATGGATAGACGTTATTGACGATGAGATGAAATCAATGGAAGATAATGATGTTTGGGATCTTGTCGAATTGTATAAATTAATAAAACCATTGGTTGTAAATGGATTTTTAAAATCAAATGGGATTCAGAAGGCAATGTCGACAGATATAAAGCACGTTTAGTTGTTAAAGGTTTCACTCAAAAGGAAAGCATTGATTATAAAGAGACTTTCTCTCCAATTTTTTCGAAAGATTCTTTTAGAATCATTATAACACTAGTAGCTTATTATAATTTAGAGTTACATCGATATATATAAATCGCATTTCAATGGCGACATTGAAGAAGTTATATATGGTGCAACCAAAAAATTTTCAATCTTCTGATTCAAAACACCTAGTATGCAAATTAAAGAAATTCATCTATGGTTTAAAGTAAGCTTTCCGTCAATGGTATAAGAAATTTGATCAAGTGATTACTTCTTTTAGTTTTAAGGAAAATACTGTTAATCAATGCATTTATCATGAAATCAATGTGAGTACATTCATCATCCTAGTATTATATGTTAATGATATCTACTAACAAGCAGCGATGTAGGTCTTTTGCAGGAAACCAAAAAATTTCTTTCAAATAAATTTGAAATGAAAGATCTTGGAAATGCATCTTTTGTGTTGGGTATACAAATTTATTGAGATCATTCTCGTGGTATACTTGGTTTATCACGAAAGGCATATATTGATAAATTGCTTAGTAGATTTGGCATGAAAGATTGTGCACCAAGAGATACACCCATTGCTAAAGGTAATCAATTCAGTTTGCTTCAATGTCCAAGAAATGAACTTGAAAAGAAAGAGATGGAAAATATCCCTTATGCATCTGCAGTATAGAGTCTTATGTATGCTCAAGTTTATGCAGCGTCCGGATATTATGCGTTGTTAGAATCTTGAGATATTTAAGTAACGGAAATGATCATTAAAAAACGAAAAAGCAGATCCGAAAAGAAAAGATTTTATGCTCACGTATCGTAGATCGATCATTTGGAGATCGGCATTCGATTGAGATCATTGGGGGATCATTTGGAATATGCCCTTCTTAAAGGTTCGTTGTCTTAATTACTATGATAAATAATAGAATATGTTTTTTTTTTCACAATAAATTCATATACTCATGCATTCCTCATAATTCAAATCTGACTGAGAATTAAACAACACCTCAAGAGAATAGTTTTCCCTTTACTCAAGCAATAGTTGAGATACGCCATACGTCAGGTCAGAATTCGTATTAAAGATGCACACTGCTGTGGAAATAATTATGAAAATCCAAATGCATTCAACTGTGCTCATTTATACTCGTACGTCGCTGATGGAGTTGGCCTTTTAAATTGATTCAATTTCAACCACCAGTTTTTGTTGGTACAGTTAGATTACAGTCCAGCATTGATCATATGTTTTTTTCGTGCAATAAATTTAATTTTTTGATCGATATTGTAAGAATTATTGCAGTAAAATTTGGAACCATGCGGACAAAAGCTTAATATAGAGAGATGGTCCTCTTTACAGATCCAGTCTGATATGAAGACTGAGAGGAGAAACTACCTTTGCATGACGTGCTTACTGTTAAATGAAGGAATCTACAACCAAATAATACAAATGGCTGAGAAGAAGTAAGGGAGGAGAGAGAGAGGGCACCTGAATGTATCGTACGTTTAGTAATGCAATATAAAAAGGCATGAAAATATTCAATATAACAAAATAATTTATATATCTTTTTATTAGAAAAATATGACAAGAAAAACTAAATTTGTAAGATAATATTTACCATGAAAATATATATATTAATGTGATATATATATATATATATATATATATATATATATATATATATATATATATATATATATCACCGTAATAATAAATCCAAACAAAAATACCAATTCAAATTAATGATCATCAAAGATAATTGCAAAGTTTTAAAACTCTAATAAGCTCATACAAAAATTAAATTGATTCAATCAAAAAACAACTAGTAGTGTTCGTTCAGCTCGTAGCACTATATTGGATCTTCTGAAACTGTTATGTGCGGCAATTAGGTGAGACCATTAAATTTCTATGATCGAAGAGTTCAGAAAGCCTTCGACAGAAAGGGAAAGAGTCATTGATTAAGTTAGTAAGCTTTGACATCAGAACAGTCGCAAGTACGTCATGACCATTCTTGTTTCTATAAAATATTGATTTAATATGAATGCATAAAGATTTAAAATTTCTTGTATAAAATTTTTGAAAATATGTCACATAATTTTTTAGTTATTAATCCAATATGCTTAAATTAAACCATCAATTTTAAAATTTCTTATGCTGATGGAACTTTTCTGCAATTACTTCGTAGTTCATAGTTTTGATAGTTTATAGCACAAAGTTAAATGTAATCTTTTCTTAAATGTTTATGCTCAATCGTCCATATTAACATCCTTCATGTGATATTAAATAATCCTTAAGAAAATATTATATTGTCACTATGCCCTAATGACTGCTAATATGATAATAGCTTTTAATTAATACACTAGTTGCATTCGATCATGTGATAATAGCTTTTAATCACTCTTCAATGTAGTTAGCTTCTGTTAAATTAATATTATATAACATTATATTAAGATATTTATTCTAGTTAATCAAAAGCTGTATTAAAAAAAAGAGAGAGGATAAATTAAATTAAATTTGAATTAATATGCCTCTATTTGAAAATCATAAATTCCTATATATATATCATAATAAAGTTAATTTTATGATTAATCTCTGCTTATTACAATAACATAAATATAGCAGCTTAATTTAATCTAATACATTTTAAATTACTTTATATATAAAATGTAAGATAAAAGGGGAAATTTTTAAATTAGGCATAGTTATAAGTTTAATTAGCTAATTAGACACCAAAAAAAAAATTAACAAAATAGTTGAAGTCGTCGAACGACGACTGCCATCGCGATATCTACGTCAGTCCGCTCAAAGAACGGACGAGCCATTTTAATTTTTTTAAAAAAAAATTAAGACGATTTTGTACATATCTTTCTCATCCGGTGTCGGAATTGAGTGAACTTAATATCGTTGAAATCGTAACGAAATTTTTCACAACTTTTATGTTAATCAAAAATTAAGATTGTGATCCGATAAACAGCAGTTTTTGAGAATGCGCGAAAAAGCTACGGTACCGACTTAAAATTTTTGAGCAGCCGCCTTTATTTGTCTATATCGGACTCATCCGGTGTCGGAGTCAAGCGAGCTTAGTATCGTTAGAATCGTGACAAAATCTCCACAACTTTCATGTTGATCAAAAATTACTATTATGACCCGATACGCAGCTATAATTGTTATAATACTAAAACATAATACATACATGCATATACATACATATATCATATGCTCTCAAACCTTGAATGAGTATTTTTTATTCTTTAAGAAATTTGTAATAATACAATTAATTAAAATACAAAAACATAGACTTAAATAGAATAATATTATTTCAAAATAGTGCAAACAATAATAAATTTAATAAAAAAATAAAATTAGAATTTAATAAATATTCAGTCACATAAAATAATATAAGACAGATCAAAATAATCAAAGTCATCAAAACCAAATTTTCGTGATAACTTCGATCAACAAAACCAATGAACCGACACAAAAAATAATAATTATTGTGTGCTCAAAACCAGCAGGTAGAGTGAAAGTTCTTTAGCCTTGTTATGAAATCCAACACATACACAGATATTTAAAGAGTGAACAAGAAAACTCCAGAAATTTTTACGTGGAAAAATCTTGAAAATAAGGAAAAACCATGGGGCCTAGCCCAGTAAGAATCTTCCACTATGTATTTGTTTCAAAGTACAAAATTCCTCGATAACGGGATTACAAAATTGTACATGAGAAGGACTGACAATGAGAGAATGTGAATCGATAACAACAAACATATATAGTGTTCAGCAGTTGCTGCAGGTATTGATGATGATGGGGATTAGCGAATTAACGATGAAGGTCGTCATGATGGTGATCAAGATAACGGCAGGGATCGGCGGGCCACGGCGGTTGACAACCGTCGAGTGGTGGCACGATTGTGCTTGGAGGATTTTCAGGCTTTAGAGCTCTCTCCTCTCTCCTGCTTGAACTCCCCTCATATGAGGAATGAGGGGCTATTTATAGATTAGAGGAGTTGGGTCTCTGTAAATACATACAAAATTCAAACCACTCCCCTCCATGGGACGGCTCAAAATGATTCCTTTAATCATTCGATGTATTTTTAGTTTTTGAATGCTCAAATGAAGTCGGAATTATGAGATCTTGGGCTTGTTAGATCCGGCCACATTTCGATTTAACTATAAACTCTCCATGTTTAAGAGCTATTTAGAGATTTAACTGATATCCCAAAGTTTCTAATGATATTTTAAATGCTTGATCTCGACTAATTTCAACTGAGGATCAACTTGCTTTTGACATCAAGATTCGTGCTTCGACTAGTAGAATTTTCAGTGTCATATTTGATAGTAATTTCTACTTAACTCTTTCGCCTGCTATTTTGTGTTGTATGACATTCAAACGTTTTAGCTTACAAACTTGTAATAAAATAAATTTGTTTTAAAGTTCATCACTATACAAATTAATTAAGGAGTAAATTAAGTAAGAAAGGTAATAAATGAATCTATTACAAAAAACATAATATTAAAGATTAACTCAACTTCACAAAGCTAAATCAATCAATATACTAAACTCAAGTCACTAAAACATAAATCTAAATATAGAAGATACAAGTGTGCTTACTAATATTTATATTTAAATCATAAAATAATTATTAAAAGGAATGCAAATCAAACTTATAAAGATACTTTACACAATAAGAATTATTTTTGACTTAATACAATACTTATATCCCAAGTTTTGTAAATCAAAGATACTTTGTAAATAAAAAAAAAATATCTGAAGCCAGTCGCCCACTTGGTGCTCTTGAATCTGAAGCCCGCCCATTTAACTTAAGACCGATAGTGGCCACAAGTCGACCGGCCAATTTCACGCAACAATACCTAACCGACATATGGTCGTACGCCCACCAATTGGGCAATTGCACTGCTCTAAATTTTTTTAACAATACTTAATTATTTAATTAACCTTTTAATGATACTTAGTTTAAAAAAATTGCCTATAATATATATAAATACAAATTGAAATCTGAGAACTAATTTAAATGAAAAATAACTAAATTACCATTGACCTCATTTTGGGATGAGCTCTCAACCCTCCATCTTAGACATGGACTTCTCTTAGACACTAAGAGTTCCTTAGTCTTAAGACACATCTAGTGATTAAGTGGACACTTAACCTAACCCTAGAGACTTAGAAGAGTTGGGAATAGGTCATGTCGGGGTGTTAGGAATTTGTTTACTATAGCTAAACCAACTATCACTTCCTTCCTTCCTTCAAGTCAAACCCCAAATCAAATCAACATCAAACCTAAATCAATTCTAGCTTAATTGATTTTCTAAATTCAAATCAATTCCAAATAATCGAAACTCATGATTGAAATCAAATTTAAATTTCAAAATCTTTCCTAAGTCCTTTAATCTCCTCTTAAGGACTTAGCTTAAATCATGCTCAAACCAATTCAAATTCATGAAATTTTCTCACAACCCATTTATATTCTCATTTATATTTTCATATATAAATGAAATGTAAATTCAAATTAATCAAACTAAATCCAAAATTCAAATCCAAATCAAAATCTTTCTTAAGTCACTTTGATTTCCATCTTATGGACTTAGCTAAAATCAAATCCAAATCAATTAAAATTCAAAAATTTTCTCATAACTCATTTATATTCACAAATATAAATGAAATAGAAATTCAAATATCCAAGAATCAATTCAAAATCAAATCTAAATTCAATCAAAATCCAACCTAAGCTTTCAAAAAAATCTTGAACTTAGCCAAATCAAACTCAAATCAAGCCAAACCCTTCATTTTTCTTCATGATTCAATCAATCCTATAATCATGAATCCAAATATAAATACAAACTTCAATCATCAATCCAAGAATCAATTCAAAATCAAATCCAAATTCAATCAAAATCCAACTTAGCGTCAAGTCAAATTCTTGAACTTAGCTAAATCAAATTCAAATTAAGCTAAACCTTTGATTTTTCTTCATGATTCAATCAATCCTTCAATAATGAATCTAAATGTAAACATAAACTTCAATCCTCAAACCAAAACTAAATTCAAAAAAAAAAAAAAAAACAACCCAAGTCAAACTCATGTTCATCCTTTGAACTTGAAATTGACAAATGAACCAAAACCTATTTGACTCCAAATCTCTTGCAAATGGATTTATATTTTAATCATAAATCCATGTGTGAGTTCAACCAAACTTGAATCAAGCCTTAATCGAACTAAACCCAATCACTTGACCCAAAGTGACCAATTTGACTGCATAAATCAAAATCCATTCAATTCAAATCAAATGAATTAAGCCAATCCAAACTTCATGTTATGTTTGTTGATCATTAGTTAATCAATTATCATGAATTAGGTCAAACCAAGTCAAACTATCCCGTTGACCAAGTAAATTCTTTAACCCGTATGAACCCAAACTAGCCAAATTGTAACATAAACCAAATTTATTGTAACCAACGGCTCAAGTTCACTCCAAATTGATTATTGAACTTGACCAAAGTCACTAAACTCACCAATTGACCAACAGCCAACCTAGCCCAAAATTATGAACCTAACTTGACCTAAAAGTTCAAATCAAGCCAAAATTAAATATAAAATAAATTAATGGAAACAAAGATACCAATCAATTTCAAATGATCAACCAAACTCAAACTAAGCCTTGATTCAAGCCAATTTGGTCAATTGGTCAAACCGATCAACTTAGCCCAAATTGACCTAATTAAATTGACCAAAATCAAAATTAAAGAAAATTAATTGAAACCAATTGAACCAATACACTCCAAATAGTCATTTGAACTTAATCTATTAGTTTAACCTAATTTGACTAATTGGTCCTAACTGATTTGACCCAAATGGGTCAAATTAATAAATTAAACCAAATGAACTTCAAATGATATGAAATTTTGTCCAACTTACTTTGACTCATTTCAAATCTTCTCAAATCAAAATACCAAATGACCACTTTGCCCTTAGGTCAAGGGCATTCTACAGAAAAGACACTTTCCTAAGTGGTCATTTCTCTTCCTTCCACTGGCACTCATCCATTGGTCCACATAGACACCAAGGACAGATTTTCGACCCAAAGAGTGGTTGGGGTAGCCATGACTCATGGGAAGGTGAAACCACCTCATCTCTCATTGAAACACTTAACATGGACACTCACCTCCCCTCTAGGGACACCCACTTGTCCTTCTTGACAGCCACTTTCCATGCCTTAGCCAATCATAGGGAGCCACCTAGGATGATTCTCTTTCATTCTCAACCACCCCAAGCCAAATGACATGAGTTTGGAGCTAAAATTTTAAACAAAAAGTGGATTTTAGTTTATTTTGGTTCACTTTTCATTCTAAAGCTTTAGTGGTTGAAGAAAACACTCATTCCTCTCATTCTCCTCCTCCTAGAGCTCTCAAAGCCATTGGCAATCACTTCATTTTGAAGAGAAATACTTCAAAATTAAGTGAATTTCGATAAGGAAATGCGATCACGGAGAAAGCTTCATTTTGACATGAAGGCGGATCTAAGCTCGGTCAAGGCTTCTTCCCTCACCCACACCACGCCGAGTCACCACCGCCAGAAATCATCCTCGGTGAGGTAACCTTCAAAACCGTGGCCTTAGGATCCCTCATTTTGTGATGACTTTTGGTGATTTTAGGAATCCTAGATAATCCGCATTTTTACTTTTTAGAAAATAGGATTTTTCCGCATAATCGACGAAAATGAGTCAATTTAGATAAGTTTTACTTAGAAGTCCTATTTTCTTCTTAAAAGCCGGTTTTCGCATTCCCGCTGGCGAGCTGCCGTCCGATCCCTTGTTGGCGGGATTGACGGCTGGATCGCCGATCGGTCCTTGTTGCCTAATGCGATCTGGAACGTCCGATCGTACTGTTTGCGTGATCAAACGGCTCAGATCGTGCATCGATAGCACGATCCTGGTCTCTGGATCTCACGATTTGATCTGGACCGTCCGATCACATTGGACGGCCCAGAGCGAGTCGCGGGTTGCTCTCTAGAGCATTGATCAGTCTTCCAGCTCAAACGGCTGACTATATGGGTATTTATAGAGTTATAAATTAGTGTATTTGACAGCTAATATATTTGATAACAATTATATTTGATAGTAAATATAATTGGGAATGAATATATTCAATAAAGATATTAAACAAGAAATATATTTAAAATTAAATATTTTTAATAGGAAATTTTAAGGCATTATTTTACAATGGTGAATTGCAATTGCTTTCCACAATAACTTCAAATTATTATACCGATAGCAACAGCTAAAGCAAATAAGTCTATAATAACAGTAGGATTATCCATATTACCTAAACTGTTTGTCCACTTTCTCGCAGCTAATGAACATCCATCCGTTCAGTGAATGCAACAATAGCAGTGCCAAAACAACAAAATTATTATAGAGATAGAAATTTACTGATTTTATTTTTTCTTGGAACTGAGTGATTAAATATAGAAGCACTTTGTGTTCCCTTTTATTTTTTGTTCTATATATTTTATTTTATTTTAATTTTCCTGTTTTTTATTCAAAATAAAATATATTTGATATTTTAATTATTTTTAAAAAAGTTTAAAACATTAAAAAATTAGCTTGATTAATTTAAAAAATAAAAATTTAAAGCTAAAAATTACTAAATAAATATGTTTTAAAAAATATAAAATTATATTAAAAAATAAAAAATAAACTTGATTTTAAATAAACCCTTAACATATCTTCAAAAATTTATTTCGATTTTTATGTATTATACATTATCACCCACAATGCAATTTGACTTAAATAGCTTTTAATTCCTAGTTTTTTTATTTACAACCCAATTACATCATATCATTTGGATGATCCAAGAATAATTATAAGATTTTTTAGCCTAGTGATTGAGAATTTAGTCTATCAATTAAGAAGTCTTATGTTTAAACTCTTATTTATGTATTATATATATGAGTTTGAAACTAAATTCTCTCAAATATCCTAAAAAAATCATGAATAATTATCACAGTACCTTTCATCCTCATAATTAATTATTTTAAACAAGTGGAAGTGCTTACCCTCTCTACATTTTAAAATAAAAATATCATTATTATTGTCTTTTCTTTTTCACAAAGCTTACTTTGTCGCTGAATCAACAAATAAAAGTCACAACAACAAAAATAAAGATAAAGCTAACCGATCTGAGAAGCGAAGTGACAAAGAAGATCCATCATTCCAATTATAGCTTGTTAGCCTACTAAACAGTTCTGAAGGGCCTAACAAGGATACGAAATCTCCTCTCTTTTTTCCTGGTGCAATAACTTCTTTAAACAAAGAAATATATGTATTTTGTGTATATGTGATTGCTTGATAAAAGGTCATTCTCATTCTTCATGATAATTATACTAAGGCAGTGAAAGGGATGAAGAGAGTGAATGATCAGTTAGTTTTATTTTTCTTTATTCAAGCAATAACTGTGATCGAAACCCATTATGGCAGATCAGAGTAATCATTTAAAATGCACACTTCTAAAGTAATAATGAGAAACCAAGAGCTGATGGAACTTTTCTGCAATTACTTCGTAGTTCATAGTTTTGATAGTTTATAGCACAAAGTTAAATGTAATCTTTTCTTAAATGTTTATGCTCAATCGTCCATATTAACATCCTTCATGTGATATTAAATAATCCTTAAGAAAATATTATATTGTCACTATGCCCTAATGACTGCTAATATGATAATAGCTTTTAATTAATACACTAATTGCATTCGATCATGTGATAATAGCTTTTAATCACTCTTCAATGTAGTTAGCTTCTGTTAAATTAATATTATATAACATTATATTAAGATATTTATTCTAGTTAATCAAAAGCTGTATTAAAAAAAGAGAGGATAAATTAAATTAAATTTGAATTAATATGCCTCTATTTGAAAATCATAAATTCTATATATATATATATCATAATAAAGTTAATTTTATGATTAATCTCTGCTTATTACAATAACATAAATATAGCAGCTTAATTTAATCTAATACATGTTAAATTACTTTATATATATAAAATGTAAGATATAAGGGAAATTTTAAATTAGGCATAGTTATAAGTTTAATTAGCTAATTAGGCACCAAAAAAATTAACAAAAAATTGAAATGGTTTTGAAGACTATACATTCGTCATTCGTCGTTCACATTTAGCGCTTTTAATTTATTTTTTTTTTTTAAAATTGGGGAATAGCTGATATTTTGCACATATCTTCTCATCCGTGTCGAATTGAGTAGAACGTATCGTTGAAATTGTAACAAAATTTTCAACTTTCTGTTAATTAAAATTAAGATTATTGATAGGCAAAAGTTTTGAGAATGCAAAAAAACTATGACAAACAAAATTTTTAGCACTTTATTTGTCTATATGACTCATCCGGATGCGAGCTTAGTATCATTGGAATCATGACAAAATTCAACTTTCATGTTGATAAAAAAACAATTCGTTTCAGTTACGTATTGCTAGAATTGTTATAATCTTTAAAATAATAAATACGCTATCATACATATATCATATGCTCTCAAACTTGAATGAGTATTTTTATTCTTTAAGAAATTTGTAATAATACAATTAATTATAATACTAAAACATAGACTTAAATAGAATAATATTATTTAAAAATAGTGCAAACAATAATAAATTTAATAAAAAAATAAAATTAGAATTTAATAAATATTCATCACATAAAATAGTATAAGCTGGTCGAACAATCAAAGTCATCAAAACTTTCGGATAACTCGATCAACAAAACCAATGAAACTGACACAAAAAATAATAATAATTATTGTGTGCTAGAAAACTAGTTGTGATAGAGTGAAAGTTTACGCCTTAGCCTTGTTATGAAATCCAGCACACATACATATATTTAAAGAGTGAATAAGAAAACTCCAGAAATTTTTACGTAGAAAAATCTCAAAAAGAGGGAAAAAAATCTGAAGAATCTTCCATTATGTATTTGTTTTGAGTACAAAATTTCCGATACGGATTACAAAATTGTACATGAGAAGAACAATGAGAATCCATCGGATAAGCATCCATATAGTCCGTTGAGTTTAGCGGTTCTTAGTGGTATGATGATGAGCATGGGGATCGAACGGCGATGAAGGTCGTCATGATGGTGGCACGGATTGACGAAGCGAGGATCGGCGGCGGCGCTGGTTGACAATGTCAGTGGTACGTTTGGAGGATTTTCAAGCTTTAGAGCTCTCTCTCTCTCGCTTGGGCTCCTCATATGAAGAATGAGATCTTTATAGATTGAAGTGGCGTCTACATACATACAAAATTCAAATCCATCTGACGGCTAATGATTCCTTTGATCATTCGATGTATTTTCAATTTTGAATACAAATGAAGTCAATTATGAGATCTTGGGCTTGTTAGATCCATTTCGTCAAGGCCTTTCGATTTATAAACACTTCATATTTAAGAGCTTTTTAGAGATTTAACTGATATCCCAAAGTTTATAACGATATTTTAAGTGCTTGATCTCGACTAATTTCAAGTGAGGATCAACTTGTTTTGACATCAAGATTAGTGCTTAGTAGAATTTTTTGATGTCATATTTGATAGTAATTTCTACTTCTTTCTCGCTATTTGTGTTGTATGACATTCAAACGCGTTTTAGCTTACAAACTTATAATAAAATAAATTTGTTTTAAAGTTCGTCACTATACAAATGAATTAAGGTGTAAATTAAGTAAGAAAGGTAATAAGTGAATCTATTACAAAAAAAGCATAATATTAAAGATTAGCTCAACTTCACAAGCTAAATCAATCAATATATTAAACTCTGAAGTCACTAAAACATAAATCTAAATATAGAAGATACAAGTATGCTTACTAATATTTATGTTTAAATCATAAAATAATTATTAGAAGGAATGCAAATCAAAATTATAAAGATACTTTGCAATAAGAATTATTTTTGACTTAATACTATACTTATATCCCAAGCTTTGTAAATCAAAGATACTTTGCAAATTAAAAAAATATATATATCTCCGGTACAAATATTAGTGGGCGTGACTCAGTATCTGAGCCACGGCCACTAAGTGGCGGCAAATTCATGACAATGATGGAACCAGGCAGCCGTGGCCACTAATTGGAGGCTGTACTATTCTTAATTTTTTTTAACAATACTTAATTATCTAATTAACCTTTTAATGATACTTAGTTTAAAAATTATTATAATATATATATATATATATATATATATATATAGTGTGAATAAAAAATAAAAAAATATATATTGTGCTATATATATTTCTGCATGTTTCATCATCACATTTTCATTTCAAGTTGTCACCGCTCAAATAAAAAATGTTAAAATAAGTTAAGTATCTATATACGTTGTTCCAATGTGCCGTAGAAATCTACAAGTTAAGTATTCGTGCATGTTATTCGAACGTGGTGAGGAAATGTGTATGTTTCTTGTGTAGGTACATAAATTCCTATGCTTTTATAAGCTAGATCAAAGACCCTCCGTAGTATCACAAGAATCTCCACGCTTTTATAAGCATGATGGGAAGTCCTACTCCCTTGGATATTTGAATTACTAAAATACCATTCACCTCATTTTTAGGATGAGTTCTCAACCCCTCCATCTTAGACATAGGACTTCTCTTAGACACTAAGAGTTCCTTAGTCTTAAGACACATCTAGTGATTAAGTGGACACTTAACCTAACTCTAGAGACTTAGAAGAGTTAGCCATAGGAATAGGTCATGTCTTAGGGGTGTTAGGAATTTGTTTACCCTATAGCTTAAACCAACTATCACTTCCTTCCTTCAAGTCAAACCCCAAATCAAATCAACATCAAACCTAAATCAATTCTAGCTTAATTAATTTTCTCTAAATTCAAATCAATTCCAAATAATCGAAACTCATTATTGAAATCCAAATTTAAATTTCAAAAATCTTTCCTAAGTCCTTTAATCTCCTCTTAAGGACTTAGCTTAAATCATGTTCAAATCAATTCAAATTCATGAAATTTTCTCACAACCCATTTATATTCTCATTTATATTTTCATATATAAATGAAATGTAAATTCAAATTAATCAAACTAAATCCAAAATTCAAATCCAAATCAAAATCTTTCTTAAGTCACTTTGATTTCCATCTTATGGACTTAGCTCAAATCAAATCCAAATAAATTCAAATTCAAAAATTTTTCTCATAACTCATTATATTATCATTTATATTTACAAATATAAATGAAATATAAATTCACATATCCAAGAATCAATTCAAAAATCAAATCCAAATTTAATCAAAAATCCAACCTAAGCCTTCAAGTCAAAATCTTGAACTTAGCCAAATCAAACTTAAATCAAGCCAAACCCTTCATTTTTCTTCATGATTCAATCAATCATATAATCATGAATCCAAATATAAATACAAACTTCAATCATCAATCAAAGAATCAATTTAAAAATCAAATCCAAATTCATTGGATTTCTAACATGAAAAAAA
This sequence comes from Cymbidium sinense, assembly GCA_021442155.1. Lineage (NCBI taxonomy): Eukaryota > Viridiplantae > Streptophyta > Magnoliopsida > Asparagales > Orchidaceae > Cymbidium > Cymbidium sinense. Next base: position 77,803,330 of record CM038228.1, on the reverse strand, counting down.
GAATGCTCATTTTTTTTTATTAATTAAACATTATGCATTTACAGTATCCAACTTAATTAATTGCTTAATATAAATATGAGTTTATTATTTTGACTTAAATAGCTAACTAAATTTATATATTTTTTATTTAAATATTTCAAATGGATTCCGATTATGAGTTTGCTGTTTTGAGTTTGCTAAAGTTTGTTTTGTGATGTCAAATGGGTTCTGATAATATAAATTGAAATATTTGTTAAAATACTATAGTTAATATGTATTATTTTAAAATAATTTAAATTAAAATATTATGTCACCAAGTGACATCTATTATATCAATTTATTTATTTTTTGAAATGCATGAATATTACAAAAAGATTATATTTAAATCATCAGAAAAATAAAATTTTGTGCAATAACAAATATATGATAAATTTATATTAATCATGCATACAATATGTCGATCCAAAATAGACATATTGTTGGTAAATTTTATTATTAATATTTATTGGCTGTAATTTTTTAAGAGTATCATTTACAAACTGTTATTTCTATCCAAAGACTAAATTATAATGTTGTGTTAGGTATCTTATATGTGCTCTTTTATTTAAACATTTCATTTCAAACATGTATATTGTTGATATTTTATTTACATTATATATGCATAAGAAAATGATAATGTTGTTAATTATGAGTATTTTTTATTCTTTTCAATTAATGTTTCTTATATATCTGTCAATTTGAATAACATTCCATTGTTTAACGACACTAACTTTTAGAAATAGAAATAGCATATCACCATAGTTCTTAGTGTATGGATCTTGACTATCGATTGGACTAAATGTCCTCCACTTGCAGTAATTGATTGAACAAGAGCTAACTTGGGTGGAGCATTCCACATGATTCTTATGATCATGAAGCATTCCATTCAAAAATCATAAGAGGTGCAATGCACGAGAGGAATGTGCTAAAAAATTTCTAAATAATAGTAGACCATTTGGTTAATTCTAAAAGGTTAAAATACTTAGTCTTAGTAAAAACTTATTTCAATGTGGTATAAATGCAATGAAAATATAAGGGAGTACATTATGGAGATGTCTAATTTTATTACTAGACTAAGCGCATTAAAATTAGAGACGTGTGATGACATTCTTATGCACTTAATTTTGATCTCTCTTCCTACACAATTTAATCATTTTAAGATAAATTATAATACTCAAAAGGAAAAATGGACTCTTAATGAGCTCGTTGCCCAATCTGTGCAATAGAAAGAGAGATTAAACATGAAAAAATAGAAAGTGCTCACTTAGCTACTTCCTCTTGTGGCATTATTTCTAAAATAAAGGACTTATAAAGGCAAAGGAACTACACACAAAGAGAATTCACAGCATAAGGTGCAACAAAAATAAAATAATATGGTTACTTTTTTTTTTTTTTGCAAGAAGGTTTATCATGTGAAGAAGGATTGTCTAAGTATGCAAAATGGCTCATAAAAAGAGGTAAACTTCTCAACTTTGTTTGTTCTGAAGTTAATTTATTCTTAATTCCAAATCACACTTGGTGGATAGATACAGGTGTAATTACTCACATAAGTGTGACTATACAAGGTTGTCTAAGGAGACGAATGACAACTGATGCTGAAAGATTCATCTAAGTGGGAAATAATAATAAAGCTCCTGTTGAAGTAATATGCTTATATAGATTACATCTAGAATATGGTTGTATTTTAAATTTACATGAGACTTTTTATGTATCATCATTTAGATGAAGTTTAATTTCTATTTCTTGTTTGGACAAATCTGGTTATTCTTGTTCATTTGGAATTGAAAAATTTTATCTCTTTCAGTATTCAAATATTATTGGTACTGATTCTTTAGTTGATAATCTATATGAATTAGATATTTCTGCTTCACAAATTAATGAAACTTTGCATGCAAGTAATTTTGGTAAAAGCAAAAATTAATGAATGCGAATTCATATATGTTATGGCATAAGGGTTTTGGACATATTTCTAAACATAGAATTGAAAGACTTGTGTTAGAAAGAATTCTTGATTCTCCTGATTTTTCAGATGATAAACCCTATATAGAATATATCAAGGGAAAACAAAGAAATATCAAGAAATTTAGTGCTAATAAGAGTTTAAGCATCTTGGAATTAATTCATACTGATATTTGTGGTACATTCTCTACAACTACTTGGAATGACCAACAATATTTCATTACTTTCATAAATGATTATTCTCGTTATGAGTACTTATACTTGATTTATGAGATGTCACAGTCACTGGACATATTCAAAATTTTTAAGGTTGGAGTTGAAAATCAACTTGGAAAGAAATAAATGCTGTCAAATTTGACTGCGATGGTGAATACTATGCCAGCTATGATAGATCAGGTAAACAACGTCCAGACCCTTTTGCTAAATATTTAGCAGAATGTGGTATCATTCCTCAATACACCATGCTAGGGACTCTAAGTTAAAATGGTATAGTTGAGAGATGAAATCAAACCCTTATGGATATGGTTAGAAGTATGATAAATCATTCTTCCTTACCAGAATTATTTTTGGAGAAGCCTTAAAGACTGTTGTTTGCATCCTGAATAGAGTTCCAAGAAAAGTAGTAGCTAAAACCCCAAATGACTTGTGGATTGGGAAGAAGCCTGGTATTATGCATCTTCATGTTTGGGGATGTCCAACTGAAGCTAAGCCATATAAGTCTAATGAAAGAAAGTTGGACTCAAAAACTATTAGCTGCTATTTTGTTAGATATTCAGAAAGGTCGAAGGGTTTTAAGTTTTATGACTCTTCAAATAAATCCTTTTTTGAGACGAGCAATGCTAAATTTATTGAAGAAGTTGAATATGATGGGAGTAATAAACATAAGAATTTTATATTTGAAGATCAATGTATTACTCTTTTCTACAGTTACAAAAAAAAATGATCAGATAATCTTATCTGATCTTATTCAAGTTATAAATACAGAAAATCAAAATATTCTTGAATTAACTCCCACTCATACTCAGGAATCATAACAATTTCAAATTGAAGTGTCATTAAGAAAATCCACTAAAGAGATGAGATCAACAATTTTAGATGATTATGTTGTGTATCTTCAAAAATATGAGTTTGACATTAGATTGAAAAGTGATTCAATCTCATTTAGTCTTGTCAAATAAAGTGTCAACTCTCATAAATGGATAGAAGTCATTGACGATGAGATGAAATCAATGAAAGATAATGATGTTTGGAATCTTGTCGAATTGCATAAATTAATAAAACCATTGGTTGTAAATGAATTTTTAAAATCAAACGGGATTCAGAAGGCAATGTCAAAAGATATAAAGCACGTTTAGTTGTTAAAAGTTTCACTCAAAATAAAAGCATTGATTATAAAGAGACTTTCTCTATAATTTTTTCGAAAGATTCTTTTATAATCATTATGACACTAGTAGCTTATTATATTTAGAGTTACATCAGATAGATATAAATACCGCATTTCTCAATGGTGACATTGAAAAAATTATATATATGGTGCAACCAAAAAATTTTCAATCTTCTGATTCAAAACACCTGGTATGCAAATTAAAGAAATTCATCTATGGTTTAAAGTAAGCTTTTCGTCAATGGTATAAGAAATTTGATCAAGTGATTACTTCTTTTGGTTTTAAGAAAAATAATGTTAGTCAATGCATTTATCACAAAATTAGTGAGACTAAATTCATCATCCTAGTGTTATGTGTTAATGATATCTACTAACAAGTAGCGATATAGGCCTTTTGCATGAAACCAAAAAATTTCTTTCAAATAAATTTGAAATGAAAGATCTTGGAAATGCATCTTTTATGTTGGGTATACAAATTCATTGAGATCGTTCTCGTAGTATACTTGGTTTATCATGAAAGGTATATATTGATAAAGTGTTTAGTAGATTTGACATGAAAGATTGTGCACCAAGAGATACACCCATTGCTAAAGGTAATAAATTCGGTTTGCTTCAATGTCCAAGAAATGAACTTGAAAAGAAAGAGATGGAAAATATCTCTTATGCATCTGCAGTAGGGAGTCTTATGTATGCTCAAGTTTGTACGCGTCCGGATATTGCGTACGTTGTTGGAATGCTTGAAAGTTATATCTGATTTATTGGGAGGGGTAATTAACTATAGGGCTATATGAAACAGGCAGAATCTAAAACACAAAATGAGGGTGAAATCTCTAGGTAATGTCTTATCTACTATTCCATCTGCCTTCTAAAAATTACACCGACACTTCAAATCGTACTCTCTTCAATTCAAATCAAAAAATTATCGAGAGGTCGGTGACAAATTTTCGGAGCCCACAGATCTTTCTTTCCATTTAATGCTTGCTAAATAATTCTAAAGAGCTTAACAGTTTCCAACAAAAAAAAAGAAGACCTAACATTTTCATCAAACAAAGCAAAATTTGTATTTTGTGATGTTTATGTGATTGCATGATAAAAAGAGTACATAGATTTTTTCCTTATGTCATATAAAAGTAATCATTTAAAATGCACGCTTCTGAGTTAAACCAAACTATGCTAATTTATACGAACTGCTGGTATGATAGCTGAGAGTAGTAATTAACTGAGCATAAACTGAAGAGCTTAACGCTGAAGAAAGGTATCTACAATCATTAAAAAGTGAAGCAATTGAGAGAGAAAGAGAGTAAAAAAAAAAACGCAAAGTAATTTGTCATATTGTAATACAATTTAAAAAAGATAGCATGAAAAAAATTATATATCAGAATATTCTACACAATATTTTTTAAATAAGAATAACATGAGAAATGAATGGAATATAAAGCATAAAAAAATATTTAATAAAAATAGGAATTAAACACATTTTTGCCTTCTTAAAAATAATTAAATATCCTCTAATTTTAAGCCCCTATCTTTTACATTTTATTAATATTATTTTATCCTTATTTAAAACATTTTAAAATATAATTTTATGCAAATGTCATCTTTGCTTGAAACACGATATATAAATTCATGCATGAAATGATCATTGAAGAAAAAACTTTCAAGAAGCCGGTTCAGCTTCTTGCTATATTTTTGTTGTTTTGATTGACATGAAATGAAAATTATGTTAATTTTTTAGAGATGAATAACTTATTTTGTCATTTAGTTTTAAGATAGTAAGTCAAAAATTTTTTCTGCAAATGGCTTTCAGCCAGGATAATTTTACTATAAGAGTGAGCAATATATTTCAAGAAAAAAATTATCTTTGTCGAAGAAGAATTTTGAGCAACTTCAGGTAAACTATTTCAATGAAAGTTTATAGATGTTTGATTTTAGGGACCATATATGAGAATAAATATGAAAACAAATAGATAACCAAAGAGGCTTAATTTGCTATTCTTTTTTTACTTTAACAAAATTGCATGGTGAATTAACAATTATAAAAGTACAGAACCTATAAGGGAAAAAAAAATTAAATTATGATTGCATCTTCTTTATTAGCAGATTAGCATCTCTCTCCTGGGCCAAGACTTAAATTGAACTATGTAAATGTTGATGTTATCTTCTTTTAACGTTTGATCTCTTATGCAAGTACTTGATGATACATGGCATGTGCTACTAGTTTGAAGCCTTCAATTCACGGTAAAAAATTAGTCATCAAACTAGTAGTTTTAAGCTGTACACTAGAAATTAGGATATAGCTAATTTGGTGATAAATTATTATTATTATTTAAAGAATAAAAATCTATTTAGGATAATGTTGTTAATTATAAGTCAAATTCTTACGCAGCGTAAAATAATTCTTATGAGTCAAATTCTTACTTGAAATATCTACCTTAAGAACCAAGAGATGGTTATAATGGGCATATTTAGGATGAACAACCTGGTCATATCTAATACTATTTTTACCCACCATCTCTTAGCTCAATGGTAGCGGAACCTGACCAAGTTATCCTCTCCGCGGGCGCTATACCTAAGATGGGGAAAGTAAGTGGGGACGACCGCGTGTGGGTGATGAATGTGGCAGGTGGATTAGTCACAATGATATATCCACAAGATGAGTGTGTTGGATACCCATTCTAAAAAATAATACTAATTTTATGTTGCCCATAAAAGACTCGCTTGTGATTATTTTTATGATTAGAGAACTAACAATTTTGTAAGTTAGCGTTCTCATTTTTTTTTATCTTTACAAGTTTTTGTAACTTAGCGTTTTCATTATTTTTATCTATGCAAGTTTTCACTCTTCTTGGAAGTAGTCCAGTTTGATAATATTTTGTTTTTAAATTCTGACTGTCATGGTCCACATATCATGTTTTTAAAAATTTGAATTCTCATAGCGTTTACAGAACTCTAAGTTACTTAACATTCCCGTAAGACAATGGTTTTCTGAATCCCACACATGAGAGTAAAACCATTAATTTACCGCCTCGTTAATTAAAGCTATCAGGATAAGAATTTTTTAATTAGAAAAAACTGGCAGTTTGTCGCATAATATATATAGTTCTGAATATTTAATCTATTTGTATCAGGGAGGATGCCATGTGAAGTTGGATCAAACCAATTGAACAGAATCAAAACTATTTTTCGATCCTACAATATTTTTTTTCAGAAATTCTATCTGATTTATACCAAGAAATTGATAGTTAAGAACATATTTTATCTGATATCATAATAAAAAAGAGAACCTTTTTCTGAATCCTTCTCTTATACAACCATTCAACGTTGTATTTTTATCACAATCATTAAGTTATAAACATTATGCTCTCATTGGATGAATTATAATCAATATTACTTGGATAAAAATTAGTAATCTTTCTTCACAATTCTTGTAGGATCTACTTTACAATCCGTTACGTGCTCTGAAGTCTGAAATCACTATTGAGATCTAAGATTAGAAGGTAGATGACAACCTTCCACGTGATGCTATGACCATTTTGAACTCTCGGAAATAAACTTATGGCTATCATTGCTTCTACTTTTTGTTTGTTTGGTTTGGTATAAACTAGAATTGCATCCAATTCTTGCCGATAATATTCGTTGTTGCTGCATAATTGTTTACTGTATATAATACTTGATAATGGTCTGTATTGGAATTGTGCTGATATTTTTAAAACCGTGATATTTTCACACAATGTCCCTAAGAAAATACTTGCATTCTGGACAATGAATCTTTTGACTGGAAGAGGTATTAGCTCTTACCTTTAAATTCTTTTACATCATTTGAATATTTTTATAGGAACTTTTTAATATTTTGAATTCTTTTCTAGCCTTCTGATTTGTTGATTTTCTCTGAATTTTGTCCTATGGGGGGGCCCCTTTCTTGCATTAAAGTTTTGCTCTAATATATAAACCAAGGAAAGAGAGAAAAAGAGCACGTACATGAAAGAATATGTTTTTTTTTTTTTCACAATAAATTCATATACTCATGATAATTCAAATCTGACTGAGAATTAAACAACACCTCAACAAATTAGTTGAGACAATGAACAGGAGAGAATAGTTTTCCCCTTTACTCAAGCAATAGTTGAGATACGAAGCCATACGTCAGGTCAGAATTCGTATTAGAGATGAACACTGCTGTGGAAATAATTATGAAAATCCAAATGCATTCAACTGTGCTCATTTATACTCGTACGTCGCTGATGGAGTTGGTCTTTTAAATTGATTCAATTTCATCCACCAGTTTTTGTTGGTACAGTTAGATTACAGTCCGGCATTGATCATATGTTTTTTTCGTGCAATAAATTTAATTTTTTGATCGATATTGTAAGAATTATTGCGCAGAACTTTGGAACCATGCGGACAAAAGCTTAATATAGAGAGATGGTCCTCTTTACAGATCCAGTCTGATATGAAGACTGAGAGGAGAAACCACCTTTGCATGACGTGCTTAATGTTAAAGGAAGGAATCTACAACCAAATAATACAAATGGCTGAGAAAGGGAGAGAGAGAGAGGGCACCTGAATGTATCGTACGTTTAGTAATGCAATATAAAAAGGCATGAAAATATTCAATATAACAAAATGATTTATATATCTTTTATTAGAAAAATATGACAAGAAAACTAAATTTATAAGATAATATTTACCATGAAAATATATGTATTAATGTGATATATATATATATATATATATATATATATATATATATATATATATATATATATATATATATATATATATATATATATATATATATATATATATATATATATATATATATATATATATATATATATATATATAATAATAAATCCAAACAAAAATACCAATTCAAATTAATGATCATCAAAGATAATTGCAGAGTTTTAAAACTCTAATAAGCTCATACAAAAATTAAATTGATTCAATCAAAAAACCACTAATAGTGTTCGTTCAGCTCGCAGCACTATATTGGATCTTCTGAAACTGTTGTGTGCGGCAATTAGGTGAGACCATTAAATTTCTATGATCGAAGAGTTCAGAAAGCCTTCGACAGAAAGGGAAGGAGTCATTGATTAAGTTAGTAAGCTTTGACATCAGAACAGTCGCAGGTACGTCATGACCATTCTTGTCTCTATAAAATATTGATTTAATATGAATGCATAAAGATTTAAAATTTCTTGTATAAAATTTTTGAAAATATGTAAGATAATTTTTTAGTTATTAATCCAATATGCTTAAATTAAAGCATCAATTTTAAAATTTCTTATGCTGACGGACAACTGGCTCGTCTTAATTTTTTTTTAAAAAAAATTGGGAGCAGTTACAGTATTTTGCACATATCTTCCTCATCCGGTGTCGGAATTGAGTGAACTTAGTATCGTTGAAATTGCAACGAAATTTTCCACAACTTTTATGTTAATCAAAAATTAAGATTGTGCCCCGATAAGCAAAAGTTTTTGAGAATGTGCGAAAAAACTATGACACCGACCTAAAATTTTTAAGCAACCGCCTTTATTTGTCTATATCGGACTCATCCGGTGTTGGAGTCAAGTGAGCTTAGTATCGTTGGAATCGTGACAAAATTCTTCACAACTTTCATATTGATCAAAAATTACTACTATGACCCGATACACAGCTATAATTGTTATAATACTAAAACATAATACATACATGCATATATATATATATATCATATGCTCTCAAACTTTGAATGAGTATTTTTTATTCTTTAAGAAATTTGTAATAATACAATTAATTATAATACTAAAATATAGACTTAAATAGAATAATATTATTTAAAAATAGTGCAAATAATAATAAATTTAATAAAAAAATAAAATTAGAATTTAATAAATATTCAGTCACATAAAATAATATAAGCTACAGATCGAAACAATCAAAGTCATCAAAACCAAACTTTTAGATAACTCGATCAACAAAACCAATGAAACTGACACAAAAAATAATAATAATTGTTGCGAAACCGCATGATAGAGTGAAAGTTTACGCCTTAACCTTATTATGAAATCCAAAGACACAATGTGATAAAAGAGTGAACAAGAAAACTTAAATTTTATGGACAAACCTCAAAAGAGGGAAAATTACGCTAGAAGAATCTTCCACTATGTATTTATTTTAGAGTACAAAATTCTCGATAACGGGATTACAAAATTGTACATGAGAAGGGCTCACAATGAGAATCCCAATCGATAACAGATATACAATGCGACGTTGTAATCTGCTAGTGGTAGCAAATGATGATGAATAGTGGGATCGATGAGCCGATGATGAAGGTCGCGTGATGGTGACCACCTGAGACGACGATGGCAAGGATCGGCGGTGGGCGGTGACAAACCGCCGTGTGATCTTGGAGGATTTTCAAGCTTTAGAGCTATCTCCTCTCTCGCTCCCTCATATGAGGAATGAGGGTTATTTATAGATTGGAGAGTGGCGCTCAGAATACATACAAAATCGTCCACTCCTCCATCTGACGGTTCAAAATGATTCCTTTGATCATTCGATGTATTTTCAATTTTGAATGCTCAAATGAAGTCGAATTATGAGATCTTGTAGATCCGGCCAGTCAAGACTCGATTTGACTATAAACACTCAATGTTTAAGAGCTATTTAAGGATTTAACTAATATCCCAAAGTTTCTAATGATATTTTAAGTAATTGATCTCGACTAATTTCAACAGAGGATCAACTTACTTTTGACATCAAGATTCGTGCTTCGACTAGTAGAATTTTCAGTGTCATATTTGATAGTAATTTCGCTTAACTCTTCGCTATTTTGTGTTGTATGACATTCAAACGCGTTTTAGCTACAAACTTGTAATAAAATAAATTTGTTTTAAAGTTCGTCACTATACAAATGAATTAAGGTGTAAATTAAGTAAGAAAGGTAATAAGTGAATCTATTACAAAAAAAGCACAACATTAAAGATTTGCTCAACTTCCCAAGCTAAATCAATCAATATACTAAACTCTGAAGTCACTAAAACATAAATCTAAATATAGAAGATACAAGTATGCTTACTAATATTTATGTTTAAATCATAAAATAATTATTAGAAGGAATGCAAATCAAAATTATAAAGATACTTTGCACAATAAGAATTATTTTTGACTTAATACTATACTTATATCCCAAGCTTTGTAAATCAAAGATACTTTGCAAATTAAAAAAAAAACGTCTGAAGCCAACCGATTAATCGCTTTAGAATGTAGTCCGGCCACTAAGTACTTCACTTATAGCAACCACGCCATCGGAACCATTATGCTCCACTAATCTAATTATACCTATTCTTAAATAATTGTATATTAGTATATATATATATATATATATATATATATATTTTATTTATTTATTTATTTTATTATTTTTACACTCTCTTCCTCTCTCTTTCCCACCTACTCCCCTCTCTATATCTCTCCAAAACCGAGAGCTAAAATTTAAAAAATTCACCTTTCTCTGTTAACCCTATCTCCATCTACCGGAGATCTCTCTCTCTCCCCTTTTATTTGGCTACAGGAAACCAAAATAATGTGTATATATATATATATATAGTGAATAAAAAATAAAAAAATATATATTGTGCTATATATATTTCTTCATGTTTCATCATCACATTTTCATTTCAAGTTGTCACCGCTCAAATAAAAAATGTTAAAATAAGTTAAGTATCTATATACGTTGTTCCAACGTGCCGTAGAAATCTACAAGTTAAGTATTCGCATGATTCAACGGTGAGGAAATGTATGTTTCTTATGTAGGTACATAAATTCCTATGCTCGCTTATTATAAGCGGGATCAACCTAGCAGCATAAAGACACTAATGACGCTTTTATAAGCATGATGGAAGTCCTACTACTCCCATGGATATTTGAATTACTAAAATACCATTGACCTCATTTTAGGATGAGCTCTCAACCCTCCATCTTAGACATGGACTTCTTAGACACTAAGAGTTCCTTAGTCTTAAGACACATCTAGTGATTAAGTGGACACTTAACCCAACCTAGAGACTTAGAAGAGTTAACCATGTGAATAGGTCATGTCTTGGGGTGTTAGAATTTGTTTACCCTATAGCTTAAACCAACTATCACTTCCTTCCTTCAAGTCAAACCCCAAATCAAATCAACATCAAACCTAAATCAATTCTAGCTTAATTGATTTTCTAAATTCAAATCAATTCCAAATAATCAAAACTCATGATTGAAATCCAAATTTAAATTTCAAAATCTTTCCTAAGTCCTTAATCTCCTCTAAGGACTTAGCTTAAATCATGTTCAAATCAATTCAAATTCATGAAATTTTCTCACAACCCATTTATATTCTCATTTATATTTTCATATATAAATGAAATGTAAATTCAAATTAATCAAACTAAATCCAAAATTCAAATCCAAATCAAAATCTTTCTTAAGTCACTTTGATGTCCATCTTATGGACTTAGCTCAAATCAAATCCAAATCAATTCAAATTAAAAAAATTTTCTCATAACTAATTTATATTATCATTTATATTCATAAATATAAATGAAATATAAATTCAAATATCCAAGAATCAATTCAAAACTCAAATCCAAATTCAATCAAAAATCCAACCTAAGCCTTCATGTCAAAATCTTGAACTTAGCCAAATCAAACTTAAATCAAGCTAAACCCTTCATTTTTATTCATGATTCAATCAATCCTATAATCATGAATCTAAATATAAATACAAACTTCAATCATCAATCTAAGAATCAATTCAAAAATCAAATCCAAATTCAATCAAAAATCCAACTTAAGCGTTCAAGTCAAATTCTTGAACTTAGCTAAATCAAATTCAAATTAAGCCAAACCTTTGATTTTTCTTCATGATTCAATCAATCCTTCAATCATGAATCTAAATGTAAAAATTAACTTCAATCCTCAAACCAAAACCAAATTCAAAAAAAAAAAAAACACTAACCCAAGTCAAACTCATGTTCATCCTTTGAACTTGAAATTGACAAATGAATCAAAACCTATTTGACTCCAAATTTCTTGCAAATGGATTTATATTTTAATTATAAATCCATATGTGAGTTCAACCAAACTTGAATCATGCCTTAATAAAGCCAACTAAATCTAATTGGCTCACTTGACCCAAAGTGGCCAATTTGACCTACATAAATCAAAATCCGATTCAATTCAACTCAAAGTGAATTAAGCCAATCCAAACTTCATGTCATGTTTGTTGATCATTATAGGTTAATTAATTGTCATGAATTAGGTCAAACCAAGTCAAACTATCCCGTTGACCAAGTAAATTCTTAACGTATGAACCCAAACTAGCCAAATTGTAGCCTAAACCAAATTGATTGTAAACCAATCAAGTTCACTCCAAATTGATTATTGAACTTGACCAAAGTCTCAATTAAACTCAATTTGACCATTTGACCAACTAGAGCCACCAATTGACTATGAACCCAACTTGACCTAAAAGTTCAAATCAAGCCAAAATTAAATATAAAATATATTAATTGGAAACAAAGATACCAATCAATTTCAAATGATCAACCAAACTCAAACTAAGCCATGATTCAAGCCAATTTGGTCAATTGGTCAAACCGATCAACTTAGCCCAAATTGACCTAAATAATTAAATTGACCAAAATCCAAATTAAAGAAAATTAATTGAAACCAATTGACTAATACACAAAAAGTCATTTGAACTTGATCCAATTCTTAGTTTAACCCAATTTGACTAATTGGTCAACCTAATTCAATTTGACCCAAATGAGTCAAATTAACCCAAATTAAACCAAATGAACTTCAAATGACATGAAATTTTGTCCAACTTACTTTTGACTCATTTCAAATCTGCTCAAATCAAATTCAATACCAAATGACCACTTTGCCTTTAGGTGAAGGGCATTCCATGAGAAAAGACACTTTCACAAGTGGTCATTTCTCTTCCTTAGCCACTTGGCACTCATCCATTAGTCAACATAGGCACCAAGGACACTGATTTTCTAACCCAAGGAGTGGTTGGGATAGCCATGACTTATGGAAAGGTGAAATCACCTCACATCTCTCATTGAAACACTTGACATGAAGGACACTCACCTCCCATTAGCTAGGACACCCACTTGTCCTTCTTGGCAGCCACTTCCATGCCTTAGCCAATCATAGGGAGCCACCTAGGATGATTCTCTTTCATTCTCAACCACCCCAAGCCAAATGACATGAGTTTGAGCTAAAATTTTAAACAAAAGTGAATTTTAGTTTATTTTGGTTCACTTTTCATTCTAAGGTTTTAGTCAAGAAAACACTCATTCTTCTCATTCTCCTCCTCCTAGAGCTTCAAAGCCATTGTAATCACCCCACTTCATTTTGAAGAGAAATACTTCAAAACTAAGTGAATTTCAGTAAGGAAATGACGATCACCGGAGGAAGCTTCGTTTCGGCATGAAGGCGAGGATCTAAGCTCCCAAGGCTTCTTCCTCACCCCACACCATGCTCGAGTCACCACCGCCACCGAAAATCATCCTCGGTGAGGTAACCTTCAAAATCAATGACCTTAGATCCTCATTTTGTGATGGATTTTTGGTGATTTTTAGGAATCTACCCTAGATAATCCACATTTTTACTTTAAATCATCCCAATTAGAAAATAGAATTTTTCCAGTACGAATCGATGCAAAAATGAGTTAATTTGGATAAGTTTTTACTTAGAAGTCATATTTTTCTTCTTAAAAAGCTTGTTTTTACTGTTCACCGCCGGCAAGCATGCCATCCCATCCCGTTGTTCGCGGACGACGGCTTGATAGCACGTCTCATGTTTGGTGCGACCGGAATATCCGATCGCATCGCTTGCGACGGACGCCGATCGGCATCATAGCGCATCGTCTCGATCGACGATTGATCTGACCGTCTCATCACATTGGACGCCTGGTGAGTCGCGGGTCGCTCTCTAGAGCGTTGATCAATCTTCCAGCTCAAACGATTGACTATATGGGTATTTATAGAGTTATAAATTAGTGTATTTGACAGCAAATATATTTGATAACAATTATATTTGATAGTAAATATAATTGGGAATGAATATATTCAATAAAGATATTAAACAAGAAATATATTTAAAAATAAATATTTTAATAGGAAATTTTAAGGCATTATTTTACAATGGTGAATTGCAATTGCTTTCCACAATAACTTCAAATTATTATACCGATAGCAATAGCTAAAGCAAATAAGTCTATAATAACAGTAGGATTATCCATATTACCTAAATTGTTTGTCCACTTTCTCGCAGATAATGAACTTCTATCCGTTCAGTGAATGCAACCATAGCAGTGCCAAAACAACAAAATTATTATAGAGATAGAAATTTACTGATTTTATTTTTCTTTTTTGGTGATTTAATACACTATAAAAGTATATAGTGAGTCATAAAGATTATTTATATTAAAACTAATTTATATTTCGACAAATATAATAAAGAAATCAGTTGACGCCTAGATGTTTTACGAGCAGGCGACCTAGCACGGCATGACTTTTTGGCACGACCCAGCAGGCGACCTACACGCCACGGGCTAACGCGATCTACGGGCGATGGTGAAGATGACGGCGGTCATGACCTACGCTGCGACGGCTTTGGCTGGAATCAAGGACCGGCGCTCATGGCATATGGGCATGATCTACGCCTACGGCGGCTTTATTAGCAAGAATGGCTAGGGCGAAGCATTGACGGCTGTCAGGAGATCGCCAGGAGATCGCCATGAACCTAAGATAAATGGCTTACCTCATATATTATCAGATTATTGTGATTTGGCATTAAATACAATAACCTACTTTTGAAAAAATATTTATGGTAGAAAGTAAAATTCAGCAGATTAAATACAAGAAATATATTTAATTAAATAAAATATAAATAACATAGTGATTTTATTCATTATTTCATTGGTTGCCATGCTTGCTGCCTCTCTTCTTTTCTTCGCTATATCTAAAGCCGGCTGGCCGGCTTTTATACCGCTTATAGGCTATGCGACTGTTTGTGTCCAGACTGTTCTGACGACACCCTCATATAACGCAAACAATTTAACATTATTTGTCAAACAAACAAAATAAAGTCATGAATTAGAAATTTCAACCAAACAACTATAAGAATCCTTACAATTTTATCAGATTTTTTACTGATTAAATGCAGAACCAAACAGTAATATAGAAGTTTGTATTCCCTTTATTTTTTGTTCTATATATTTTATTTTTATTTTATTTTCCTGTTTTTATTCAAAATAAAATATATTTGATATTTTAATTATTTTAAAAGTTTAAAACATTAAAAAATTAGCTTGATTAATTTTAAAAATAAAAATTTAAAGCTAAAAATTACTAAATAAATATGTTTTAAAAAAATATAAAATTATATTAAAAAATAAAAAATAAACTTGATTTTAAATAAACCCTTAACTTATTTTCAAAAAAAAATTTCGATTTTTATGTATTAAACATTATCACCCAAAATGCGATTTGACTTACATAGCTTTTAATTCCTAGTTTTTTTTTTATTTACAACCCAATTACATCATATCATTTGGATGATCCAAGAATAATTATAAGATTTTTTAACTTAGTAGTTGAGAATTTAGTATGTCAATTAAGAAGTCTTAAGTATGCATTATATATATATATATATATATATATATATATATATATATGAGTTTGAAACTAAATTCTCTCAAATATCCTAAAAAAAATTCATGAATAATTATCACAATACCTTTCACCCTCATAATTAATTATTTCAAACAAGTGGAAGTGCTAACCCTCTCTACATTTTAAAATAAAAATATCATTATTATTGTCTTTTCTTTTTCACAAAGCTTACTTTGTCGCTGAATCAATAAATAAAATAAAATAAAGTAAAACAAATAAAAGTCACAACAACAAAAATAAAGAGAAAGCTAACCGATCTGAGAAGCGAAGTGACAAAGAAGATCCTTCATTCCAGTTATAGCTTGATAGCCTACTAAACAGTTCTGAAGGGCCTAACAAGGATACGAAATCTCCTCTCTTTTTTTTTCCTGGTGCAAAAACTTCTTTAAACATAGCAATATATGTATTTTGTGTATATGTGATTGCTTGATAAAAGGTCATTCTCATTCTTCATGATAATTATACTAAGGCAGTGAAAGGGATGAAGAGAGTGCATGATCAGTTAGTTTTATTTTTCTTTATTCAAGCAATAACTGTGATCGAAACTGATACGAACCTAATTCCTTGAATTGGTCTGATCTGGCTTGGCTTGAGTTCTATTCACTGAGTCGACTCACTAAGTGCTTGGAACCCGGCTGAGTTACGAATAATTTGGAAGGAATAACTCAAATGCTTTCTGAGTCGTTGGATGCAGCGTGTTTTGTAATTAGCCGTTGGATCTGAGCCATCGGATCGAGTCTCTCTTGGGCTGAATCTTGAGCCGTCGGATGATCTGGTTTCTTGTAGACCCTTGGATTTGGTTTTGGATCATGCGGTTCTTAATGCCTATCTTTTGTGGATTATGCCGCGGTTTGATTCTTTTGGATGTGATGAGCCGCTGTTATTGCTTCGCACGCTCTCCCGTGGGATGTAGCTTCTGTGAGAAATTTGCTTTAACCTTTATTTTGTTTTTTTCTTTCGGCTGTTCGAGTCGCCGAAGCACTCCAGAGAGGAATTAGGGTGGATCTGAGGAGAAACCGTTTCTCCGAAGAATGGTGATTTCGGTGAGGAAAACCAAGAAGAACATGAGCGTGAAGAGAAGAAGAAGGAGAAAGAGATAAGTTTTTTCTTAAAATCTTGATTACTCTCTGTTTGCTTTGATCTCTATTTATACTTTTCTTGAAGTTCCTATGCCTAGATCTCACTTTTACTAAGTGGATCCAGGTTCTTTAACTGCTCGTTATCGCGTTATTCGTTATGCCGATTGAGGTCTTGATTCTTGATTTCTGGCTCTGTTGTTATAGTTGTTTATCAAGCCTTTGTTCTTCTGTCTTACCCGCAGGCTGGTTTGGGAGAATTTATCTCTGGTTGCTGTTATTACTGTGCACTTAAGGGTTCTATAATGGCTTTTATTTTGTTATCTCCTGTAACCTTCGCTTCTTTCTCTGTAATCATCCCCGAAGGCTATTGTAATGATTTTCAGATATTTTCAGTATTTTGTATTCCTTATGTTGAGTCGTTTCTATTGTTAAATTGGCCATTGGATGAATTGATTCATATCATTACTCTCCTCAACCGACCTTGTCCTCAAGGTCAAAATGAACATCTGTCTTCTCTGTTTCTTCAATTCATTTCTCAGAAGCTCCTGTTGATACTTTCCCTCCCACTGACTATAAGTAGTATTCTTTTGTCAAATGATTGCTGGTTTCTATTAATAAGAACGGAAATTCTGTCCCTTGTTGTAGACTTGTTTCTCAGATGCTCATGATCCCAGAATGGGATTACCACTAGGTGGATATTGAATCGGGAATTCATGGACTCATCTATTGGATAGGGTTATGTAATGAATCTGGTTGTAGTTATACTCTATATGGGAATAGCTTATTGGTAATTCGTAGAGTAGGCTATGTAAGGATGTGTTATCAAAACACTAAGCTATATAGATATAGGTGGCTAATAATTATGTATACTTGATAGATAGACTTTCTTAACCCTGGGTTAAATGGTTATAGCTTGTGCTAACATTTCTTCTTGTACCCATTGGTTGTCTGCCGACATCATGTTGCGCTTGATGTTGTCGGGTCATCATTGACCGCCATTAATGCAAATAACTTGGACTTACGTGATATGCCCTTATGGTACTTCTCATCACATTGAAGCATAAGCCTCTTCTTTTTTTGTCTTCTATTTGAGTTCGTTAAATTCGAATTAATATTTCGCTTATGCCGTGAGTGGCATTTGTGGAAGGCCGCAAAGAAGATAGTTGGAGCACTGATATTCTGTTACTTACCAGTGTGTTGATTTCTACTATTTCTATGCATTGCTACATCGACAATCTCCCTTCCATTAAATTTGGCTAATTGAAATGCCCTGAAGAAGGCTGTAGGGATCTTACTTCTCTTTTAATATCTGATTTAAGCTCCGATTCAAAGCAGCCTTTGTAGAAATTCATGTGGAATAAATTTGGTTAGCTAGGTCTTCAAACTCGTTATAAAAGTGTTGTTCTTTGTCGAAACTTAGTTAATTCTCCTCTTAAATCTCGAGGGAAGAGCTAAATCTTGCATAACTTGTTCTTTAAATCAGGGCCATGAATACAATTGTTTATTTAATTGCATCCATTGATACCAACTCAAAGCAGTCCATCCATGTATATTGAGGATATTAAAAATTTTTTGCTCCTCGATGTGTTATAAAATTGAAAGAATTGCTCGCTTTAAAGAGCCAACCAGGGTTTTCCATTAAATCCGCATATCTATTTTGTATTGACATGGATGTGTGTGTATGTGGTCTATTTGGAGAATAGATAAGGGGATGCATCACATACCGATTTGAGATTATTTTTCCAATCGCTTTTCTATGACACCAATCTTCGATATTTACCAATACCATAGTGATTGAGGTCATTTGCTCTTCGCTTTATTTAGTCTTCCTACACACTCATATATGGTTTCTGTGTGTCGTGCCTTCGCCATTGTTTGTGGTAATCAACGAGAGCACCAATGATAACTTCCTTGAATTGGTCCGATCCGCTTGCTTGAGTTCTGTTTCACTAGTCGACTCATCGAGTGCTTGGAACCCTACGAAGTTCTGATAAATTGGAAGGACTAACTCAGATGCTTTTTGAGTCATTGGATGCAGCGTGTTTTGTAATTAGCGTTGGATCGAGCCCTGATCGAAGTCTCTGAATCTTGAGCCGTGATGATCGTTTCTTGTAGACTTGATTTGGTTTTGGATCATGCCTTAATGCTATCTCGCTTTGGTGGATTACACGCCGCACGGCTTGATTCTTCGGATGTGATCTGAGCCCTTGATATTGGTTTTGGCTTCGGCCGTGGATGTCCTGTGGGAAATTTGCTTTAACCTTTATTCCTTTGTTTCTTTTTTTGTCATCGAGTCAAAGCACCCAAAGAGGAATTAGGGTTTGGATCTGAGGAGAAACCAAGTGAAAGAATGGTGGTTTCGTGAGGAAAACCAAGAACATGAGCAGAAAAGAGAAGAAGAAGGAGACTGAAGAGATAAGTTTCTTTCTTAAAAATCTTGATTACTTCTCTGTTTGGCTTTTGATCTCTATTTATACTTTTTCTTGAAGTTCCTATGCCTAGATCTATTACTTTTTACTAAGTGGATCCACGGTTCTTTAACTATTTTCTGTTATGGTTGTTATTCTGTTATGTTGATGTGGCCACGGCTTTCTTGAGGTCTTGATTCTTGATTTAACATTGTTTATCGCCTTTGTTCTTCTTCCTTTACCATGGTTTGAGAGAATTTATCTCCTTGCTTATTACGCACTAAGGGTTCTAGAATGACTTTTATTTTGTTATCTCCTGTAACTTCCTTCGCTTTCTTTCTCTGTAATCATCAAAAGGTCGTAATGATTTTCAGTATTATTTTACAATATTTTGTATTCCTTACTGTTTGAGTATGTTCTTATTGTTAAATTGGCCATCGGATGAATTAGATTCATATCAGAAACCCATTATGGCAGATCAGAGTAATCATTTAAAATGCACACTTCTAAAGTAATAATGAGAAACCAAAGTGTGCTAATTTAGACAGTGCTGCTAAAAGAGCTGAGTAGTAATTAGCTTTGTTTGAACTGAAGTGCTTGACGCACAAGAAGGATTCCACTATTGAAAATTTTAAATGTGTGCTTATATATAAATTTAATTATATATTATGTACTATTTTATTTTTTAAACGGATTAATTTTATGATCAAATAAATATTAATAATTTTTAGATTTTTGAGGTATCTTATTAATTTTGTATGAAATTATCATGTGTAGAAACCGGACATTTTATTTTATTTTTATAATAAACTCAAATAAAATAAAATGCATCAAGTATAAATAGTTCCGTCTAACATCCCATCTTGTAAAAGAATGCTCTCTCTCTCTCTCTCTCTCTCTCTCTCTCAAGAACATTTTGAGAAAAGGTCAAAATTCAATAGCTCTTCCATGGATCGACGCTCGATTAAATCTTTACGATGATTTGACGAGATTTAGATAAATTTATTTTATCTTCATATGTTTTCAAGAGTATCGAAATGATTATCAGTGAATCGAGAAATGAATTTTTCTTAATCTGTATTGATTATTTGAAAATTTTAAATAAAAATATATGATTCTAATTTTTTTTTGAGCAAATAATTTGGTCATGTGCACGAAGTATCAATATCCTTTAGATGACTTTTCTATTATTGATTTTTGAGTAAAACAATATAACTAAATTTGCTTTATACTTTGATCACAATTTCAATTTTTATTTGATCAATATATTTATTCTCGTTATTGTGATCTTAATTTAAAATTATAAAATAAATAAAATAAAATTTATATTTAGTCATATGATTTTGATTCAAATGTGTTTTATCTTTGATTATTTTTTAAATAACAATAAGAAGAAATTTTCACTGGGTTCGTAGAATATGAAAAGCCATATCAAAGATAAATACTGTGAATTATTATCATTATTTGAGAAAATGAAGTATTTCGAGTTTATTATATTAATATGTGATTTCTCCCGAAGATTAATTAAGTTTATCCTTATATTAGAATTTTGTTTGGAATTAATTAAACGAATGAATCAATTCCTAACAAACGTTATATATATATGTATATATATATATATATATATATGTATATATATATATATATGTATATATATATATATATGTATATATATATATATATATATATATATATATTATATATATATATATATATATATTTAAATCTGAAATATTTTGTTGTAGCATTATATAAACAAATGAGTTAATTATTTTCTATAGCATTATATGAAACGTTTAGCTGTAGAAATTTTATGCAAATATTATAAACATTTCATATTCCTTTTTTTTTTTAATCTGAAATGTTTTGCTATAGCCATATAAACAAATGAGTTAATTATTTAATTGATTCATTCTTTTCATATCTTTGTTAATCTGAAATATTTTTATATTTAATTGCTTTATGTAATTAATTCCAAACATAATATTTGTTAAATATAATAGTTATTTTGGCATTTGGTAAATATTTCTTAATTTAGTAATATATAATTTATTAGATTTCTAACCTGAAACAGAGAATGCTCATTTTTTTTATTAATTAAACATTTTGCATTTCTTTCTTTTCATCGGATATATACAGTATCCAACTTAATTAATTGCTTAATATAAATATGAGTTTGTTATTTTGACTTAAATAGCTAAC
Organism: Cymbidium sinense; assembly: GCA_021442155.1. Taxonomy (NCBI): domain Eukaryota; kingdom Viridiplantae; phylum Streptophyta; class Magnoliopsida; order Asparagales; family Orchidaceae; genus Cymbidium; species Cymbidium sinense. The sequence goes on along the minus strand of CM038228.1, from coordinate 77,781,567 downwards.
TAAATTTATATAGTTTTTTATTTAAATATTTCAAATGGATTCCGATCATGAGTTTGCTGTTTTGAGTTTGCTAAAGTTTGTTTTGTGATATCAAATGAGTTCCGATAATATAAATTAAAATATTTGTTGAAATATTAAAGTAAATATTTATTATTTCAAAATAATTTAAATTAAAATATTATGTCACCAAGTGACCTCTATTATATCAATTTATTTATTTTTTGTAATGTATGAATATTACATGATTATTATATTTAAATCTATGAAAAAAAATAATCAAAGGAAGATTATTTTTTGGCCAAATTTTTTTAGTAATAAATATGATAAATTTGATATAATACAATATCGATTCAAAGATATATATCAATTGATTTTATTATCAATATTTATTGATTGCAATTTTTTAAGCGTGTCATTTATAAATTGTTATTTCTGTCTAAAGACTAAATTATAATATTGTGGTTAGAAAATCGGTCAGAGAGTAAAAGTTTACGCCTTTTTGTTAATAAGTCCAAATACAGTAATTAAAGAGCAACAAGAGAATTAATTTTAACGTAAAAAACCTCGAAAAGAGGGGAAAAACTACGGCTAGCAAGAAAGCTTCCACTATGTATCGAACAAGTCTTCGATAACGATTGTTAATTATAGAGAAAAAATTTATAACGATCAGTTGTAATAGTTGAATAGGTGGAGATCATATAAAGCGATGAAGGTTCTGGTGATGGTGGTTGATGACCGAGCGGGGTGCGATCTAGAGGATCTTCAAGAGAGCTCTCTCTTCCTCTTCATTTGGGCTTTTCCTCTTCTTCCTGTTTGACTCTTCCTTTTCTTCCTTGCTTGTTCCTCCTCTTCTTCCTTGCTTGGACTCTTCTTCCTTGACTCTTCCTCTTCTTTGGCTCTTCCTCTTCTTCCTTTCATATTGATCTGAAGGATCACTATGCTGGTGGTTGATAATTACATTCTCCTCTTCTTCCTTGCTCGGGTAGATCATGAGGATCAACGATTGTGTGGCGGTGATTAACGAGCGGTCCTCCTCTTCTTCCTTGCTTCAGCCTCTCTTCTTCCTTTAGATTGATGGCAGGATATGGTGGCCGGCGGTGGTGGTTGACGACCGTCGAGCGGTGGCTTCTCCTCTTCTTCCTTGCGCCTCCTCTCTTCTTCTTCACCACTTCACTTCATTTGCTTTCATAAATGAACATTTATATTGAGGAGAGACATTCTTTAAATTCATGTAAATGCACTCCCCTCGATCGGACATCGGATGATTCCTTGATCATTTGATGTATTTTGAGCATTTGGATGCCCAAATGAAGTAATTATGAGATCTTAGTCGTTAGATCCTCGTCGAGACGCCGATTCAATTGACTATAAACACTCTAAATTTGAGAGCGTTTTGGGATTTAATTGATGTCCCAAAGATTCCATGATATTTTTTGATCTCGATTATTTCTCAAAATCATATCGCTGACATCAAGATTTGTGCTTTGACTAGTGGTATTTTGAGAGTCATATCAGTGTTAGGTATCTTAAATGTCCTCACTTTTTTCTTTTTTGAACATTTCATTTTAAACATGTATATTGTTGATATTTTGTTTACATTATATATGCATAAGAAAATGATAATGTTATTAATTATGAGTATTTTTTATTCTTTGTAGTTAATGTTTCTTATATATCTGTCAATTTGAATAACATTCTAGTACTTAACGACACTAACTTTAAGAAATGGAAATATCAACCATAGTTCTTGGGTATATGGATCTTGACTATGCGATTCAGACTAAACATTCTTCCGCCCTTACTACAGAAAATACTATTGAACAAAAGACTAACTTTGAAAAGTGGGAGCATTATAACCGCATGATTCTTATGATCATGAAGCATTCCATTCCAAAAACTATAAGAGGTGCAATGCGAAGAGGAATGTGCTAAAAGTTTCTAAGCCAAATAGCAGAGTTTGTTATTTTAAAAGGTTGAAGTGAATTATTCTTAGTAAACTCGTTTCAATGTTGTATAAAGATAATGGAAATATAAGGGAGTACATTATGGAGTTGTCTAATTTTATTACTAGACTAAGAGAATTAAAATTAGAGATGTTCTTGTGCACTTAATTTTGATCTCTCTTCTTGCACAATTTAATTCTTTTAAGATAAATTATAATACTCAAAAGAAAAAATTGACTTTTAATGAGCTCATTGCTCAATGTGTGCAATAGAAAGAAAGATTGAAATATGATAAAACAGAAAGTGCTCACTTAGCAACTTCCTCTCATGGCATTGCTACTAAAAGAAAATGGACTTATAAAGGTAAAGGAGCTGCAGATAAAGAGACTTCATAACATAAAGTGCAACAGAAATAAAATAATATTATTACTTATTTCTTTTGTAAGACGCCTTGTCATGTGAAGAAGGATTGTCTCAAGTATGCAAATTGGCTCGTGAAAAAGAGTAAACTTCTCAACTTTGTTTGTTATAAAGTTAATTTATCCTTAGTTACAAATCACACTTGGTGAATAGATACATGTGCAACTACTGACATAAGTGTGACTATACAGAGTTGTCTAAGGAGACGAATGATAACTGATACTTAAAGATTCACCTATGTAAGAAATAACAATAAAACTCCTGTTGAAGTAATATGCTTATATAGATTACATCTAGAATCTGATTATATTTTAAATTTACATGAGACTTTTTATGTACTGTCGTTTAGATGAAGATTAATTTCTATTTCTTGTATGGACAAATCTGGTTATTCTTGTTCATTTGGAAATGAAAAATTTAGTCTATTTAGGTATTCAAATATTATTAGTACTGATTCTTCGGTTGATAATCTATATAAATTAGATATTTCTGCTTCACAAATTAATGAAACTTTGCATGTAAGAAATTTTGGTATAAAGAGAAAATTAATAAATGAGAATTCATATATGTTATGATATAAGGATTTTGGACATATTTCTAAACATAGAATTGAAAGACTTGTGTTAAAAGGAATTCTTGATTCTCTTTATTTTTCAGATTATAAACTCTATATAGAATGTATCACGGGAAAATAAATAAATATCAAAAAATTTGGTGCTAATAAGAGTTTAAACGTCTTGGAATTAATTCATATTGATATTTGTGATTCATTCCCTACTGCTACTTGGAATTAACATTTGATTACTTTCACAGACGATTATTCTCGTTATGAGTACTTATACTTGATTTATGAGAAGTCACAGTCACTGAATGTATTCAAAATTTTTAAGGCTGAAGTTGAAAATCAACTTTGAAAGAAAATAAAAGCTGTCAAATTTGACTGTGGTGGTGAATACTATGGTAGATATGATAGATCAAGTGAACAACGTCTTGGCTATTTTGCCAAATATTTAGTAGAATGTGGCATCGTCCCTCAATACACCATGCTAGGGACTCCAAGTCAAAATGGTATAGCTGAGAGACAAAAATTGAACTGGATATGGTTAGAAGTATGATAAATCATTCTTCATTACCAGAATTACTTTGGAGAGAAATCTTAAAGACTGCAGTTTACATCCGTAATCGAGTTTCAAGTAAAGTAGTAGCTAAAACCCCATATGACTTATGGATTGAGAAGAAGCCTGGTATTATGTATCTTCATGTCTAGGGATATCCAACTGAAGCTAAGCCATATAAACCTAATGAAATAAAGTTTGACTCAAAAACTATTAGCTGTTATTTTGTTAGATACTCGAAAAGGTCGAAGGGTTTTAAGTTTTATGGCTCCTCAAATAAATCCTTTTTCGAGACAGGCAATGCTAAATTTATTGAAGAAGTTGAATATGATGGGAGTAATAAATCTAGGAATTTTATATTTGAAGAGTAATTTATTACTCTTCATACAGTTACAATAAAAAATGATTAGATAATCTTATCTGATCTTATTTAAGTTGTAAATACAGAAAATCAAAATATTCTTGAATTGACTCCTACTCATGCTGAGGAATCATAACAACCTCAAATTGAAGTGTCATTAAGAAAATTCACTAAGGAGAGGAGATCAGTAATTTCAGATGATTATGGTATGTATCTCCAAGAACATGAGTTTGACATTAGATTGAAAAGTGATCCAATCTCTTCTTGTCAAGTCAAACAAAGTGTCAACTCCCATCGATGGATAAAAGTCATTAATGATGAGATGAAATCAATAAAAGACAATGATGCTTGGGATCTAGTCGAATTGCCTAAATTAATAAAACTCATTGGTTGTAAATGGACTTTAAAATCCAAACGAGATTCAAAAGGCAATGTTGAAATATATAAAACACGTCTAGTCGCTAAAGGTTTCACTAAAAAAAGAAGACATTGATTATAAAGAGACTCTCTCTCCAGTTTTTTAGAAAGACTCTTTTAGAATCATTATGACACTAGTAGCTCATTATGATTTAGAGTTACATCAGATGGATGTAAAGAATGTATTTCTCAATAGTGACATTGAAGAAGTTATATATATGGTGTAACCAAAAAATTTTCAATCTTCTGATTCAAAACACCTGATATGCAAATTAAAGAAATTAATCTATGATTTAAAACAAGCTTCCCATCAATGGTATAAGAAATTTGATCAAGTGATTACTTTTTTTGATTTTAAGAAAAACACTGTTAATCAATGCATTTATCACAAAATTAGTGGGAGTAAATTCATCATCCTAGTGTTATATATTGATGATATTCTACTAACAAGCAGCGATATAGGCCTTTTGCATGAAACTAAAAAATTTCTTTCAAATAAATTTGAAATGAAAGATCTTGGGAATGTATCTTTTGTGTTGGGTATACAAATTCATCGAGATCGTTCTCGTGGTATACTTGGCTTATCACAAGAAGGCATATATTGATAAAGTGCTTAGTTGATTTGACATGAAAGATTGTGGACTAGGAGATACACTCATTGCTAAAGGTGATAAATTCAATTTGCTTTAATGTCCAAGAAATGAACTTGAAAAGAAAGAGACGAAAAAGATCTCTTATGCATCTGCAGTGAGGAGTCTTATGTATACTCAAATTTGTTCGCGTCGATAGACGCTTGTTGGAATGCTGATATATTTAAGTAACCCGTGAATGGATCAGAAAGCAAGAAATGAGTTATGCAATATCTAAAGATAATAAAAGATTTTTTGCTCACATATCGGAGATCAGATCATTTAGAGATTATGAGTTACTCTGATTCTAATTCAGATCATTTGGAGATCATTTGGCATATGCCCTTCTTAAAGGTTCGCTGTCTTAATTACTATGATAAATATATTTTATATGATGTCATAATAGAATGTTACTCTCATTTTTCTCTTGTCTATTCTCTAGTTAAAAGCCTTTCTCATTGAAAGTGAACACTTTTTTTTGCGATTCTTCTCTTAAGGGTTGTTTAGCTACAAGTAAGATTTAGTAAATTTTATAGATTCAAATTTAATAAAGTCTATAAAAATTAAATCTAGGAAACCATTAAGCAGCATAGATGTTCAATTTAAATAAATCTTGAAGAACTGTTTAGTCACTTATTTCTAGATTTAAGCCTATTAATTCAAATAAAATTTTAATATTAATTGTTCATGATATAATTATTGAGATTAATGTAATTTATTTTATTTATTATTATTTTAATTGCATTAATCATTACATAGTAATTTATTAAGCTAATTGATTATAATTTATAATTTAATTTATTGATTTTTAATTGGTACTTTACTAATTATTAACTAGCATAAGATAATAGTGCAAATAATAATTAATTAGTAATTTACTGAAAAAATTAAATAATAATTTGTATTTAGTCAATTTAAAAAATAATATTATTTAATTAACAAAATAGAAATGGGAAAGTCACGACGAAAGCTGACAGGAAAACTTGTATAACCATTCATGTTAGATCTTTTTGCCAAAATCATAGATTTATAAATAATCTTTGTGCTCTCACAGTATGAATTCTGATCTTAATTAAGTTCTTTTTTCACAATTCTAAGCAGAATCTACGTAACAACCAATTACATATTATTAAGAGTATGTTTAGAATAGCGATGATAGTATTGTGCAATGCAAAGATATACCGTAGTGCCATTTAAAAACTATATTTTGATGCATTTTGAATAACTTATGATTGAAAAAATTATATTTTTTCACAATATAGTAGTTGCTAGAAAATTATGATTTAATATTTTTAAAATGTAAAAATTATAATATTTATTTTAATTTTTAAATACCAACTTTTTTTATAATAATTTATTATTATTTTTTCATACTATTGTAACTATCTCAAATAAAGCTCAAGTCAAAAATCTCTACTTAGATCAAAAGATAAGAAGGTGCACGTAGGACAACCTTCCATTAAATGTTATGAAAATTTTGAATTTTTGGAATTAAAAGTTGCCATTACCATTGCTACTATTTTATGTTGCTATTGCACAGTTATTAAGGAGTTGTTTGGTTTGAAAGAATACAGATAAAAAATAAATACTGAATTCCTTTAATTTTATATCTTTGGTATATATAAAGTGAATACATAAAAATTATATTTTCATTTGGTGATAGAAAAGAAAGTAAATGCCTCTACTTTAAATCTATGTAGAGTAATTACAAAAAAATTTTCTTATTAGTTCAATTATTAAATTAATAAATTAAATATATATTAAAATATAAATAAATTATAAATAAAAATTTAGTACTTGGTTAAAAATTGATTATGATATATTTATTTTAAAATTAAAAGTGAAAAATTGGACACTTTCGAGGGCCTCTATGCAACTTCAATTAACAAATAAATTTATTTTAATAATATATATTATGTAACTTAAAATATTTTTTATTTGCTTTCATATGAAGCTCAATATATATATATATATATATATATATATATATATATATATATATATATATATATATATATATATATATATATATATATATATATATATATATATATATATATATATATATATATATATTAAAAAACTACATAAAAGTATTATTTTTGATATGTTGATTAACTTTGCAACTTGAAAACTAAAATAAATAAATTATAATTATTTTATTTGTCTAAATAAAAATTATATCATTTGAGTTAACATTAATGAATTAATTCAGTCATATTGATAGATTTTGAAAGTGATTTGAAAGATTTTTTCAAAAATAATAGTAATATAAAAGTGAAGGTATTTAATTAAATTATTATTTTTAATAATAATAAATTAATGATATGATTGATAAAAAATATACTTTGTAATACTTTTCTATGTTTAAAATGTATATTTTATTTTAAGAAAAGTAAATAATGATAATATTTTTAAGTGATATTAAAGATTATATATATATATTAAAGAAAAGGGAAATACATTGCCACAAAAGAGGAATACACGATCCTTAAAGGGGATAGATCTCAAACTAATGCTCAAAGAGCTACAAAAAAAAAAAGCTTAAAGAGATAAATCCCCTACCTATTATATAGCAAGAGCAAAAGGAAAATAAAAGCAAATGAAATACAAGCAAAAGAGACAACTAGAGTCTCCAAAAAAATGGTAGTAAGCTCAAGTAAGCTCACTGCATCAAATGATGGCTTCGATCAACAGAGGGATTCCCATGCACAGCAAAAAAAAGCTCCAAGGAATTAAAAAAAAAAACTAAAACCTAAAAAAGAGCTCAAGATAATTCTAAAAGATAGGGTAAACAAATAGATAAGTTAATAATATAAAGGTTAAGCAACAAGCCGTAAGGAAATAAAGTAAGATTTACTTGAATAGCTCAGCTCGTTATAATCGGGGGTAATACCTATGTGAGCATCCAGGACTTTAGGAAAGGGTTACAATCACATATGCTGCCACCATCCAATGAGGAGAAGAAAAGGTCATCCCAACCATCATAGCCAACTTACCTGGGTTGCAGCCATTCCTCAAAGATAAGTAACCATAGTTCTAGTAGTACCTGTGAAAAAGGTGACCAAAAAACCAAGACAGCAAAACCAACCAAACAACCACATACCACAACACCAGAAAGTATAAGGGGAATACGTAAACATTCCAGGAAAAGGGCACCAAGAAGCAGACTGTCAAAATAGCCAAAGGCAAAACCATAACAACCTAGTAAATAAACCAATAAGAAACCAACTCCACACCCAGCAGAGTACCCATCTTGGACCAAAAAAGGCTGGAGAAAGCAACAAAACACTAACAGCCAGCCAAGCAAGCCCCACAACCACTCCACTGCATGAACTCCAACCAGCAGCAAAGCTCGAAGCCAAGCCACCCACTGAGCTAGATCAATAGAAGGCTGGAAAAAGCAACCGAAACAGCTAGCAAAAACATCTAGCAACACAGAAAATGAACTCCAATGATAGAAGCCAAAAACCACACCCAAGAGCAATATTAACAAGAAATAGATTATAAGTGCAAGCAGAAACTAGCCCCAGACCAAGCATCAGGTAGGCCAGCAGGAAACCAAAACAAGCCCACCAGCAAAGGCAACCTAAGCCCAAACAAAAACAACCACCCCAAGGTAATCCACCCCATAAGAAAAGGGAAGCAAGAGACAGCTATCAAAAAACCCCTCCAAATGGGATAAAACAAAACATCGAGAAAACACAAAAAAAAAACCTGCAACACAACCACACCCAGTTGGACCCCATCCGGCTGAAATGAAGGACACTAGAAACCACACCAGATAGATGGCAGAATCCAAAGAGCTGCTCAACCAAGTAGCATCAATGACAAAACGACCAATCTCCGCCACCATCCAGCCAGGCAGACAGTAGGGGTGTAGAAGAGCAAAATGACAGGTAGAATTATAAGAGATGACAAGACTATACAAAATCTATAGGATCTCATGATTGTTCAAGGTAGAATTGTAAGCTAGGTGAAACAATAAGCGAAAGCAAATTAAAAAATATGTAGCTTTATCAGGGAAAAAAAAAGAAATTTGCAATCAGAACAACAATCCTAAACTTCAAAATTCAACTCAAAATAATACATAATTGATTCTTCATTCAATCATGTTTTGAAGGACCATAAAAAATAGAAAATTGATTTTCATGTTTGTGATCTCACACTCATAATTATTTAATTCATATGATGCTTTCTTGTTAGATAGAACTGCACCTTCACAGCTTCACATTTTTAAATATAAAAAAAAACATACAAAATAACATTTGTTCTCACTAAGATCTTCCAATGCAGGGATTTGCTGAAGATTCAAGTCTCTTAGATACAACACAAAACCTGTAGAAAAATAAATAAGCATGTTGATTGTAGAGTCAATATTAACAAATCAAATGAAAGTACTTTACAACACACTAAATATATCACAATAAACTTGTTCATAATTTAAAGTACTCAACACAATAGAAAAAATATACATCCAAAGTTTGGTATATTCAACAAAATATCATAATGCATTATATCCAAATATCATTAACCAACACTTAGGTTCGCATTCATCAAAAGGAAATTTAAGTTTACAATAAAGTATTGTTGTATGAGATAGTGGTTAACATAAAGATTGAATAGCAATTACATAATCTCAAAATACAGAATCATCTTCCTAACTCATTGTGCATCCATCTGGCTTTTGATTCTATAGATCTTGAAAGAAAGGATCGAATCATCATAGGATTCTTTGTTAAATTCTCATAAATTGTGTCAATCTCTTCAGCAGAAAAACCTGGGATACTAGAAAGCTCTGTCATTAGTTCATTGAACATTTGTCTTTCCTTAAAATCTCTTGTTGAACTCTAAATTACATTTGCAACTTGGGCTACACTATTAGCCATCATAACAATATAATCATGTAGAGATTGATCACTTTCATTCTTTTTAATCTTCTTGCATTTAGTAAATCCTTTCGAAGATGAAGGTATTGACCTTTTTATCTTCTCTGTAGAGTCCTGTGTAAGATCCACATCAGGAAACTCAATGGGTTGGGATGCATCTGTACATGTCTCGATAAAAATTGGAGGCTCGTCATCATCTAAACTAATATGTTGAGTACCAAAAGAAGTTTTAGAATTTCTTGACTTTGCCCATTCTCCTGTGGCATGACCTTCACCACAAACTTTCTCCAATTCATTGTAATTTACAATTGGAATATTTTAAAAAGCCAACAACTTTTAAAAAAGCCTACAATGCATGAAGTACAAAAACTTAACATATATTTCTTAGCAATATCATGTGGCAAAGCTATATATTACAAAAAATACCTGAATATGTGATACATATTCCTCTTGTCCCATCAATATCATTTTTTTCTCTTCATCCCAAGACACACCTGATTTTCTCTTTAGCTCCTAGATGTGATTCCATATTCCTCTTTGATGTTTGATCTGATTCTTGCATTGATCCGGCATGACTTCAATTCCAAATTTATGTTTAAATTTATAAGAAACACCTTTATACATAGTATCTTTGAAGCCATGGGCGCTTCTCATATTCACATCAACATACTCATTTGTAAAAACCCTGAAATCCATTTTGGTTTTGTACTCCAGTCAAAATACTTTCTTTTAGTTTTTAGAGTTAGTGGGGGTTAGGAAGAAGATTATCCATTTAACTTAATTAGACAACTATTATATTGAAGCAAATGCTAGTAGTTAGTATGATTAAAAAATAATCTTATAAAAGAAATTATGCCACAAAAAAAAGATAAATCTATAAAAATAAAGATGCTTTATTCTACCCAAAAACAAATATGTGGATCATCCATTACATATATTAATTGATATATATATATATATATATATATATATATATATATATATATATATATATATATATATATATATAACCAAAAGATAAAGAATCGGCATCAAAAATATTTACTATGTGTCTTAATGAAATATGATTTACAAAAGGATAATAAATCTAACATCCCAAAATATGGACTATGTGCTAGAAAGATATTTTATGCCATCCAAATTTCTAGCTAATAACCAACTTCGTTCATGCGGCTCCACATTGCATGAGCTATTTGGTCTCTTTTGTCCAACCACTCACCAGATTCGTCTATAATCCTCATGTCATGCCTACTAATATGTGGTCTCCTAGCCCACTCATCCTCTGGAAGAATGAAACCATCACCCCCTTCTGAAATGATCTATTTATGTAATATACAAGATGCAAGAACAATATCAACTTGTGCTTGTAATGGAAAATATGGGTCACACTTGGTAATTCCAAATCGATTTTTCAAAGTACCAAAAGAACGCTCCATTGTAGTACGGAGTGATGAATGTTGAAAGTTAAACAACTCTTGAGCATTGGTTGGTCTAATGCTAGTGAATACTTTAAGATGATATCTTGTGGCATGAAATGGAGATATAAAGCCCTTCCTATTTTTTCTTTGATTACTACCATTGGACCCGACCCTTGACTTTAGGCTGAGCTTAGGTTTTCAAAGCAAAGAGTGTGAATCTTGACTGTTGTCTTTCTTTGCATCTTCGAGCACCCTATTTTGATCTTTCACTTGTGAGTTTTGAGTTCGTCCTTTGAATTGATACCCTATCTCCATGCTGCGGTTAGACAGTGAAATCTTTTGAATTCGAAATAGAAATAAAAGAATTAAATGATATGGTAGAGTTCGTCTCAACGGATGCTGATGTTGAAAGTCAACTTTTCCTTCTTGTTCATCAATCTCCAATCAAGACAAACCGGGCACTATGATGAGACGTGAAAACACCCGATCCCATTCTGACCTCGATATGTGGAATCGTCTTGCGCCATATGTACTGAAATTGTTTGGGAGACCCCTTGTTCTAGCCACTTCCCATCCCTACACGAGCCTTTCTCAAGCTACATGCTTTGCAAGTGGAACTCAATTGGCTAAACCAAAAGATCCTAGTCGTAGAGTAGCCACCACCCACTAAGTAGTACTTACATGTGAATAAATGTAAATCAATCATTTGTATAAGTAAAATACTTATTGTAAGTGATATTTATGACAAAAATATTTTATACCTTCTGGAATAAACAGACCATCAGGTCGTTCTAAGGCATTACGGAGTACTGTAGCATCATGTGCTGAACCTTCCCACCCAGCTAAGACATATGTAAATCTCAAATTGAAGTCTACTGCTGCAAACACATTTTGGGTGGGATAAGATTTTCTCCCTCTAAAAGCAAATTCATACTTCTTAGAAACCCTAGCTTTAGTATGGGTTCCATCAAGAGCACCGATACAATTCTAAAATTAATAAGTTATATTAGTAAGAGCATTAAAATATTTATATAAGATATCATTATCATACCTTGAAGAAAGGCATGAATCTATCGGTCGATAGTATTTTATGTGGAGTTTCCAATATCTCACGCTTTATCATCTCATGTCGTAACTTTCCTACAACATTAAAGTACATACTCACAGTTTCTCTAGAACGTTAAAAGTTGAATCGAATGACCCGATTTCGCACACTGTGCCCAAGGGTATGTGATAATATAACAACTTGTTCTTCAATTTTTATATTAAGTGTGTCTACAAGTAAACCTCTTATGCGAAATAAATTGCATAATTTGAAAAGGTGTTTTTTTTCATTCGAACCATATTCATGTAATCTGAATCGAATCCATGATATAATTTAGAAATGTATGTTTCACACTGAATAATTCGCTCAGGATTAATTCTTTGTTGATCTCTCCTTAGTGTATCCAATAAAACGTATATAATAGTGATTGAGCCAGCAATGCAGGAATGAATGGCTGAAGCACGTTGATTTTCATTGATCTCAATATCATTTGAAAACTCATCGCAATCAGATGACCATCCTTCACCTTCTTCAGTTGTGTCAGTCATTGATTTTTACAACGATATTAACTAAGCTGATCCTCAGAAAATAAGAAAAAGTGTTTAAGAGAATAACAAAGCCATCAAATTAGTTGAGAAACAAAAGAATTATAAATAATAATAATAATAGTAGGAGAACAGAATCATCATTTTTGTATCTATGGACATCACATTGAACATAAAGTAAGGTAGAATTAAAAAAATTTGACTAAATTTATAAATATGTATGAAGGGATCGAGAATTCCTAATATTTTTTTCAGCCTCATTAATAAAACTCTATATTTACAATTTTAAATTTCTTGTTTGCTTTGGAAGATTTGAGACTTCTCTTTTAAATATATTTTGGTGAAGCAATCTTTAGTGTAGGATTGCGTTATGAGATGGCATGGCTTGCATCAACGGGAAGTAGGAAAAGTACTCTTGGCATGAATGGTGTTCACGATCTTCATCAATGACACTAGAAGAGGAGTGTAGATTAGGTACTTAAAATTTTTTTTAGAGATATTTTATGGAATTTAATCACAAGCTCACACACTTAATACATGTACAAGAGCTTGATACTAAGGTCTCTTATTTGAAAACTTAAGCTCTTAACCATTAGGCTAAGATACCTTACATAAGTACTTAAAAGTTTGAAATCATCTTCTCACTTATTAAACTATCACCCTCGATGATGTGACTTCTCAAAAGACTTATATTAATGATAGTACAACTTATTTGATCCCATAAATCTCATTATAAGACCAAAGTGAAGAGGATTGGAAGTTAAAAGTTATGTGCAAGTATTCCTCTCCATCTATGTGAGCTATAACCAACTCCATCAAATTGTCTAATTGCTTCAACAACCATAAGTCCATTGGATAATGAAAAGAAATTTGGAGGCCCTAAAGTAATCACTATGTGAAAATGAGTTATAAGTCTCATACATCTAGCATCTCGCACTGAAATTGAGTGAAAAAAATGGTGCAATTCCTCCAACTTTGTCTCTTGTTCAAGAGAACTTGAGAATTTATATATGACTTCTCAGTGCTGACGAATGAATTGAGTGATAAATTTAGACATATAGTCAACAAATGAGTCAAAATTTCATGCCGAGATCCCTAAATAAACATACTCCAGATGAAGAACTTTTCTGTGAAAATTTCCCTGTTACATAGGGGGCTTTTTAGATTTTTATATATAGATGAAATTAATATTGTATGTTAAAATCTCGTTTAGAGTACATCAATTTGAATATTGATGTATTTGTGTATTTTCATCTTGAAAATTCTCCTAAATGTACTTTAGAATTCTCCCTACAAGATAGGGGTATTTTTTTAGTTTATATCAAGTTTATTTGAGTTGACATCGTGTCATAAGATGAGATCCTCAAATATTCTTATTCAGTTTGACATCGATGCTAAAATCCCTGAATATATCTATAATTATCATGGTTAAGTTTCTTATTCTTGCCGAAATAAAAAGAACCTATTTCTATGCAAGAAAAGACAACCCTAAATATCATGAAGTTTATCTCCCAGATTTGCCAAATTCTAGAGATCAAGTCATAAGAACTCCCGATTTCAAAAGCTTTAATTAATTAAGTTGGAGAAACATCAACCTCTACATCCTGAAGTCTAGGACACGGATGTATTCTAAAGGTCAGACTCAACATGCCCAAATATGGCCGAGTTCTTTCTCTCCTCACAAGGCGAAAAGGCCATAGTGAAAGAGCCCCGTTCATCATAATGACAAAATCACAAACCCTCTGACTTAAGTCAAGACTAGAGTAAGTTCTAAAGGTCAAACTCAATAAGCCCAGATGTGGCCGAGTTGCTGATGCTTTCCTCATTCAACAAGCCGCAAGAAAAGGCCGTAGTGAAAGAGCCCAGCTCGTCTCAATGATGATAGTTTTCAATCTCAAACTAGATCTAGTGATTACAACAACTAGATCAAGAGATCTCTCTACTTGATCGACAGATCAAGGCAAACTGAGGAAAAGCTCAATTTACGGCTACCTCAAATCAATTTTCATATTACCTACAAAGTGATATCTCAATCTATTCTCAAATGATCTGATCAAGCTCAAAGAATAGATCAAAGCATATCTTTTCATCAAGTCCGTCAAAGCAGAAAGCACAAGACTCAGGAAGCAATTTCATAGTTCATACAAAGCGATGGTGAAAGAATTTTGTGGTTATTGATCTTTAAAGCACCGTTCTAGACTAATAACTCAATTGACCCTATATAAGTTGGAAGGCTAGGTCATCTGTATGTATCCTTCGACAAATCCATCGAAGCAGTAAACACAGGATTCATAGAGTGCATACACTTACTGGCAAGTCAATAGGGACAAATCAGGTCAATCCTTCATCAAGTCCGTCAAGCTCAAAGCGATAGAGAAAATTTCAAATCTGTCAAACGGATAAATTCCTAGCAGTCATTCATCAAAATAAGCGGACCAATTCCTCCATCAAACCCAACCAAAGCAGAAGCCGGGGCCGGAGGCTCAAATCAAGGACATAAAAGAAAGAGATCTTGAAATCCATTAAAGCGGATAGTATGGTGTAAGAGCTCTTATTAATCCGATAAGTCGATTCTGACAAATTGGTGAAACCCATCATTTAGCATGTCCCGAATAAGGCAGCATACTAATGACAAATCCTTACAAAGCTCCGTAAGTTATTGCAATCAAAGCTAAAATGATCCAAGCTCTATGGTCAGCCCAAAAGGTCAACTAGTTTTCAACAAACTTGACTCGCTCCATGCATGAATCACATTTGTTGGGGGGCATTTGTTGACCTCCATATGTGTCATAAATCAAGACAAGCCCACAAGTCTAATTCGACGGACTTCGAAAGTGATAATGCAAATTTAAGCTCAAAATCTGGGCGTCACGAAAATGATCAACGACTTTCGATGACAGACTTTTTTATTCGTTGAACATCAAAATCAATTAGAATATAAATATTTAAAATCTAACGTCAATCGATTAAGTGCACTATCGATATTTTAACGCATATCGAGTCGGCTTCGACGATATCGAATAACCGTTCATGAAATTGATTATGCCGTTAGCTTTGAAATATCGAAAACTATCAAATGAGACTATCTGCGCTCAAATCAGGCGAGTCTCTGTAAATGTCGAGTGATTTGAAGTGGCAGCGCGCAAATCGAGGCTGAAATGCACATAATGTCACTGAAATCAACTCAAATGACCTCTGATCGATGAACAGACTTTGCCATCATGTTCAGAACAAAATTGGTCAGAATATAAATATTTCACAACTTGATGATCAATCAATCGCTCAGTCGTCGATCGCACATATGAGGTCGAGGCGATGAGGATCAAACGACTTCGTAAAATTAAAACATCAAAATCTATCAAGTAAGCACCATTCTACTCACTCGACAAAGTCGAAATCGAGTTGCCAAAAGCACGCGATTTTGAGCACCACCCATTTGACGCCGACTTTGAACTAAACGACCTTCCTGATAAACCCGGATCAACAGATTCGTAACAATAATTATCCTAAATCGATATATATATCGACTATGATTTACCCAGATAAATTCAAATTAAAGCCGTTTAAATTAATTTTTTTTTTACAAAAAAATGCCTAAATTATGCATTTACCGGTATAAAATTCAAAAAAATTGTAAAATAAAAAGCAAAAAGAAAATTGAAAACCACTGCCTCCCTTTCTTCCTTCCCTCCTCATTCTCTCTCACATTCAAGAAAAAGGAAAAAAAAAACTCCTGCATTCTCTCTCTACACACTTGCCTGAATTTCTCTCTCCTCCATCTCGCACTGTTCCGCAAATCCAATCCCGCCAGCGCCACATTCTGCCGCAATCTGCTCCCGCCGGCGAGTCTCACTAGGCCGTACCGCCACCGTTGCTGCCGCCGGCTAGAGCCGCGCCGCTCGCACCCGCTGCTGTCCCGCGGCCCGCTGCCGTCCACGTAACCTGCTCCGTACCGACCCGCGCTGCCGGCCCAAACTGACCCGCCGATCTGGAATAGCCGCTCCGCATCCTGCGCACGGCCCGCTCCCACCGGCCCGTCTCGCCATTTTCAGCCCAGTTCCGCGCAGTGCTGCCACCGGCCCACCAACAGAACCCAGTCCCGCATGCCATCCCACACTGTCCGCCCCGTTCCACAGCCCAAGCCTGCGACCCAGAGCCTCAGGCCCGCACTCCATGCTCCAATGCGTCGTTTTATCGCCCACGTTTTGCCGCCGCCGTAGCTTCCGGCCGGACCTGCAAGCGTAAAGTCTACCAGCCCGCTGCATTTGCCGCGGCCCAGCAGCCTACGCTGCCCACGGCCCGCCTGTTCCGGCCCAGCCTGCCAGCCTGCCACAAGCCCCCTTCCTACAACCCGCAAAACTAGCCCGCTCTGTGCAATCCAGCCTGCAAACCCGGCCCGTTCTGCACAATCCAGCCCGCTGCACTCCCTCCTCCTTACAGTCGGCAAACCCGCAGTAAGCTGATCTGTCCCATTTTTTTCTGCCAGAATTGAGAGAACATCGCCGATAAAGAATTCTTTCTTCACTTCAATCGCCACATCCTCGCTTTAACCGTCATGATAAATCGGAAAGAACATCATCAACTGGTCTTTCTTCGATTCCGTCGCCAAGTTCAAATTTTTTTCACAAGGAGAAGAACATCAACAATCGAATTTCGATTTCCTGTCGCCTCCGCTTTTACCATCCTTATGCCAAATCGAAAAGAATATCGTCACAGCAAATTCTTCTTTCATTTCAAAGATCGATCTCTAAGCGATCCCATTTTCGCTTCGTCGCAAACCGAGGAAGAACATCGTCAACATGAGAATTCTTCTTTCCATTTTCTATTTCCTCATTTTACATTCCCAATCATACCGATTTCATTCTTTGTCGAAAGCATTGCATCATAACATGTGTGATATGTGAATATGGATATATATATATATATATATGCTTATTTTTCTTGCAGGTTAAAGACCTCCTCAGCTAAACAGGCATAGATTTAGACGAAAGAGGTCGCAGACACCACCATCGAGTAACACTTTGATCGCCCTGAGACAAAAAATGCCAAATTTTATCTAATTTTCAAACTTAGAAAAAAAAAAAAGGGAGGGGAGGGAATGAATATATATCAGATTTGTCTTCTTTCAGCTTAAAGATCATTGTGCTCAATAGAACGACGAGATGAAAAATCGGTCATGGCATGAAGATACCACTGCCACGCTCAAAAAAGGGGTGTACCCCTGATGTACAGGATGACGCCGAGGTTTGTTGAAATTAAGGCCAAATCTTTTGACTTAGGGAGAGTGAAATGAACCGATTTAAGAACAAGAAAGTAAACTTGCCTAATTTTAAACCGAAATAAACAAGAAAAAGGTGGGGAGCCTTTAAAGAAAATTGAAAATAATAGAACATTTATTTAAAATCTAAGTGAACTTAGGGGACCGATGCTAAACTCATAACAAACTTGCAATAAACTCAAAATAGAGTTGATTACTAGCTGGCTTAATAAGCATGAGTAGGGCTAAAGTCATAAGTACTGAAATCGGCATAACTTATCAAAATTGATGTAAATTGAGCATAATCAAGTTGGGAGAATTATCAAAACTCAACAAGTAAACTAATTGCAAGTAATGTGTTAAACTACAATCTAAATGAAAATACCTTCTTCGCCACCGATGCAACTCTTGTACAAGCATGTAATGATACTAAATCTACTATAAAAATCATACTCCTTTCATCAAAAAAAATCAAGGAATTTCATCCCAACTCCATATCTTCAAAATCAATAATTTTATTAATTCAAAGTAAAATTATCCAAGCTATTAATTGCATGTGCTAAAACATAGAGATTTCAAGGAAATTTTAATATTTGCACAAGAATTAAAAACGAAAATACAATCAACTTCATAAGATAAAGTTACCCATTTCAAGACCACTAATGCTTAAATTCAAGTGTCCGGAGATATCCTAGTTTAGTCCAGATTAACAAACCTAAAAAATCTTTTATAAGAATTTCAACTCAAGAAAATATACGAAAGTTAATTTATTAGTGATAGTAGATCCGATCCTCATAACAATTAAACATAATACGTGATCTAAAGTTCTTAATTCAAACATAAAATTACTTAAATTCTTAAATACAATCAGATGTTCCCCGACACTGAATGCCTAAATTCAAGTGTCTGGATGTCAAGGTTGTTTCCCTGCCAGTCTTAGATTGGGTCCCGTCAACAAAACCTAAAAACCTATAATAAGAGTTTCAAATCAAGAAAATATTTCAGAACCGATTTTCAGTGATAGTAGATCTATTCTTCGTTATAGCCTAAACAGGATAAGATCTAAAGCTCTTAAACATATTCAAATTAATCAATAATTTCAAATCAAATTAACTCAAATTAAATATAAATCTCTAAAAAAAATTGTTTAAATGAAATTCTACTATTAAAAGCTTAAAACTCAATCTATCAACCTTCTCAGAGGTGATAAATTAAGAAAACTCTAAGCTCACAAAGCGAATATCAAATCAAGTGTTCAAGCATGCTCACTCTCAATCAATCTCACACCGAAGCGACGCCTGTCCTCGACTAATTTTAAAATTTTCTTACAATTTAATTTATCATACCATTGATTGACCTTTTCGACAACTAAGTTCAAAACAAAAAATAATAAACACAATGTCTTCCCCTCTCATAATTGATCATTCATACAAGGGCAAGTGCTTAACCCATGGCTGCTCTAAGAAAATATATTATCATTATCTTTTTTTCTCTGTTTTTAAACTCAATTATTTCGTCGCTGCATCAAAAACAAAGAAACAGCATAGCTAACAACAAAAGTTAAGATAAAGCAAACAGTTCTCACAATCAAAGCCACAATAAAGATCCAACCTAACAGTTAATGCTAACTATCTTTCTAAATAATATAATGATATAAATCTTAAGGAATCTAAGGAGAACACCAAATATATTTCTAGTGGTGCAAGACTCATCAAACAAAGCAACATATGCATTTTATTTGTATGTTTAAAATATCACATTTTCTATGCCATTTTTTAAAGGACTTTTTCACTGTCAAAAGGTGAATCATGGAGGTCTAATCAGACAGGTTTTTAGAAAGCAGAGTTTTCTGGATCATGCTCTTTTTTAATGTAGCACTCAATATGATTTTCTATACTTTGAGCAAATTTTAAGATATGCTGCGTGACAGTTTTTTCTACTTAGGCCTTTCTCATTAAAAGAGAACCATTTTCTGAATCCTTCTCTTATATAACCATTCAACGTTGTATTTTTATCACAATCATTAAGTTATAAACATTATGCTCTCATTGGATGAATTATAATCAATATTACTTGGATAAAAATTAGTAATCTTTCTTCACAATTCTTGTAGGATCTACTTTACAATCCGTTACGTGCTCTTAAGTCTGAAATCACTAATGAGATCTAAGGTTAGAAGGTAGATGACAACCTTCCACGTGATGCTATGACCATTTTGAACTCTCGGAAATAAACTTATGGCTATCATTGCTTCTACTTTTTGTTTGTTTGGTATAAACTAGAATTGCATCCAATTCATGCCGATAATATTCGTTGTTGCTGCATAATTGTTTAGTGTATATAATACTTGATAATGGTCTGTATTGGAATTGTGCTGTTATTTGTAAAACCGTGATATTTTCACAAATGTCCCTAAGAAAATACTTGCATTCTGGACAATGAATCTTTGACTGGAAGAGGTATTAGCTCTTACCTTTAAATTCTTTTACATCATTTGAATATTTTTATAGGAACTTTTTAATATTTTGAATTCTTTTCTAGCCTTCTGATTTGTTGATTTTCCTCTGAATTTTGTCCTATGGGGGGCGCCCCTTTCTTGCATTACAGTCCGGCATTGATCATATGTTTTTTTCGTGCAATAAATTTAATTTTTTGATCGATATTGTAAGAATTATTGCAGTAAAAATTTGGAACCATGCGGACAAAAGCTTAATATAGAGAGATGGTCCTCTTTACAGATCCAGTCTGATATGAAGACTGAGAGGAGAAACTACCTTTGCATGACGTGCTTAATGTTAAAGAAAGGAATCTACAACCAAATAATACAAATGGCTGAGAAGAAGGGAGGAGAGAGAGAGGGCACCTGAATGTATCGTACGTTTAGTAATGCAATATAAAAAGGCATGAAAATATTCAATATAACAAAATAATTTATATATCTTTTATTAGAAAAATATGACAAGAAAAACTAAATTTATAAGATAATATTTACCATGAAAATATATGTATTAATGTGATATATATAACGCCTTAATAATAAATCCAAACAAAAATACCAATTCAAATTAATGATCATCAAAGATAATTGCAAAGTTTTAAAACTCTAATAAGCTCATACAAAAATTAAATTGATTCAATCAAAAAACCACTAATAGTGTTCGTTCAGCTCGCAGCACTATATTGGATCTTCTGAAACTGTTATGTGCGGCAATTAGGTGAGACCATTAAATTTCTATGATCGAAGAGTTCAGAAAGCCTTCGACAGAAAGGGAAGGAGTCATTGATTAAGTTAGTAAGCTTTGACATCAGAACAGTCGCAGGTACGTCATGACCATTCTTGTTTCTATAAAATATTGATTTAATGTGAATGAATAAAGATTTAAAATTTCTTGTATAAATTTTTTGAAAATATGTTAGATAATTTTTTAGTTATTAATCCAATATGCTTAAATTAAATCATCAATTTTAAAATTTCTTATGCTGATGGAACTTTTCTGCAATTACTTCGTAGTTCATGGTTTTGATAGTTTATAGCACAAAGTTCAATGTAATCTTTTCTTAAATGTTTATGCTCAATCGTCCATATTAACATCCTTCATGTGATATTAAATAATCCTTAAGAAAATATTATATTGTCACTATGTCCTAATATGATAATAGCTTTTAATTAATACACTTGCATTCGATCATGTGATAATAAAGACTACCAACACATTTACTCATTATAATTTATTTTAAATTTTAATCTAGACGATATAACAAAATATATAATTCTTTTCATATTTAATCATCTCGACACGCCCTAAATTAATTCGACAAGACGTCCAGATTTTCGTAAATGCTCATAATCGCCGATTTCAAACCAAGCCTCGATGAGACAACAAGAACATCGACCGATCAAGCTCGAATCTCGATCGCTATCGAGTATGAAAATGGATCCGATCCGCCAAATGGTCACCAAAAATCGACATATTTATAGTCGAAGCGCTCGTCAAGAATCAATAACGAATCCAAGATCACCCACTACATCATTAAGGTACCCGATCATCAAAATACACCGCTCGATAGGATCGTCGGGAGTGGTTGGAGTTTTCCACGTTACAAGGCCGCACTAAAAACTATAAGAGCCTCATTCTCTCACCTTAGGGGGACCGAATCGATTTGAAGACCGTGAGAGCTCGAGAACCTCCGCCGACCTGACGACGCATCTAAGACTACCTGCACCACCGAAGTGCCAAGATCGTGAGCTCGCCTGGGGAGATCGCCTCAGGACTAAAAGACGCTTGCGCTCTTTCTCCAAGATCAAGAGGTTGCTCCCGTAAGATCCGTTCTCGCCGCTTTTGGGAAACTTCTCCGGGTTGGAGTTGACCGATATATTTTTCTACACTCTAATATTTCAGAAACACCTTCTTCTCTAACCAACTAGAAGCAAGGACCTGTATCTTTTGAACACATAGTGAAAGTTCTACAGATTGGGCAAGGCCCCGTGGTTTTTTCCTTAACGGGTTTTCCCAATAACCCCGTGTTCATATCCCCGCATGTTGGATAATTTTGAGCTACACTAAGATCTCGATCTACCTAATAAAATTCAAGACGCATAATAAAGATAACACATTTACTCATTATAATTTATTTTAAATTTTAATCTAGACGATATAACAAAAATATATAATTCTTTTCATATTTAATCATCCTTTATTATTACCACATACCATCAAATTTAGTTAGAATCTTTCACCACTGGTGAGAAAAATTCTAAACCATTTATCGGTGTGATAAAGAATGTGAAGGCATAAACACGAATATGCAGTTCAGCTTTTTATCTCTGTTGACCTCCTCAAAAAAAGAGCAAATGCTAAGTTGCTATAAGAGAGTTAAATAAGCGATGATAATGCTATTTATCAAATGCACAATCACAATGTGAATAAAAAAATGGCATAGAGATACATACATGAGACAAAATTTGTATAATATATATATATATATACATCCTAAAATTAATCTGATCAAGCCTAAGCATTTTCGCATTTCGCTGATCTAATCACGATTTCACAAGAAACTTACAATCAAGACCGCCTCGGAGATCTAACATAACAACATCAAACATAGTTTGATTTGAGCTCGAATCGACTGATCGTTATCGAGCATGAAATGGATCCCGATCCGCCAAATGGTCACCAAAACGACATATTTATCCGATCGAGCGCCGCCGTCAAGACGAATCCAAATCTAAGATCACCCAATTCGACATCATTAAGGCACCCGATCATCAAAATACACCGTCGATCGGGGATCGCCGGCCGTCCGATGGGAGTGGTTGGAGTTTTCCACGAATTTACAAGCTCGCCACTCCCAAAATCTATAAATAGCTTCATTCTCACCTTAGGGGACCGAATCGATTTGAAGACCGAGAGCTCGAGAACCACACCTCGACACGCATCTATCATCACCGCCACCACCGCTGCAAGATCAGAGTCGCTTAGAGATCGCCTGTGGGGACTAAAGACCGCCACGCTCCTTTCTCCTGAAAGATCAAGAGGTTGCTCCAAGATCGTCGCCGCTTTTGGGAAACTTCTCCCTTGGGTTGAGTTGACCGATATTGTTCTCGCCTCAGATTCTTCTCCGAACTAACGAAGCAAGGACAGATCTTTGAACACATAGTGAAAGTTCTACAGATCGGCGTGGTTTTTTCCCTTAACGGGTTTCCAATAACCCATGTGTTCATATCCCCGCCAGGTGTTGGATAATTTTGGCTTAAGATCTCGTGATCTACCGGAATAAAATTCTCAAAGACGCAATGCTTGGCCTCAGTGGAAAACAGTTCCCATTGCTATATCTCCAATATGGTTGGTAAACGGGTTTGCGCCTCCAACGCCCTCATTCTCGTGGATCAAGGACGCCAAGTCTCCAACACTTCTCTACATAATGACTTATGTCTCGTGTGAGGGTCCGCCGCCCCTCTTGAAGATCGCGTTCAAAGGATGGAGGATTCCCGAACGAAATTCTTCGACTCGCGAGAGGACACCAAAAGCGTTCCAACCGCTGGAAGAGCCACGGGTTCCACGACCCTCGGCATAATCGATTTTCTTCACGAGAATGATTGCAGGAATGGGATCAACAAGTAGAGAACCCTTGGCACCACATCCGGATCTTTGAACTTCGGATCTGCCGGTTCTCACCCCCACGAATGGCTCGACCCGTGTCGGTGAAACTCCACGTCACCTTATACGCGATGAACTTCGACGGCAGTGCGGGAAAGACAAACAATCGAATGATCCATTCTCCGCCGCCTCTTCCAAAACTTCGTCCCTTCGGCGAGATCATCTCAATACGATTAGAGATTCAAGCTTCCCATGGACCCTTACGATGGCACGTCAAATCCGAGCATATCGATCACTTTCGAGCGATCATGCACATTCACAAATGACTGTCTTGTGTCGGTATTCCGGACTCTCAAAGGGCTGTGCCGTTCTATTCGCTAAGGGTCCGTCCGATCATTTGGAGAGCCGATTTTTGTAGAGCAGTTCTGAACAAGAGAATCATCGATTCATCACATCTCTCGGAATCCGCGAGCGATGGAGAGTCCCTCAAAGAATACTTCCAGAGGTTCTCCTCGAAGCCAGATACCGAGTAGATCGGAACTTTTGAGGCGTGCTTCTCGGAGGACTCGGCGAGGATACTTATTCATCATTAATCACGGAGGTCCATTCTATCTTTGATGGTCCATAGAATAGAGGCACAAATCTCCAGCGATTGCTCATCGACAGGTTTGAACCTGGCGACAAGCGGAAGAAGGTTCCCAAGGTGATGTTCAAACATCTCGAGAAGCGACAACCTCCCCAAAACCTCCTCGGCGACCTCGGATGACTCAATCGGAGAGGAAATATCTGACTCTCAACCGTCATGCACATCCTCGGCTATTCGGGAAGAGGATAGCGTCAAGTGGCTGACCTTTAAAAGGGAATTGGAAATCAAGAAATTACGCCACTTTCACGCCAGAGGCACACCGAAGAGTGCCACGGAGGAGATTGAAAGACTAATCGTCGAGGGGTATAGGCGTTTATACAAAACCAACCAGCTCGTCCAAGAAATCTTTGGGGGCAACACTCGAGAGGAACCATGGCGGTCGGAGAGAGATAGAAACAATTGCGGGAGGGCGGTGTTATCAGCCAAATATTCATTGCCGCCCTTCAAGAGCGAGCGAAGAAGTCTCGGGTTGACCATTCTATCACCTTTGATGATTTAGATCTAGAGGGCCGCATCCCACATCAAGATCCCTTGTCATCGGTCGGTCGGTGATCCATGCTTCAATATTAAAGGATATTGATCGACAATGGGAGTTCGGTTGATGTTCTTTTTACTCCACTTTCCTTAGCATGGGTATAGAAGAGAAGCTTCAACCCGGTCCAGTATGGATTTGATGTCGGCCGTATTAGTGGAAGGGACAATCGGTCTTCCGTAACTCTTGGAGAATTTCCCGACCGCAACCCACTTGATACAATTTATTGTAGTCAAGTCACGAGTCCGCATGCAATATTTGGGAGACCTCTCCGGTCATATTGGCGTCACATCGTACTCACCTCAGATGAAATTCCGACCGCATCGGCGTGGTAAGTGGGAATCAACAGAATGCAGCGTGCTATATCAAACAAGCCGACCATTTCGTAACCCTCAACATCGAGAACTTGACCTACGAGATGAGGATGCTCGAAGGGCTTCTCCGGTTGAAGATGTAATTTGTCTTCTATCTCGAAGTTGATCCATCGCGAAGGTGAAGGTGGGATCGTTCTTTTGATCGAGAATCGTAGATTTTACGCGTAAAAATCAAGATATCTTTGCACGGGCGCGCTCGATATTACGGGCATTGACGGAAGTCATTACGCACTCCCTCAAAGTTGACTCAACCTACAAGCGGTGATACTGAAGAAAAGAAGAACCTTGAGCGATTGCGGGTCATAGAACAAGAAATCACCAAACTTACGGAAGTCAAGTTCATTCGAGAAGTCTACTACGGTTGGCTAACGTAGTGTTAGTCAAGAAGGCCAATCTGGAGAATGTGCATCGACCGACCTAATGTCGTGCATGCCCAAAAGATAGCTTCCCCTTCCTCATTGTCGACCAACTAGTTGATGCGACATCGACATCGATGTTGAGCTTCATGGATGCCTATTCTACAATCAAATCGGGATGAACAAAGCAGATGAGGAAGCAACATCCTTCCAAGATAAGGGACTATCTTCTTGCTCGTCATGCCATTGGGACTAAAAAATCTTTGGAGCAACATATCAGCCTTATGAATAAGATCTTCAAGGATCTTATAGGGCACAATATGGAGGTGTATGTTGATGATATCTTTGGTGAAAGAGCTTGGAAATATCACGACATATTTACGATGCTGGCTTTGACATTCTTGACACTACTGATGCGGCTCAAGTGCATTTTTGGAGTTTCCTCAGGAAATTCCTAGGCTTCATGGTCACTCGGCGGGATAGAGGCCAACCCAGAAGATAAAAGCACTCAAGGACATGTCACCTCCAAGAGCGATCAAGGAAGTCCAACGCGTTTGGCTGGAAGGATTGCGCTTTATCACGATTCTTGGCCTCGGAGATAAGTATCTACCATTCTTCAAAATCTTAAGGGGAAATGGATTCCGGTGGGCAGATGAATGTCAAGCTTTTGAGCAACTTGAGTCTATTTAGCTTCCCCTCTATTATCAAAGCCTATCCAAGGAGAGAAGGCGTACATCTATCTTGTTTCTTCTCATGCCGTAAGCTCCGTCGTCTGAGGAGAATTCATTACAGCGACCCATTTATTATGTCGGCAAAATCCTTTCGATAGAAGGGCGCTATCCACTAGCGGATAAGGCGGCGTTGGCCTAGTGCATTACGCACGAAAATTCGACCTTCGGGCCCACACCATCAGCGTCTACACTCATCTTCCATTAAGAACTATTACGCAAAAGCGATGTATCCGGAAGGTTGATGAAGTGGTCGGTCGGAGAGTTTGACATCCATTTTCTTCCGTCGATATAAAGTCACAAGTGCTTTGACTTGTAGAATGTACCATCCCATCACCACGAGCAGATCATTCATCACTCCATGACAAATCAATGGACATTATATGTTGATGGAGCTTTGAGTCGGGAGGCAGAATTTTGCTTATCTCCCAGTAAAATAACTTTAGAGTCTGGGCTTGACTAAAGTTCCACCACCAATAATGTCGCATCGAGGCCCTCGTGGCGGGACTAAGGCTTCGCCATTATTTGTGAGGTCGGAACTTAGCCATCTAGACTCACGGCTTGTGGCCTCTCAGTTGAAGGAGACTTCGATACCCATCATCATCCGACTTGCTTTCGATGCAGTCTTTTGGCAAAGTCACTTCTTGCAGTCGAGACCCATCGATAACTCATATTCTAAGGGAGGCGAGAACACGCGGATGCCCTCTCCAAGTTAGCCACAACAACGGAGAGATCTTTTCAAGAGAAAATACATAGAGGACATCCACTTTCCCGGTATTAGGCCCTTGGGTGATACAATCTCTGGAGGACCCAAAAGAATCTTCATGGATTGACCCGATCATGTCCTTTCTTCAAAGCGGGGCCTTGCCGGACCCCACCGATGCTTATCCGTCTCAGGCGTGAGAGCGAACTTCACCATGTCGGTGGAACTCTCAAGCGGTCCTTCTTAGGGCCTACTTAAAGTGTCTACCACCTTGAGGCTAACTATGCAATGCGAGAGGTTCATTGAATTTGTGGTGAACATTTGGGAGGAAAAGCCCTGCCCTCAAAATCATGAGGCAAGGTTTTCTTGGCCTACAATGAAGAAGGGCGCATTGGAGTTTGTAAAGAAGTGTAACAAGTGTCGGTTACATTCCAATCTCACTCATACACCATCGTAGAACTCACCACAATCGAGCGTGGCCCTTTGCTCAATGGGGATCGATATAATGGGACCCTTTCCCATTGAGCAGCGAAAATTCATAATCTTGGCCGTTGATTACTTCACGAAGTGGGTGGAAGCTGAACCGCTGGCCAAAATCACCGAAACAAATGCCAAGCAATTTGTCTGGAAAAATATTATTTGTCGTTTCGGCATTCCAGCAAAAATCATCACCGATAATGGGACGCAGTTCACAGGAAAGACATTCACATCTTTCGCGGAGGCGCATATCGGTTAATCCACAGTATCCCATCCACGGGCAAATGGGGGAAGTCACCAATAGGACAATACTAAAAGGGCTAAAGACGAACCAGGAGGGCAATGGGAAGAACTATCCAATGTTCTTTGGGCTTACACTACATCAAGGACCCCTGAGAAAGCATACAATCGTGTTTGGGCTGTTATTCCGGTCGACATGGTCCGAGCCTAGAACCCATAACTTTGATCCCGACGGCGATAAGCGATTCCATCGGATCTCTGCAGAGACCGCGACATGTCGGCCTCAGAATGGCTTCCTATCGACAAAGGATTGCTCGAGGTTTCAATAGAAGGGTAAACGACCAATATCATTGGGGACCTCGTCCTCGAAGTCTCGACTTCGGCGGGGAAAAGGCCCCACACGAACAAACTCTCACCGGTTGGGAAGGCAGGTATGTGGTGGTGTCTAAAATCAAGCTGACGTTCAAGCTTAAGGATAGTATGGGGAACTCTCCCGCGTGCAGAATGCTACAAACCTCCGATACTACCGGTGATGTATCGACTTTTTATTCTAGTGAATGCGGAAAACATTATGTATGTTTGTATTGTATTACAATTAAACATTTATCGATACTCTTTGTCATTATTGTCCAACCTTGGCATCAAGGTGTTTGGATTTATGTTTCTATCTATGTTAAAGTTCTCATACTTATTGTGACTTTTTTCTTGCTTCTTGCATTTTAAAACACGACTCAAGAGATACATCTATTGTTGTATCTCATTGAGTAAGATCGATCCCGATTGATCGATCTTCTATCTGAGGTTAACATCGTCAGTAGCCTCGATAAACAACCTTGGATAAGTTGGCAATCCTCTATAGGCTACAACTTTCTCCATAACAGTTAACATCATCGAAGCGCTCAGATACACAACCAGGATAGATCGAGAGGTTACGAGAGAACCTCTATAAATATATTCCGCAAGTTTGTCAAGTAGCGGATAATGTGATCTTGGGAATGATCTACGAGAATCTTTATCATCGAACACTTTGACACACTCGAAAATATTCACAAACAATTTTGTGGATTGTTAATATTTCATGACATACAAATACAATCAACCAAAATAAATACAACAACACGACATACGCTTATGAAAGAACTACGCTGGTAAAGCTAAAAGGAGAAAGGACCACCCTCACAGCTCCTTGCATGCGTAAAACCTGGATGAAGCCTTCATCAACACCTGCCGCTCCAAAGCCTTCACCTCTACATCGTGCGTGGTCTCACGGCCTCTGACGTGATCACTGTGATACTCTTGAAGGCGAGTTCTTGAAGTCCTCCGACTGATCCGCTCCGCTTCTAGAGATAAAGGCGCTCTTTCTGCAGCGTAGCGCTCGGTTCTTTGCCTCAAGACACGAAACCTTCTCTAAAAGATCTTGGATCCTTTCGCACCAACCTCTGTTCTAGCCTCCACTAATTCATCCCGAGTCCTCAACTTCACGATGAAAGAAGTGGCAGTCGCCAACTTCGGTCCACTCATCAAGTTGATTCTCCAACACGGACATCTCTTTTACTTTCTCCACATACGCTTCTTATATTCACCATGGAGAAACTTGACCTTCACGAACTCTGAATTCCAGTCATTCAGCACAATGTTCATTTTGAAGTCAAGTTCTTGCTTCTTCAGTATCTGAAATAAGAAAAATTACGTTAAGCAGAAATGGGAAATAAAAGATGATGCATAAGAAGGATTGTTACCGTTCTTGACATCTCTTGGCGACCCTGCGGGAATGATTCAACACGTCTCAGAATGAAGATCCTTGGGGGCGACTACTCGGGCGACTCTTTTGGGTATCGATATCACCATCACCTCTTAGCTCCTTTTCCTCTTCTCATTGGAGGAGGGTCCTTCTGCGGGAAGAAGCCGGAGGCTTGGAGATCGGTGGAAACCTCTTTGTTGGGCTTTCTCAAGCATAATAAGCTTCGGGATGAAGAAAGCCCCTTCGAACAAAGATTCCTCCGCAAAACACTTGATATATCGAATCTCAAATCGAAGATCTTCAATACGGAATTTCCCGTCAGATATCTTCATCACCAACTTGTAGGAATGGGTAAATCTCTGACTTTCTCATTTCGAAGACCCCATTCTTCACAAAAGAATCACTTGCCCAACTCTTGGGAGGATCCTTGAGGTCAAGTAGCCGACTCTGGGTGTCACCATGTGCATCATGAAGTAAACTCATTGCAGGTAATCAATAGTCAAGGTCGCGCCCTCGAAAAGACTATAAGTCCCATCACGATCGTCATTGCCACCTTTCGCGGAAATGCAAACCTCGCATCGACAAAATGGCGATCATCTCGGATGGGGAAACCGCAATCCAGCCCAAACTCATCTCGTAAGTGGTGAAATACCGGCGGGAGATTGGGCTCTATCCTTCTTGGACACTTAAGAACCAAATCATTCTAATATTTTTTCAAGCGATCAATGTGTCTCCGTGATCGGCGACTCACGAATCTTGATCCTCCCATTTTAGAAGGTTCCCCGCCTTTGCCAGATTACAAGGGTGGACGTGTCTCTTTCAAAAGATTCTCACCCATCCCACCTTCCTGCATCGAGATGAAAATTATTCCAAGGAGTGCCCAAACTCCCACCGGGGAGCTATGCACTCACGGTGGAGATGAGGAGGTAGAGGTTGATCGAGAAGAGTGCCCAAACTCCCAGGGGAGGCTATGCACTCTGGCTTGGTGGAGATGAGGAGGTAGAGGTTGATCCAGTGCCCAAACTCCCGGGGAGGGCATGCACTCGAGGAGGGAGAAAGGAGGAGGTGAGCCTCTTACCAGGGGTTTTATAGACCCCCATAGACAAAAGGTAAAAACCCAAAAAACAAAGCTTGCCAAAAGAGAATTCGGAGCAGATGGTGGCCTTTAGCCCAGGGGTTATGCCCATGCATAGCAAGGCCAGCACGCCCAATCCGTATTCCAGCCCGCTGAGGAGCCAGGGGCCGTGCACGACCCTCATCGTGGCCAACTGACGGAGGTTAACGCCGACCGCTCCGAAGCCATGCAGGGGTAAAGCTGACCGGTCCGCCCGTCCAGTCGCAGCGGCATGACCCATGGCTGCCAGCGCGTCGCCATTCCAGCGCGTTCGTTCGCTTCCAGCGGCGCCGCGACCAGCGTCGACCCAGACCCGATCGACCCGCGACCAGTACATGGACCTTCGCCCGAGCGGCGCCATGTTCCAGCCCGCCGTAGCCTACCATGGCTGTAGCGCTTCGGGCCCACGCCGTGATATGGCAGCGCACGTAATCGGGATCCATAACCTCAAAATATCACACCACACATACTATCGCTTGCAACCGCATCGACTTCCAGTTATAATATTGTCTTTGAAGATTGTTCTCTCAAAATCTTGATTGATGGACTCTCAATTTTGAAGAATTTGCTATTTTCAAGTATTTGACATATATTTTTGGATGGTAGATAATGTCACCCAAAAAAACAACGATATCCTCGAAAATTAATCGATCACGAATCTCAAGGCATTTTGCTTGATCTAATCACCGATTTGCAAACTTACAATCAAAGTCACCGATGAGGCGAACATAACATCAAACATAGTCGATCGAGCTCGAATCGACTCGGATCAGCTATCGAGCATGAAAATGGATCGATCCGCCAAATGGTCACCAAAAGCGACATATTTATAGTGGTCGGCGGCTCGTCAAGGCAGCGAATCAAGATCACCCAATTAGACATCATTAAGGCACCGGATCATCAAAATACACCGTCGATCGGATGCGAGGCCGTCGAGTGGTTGGAGTTTTCCACGAATTTACAAGGCACGCCACTCCCAAAATCTATAAATAGAGCTTCTCTCTAGAGGGGCCGAATCGATTTGAAGACCAGAGAGCTCTGAGAACCACCAGTCGACCTTGGCAGATCCCCATCAAATTACCGCAGTCTGCGATCGAGCCGCTTGGAGATCGCCTGGGGACTAGAAAGACCGATTCGCTCCTTTCTCACGAAGATCAAGAGGTTGCTCCCGGAAGATCGTTCTGCGCTTTTGGGAAACTTCTCCTTGGGTTGGAGTTGACCGATATTACTAATATTGTTTCCTTTATCTTCTCAGAACTCGCGAAAACGGGGACGTATCTTTTGAACATAGTGAAAGTTCTGGTAGGCAAGGCCCAGTGGTTTTCCCGGGTTTTCCTATAACCCCGTGTTCATATCCCTTGTGTGTTGGATAATTTTGAGCTACGGAAGATCTAGCATCTAGAATAAAATTCTCTAGCAACAATATATATATATATATATATATATATATATATATATATATATATATATATTATATATATAATATTTCAATGTATTAATATTAAATTAATATTATATAACATTATATTAAGATTTTTATTCTAGTTAATCAAAATGTATTAAAAAGAGAGAATAAATTAAATTAAATTTGAATTAATATGCTCTATTTGAAAATCATAAATTCATATATATTCATAATAAAGTTAATTGATTAATCTACTTATTACAATAACATAAATATAGCAGCTTATTTAATCTACATTTTAAATTACTTTATATAAAATGTAAATAAAAGGAATTTTTTAAATTACATAGTTATAAGTTTAATTAGCTAATTTAAAAAAAAAAATAACAAAATAGTTAATCTCATTAGATTTAATTCTCTTTATGATGATATGTTAATTGTTAAAAATTTATAAAAAAATTAAATTTATGCAATATCTTTCATCTTAATTGAGTGAATTATTCTTGAAATCGTAACAAAATTTTTTTTTTTATATCAAAATTAGATTGTTGATAAGCATCAGTTTTAAAATCTCTAAAAAAAATTCTAGCAAATAAAATTTTTTTTTATTTTCTATCTATATATGTTATAAAATTAAAATATTAATATTAAATTATAAATTTCATGTTGATCAAAAATTACTATTATAAATATACTATAATTGTTATAATACTAAAACATAATACATACATGCATATACATACATATATATATGCTCTCAAATAATATATTTTTTATTCTTTGAAATTTGTAATAATACAATTAATTAAATTAAAACATAGACTTAAATAGAATAATATTATTTAAAATAGTGCAAACAATAATAAATTTAATAAAAAAAATAAAATTAGAATTTTTTATAAATATTTATAAAATAATATAAGACAGATGAAAAAATCAAATCATTGAAATTTTTTTCGATCAACAAAACCAATTGACACAAAAAAATAATATATATTGTCTAGAAAATTGTATATAAATTTCTCTTATGAGATCCTATTAAAATTAAACAGAAAACTCAAATTTTTTTGCTAAAATTGAAATATTTTTATTAATAAATATGTATTTGTTTAAATTACAAAATTCCGATACTTGATTACAAAATTACATGAAAGACAATGAGAATCAATCAAATAATTTTAAGCATATAACCAATGATTGTAATTTGATATTATGATGATAACATATCTCCATGAATTCATGATGATGGTCAAAACCAAGGATCGATTTTCGGTGGTTGATGATAGTTTACGATATGTGCTTGGAGGATTTTCAGCTTTAGAGTATGATCTCTCACTTACTCCCTCATGAGGAATGACTATTTATAGATTAAGTCATCTCGTAAATACATACAATGAACCACTTAGACGGCTCAAAATGATTAATCATTCGATATATTTCAGTTTTGAATGCTCAAATGAAATTGAAATTATATGAGATCTTAGGCTTGTTAGATCTCGTCAATCGATTTATATCAACACTATGTTTATATAATTTAGGGATTTAACTATATCCCAAAGTTTCTAATATTTAGTGCTTGATCTCGTAATTTAGGATCAACTTGCTTTTGACATCAAGATTGTAAAGTAGAATTTTTGTCATATTTATAATAATTTTACTTAACTCTTTATTTTGCTATTTTGTGTTGTATGACATTCAAGCGTTTTTTAACAAACTTGTAATAAAATAAATTTGTTTTAAAGTTAATCACTATAAAATGAATTAAGGTGTAAATTAAGTAAGAAAGGTAATAATGAATCTATTACAAAAGCACAATATTAAAGATTAACTCAACTTCAAATAAATCAATCAATACTAAACTGAAGTCATAAAATATAAATCTAAATATAGAAGATACGTATGACTAATATTTATGTTTAAATCATAAAATAATTATTAGAAAATGCAAATCAAAATTATAAAGATATCTCACAATAAAATTATTTTTTGACTTAATACTATACTTATATCCCAAGTGTAAAATCAAGATACTTTGCAAATTAAAAAAAAAACATCGAGTTGGTTTTTATTTGGTGGGCCAGTAATAAGCCTTTACTTAATTATTTAATATTATAATATTTCAATTTATAGGAAATTTGATCTAATTGATAATGCATTCTTAAATTTTTTTTTAAACAATAATTATAATTAACCTTTTAATGATACTTAGTTTAAAAAAATTTATATAATATATATATATATATATATATATATATATATATATATTATATCTAAATATGGTATATTAAATCTTGATGTAAAATATGATTTTAGTGTAATAAATTTAAAATATAAATTTATCTTTAACGTAATTAAATCCCAAACATCTCAATATGGGTATTTATAGTCAAATCGGCGTCTCGGATGGATCTACGAGCCTAAGATCTAATTGACTTCATTTGGGCATCAAATGCTCAAAATATCAAATGATCGAGATCATAGAGTCCGTATGTGTTACATATTTCAAAAATTCATCATCTATAAATGACCTTCATTTAATGAAGGGAGGCCAAAAACCAAGTGAAGATAAAATGAAGAAGAGCCGTCGTGATTCTCCATAATGGACCACAAGATTTGATCCTTGCAATCAAAAAAAAAGAAGGTCCAAACAAAGAAGAAAACAAAAGAAAAAAGAGTGCAGGAAGAAAAGGAAAGAGTCAAGCGAGGAAGAAGAAAAAATCAGTGAGGAGGAGAGAGAGCTCTCTTGAAGATCCTCAATAAGATCGCAAAACAAGATTGCACTTTTTGACCATCAATATCATCATGAAATGTCATCACTAATTCATTTGTATTCATGGGAGTTGACATCTAATTTTCTGATCGTTTTCTTATTCCTCTCTCATATGCAATTCTAATCGTTTGGAGATTTTGTACTCTGAAATACATAGTGAAGCTTTTTTTCGGGTAGGCCATGGTTTTCTTTTGAGGGTTTTCCGTTAAAATTCGGGTATCTCTTGTTATCTTATCAAATTATTATCTTTGAATTGTGAGTAAAGGCTAAACTTTCACTCTCTTGGTTTTCTGCTAATAAGTATATATATATATATATATATATATATATATATATATATATATATATATATCTTTTATATATATATATCTTTTTATTTTATTATTTTAACTCTTTTTTCTTTATATTCTCTCATATCTCTCCAAAAGAGCAAATTTTTCTCTGTTAATGTCTATCTAATCTCTCTCTCCTTTTTATTTCTAAAAAAAATAATGTATATATATATATATATATATATATATATATATATATATATATATATATATATATATATATATATATATATATATATATATATATATATATATATATATATTATATATATATATATAATTGAATAAAAGAAAAAAAAAAATATATTGTGATATATTTCTACATGTTTTATCATCACATTTTTCATTTGTTGTCACCGCTCAAATAAAAATGTTAAAATAAGTTAAGTATCTATATATGTTGTTCCAACGTGCCGTAGAAATCTACAAGTTAAATATTTATGCACGTTGTTCCAACGTGGTGAAAAAATGTGTATGTTTCTTGTGCAGGTTCATAAATTCCTATGCTCACTTATTATAAGCGCGGAAGAATCAAAGAACCCTCGACCACAGTATCACAAGACACTGACCATGCACATTTTTTACAAGCGTGATGGGAAGTCCTACTACTCCTACGAGCCCTATGGGGATAAAATGAAATCTCTAACTTACCATTGACCTCATTTTTTGGATGAGCTCTCAACCTCCATCTTAGACATAGGACTTCTCTTGACACTAAGAGTTCCTTAGTCTTAAGACACATCTAGTGATTAAGTGGACACTTAACCTAATCTGAGACTTAGAAGAGTTAGTGTAGGAATAGGTCATGTCTTAGGGGTGTTAGGAATTTGTTTACCCTATAGCTTAAACCAACTATCACTTCCTTCCTTCAAGTCAAACCCCAAATCAAATCAACATCAAACCTAAATCAATTCTAGCTTAATTGATTTTCTCTAAATTCAAATCAATTCCAAATAATCGAAACTCATGATTGAAATCAAAATTTAAATTTCAAAAATCTTTCCTAAGTC
The DNA here is from genome assembly GCA_021442155.1 of Cymbidium sinense. Taxonomy (NCBI): domain Eukaryota; kingdom Viridiplantae; phylum Streptophyta; class Magnoliopsida; order Asparagales; family Orchidaceae; genus Cymbidium; species Cymbidium sinense. The sequence continues at coordinate 77,744,999 of CM038228.1, read as the reverse complement.
CTTTAATCTCCTCTTAAGGACTTAGCTTAAATCATGTTCAAATCAATTCAAATTCATGAAATTTTCTCACAACCCATTTATATTCTCATTTATATTTTCATATATAAATGAAATGTAAATTCAAATTAATCAAACTAAATCCAAAATTCAAATCCAAATCAAAATCTTTCTTAAGTCACTTTGATTTTCCATCTTATGGACTTAGCTCAAATCAAATCCAAATCAATTCAAATTCAAAAATTTCTCATAACTCATTTATATTATCATTTATATTCATAAATATAAATGAAATATAAATTCAAATATCAAGAATCAATTCAAAATCAAATCCAAATTCAATCAAAATCCAACCTAAGCCTTCAAGTCAAAATCTTGAACTTAGCCAAATCAAACTCAAATCAAGCCAAACCCTTCATTTTTTATTCATGATTCAATCAATCCTATAATCATGAATCCAAATATAAATACAAACTTTCAATCATCAATCAAGAATCAATTCAAAATCAAATCCAAATTCAATCAAAATCCAACTTAAGCGTTAGTCAAATTCTTGAACTTAGCTAAATCAAATTCAAATTAAGCCAAACCTTTGATTTTTCTTCATGATTCAATCAATCCTTCAATCATGAATCTAAATGTAAACATAAACTTCAATCCTCAAACCAAAACCAAATTCAAAAAAAAAAAAAACACTAACCCAAGTCAAACTCATGTTCATCTTTGAACTTGAAATTGACAAATGAACCAAAACCTATTTGACTGCAAATCACTTGTAAATGGATTTATATTTTAATCATAAGTCTATATGTGAGTTTAGCCAAACTTGAATCAAGCCTTAATCAAGCCAACTAAACCTAATTGGCTCACTTGACCAAAGTGGCCAATTTATAAATCAAAATCCAATTCAATTCAAATCAAATGAAGCCAATCCAAACTTCATATCATGTTTGTTGATCATTATAGGTTAATCAATTGTCATGAATTAGATCAAACCAAGTCAAACTATCCCATTGACCAAGTAAATCCTTTAACCCGTATGAACCCAAACTAGCCAAATTGCAACCTAAATCAAATTGATTGCAACCAACGGCTCAAGTTCACTCCAAATTGATTATTGAACTTGACCAAAGTCTCAATTAAACTCAATTTGACCAATTGACCAACTAGAGCCACCAATTGACTATGAACCCAACTTGACCTAAAAGTTCAAATCAAGCCATTAAATATAAAATAAATTAATTGGAAACAAAGATACCAATCAATTTCAAATGATCAACCAAACTCAAACTAAGCCATGATTCAAGCCAATTTGGTCAATTGGTCAAGATCAACTTAGCCCAAATTGACCTAAATAATTAAATTGACCAAAATCCAAATTAAAGAAAATTAATTGAAACCAATTGGACTAATACACTCCAAATAGTCATTTGAACTTGATCCAACTCTTAGTTTAACCCAATTTGACTAATTGGTCAACCTAACTCGATTTGACCCAAATGGGTCAAATTAACCCAAATTAAGCCAAATGAACTTCAAATGACATGAAATTTTGTCCAACTTACTTTTGACTCATTTCAAATCTGCTCAAATCAAATTCAATACCAAATGCCCACTTTGCCCTTAGGTCAAGGGCATTCCATGAGACACTTTCCCAAGTGGTCATTTCTCTTCCTTAACTCATCCATTGGTCAACATAGGCACCAAGACAGATTTTTGACCCAAGGAGTGGTTGGGGTAGCCATGACTCATGTGAAGGTGAAATCACCTCATCTCTCTTGAAACACTTGACATAAAGACACTCACCTCCCAGCTGGGACCCACTTGTCCTTCTTGGTGACCACTTTCCATGCCTTAGCCAATCATAGCCACCTAGGATGATTCTCTTTCATTCTCAACCCCAAACCAAATGACATGAGTTTGGAGCTAAAATTTTAAACAAAAAGTGGATTTTAGTTTATTTTGGTTCACTTTTCATTCTAAGGCTTTAGTGGCTGAAGAAAACACTCATTCCTCTCATTCTCCTACTCCTAGAGCTCTCAAAGCCATTGGCAATCACCCCACTTCATTTTGAAGAAATACTTCAAAATTAGTGAATTTCAAGATGAAATGATCACCGAGAAGCTTCGTTTGGACATGAAGGAGGATCTAAGCTCATCAAGGCTTCTTCCCTCACCACCACGCTCACCACCGCCAGGAAATCATCTCGGTGAGGTAACCTTCAAAAATTAGCGCCTTAGGATCCCTCATTTTGTGATGACTTTTGGTGATTTTAGAATCTACCCTGATAATCCTCATTTTACTTTTAAATCATGAAAAAATAAAATTTTTCGTATGAATGACGAAAATGAGTCAATTTGGATAACTTAGAAGTCCTATTTTCTTCTTAAAAGCATTTTTTCTTTCACACGCCGCGGCATCGTCCGATCCGCTGGTCAATTTGGATAGCGATCGGTCCTTGATTGCTAATGCACGATCCAGCGTCGACTATCTTTTGATGGACGGCTCAAATCGCATCGATAGCGCGATCACGGTCTCGGATCAATCGTCCGACCGTCCGATCACATTGGGACGAGGAGTCGGTCTCTGGCTGATCGATCAATCTTCCAGCTCAAACTATATGGGTATTTATAGAGTTATAAATTAGTGTATTTGACAGCTAATATATTTGATAACAATTATATTTGATAGTAAATATAATTGGGAATGAATATATTCAATAAAGATATTAAACAAGAAATATATTTAAAATAAATATTTTTAATAGGAAATTTTAAGGCATTATTTTACAATGGTGAATTGCTTTCCACAATAACTTCAAATTATTATACCGATAGCAACAGCTAAAGCAAATAAATCTATAATAACAGTAGGATTATCCATATTACCTAAACTGTTTGTCCACTTTCTCGCAGCTAATGAACTTCCATCCGTTCAGTGAATGCAACAATAGCAGTGCCAAAACAACAAAATTATTATAGAGATAGAAATTTACTGATTTTATTTTTCTTGGAACTGAGTGATTAAATATAGAAGCTCTTTGTGTTCCCTTTTATTTTTTGTTCTATATATTTTATTTTATTTTATTTTCCTGTTTTTATTCAAAATAAAATATATTTGATATTTTAATTATTTTTAAAAAAGTTTAAAACATTAAAAAATTAGCTTGATTAATTTAAAAAAATAAAATTTAAAGCTAAAATTACTAAATAAATATGTTTTAAAAAATATAAAATTATCTTAAAAAAAAAAATAAACTTGATTTTAAATAAACCCTTAACATATCTTCAAAAATTTATTTCGATTTTTATGTATTATACATTATCACCCACAATGCAATTTGACTTAAATAGCTTTTAATTCCTAGTTTTTTTATTTACAACCCAATTACATCATATCATTTGGATGATCCAAGAATAATTATAAGATTTTTTTAGTCTAGTGATTGAGAATTTAGTCTATCAATTAAGAAGTCTTAAGTTTAAGCTCTTATTTATGTATTATATATATGAGTTTGAAACTAAATTCTCTCAAATATCTAAAAAATTCATGAATAATTATCACAATACCTTTCATCCTCATAATTAATTATTTTAAACAAGTGGAAGTGCTTACCCTCTCTACATTTTAAAATAAAAAAATATTATTGTCTTTTCTTTTCACAAAGCTTACTTTGTCGCTGAATCAACAAATAAAATAAAATAAAATAAAACAAATAAAAGTCACAACAACAAAAATAAAGATAAAGCTAACCGATCTGAGAAGCGAAGTGACAAAGAAGATCCTTCATTCCAATTATAGCTTGTTAGCCTACTAAACAGTTCTGAAGGACCTAACAAGGATACGAAATCTCCTCTCTTTTTTTCCTGGTGCAAAAACTTCTTTGAACAAAGCAATATATGTATTTTGTGCATATGTGATTGCTTGATAAAAGGTCATTCTCATTCTTCATGATAATTATACTAAGACAGTGAAAGGGATGAAGAAAGTGCATGATCAGTTAGTTTTATTTTTCTTTATTCAAGCAATAACTGTGATCGAAACCCATTATGGCAGATCAGAGTGATTAGCTTTGTTTGAACTGAAGTGCTTGACGCACAAGAAGGATTCCACTATTGGAAATTTTAAATGGGTGCTCATATATAAATTTAATTATATATTATGTACTATTTATTTTTTAAACCTATTAATTTTATGATCAAATAAAGATTAATAATTTTTAGGTTTTTGAGGTATCTTATTAATTTTGTATGAAATTATTATGTGTAGAGACCGGACATTTTATTTTATTTTTATGATAAACTGAAATAAAATTAAATGCACTCAAGTATAAATAGGGTCATGGTCCTCATTCTAACATCCCATCTTGAGTGAAAAGAATGCTCTCTCTCTCTCTCTCTCTCTCTCTCAAGAACACCATGTTAGAAGTGGAAGGTCAAAATTCCCGCAATAGCTCTTCCATGGATTCATGTACGTTTCCGATTAAATCTTCTTGATGATTTGACATGAGATGCGAGCTAAATAAATTTATTTTTATCTTCATATGTTTCCAATAAGTAGTATCAGAGCAATTATCATGTTGAATCGTTGATAAATGAATTTTCCTCTTAATCTTTGTATTGATTATTTGAAAATTTTAGATAAAAATATATGATTCTAATTTTTTTTTGAGCAAATAATTTTATGTGCGAAATATATCAATATCCTTTAGATACTTTTCTATTGTTGATTTTTGAGTAAAACAATATAGCTAAATTTGGTTTATACTTTGATACAATTTCAATTTTTATTTGATCAATATATTTATTCTCGTTATTGTGATCTTAATTTAAAAATATAAAATAAAATAAAATAAAATTTATATTAAGTCATATGATTTTGATTCAAATGTGTTTTATCTTTGATTATTTTTTAAATAACAATAAGAAGAAATTTTCATTGGGTTCGTAGAATATGAAAAGCCATATCAAAGATAAATATTGTGATTATTATCATTATTTGAGAAAATGAAGTATTTCGAGTTGATTATATTAATATGTGATTTCTCCGGAAGATGAATTAAGTTTATCCTTATGTTAGGAATTTTGTTTTGAATTAATTAAACGAATGAATCAATTCCTAACAAACGTTATATATATATATATATATATATATATATATAAATATTTTGTTGTAGCATTATATAAACAAATGAGTTAATTATTTTCTGTAGCATTATATGAAACGTTTAGCTGGAGAAATTTTATGTAAATATTGTATAACATTTCATATTCCTTTTTTTAATCTGAAATGTTTTGTTATAGCCATATAAACAAATGAGTTAATTATTTAATTGATTCATTCTTTTCATATCTTTGTTAATCTGAAATATTTTACATTTAATTGCTTTATGTAATTAATTCCAAACGTAATATTTGTTAACTAAATATAATAGTTATTTTGGCATTGGTAAACATTTCTTAATTTAGTAATATATAATTCATTGAATTTTTAACATGAAACAGAGAATGCTCATTTTTTTATTAATTAAACATTATGCATTTCTTTCTTTTAAACATTATTATATACACAGTATCCAACTTAATTAATTGCTTAATATAAATATGAGTTTGTTATTTTGACTTAAATAGCTAACTAAATTTATATATTTTTTATTTAAATATTTCAAATGGATTCCAATTATGAGTTTGCTGTTTTGAGTTTGCTAAAGTTTGTTTTGTGATATCAAATGTGTTCTGATAATATAAATTGAAATATTTATTGAAATACTACAGTTAATATTTATTATTTCAAAATAATTTAAATTAAAATATTATGTCACCAAGTGACCTCTATTATATCAATTTATTTATTTTTTGAAATGTATGAATATTACATAAGGATTATATTTAAATCTATGCGAAAAAAAAATAATTGACCCAAAGGAAGATTATTTTTTAAAATGTACAAATATAATATATGATAAATTTGTATTAATCATGTCTATATATCAATCGATAGACATATCGTTGGTAGATTTTATTATCAATATTTATTGACGTAATTTTAAGAGTCATTTACAACAAATGTTATTTATCCAAAGACTAAATTATAATATGTTGTGTTAGGTATCTTATATGTGCTCATATTTTTTAAACATTTCATTTCAAACATGTATATTATTGATATTTTGTTTACATTATATATGCATAAGAAAATGATAATATTATTAATTATGAGTATTTTTTATTCTTTTCAGTTAATGTTTCTTATATATCTGTCAATTTGAATAACATTCCATTGTTTAACGACACTAACTTTAAGAAATAGAAATAACATATCACCATAGTTCTTGGGTGTATGGATCTTGACTATGCGATTGACTAAACATCCTCCCTTCTTGCGGATTGAACAAAGAGCTTGGAAAAGTGGGAGCGTTCTGACTGCATGATTCTTATGATCATGAAGCATTCCATTCCAAAAACCATAAGAGGTGCAATGTCCTGAAGATGAATGTGCTAAAAAATTTCTAAGCCAAATAGTAGACCATTTCGTTAGTTCTAAAAAGGTTAATTTGGGTACTATTCTTAGTAAACTCGTTTCAATGCGGTATAAAGGCAATGAAAATATAAGGGAGTATATTATGGAGATGTCTAATTTTATTACTAGACTAAGCGCATTAAAATTAGAGAGGTGTGATGGCATTCTTATGCACTTAGTTTTGATCTCTCTTCCTACACAATTTAATCCTTTTAAGATAAATTATAATACTCAAAAGGAAAAATGGACTCTTAATGAGCTCATTGCCCAATGTGTGCAATAGGAAGAGAGATTAAACATGACAAAATAGAAAGTGCTCACTTAGCTACTTCCTCTTGTGACATTATTTCTAAAAAAAAGAACTTATAAAGGCAAAGGAGCTGCAGATAAAGAGACTTCACATCATAAGGTGTAACAGAAACAAAATAATATGGTTACTTATTTTTTTTGCAAGAAGGTTTATCATATGAAGAAGGATTGTCTCAAGTATACAAATTGGCTCATGAAAAAGGGTAAACTTCTCAACTTTGTTTGTTCTGAAGTTAATTTATTCTTAGTTCCAAATCACACTTGGTGGATAGATACAGGTGTAACTACTCATATAAGTGTGGCTATGTAAGGTTGTCTAAGGAGACAAATGACAACTGATGCTGAAAGATTCATCTAAGTGGAAAATAACAATAAAGCTCCTGTTGAAATAATATGCTTATATAGATTACATCTAGAATATGGTTGTATTTTGAATTTACATGAGACTTTTTATGTACCATCGTTTAGACAAAGTTTAATTTCTATTTCTTGTTTGGACAAATCTGGTTATTCTTGTTCATTTGAAAATGAAAATTTTGTCTCTTTTGATTCAAATATTATTGGTGATTCTTTGGTTGATAATCTATATAAATTAGATATTTCTACTTCACAAATTAATGAAACTTTGCATGCAAGTAATTTTGGTACAAAGCGAAAATTAATGAATGAGAATTCATATATGTTATGGCACAAGGGTTTTGGACATATTTCTAAACATAGAATTGAAAGACTTGTGTTAGAAAGAATTCTTGATTCTCTTAATTTTTCAGATGATAAACCCTGTATAGAATGTATCAAGGGAAAACAAACAAATATCAAGAAATTTGGTGCTAATAAGAGTTTAAGCGTCTTGGAATTAATTCATATCGATATTTGTGGTACATTCCCTACAACTACTTGGAATGACATTATTTCATTACTTTCATAAATGATTATTCGTTATGTACTTATACTTGATTTATGAGAAGTCATCATTGGAAGTATTCAAAATTTTTTTTAAGTTGAAAATCAACTTGGAAAGAAAATAAAAGTCATCAAATGACGTGATGGTGAATCTTATGCGATATGATGGATCGTGAACAAGCGTGACCCTTTTGCCAAATATTTAGTAGAATGTCGCATTGTTCCTCAATGCACCATGCTTGGGACTCCAAGTCAAAATGGTATAGTTGAGAGAAATCGAACCCTTATGGATATGGTTAGAAGTATGATAAATCATTCTTCCTTACTATCATTTTGGGAGAAGCCTTAAAGGTAGTTTACATCCAATAGAGTTCCAAGTAAAGTAGTAGCTAAAACCCATATGACTTATGGATTGGGAAGAAGCCAGTATTATGCATCTTCATGTTTGGGGATGTCCAACTAAAGCTAAACCATATAAGCTAATGAAAGAAAGTTGGACTCAAAATTATTAGTTATTTTGTTGGATACTTAAGGTTGAAGGGTTTTAAGTTTTATGACTCTTCAAATAAATCCTTTTTGAGATATCTAAATTTATTGAAGTTGAATATGATGGGAGTAATAAACATAGAATTTTATATTTGAAAATTATTACTCTTCTACATTACAAAAAAAATGATCGATAATCTTATCGATCTTATTCAAATACAAAAATCAAAATATTGAATTAACTCTCACTCATACTGAATCATAACAACCTCAAATTGAAGTGTCATTAAGAAAATCACTAGGAGATGAGAGATAGCAATTTCGATGATTATATTTATGTATCTCCAAGAACATGAGTTTGACATTAGATTGGAAAGTGATTCAATCTCTTTTAGTCAAGTCAAACAAAGTGTCAACTCTCATAAATGGATAGAAGTCATTGACGATGAGATGAAATCAATGGAAGATAATGATGTTTGGGATCTTGTCGAATTGTATAAATTAATAAAACCATTGGTTGTAAATAGATTTTTAAAATCAAACGGGATTCAAAAGGCAATGTCGAAAGATATAAAGCATGTTTAGTTGTTAAAGATTTCACTCAAAAGGAAAGCATTGATTATAAAGAGACTTTCTGTCCAATTTTTTTGAAAGATTCTTTTAGAATCATTATGACACTAGTAGTTTATTAAAATTTATAGTTACATCAGATAGATATAAATACTGCATTTCTCAATGGTGACATTGAAGAAATTATATATATGGTGCAACCAAAAATTTTCAATCTTCGATTCAAAACACCATATGCAAATTAAAAAAAATTCATCATGGTTTAAAGTAAGCTTTCCATCAATGGTATAAGAAATTTGATCAAGTGATTACTTCTTTTAGTTTTAAGGAAAATACTGTTAGTCAATGCATTTATCACAAAATCAGTGGGAGTAAATTCATCATCCTAATGTTATATGTTAATGATATCTACTAACAAGCAGCGATATATGCCTTTTGCATGAAACCAAAAAATTGCTTTCAAATAAATTTGAAATGAAAGATCTTGGAATGCATCTTTTATGTTGGGTATACAAATTCATTGAGATCGTTCGTGGTATACTTGGTTTATCACAAAGGCATATATTGATAAAGTGCTTAGTAGATTTGGCATGAAAGATTGTGCAAAGATACACCCATTGCTAAAGGTTTTTTTGCTTGAATGTCAGAAATGAACTTGAAAAAAAGAGATGGAAAATATCCCTTATGCATCTGCGTAGGGGTCTTATGTATGCTCAAGTTTATGCAGCGTCGGATATTGCATATTGTTAATGCTTGTAGATATTTAAGTAACCCAGAATGGATGAAAAGCATAAAATGGGTTATGCAGTATCTGAAAAGAACAAAAGATTTTATGCTCACATATCGTAGATCAGATCATTTGGAGATAATGAGGTACTCTGATTCTGATTCTGATCATTGGGGGATCATTTGGAATATGCCCTTCTAAAAGGTTCACTGTCTTAATTACTATGATAAATATATTTTATATGATGTCATAATAGAATGTTACTCTCATTTCTCTTGTCCATTCTCTAGTTAAAAGCCTTTCTCATTGAAATGAACATTTTTTGATCCTTCTCTTATTGTTTAAAAGAGAAAAATTTAGTAAATCTTATAGATTCAAATAATAAGTCTATAAAAAATTAAATCTAGAACCATTGAGCATAGATGTTCAATTTAAATAAATCTTGAAGAATTGTTTAGTCACTTATTTTAGATTTAAGCCTATTAATTCAAATATAAATTTTAATATTAATTGTTCATGATATTATTATTGAGATTAATGTAATTTATTTTATTTTTTTTATTTTAATTATATTAATCATTACATAGTAATTTATTAAGCTACTTGATTATAATTTATAAGTTAATTTATTGATTTTTATTTAGTACTTTACTAATTATTAACTAGCATAAGATAATAGTGCAAATAATAATTAATTAGTAATTTACTGAAAAAATTAAATAATAATTTGTATTTGTCAATTTAAAAATAATATTATTTAATTAACAAAATAGAAATGAAAGTCACGACGAAAGCTGACGGAAAACTTGTATAACCATTCATGTTAGATCTTTTGCCAAAATCATGATTATAAATATATGCTCTCACTATGAATTCTGATCTTAATTGTTCTTTTTCACAATTTAAGCAGAATCTATAACAACCCATTACATATTATTAAAAGTATGTTTAGAATATATTTTATGCAAATTAGTGCCATTTAAAACTATATTTTGATGCATTTTGAATTTTGTGATGAAAAAACTATATTTTTAATCTATAGCAGTTCTAGAAAGTTATGATTTAATATTTTAAAATGTAAAATTATAATTTATTTTAATTTTTTAAATAACAACTTTTTTATAATAATTTATTATTATTTTCATACTATTGTAACTATCTCAAATAAAGCTTAAATCAAAAATTACTACTTAGATCAAAAGATAGAAGGTGCATTATGACAACCTTCCATTAAATGTTATAATTTTTGAATTTTGAATTAAAAGTTACATACATTGCTCTATTTTTATGTTATTGTTATTTTAGTTATTAACTGTTTGGTTAGTTGAAAAGAATCTGTAAAAAGATTAGTGTAAAAAATTAAATCTTTTTTGAATCTTTTTGTTTTGGTTCATGATGTAAAGTAAATTACAAAAATTTTTATTTTAAATTTTGGTTGAGATATGTAAAGTAAATAAATACTTTCTAAATCTTTGTTAAGTAATTATAAAAAAATTTATTAATTGAATTATTAAATTAATAAATTAAATATATATAATAAAATATAAATAAATTATAAATAAAAAAGATACTTGGTTAAAATTGATTATGATATATTTATTTTAAAATTAAAAGTGAAAATTGGACACTCTCGAATAATCTGATTGACATAATTTATTTTTAATAATATATATTATAAACTTAAATTTTTTATTTTCATGTAGCTCAATATATATATATATATATATATATATATATATATATATATATATATATATATATATACATATATATATATATATATATATATTATATTGTATATATATATATATAACATAAAAGTATTATTTTGATATGTTGATTAACTTTTGCAACTTGAACACTAAAATAAATAAATTATAATTTTATTTGTCTAAATAAAATTATATCATTTGAGTTAACATTAATGAATTAATTGAGTCATATTGATAGATTTTGAAAGTGATTTGAAAGATTTTTTTTTAGAAAATACTTTTGTAATACTCTTCTATGTTTAAAAATATATATTTTATTAAGAAAAAGTAAATAATGATAATATTTTAAAAATTGATATTAAAGATATATATATATATATATATATATATATTAAAAGGGGAAAATATTATTGCCACAAAAAGAGGATTACACGATTCTTAAGGGGATAGATCTCAAACTAATGCTCAAAGAGCTACAAAGAAACTAAAAGAGATATCCCCACCTATTATAATAAACAAAGGAAAATAAAAGCAAATGAAATACAAAAAGACACATTAGAGTCTCAAAAAAAAAATGGTAGCTCACAGTAAGCTCACTCAGGCATCAGCGTGGGGGCCGACATGAGGGATTATGCAATAGCAAAGCACTCAAGGAATCCTAGAAAAAAAAACTAAAACGAAAAGAGCTCAAGATAATTCTAAAAAAGAAAACATAAAAGTTAGATAATAATATAAGGTTAAGCAACAAGCGAATAAGACAAAGTAGATTTACTTGAATATGTTTCAGGTTATAATCTCTAAAGGGGATATGAGCATCAGGACTTTAGGAAAGGTTACAATCATATGCCACCACATCAATGAGGGAAGAAAAGGTCATCCATAGCCAACTTACGGGTTGCAACCATTCCTCAGATAAGTAACCATAGTTGTAGTAAGTGAAGAAGGTGACCAAAACCTAGACAACAAAACCAAACAACCACATACCCATAAGAAAATAGGGAAGCAAACATTCTAGGAAGGGGCAGAAAATCAAAACCAAAGGAAAATACAACCTAATGAACCAATGAAATACTCCACCGGAGTGCCATCAGACCAAAAGGATTGGAAAAGCAACAAAACATATGAGACCAAACAAATATCCCTTGCATGAACTCAACAATAAAGCTAAAATCCAAGATAATTAAAAATTTGGAAAAAGCAAAATAACCGAAAACACATCTAACAGGAAAATGAACTCCAATGATGAAGTAAAACCACACCTAGATGATATTAACAGAAATAGATTATAAGTGCAAAACCATGGACCAAGCATCGTAGCCAGAGAAACCAAAACAAAGAGAACAAGAAATAAAAAACATTACCCAAGGTAATCCACCCCATAAGAGAAAAGTGAGAAAGCTACCAAAACAACGCTCAAATGGGATAAAAACAAAAATCAGCCAGATGGAAAAACTCAAAAAACACATACACAACCACATGACATCATGAATGAAGGACAAAAACCAAATAGGCAATAGAATCAAAGCTGCTCAAAAACAAGTAATGACAAAACATCCAATCTCCACCACCATCACTAGGCACATAGGTGTAAGCGAGAAAATAGGTATTATAAGAGATGACAAAGACTTTACAAAATTTGTAGGATCTCATGATTGTTCAAGGTAGAATTACAAGGTGAAACAATAAAGAAAGAAAATTAAAATATGTAGCTTTATGGAAAAAAGAAATTTTTAATTAAAGAACAACAATCCTAAACTTCATAATTCTACTAAAAATAATGCATAATTGATTCTTCATTTAATCATGTTTTGAAGGACCATAAACTATAGAAAAGTGATTTTCATGTCTGTGATCTCACACTCATAATTATTTAATTCATATGTCGCTTTCTTGTTAGATAGAACTGCACCTTCATGGCTTTACCTTTTTAAATATAAAAAAAACATACAGAATAACATTTGTTCTCACTAAGATCTTCCAATGCAAGGATTTGAAGATTCAAGTCTCAAATACAATACAAAAGTTGTAGAAAAATAATGCATGTTGATTGTCAGTCAATATTAACAAATCAAATGAAAGTACTTTTGACACTAAATATATCACAATAAACTTGTTCATAGTTTAAAGTACTCAACACAATAGAAAAAACATACATCCAAAGTTTGGTATATTTAACAAAATATCATAGTGGATTACATCCAAATATCATAAACCATCACTTAGGTCCACATTCAACAAAAGGAAATTTAAGTTTACAATAAAGTACTATTGCATGAGATAGTGGTTAATATAAAGATTAAACAATAATTACATAATCTCAAAATACAGAATCATCTTCCTAACTCCTTGTGCATCCATCTAGCTTTTGATTCTGTAGGTCTTGAAAGAAAGGATCGAATTATCGTAGGATTCTTTGATAAGTTCTCATAAATTATGTCAATCTCTTAAACAGAAAAACCTGGGATACTAGAAAGCTCTATCATTAGTTCATTGAACATTTGTCTTTCCTTAAAATCCCTTGTTGAACTTCATTTACAACTTAGAACATATCATCATCATGATAATATAATCATGCAGATTGATCACTTTCATTCTTTTAGTCTTCTTGCATTTAGTCAATCCATTTGAAGATGAATGTATTGACCATTTTTCTTCTGTAGAGTCTGTAAGATCCATATCAGAAAACTCAATGGGTTGGGATGCTTCTGTACATATCTCGATAAAAATTGGTGGCTTGTCATCATCTAAACTAATATGTTGAGTACCAAAGGAAGTTTCAGAATTTCCTGACTTTGCCCATTCTTCTATGGCATGACCTTCACCACAAACTTTCTCCAATTCATTGTAATTTACAATTGGAATATTTAAAAAGTCAGCATCTTTTGGAAAAGCTTATAATGAATGAAGTACAAAAACTTAACATATATTTCTTAGCAATATCATGTGGCTATATATTACAAAAATACGAATATGTGATGCATATTCTCTTGTCCCATCAATATCATTTTTCTCTTCATCCCATTTTCTCTTTAGCTCTAGATGTGATTCCATATTCCTCTTTTGTTAATGATTCGATTCTTGCATTGATCAGCGTGACTTCAATTCCAAATTTATGTTTTAATTTATAAGAAACACCTTTGTACATATCTTTGAAGCCTTGCTTCTTATATTATCAATATACTCACACATGATTTGTAAAATCAATCCATTTTGGTTTTGTACTCTCAAAATGCTTTCTTTTAGTTTTAGAGTTAATGGGGGTTAGGAAGAAGATTATCCATTTAACTAATTAGACAAATTATATTGAAGCAAATAGTTAGTATGATTAAAATAATCTTATAAAAGAAATTATGCCAAAAGATAAATCTATAAAACAAAGATGTTTATTGCCAAAACAAATATGTGTATCATCCATTACATATATTAAACATATATATATATATATATATATATATATATATATATATATATATATATATATATATATATATATGATATATATATATATATATATATATAATATATATATATATATATAACCCAAAAAGATAAACAATCAATCAAAATATTTATAATGAATGAAATATGATTTACAAAAGGATAATAAATCTAACATCCCAAAATATGGACTATGTGCTAGAAAGGATATTTTATGCCATCCAAATTTCTAGCTAATAACTACTTAGTTCATGCGCTCCATTGCATGAGCTATTTGGTCTCTTTTGTCCAACCACTCCTTTAAATCTCATAACTGTCATGCCTACTAATATATGTGCTCTAGCCCACTCATCCTCGGAAGAATGAAATCATCACCTCCTTCTGAAATGATCCAATTATATAATATACAAGATGGAAGAACAATATCAACTTGTGCTTATAATAGAAAATATGGGTCGCACTTGATAATTCAAAATCAATTTTTCAAAGAACCAAAAGCACGCTCCACTGTAGTACAGAGTGATGAATGTCGAAGGTTAAACAACTCTTGAGCATTGGTTGATCTAATGCTAGTGAATTCTTTAAGATGATATATTGTGGCACGAAATGGAGATATAAAACCCTTCCTAGTAGAGTAGCCACCATCCACTAGGTAGTACTTACTTGTGAATAAACGTAAATCAATCATTTGTATAAGTAAAATACTTACTGTAAGTGATATTTATGATAAAAATATTTTATACCTTCGAATAAATAGACCATCATTGGTTCTAAGGCATTACAATCTTTTGGCATAATGTGTTGAACCTTCCCACCAGTAAGACATATGTAAATCTCATAGTCTCTGCTAGCACATTTTGGGTGGTATATGATTTTCTCCCTCTAAAAGCAAATTCATGCTCCTTAGAAACCCTAGCTTTAATATGGGTTCCATCAAGAGCACCGATACAATCCTAAAATTAATAAGTTATATTAGTAAGAGCATTAAAATACTTGTATAAGATATCATTATCATACCTTGAAGAAAGGTATGAATCATCGATTGTATTTTATGTGGAGTTTCCAATGTCACGCTGTTTTATCTCCTAAACTCTCTCTGACATTAAAGTACATAATCACAATTTCTCAGGCGTTGAAAGTTGAATGAATGACATTTCACTTGTACTGCCCAAGGGTATAATATATAACTTGTTCTTCAATTTTACATTAAGCGTATACAAGTAAACTCTTGCTTAAATCATAATTTGAAAAAGTGTTTTTATTCAAACCATATTCTAATCGGACATAATCTAGAAAGGTATGTTTCCGCTAAATAATTAAAATCTCTCCTTAGTGTATCCAATAAAATGTATATAATAGTGATTGAGCCGACAATGCAGGCAAGAATGGTGAAGCAAGTTGATTTCCATTGATCTCAACATCATTTGAAAACTCATCGTAATCAGAGGACCATCCTTCACCCTCTTAAGATGTGTCAGTCATTAATTTTTACAATGATATTAATTAAGTTGATCCTCAGAAAAATAAGAAAAAGTGTTTAAGAGAATAACAAAGCCATCAAATTAGTTGAGAAACAAAGGACTTATAAAAAATAAAAATAATAGGAGAAGAGAATCATCATTTTTGTATCTATGGACATCACATTGAACATAAAGTAAGGTATAATTAAAAATTTTTGACTAAATTTATAAATATGTATGAAGGGATCGAGAATTCCTAATATTTTTTTCAGCCTCATTAATAAAACTCTATATTTACATTTTTAATTTTCTTGTTTGTTTTGGAAGATTTGAGACTTCTCTTTTAAATATATTTGGATGAAGCAATCTTTAGTGTAAGATTGCGTTATGAGATGGCATGGCTTGCATCAATGGGAAGTAGGAAAAGTACTCTTGGCATGAATGATGTTCACAAACTTCATCAATGACACTAGAAGAGGAATGTAGATTAGGTACTTAAAAAAAAAATTTGGAGATATTTTAGTGAACTTAATCGCAAGCTCACACACTTAATACATGTACAAGAGCTTGATACTAAGGTCTCTTAATTGAAAACTTAAGCTCTTAACCATTAGGCTAAGATACCTTACATAAGTACTTAAAAGTTTGAAATCATCTTCTCACTTATTAAATTGCCACCCTCGATGATGTGACTTCTCAAAAGACTTATATTAATGATAGTACAACTTATTCGATCCCATAAATCCCATTATGAGACTAAAGTGAAGAGGATTGGAAGTTAAAAGTTATGTGCAAGTATTCCGCTCCATCTATGTGAGTTATAACCAACTCCATCAAATTGTCCAATTGCTTCAACAACCATAAGTCCATTGGATAATGAAAAGAACTTTGGAGGCCCTAAAGTAATCACTATGTGAAAATGAGTTATAAGTCTCATACATCTAGCATCTCGCATTGAAATTGAGTGAATAAAATGGAGTGATTCCTCCAACTTTGTCTCTTGTTCAAGAGAACTTGAGAATTCATATATGACTTATGAGTGCTGACGAATGAATTGAGTGATAAATTTAAACATATAGCCAGCAAATGAGTCAAAATTTCTCAGAGAATGTCAGGAGAATTAGCATAGAAGGGATCCTTAAAAGTGGTAAAAAGAAGATAGTATGTCGTGCCATTGCTCATAATGACGAGAAAAATTGTCGATTCAAAACAAGTGACATGAATGGTAGAGTCAAACTTCTCTGTGAAGGAGTCACGCTTCACCATCTTCAATTTCAATATTGGTAGGGCAGCCACTAGGATCCAAGTAGATAAAGTGTTTGTCCTCTAAGCCTAACACTTTGTAGGACAATTCTGAGAAAAAAGATCTCATGGAGATTTCTAATGATATTTAACATGATTTTATTGAGTTTGCGTTCAACTAGTGAACCCTTTAGGTGAGGATCAAGATCGATGTTGTAAAATTAACTATTTAACATGATTTCATAAGCAATGAGAAGATTGAACCTATTGTGGTTAGTTATGTACTAGAAAAGTTAACTTCTAGTAAAATAAGATTGTACAAAAATACACTTGGCGAGTTCTAGTAAGTATTTAGCAAGTTTATGTGTTATTTGGGTGAATTGTCTTAATTAGTAGGCAAATGTGTGAGTCCCAAAGAATTAATTCAAGGGTTAGTATTAAGAGTCAAATTCAAGCTAATTCTTAGGCAACTTAACTGATATGCAATCATTGGTCACTCAAAATTTTAAGCAAGAGAGTTCTAATTTTTAGACGGTTCAAGTAAATTCTCAATCAACAACTTTTAGAATGTAATTCAGTTCCTCATAATAACTTTAAGACTTGATTAACATAACACAAGCAAACATGCATGTATAATTGTTTTGCTTTTAGTTTATGATGATTACTTTTGTTCACTAACAAAATCTTGAAATGCCTTGGAAGATTGAAACTTGAATGCCTTATTTCTATCACATATTGCAAAACCCACCTATGCTTTAGATATAAAGTTTAGGTGTTTGGTGATCTTGTTGTGCTCTTTCCCTTTAGTAAAGGTGATACGACAATTTGTTCGCTAGCTCAAGGCACAAAGAAGTGTAGTAAGTCGTAAGCAAGTGGGTGCCCATATGTGGATGTAGATCAATTTGGTGGCAATGTAAAAATTGTTGTATTATTCTTTATATTGTAGATATAATTTTTTTGGAAATTCACTTTTACTTGAAATGATTATGTGATGATTTAGGCTTCACATGCCTTATACTACACTTGTTGAGCAAACATTACTATTAATGTTAATAGATTTTATACATGTACTCTTCATTATTGTTTTTATAATTAGCATTGTGTGTGGAATGTGGACACTTATGTTTGTGTGGTTTTGGTGTTTGATGTTTACATTTTCTAGAGCTTGTGAGGTTGAGTAAATGTTTACATCCTCCTCTTATGGCATAATAAAAACATGTCATTTGACTCATCTCTTTATTACTTTACTCATTCAGCTGGACATAGTTAACTCCCCAGCTAATATGTGTTTCTCTATTGATCGCTCATGTTCTATCCTAGCACAAACAAACTCACTCAAAAATATTTGGTAATCTAAGGATGGTTGTATGTCTACCTTTACAATCCTTTAAAGCATACTCTGCATATGATCATCCAAATTTGATATAAAAGAAACCATATTGGATCAATTATAGTCCAAAAAACTTTGTAGAAGATCTCCATACATAACTATCTTAAGGAAGTGGTGAACATATGGTAGAAGAAACAGTTCAAGATATATGTATATCATCATCAAATTTTCCATTATTTCAGAAATTAAACTAACATTTATTCCATTATCTGTATGAAACAAACATAAAAACTGAAATATACACTCTAAATTTCATCAAGATACAAATAAAAATCAAGAAGCAATCGGAGATAAAAATTGGGGAAAAATCTGAAAGTTATCGGAAAAAAATCAAGAAGCTCCACACCTTGAAAGCAAGAATCGCCAATGATCGCAGCAGAAATCTCCAGGAAGTGAAGACTCGCGGCACGGTAGCAGCTCTCGGTGGCAGAGAATCATTTATATTTCATCAAAATTAAACCAAATGACCTTCGATCGACGAACAGACTTCATCATCGCATTCAGAACGTTGAAACTGGTCAGAATATAAATGTTGCACAATTTGATGATCGACCTATCAAGCGATCGAGTTGTCAACGCACCTGCACATATATCGAAGTCAGGAGGTGCCGACGCAAACTAAATGACTTCCATTCATAAAATTGATTGCACTGTTAGCTTTGAAATATTGAAAACTATTAAATGAGACTGCCCACGCTTAATTCAAACGAGTCTGTGCAAATTTTGAGCGATCGAAAGCGACGATGAACATTTTGAGTTAAAATTGACTCAATTTGACGCCGACTCAAACCAAACGGCCTCCGATTGTGAAACAGACTACACCGATGCATTTGGAACGTCGAAAAAAACTAAGATTGATATATATATTGACCATGGGATTTTATCGGCATAAAATTCACATTAAAGTCGATTAATCAATTTAAATATCTATTTAAAATCTCTAATATAATCCTAATGCTCCACTCTAATAAACCGCCTTCCTCATTTCTCAATGTTCTCACACGATTCTCCTCACGGCTGAGCAGCATGGAAGTCATCCTCGAACTCCCCTGCGCCATCTCAGCGCTCTACGCTCCTCCAACCTGCTCCTCTTCTCCTCTCCCCTCTTCCAAGCTTCTTCTCACCTGAACCAACGAAGAGCTTCTTCCCATTCTTTTCCCCTCTCCAATCAAACCTCTCTTTCTCCAAAAACCGAAAAAAAAAAGTAAGGCTCCTCCTTTCTTCTTCTCCCTTCTTCTTCTTCCTCTTCTTTCTTTTCCCACTTCCTTCCTCCATTGTCTCCAAAACAAAAAAAGCACCCACTTCCTTCATCTATTTTCTCCAAATCAATGCTTTTTTAAATCCAACTAAATCCTGTTCAAATCCTAGCCAAACATCCCAGGCAATTCCCCTTCCATTTTCACTTTCTCCTCCTAGCCAAACACTCTTCTTTCCAATCTGAACTAACCAAGCCCTCTTCCTCTCGTTCTCTAATCTGGAATAGGGTATAAAATTGTAAGAAATTGTGGATGCATCGAAGTATAAGTTGTGGATGTGGAAGTATATGTGTATATATGTGCTTTTGAGTTTTATTTGCCAAGACCACTAATGTCTCATAGGGGCATAGCAGTGAAAACATTGTGGTGTCAGACACCACTCATACTCAATAGAGCGTCGAGCAAAAAGACATCTGTTAGATGTGCTCCCAGTAGAAATGCTACCAAAATTTTGACTTAAATTCCGGACTTAAACAAATTCAAATGGAAATTGCCTAAACTCAAATTAAATAAAAAATGTATGATAAACATGAAGATAAGCATTAAATCAAAGTGGAGGATGCTTAAAGGAAACAAAACAAAACAAAGAGGAAACATAGTACTAAAGTAAAATACTTACTCTAAACGGAAGCAAGTTCCCTTCCTTTCTTCAAAATCCTTAAAAGCTGTGAAGTTTTCTTTTCAAACAAATGATGTGAAAGGTAACCCCCCTCTTATATTTATAGAAAGGAAAGCCATCTTTGGGATCAACTTATAATTAAACTAACAACATATGTAAAATATATCTCAACAATCTTGTTCCATGTTTGTTATCAAAACAAATGCAAGTGAAACTTAAGAAAGTTAATACTAAACTCATAACAAACTTGTAATAAATTTGAAGTCTAATTTTCAAATAAATAGGGAATTTGATATGAAGTTAAGGATAAATCTAAATTGGGTCTAACAACTCTTGTTGTAGAAAATGTGAAAAGTCTTTAAATGATAAAATTAGAAAGACTTGAAGCTTTCTTTTGGGTGAACTTCGTACATATAAACTTGTATGAATACAACTGCATGAAGTATGCCCTTGCACATATATTATAACGGTCACTCCTTTGGGTCAAATATTCTAAAATACATGCAAATGCTTGAATAAAAATAAATTCATTACACATATCTAAAATGAATATATTTTTATTCAAAGCTTGTACAAACTTTCAAATGAACGCCACCAGATTCGCAATACATCGTACAAGAGAACAGAAGATGTTAGTTAAGGCATTCTTAAATACACCCGCATGGGCCCCAATACTACGCTGAATGCTTGCATTCAAGTGTCTGAGGATGTTGTGCGGGTTACTTCCCGGTTTAGTCTTAGGACTGGATCCGGGTTAACAAAACCTAAAAATCTATTATAAGATTTTCAACTTAGTGAAATATTTGAGAAGCTAATTCTATCATGTGATAGTAGATCTGATCATCTATCAGAAACTAAATAGAGTTGACAGGATCTAAAGTTCTCAAATATATTCAATTCAATCGATTAACTACCTTGATGATGGTTGTGCTGAATGGTGATTTCAATTGGAGGGGATACTTCCATCGAAATGTGATTCTAATCTCAAATCAAATTAACTTAAATTAAGTAGTAATATAAAACTGTTTAAATGAAATTCAATTATTAAATATTTAAAGCAAAATTCAATCTATCCACCTTCTATAATTATTTGTCGGAGATGATAAATTAAGATTACTCTAGCTAACAAAAGAGCCAATGTCAAATCAAGTGTTCTATTATGTTCACTCTCAATCAATCTCTTGTCAGTAAGGGTGTGTCCCATGTCCTCACATTGCTGGCAGTAGGCTCTGGATGATCACGATTATAGTCCTCATGGTGGTTTGGCCAGTCTGACTCTATTATATTACGATCACAAGCCATAGCGTATGCAATGGCTCTCACCCTTTGAGTTGTGAATCATAAGATTATTATGGGGCAAGCCATTTTTCATAAGGTAGACTTAAGCCGTCTCCTTAAGATAAATATCACCCCAAGTCTACAAGTTTCTTAGGCATGTAACCCATGTGTTGGATAAGGATCTTCTTTAGTTGGTCGACTACCTCCTCTGACTAAGTAGACTAGGGATCATGACAGCCTAAGATGACGGAACCATGAGATCTAGATCGAACACGTCATCATTCCCCCAACCATCCGCTTTAAGCTAAAATGGTGAATTATATATATATAAATCTTAAACTCCATATATCTACTATACGACATAATAAACAGACTAACTTAACCCCAATCAAAATTTCTCTCTTACTTATTGGGAGGTGTAATTAATTATAGGAGCTTGTGCCTATAGGAAACCTGAAACTAGATCTAAAGTTCTCACCAAATGAGGATGAAATCTTTGGGTAGTGTCTTATCTACTATTCCATTTGCCTTCTGAAAATTACACCGACACATCTTAAACCATACTCTCTTCAATTCAATTTGTCGAGAGGTTGGTGGGTGAGCCAGAGCCAATACACATTATGCTTGATATAAAAACACTTAATATAATTAAATACATAATGTTCTTATTCTCGTCCTGTATCACTAGTAAACAACTATAATAAATATAATTTGATATTCTCTTAAAACAAACTAGTATTAGAAACTACACAAAATAATTGGTTAATATGAAACTACATACTACAACTGAATGCATCACATTTTTAAGTTCTATTACTTCATTATTTATTACTTCTTCTCTTTGGAATTTAAACTTTAATGATAACACAATTTTCCATCTATGATGTACATATATTTCTTCATAATTTTATTACGAATAAAAATCATTGTGTCATTATATTCAAGAGAAAGCAAAATTATTTTACTTCTATGTTATCTTCTATTGATAATAATAATCATGTTCGCGTTCAAACTTTACCTAGTGTTATAAATGAGGACTATGGTATACACCTTGTGCTATTATTTTACAAATTGCTAACCAATTGATTATATATATATATATATATATATATATATATATATATATATATGGTTAGCTTATATATAATAGACTTGTTGAGTTTGTGAAGCTAATATAAACCTCATAACTGAAAAGTTGGGATTTATGTTGACTTCAAGTAGTAATCAATGTTAATCAACATTAAGTCCTCTTTTGTTTAATACTAATCACCTTTAATTAACACCATGTTCCATCCAATTTAGTCAAACTCACTAACCTCAAGTAGCATCCCATTCAAATTAACTACAAACTCATTATCACACTCCATTATTTATGGTACTTTTCCTGCATCCATAATTCTTATTGTGGAATTTAAAATTATTTATAAGGTATTTAATATAACATTTACCTTAATGTGAAGCCCATAAGCTAACAATAATATATAGCAATATCCTCAGTTGAACTTAACTTTTATGCATATCCAAAATTGAACACTCTTTCTCTTAAGCTATCAAATTGTACATTCATTATCCTTTAGTTTTCAACTATTTTAAGTTTTACCTCCTGCACTAATGGTGTTAATCATTGAGTTTTATTATAACAATATTAGTTATATATTATGTATATTAATTATAATAAAATTACTTAATGAAATGATTTTTTTCTCAACATAGTTCAAAAAGAATGTATATCATTGTAGATTCATATTTGTTATCATTTAAATGCTTGAAAGAACCCTTTTTTGAGAGAGAGAGAGAGAGAGAGACCTTCTAGATAATTAAAAATTAATAATGAATCTTATTGTTCAAGAGGTCTACCATCATCATTTCAAACTATTTGATTCTATTTTGTTGGTATGATTTAATTCAAAGTATATCGAGCAAATTGTTAGTATCTTCTCTACCACATAAGCATCATATATCAACCCCTCACCATTTGATTTATTATGAACCATTTTATGGCAATGTATAGTCCTAAGATTATATTAATTAGTAATATTGACTAAATATTTTAGGCTTATTGATTTAACAAAATAATTACCTCTCAAAAGGAAACATCCATCAATGATGAACATGACCACCAACTCATGCTTCACATGCTTGATAAACTTATAAATGTTTCATGGAATCAAAAAATAGGAGCATTTTTTCTTATAATTATAATGTGTTTTGACTATATTTCTTTGAAGCTTATGCATGTTGTCAATGTATTTAATTCTTATGTAATTATCTTGGAATAAGTGGCTAAGTTTTATTAAAGTATCCCAAATTTCTTTGGTTGACAAATCATAAATGCATTGGACATCGATATTCCATAAAAATATAATAATAATAACTTTTATATTCTATAAAACTTCAAATTATGTTGGTCAACACACTTTATTAGATTAAATGCATAAATATTAAGAAATTTTAAACATTTTATCAATGTGCATACATCATTAATTTGATCTTTTCCTTATATAGTTTCATTACCATACCTTTAAACATTCTTCCATCAATGTTAATTAGTTCATTCAACTTCAAGCCTTTTATAAATTAATGCTGAATCAAGTATTTCATCCATGTTATTTTTTAATGTTGTCCTTGAAACTCATCACAATGCAAAAGAAATATCATCAAGCATATGCTTCTCCATATGCAATATATCATGATTGTAAAAATTGATATTAGCCTGCTAAAAATACAACTTCTAAGATTTCCATTTTTTATCCAATTATGCTCCATACCAAATATTCCCATTATTTTTCTTTTATTGTATGCATGAAATATTATATCAGGTAGTTTAGACATAACTGAAAATAACTCCTCTTTAAAAGACATAGTAGAGCATCATCCAACTCAATAGCACTTCTTCTAAATTTATCTTTTTATTTGCACTAAGAATGATTTGAAAATAAAAGTTGTCAAAGAGACTTATCTGTCACCATCCACCAACATAAAAGCTTTGAAATACTTCATGTAATATGGGAATGCTAATTTTACATGTGTACTCCATCTAAATAGTATAACATAGGCTAAAAATTTAATAATTATTATCCATATGATTACAATTCTATTAAAAATTTTCGCTTCTTATACTTATCATAAGTGAGAGCCCACCATTCCAAAATTTTTATTTGTTAATTAGTGAGCATAAAAAGACATCTAAGTTACTTGTTAGGCTCTTTAGTCCTAAAATTAATAAGGTAAAATGATAAAAGATAATTTTATACATATATATGGTAGGTAGTTATAAATAATAATTAATATTTTCCAAAATATATATGGAGCACTTGATTGTTCTAAAGGATTAAGCTTGTTTATGTATATCTCAAGTCTAACATTATAGACATTTGAAGAAAATGATGGATATGTATGAGCAAAGTGTGTTCATCCTTAACCATATGAAGGAAGTGTTAACTCCTCCTTAAGGGATTATTTTTAACAGGTCAAGTCATTTAATTCATAGTTTTAGTTAACATGGACATCCATCATAGCCTTGCTATCAATAATAAATAATGGAGTTTCTTTCATGGAACATTTTATGATAACTGTATAAATTTTCTTTTGGATTATATTGAGCATGTATGTGCATACAAAAAATGGTCTGAAAGGCCAATCATCATGCCTTTATAAGATAGCATACATAAATTTTGTATTTCTATATTTGAAGGACAAGCTTCTTCAGATACATATAATTTTGTACATATATCCTACAGGCTTCTTTTTTTTTGTGGAATCATTGATTTAATAATAAAAAATAATGAGTAAATTCAGACTAATAATTCAACAACAAACTTGTTCATAATTTTTTTATGATGTTTACGATGTTGCTATAGATGATTATTATTAATTGTAATTAAAGAATGAAACTTTGCCACTTCTACATTAAACTGTTCTCCAACTTTAAATTTATGGATATCAGCTATATTTGTATTGTGATGTTGTAAATCATTAGCATCTATTATCATATCAGTATTAGATTAATGCTTCTGCAATCCTTCTGTTGTTAACTCTATCATAGATTTTGTTCTCAATGATTTATTTTTTTTATAACAGATATAGTATTTTTTTTATAAACCACTTTTGATAGAGATGAATATTATCATCATTATATGTATAAAAATTGTTGTTATCATATTTCAAGTAATGACATTTAATCTTATCTAATAATACATTATGATCATAAGAAAATATGAAATAAAGGAACTTTTTGGAACATTAACAATTTCATGTGTTATGTGACATCTACTATTCAATTGATGATACATCCATTTTTTATTTATGCTTATATTTTCAATAAAACTCCTAATGAGCAAATAATCATGTAGCATGTAGGTGTAAATTTCATATATAAGACCTAATTTATGTAATGGCTAGTAATGTTATCTATGATTATTTAGAAGTGGTCTATAGTTTAATAGATTATTTAGAATTTATTTACTTATTATAATCTAATAAATTTTCTTAGATAATGTTTTGTGATCAATCTCTAAAATTAATGTAAAATCCATTGTAAAGAAATAGATCTCTAAAACTTAATGGATAGAATAAAGTCTACTCTTTGATTTCTTTTGCTTTGGCACTACTAGTCTATCATCTATATTTTTCTATTCGAGAATAGAAAAAAATTTCTCCAGACATTTCAAGGAAGGATACAGAGTATTTTATTTTTCTTGAACATTTAAATTAATTTTTTTCACTTCTAAATGTTTGAATTAATCTAATCCATAATTATTTATTCCAAATTATTTGTTCTCAACTTGCTCTGATTTGTTTTGTAAGTGATTGTATTTTTCAAAGGTAATATTTATATGCTCCTATCTCAAACCACAATAATCCTAACCAGTAATATAAAAAATACCACAAATCTATGTAATGAAGACGCTTGATATTAAATCCTTCATTAATGAATATGTATATTACATGTTGGAACATTTTTGTATGTGCCACTAAAATTTTTTTTATTTATAAAATAATATGAAAATCTTTACAATAAGTTAACAAATTGATATAGTTACTTAAGATACAAATCCTTCATATAAAAGTTATTAATTTTATTTTGAAGCCAAAGATTTATGTGATATTATTATAAATAAAAATAATTGAAACTATTTTCTTAAATATACAAAAAATTTGAGTGCTAAGAGAAGAACTTTCTTGACAACAAAATTTCAAAATTAATAAGAGTTAAGAAAAAATTAGTGATGGTAAGTATACCACACAACTTATTTTGATTTCATGTATATGACAAATGAGGTTTTAATAGCTTGTTTTTTAAAGGTGGGGGCTAAGGTTGGGTGTACGACAAGATAAAAAAATTGGGGAAAAAAGGACGTTTGTTCAATTTATTTGGGAGTTTTACGACCAGCTACAATTAGTCGCTAAACCTATTATAGTTACATTAGTTTCATAATCTTCTATGAATTTAATTGCATATTCAGCCGCTAATACACAATATTCTTAAAATGCATGTCATGATCCATAGATCATGTTCTTTAAATATTTGAATTTTCATTGTGTTCACAAAACCCCTTAATGAAACTAATACTCTTCTGGAAGCAAATGTATGTTTTATGTTATCATTATTGGTCTAACCCTTAAGATGAGATTACTAGACATTAAAATTTTAAGAAAACTTAATAGTGATAGTCCCTCTAATTGAAATCTTTAGTCACCATGGCCATCATTGAGGTAGTACCTGTCAACCCTACTTGTTTGCTAGCTAAGGATCAGATATAAGATTTGCATTTATGAATTTGAATTTAAGATAATTTAACATCATAACTTTAGAAATTTGGATAATTGAATTCTAATCAACACGCGGTCATTAGGATAGATCTTATCTATTATGTATGTTTTTGGTTATGGAGTATCAAATTTATGGTTTGTATTCATTGAATTTGAATTTAAGATGATTTAATATCAATACTTTAAAATTTTGAACAATAACCCCTTCTAGTTGAATTCTACAATCAAAACAACCATTAATAGGGATTTAGAGATAGCCACTTCTCAGTCATATGACCGAATTAGCTTCTCAAAAGCTTACTCATGTAGAGAAGGTTATAATAGTATCAATGAGTTTTGTTAACCTGGACCTTCCTAAGGCCCAACCGAGTTAAACCCGTGCCACATATTCAGACACTAAATTTAGATTTTAATGTGTTAGGTCACATGCATGTGATTGATAATTTTTAAATAATTACATATATTTGCTCATTTTTCTTGTAAAATAGTTGTACATATTTCAAGACATTTAAAATTG
The DNA here is from genome assembly GCA_021442155.1 of Cymbidium sinense. Taxonomy (NCBI): domain Eukaryota; kingdom Viridiplantae; phylum Streptophyta; class Magnoliopsida; order Asparagales; family Orchidaceae; genus Cymbidium; species Cymbidium sinense. Next base: position 77,716,804 of record CM038228.1, on the reverse strand, counting down.
AGTTAAAGGTCTTAAAAACACATGTCTCTCATTCTAGATCATTTGCATGAGTTTCAAAACATTGAATTTATGTGTTGTGCTACTTTATAGTGAATGTAGTATTCCACTATTCAAGTTGTTTACATGCAACCTGATGCACTGAGATTAATCATAGAGTCATTTCTTAATGCATGTAAATGCTCGATTCATATATTTGAAAGCTCGCATAAGCTTTAAAGTACTTGAATAAGGCATGAGCTTACTTCGAATGTGTGATGAATTTATTTTTATTTGAGCATTTCACATATTCCAACGCTATGAATTTAAATGTGAGACTACCTCGTGATACATGCGAGAGTTTAGCTTTATTGGACACTTGAATAAATCATAAAGCATCAAATTTAAATGTTAAATTGTCCAAAAATATGTGCAAAATTAACAAATATTTAAACAAGTCTCAAATCAAATATTCATTTTTTCATCAATTCTTAATGAAGATACTTCATTCACACTTATTGATTAATTGTCCAACTTTACTTGTGGTTATAAAGGAGCTATCAAGCTTTTTGTAAGATCTTATGTCTCAATTTGAATCATCTCTAACTCTTCTTATGCAAAAAGAGAAGTAATGTTACTTTGATGTTCATGTAGAAAGTATTGCTTATGTTCATCAATGAACTATCATATTCTTTTGAAATTTTTATTCCTATTTGAATTTAGCTCACTTTGTTCTTTTCATTGTGTAACATAGTATTGTTGAATATGCAATGAAAGGTCTGGTTTATATTTATTGACAAGCTTAATATCATTTCAAGCTTAGTTTAGATTTCTTTTGAAACCCTTCAATTCAATCAATACAACATTTGTTGTATTTCAAATGATCATTGAACGTCCATCTAAGCTTGCTAACAAGCTATCAATTCATAATCATATTAGTGAGCAAATTATCAAATTCTTTTGAACCTCTTTAATTAATTCATTAGATGTTTTACTAATTATAATTCTAAATATTTATCTCATAATTTGAATTTTAATTCATATTCATTTTGCTGATACATCAAATTTTAAAAGTTCATTTAAAATATTAAACTCTTTGTAGGTCCAATTCTTTAGAAATTTTGGCAATCTCTCAGCATTATGATACATCAATATAAAGGGCTACCTCGGGAATGCAAGGCATCTCACTTCGCCAAAAAAAAGCTTATGGTCAGTATCATAAGACATTGTGGCTGAAAATATTTAAACTCATCACCGCATTAAAACAACGACTGCGAGAACTTATTTTTCAAGAATTTTTCTCGCTATCTTGGAATGTGTGCAAGTATTTATTTTTGATATAATTTTTTCCGTTATATTAGAACAATGTGCACGAGTACTTATATTTCATATATTGTCCATATTATTTTACCTTAGCATATCAAATGAGTAATATAAACTTGTATTGGGTTTGATAACAAAGATTTGTGTGGAACTTGGGATAAGCATAACTTGAATTCTAGTAGTCAACAAAATGACAACATTCATTCTCACAAATCTAGAATCTTATCACCATCCCATTTCACAAAGATCCAAAGACAAGAAAATTATTTTGATGACATTTAACTTATGCTCACTTGTGGACAATAAGATGAGAACCTCAAAGCCTATAAATTCTTAAATTTCATTAATTTTTTATGTCGCTTTAACCCGATAGCAAGATAGAGTGTATGGTGGCATGACTCAAGAAGATAACACCTAAACAACAACAAAAAAACAACTTCAATTCCTATAGAATATTATCCTCCTTCACCTTTTTTTTTTGTACCTTATATCTTGATTTTGGTAAATCCAAATAATAACCCCATTATATCCTTTCTCCTTCACTTAAGAGTTTGTTTAAGATAATTGTAGCTTTTTAAAAAATTAATTGTAAAGTTGCTATGAGAAAAAAAACTTTTTTTAAAAATTGTTATGCATATTATAAATATTTTCTTTTTAAAAAATTTAAATAATAGTTTTTAGTCAACTCTCACATTCTAACATCTATGATTCTCAAAATTAGCTTTTTATCACAAATTTTTTTTTAAAAAATAGTCAAAAATTTATCTCAAACTCACTATCATTTCTCTGTGATGTGCAATATGGGAGGTCCATTACCGTGAAAGAGGAATGCAAGATGGCCCCAACTTTGCTCAACAAGCAAAAGGAAAAGCTGTTGAGATTCTTGAGCTAAGAAGAGGGACGGCTTGGATGTGCGGGAATATGAAACGGTGTACCTATTCAAGTTATGTGGCCTGAGAGGGTGTTTGATAACAAATTTGATTTATTTTAAGTAGAATTTAGTAAATTCAGTACATCTGAATTTAGTAAATCCTAAGTTATTAAATTCTGAAAAATATTTAGTAACATATTAGTTAAATCCTGCTAAATCTTGAAAGATATTTAGTAAATTATTTGAATTATTTGAAGATTTAAGTCTGACAGGATTTTAAAAAGTTTTTTTAATTAATAAGTCATTAATAATATACAATTAAAATTAACTTAAATATAATTAATCAATTAATAGTATATTAAAAATTTAAAATATGTATTAATATTAACTATTAATTAATTAAATTTATAGCTATTAAATTATATTAGTAGATTAATATCTTAGAATAAAACTATATTAAGCATGAAGAGATAAAATTATCATTCAAATTTTCAATTAATTAACTATCAAATTTATAACAATTATAATTATATTTACTAAATTATAATTTAATTTTAATAACTTATAAGTTAATCTTAAATAATATTTTATTAAATAAGTTTAAATAAAGTTAAATTAATTTAAAAACTATCAACTATTATATTAACTAAAATTACTTAAATCTAATTAATAATTTATAATTAATTTATAATTACATATTAATAAATAGTTAATAATATTAAATAAAAATTAATTTTATCATAATATTTTAATTTAAAAAATAGTAATTAAATGAATTATTTAAAATTAAGATTTTTTAAAAGATTAAAGAAAAAGAGCATTTATATACATAGCACACAATTCTTCTATATTTATATATATAATACTTAAATATAAGTATTTATATATATAACACTTAAATTTTTATTATTACAATAAAAATACTTCTTTTCTTAATTTATTTAAAGTAAAATTCAACTTGAAGTATAGAAAATATATTATATTTATAAATATTAAATTTTAGATATTAGATATATAAATACATAAATTTTTTTTAAAAACTGAAATTTTTTCTTCTCTCTCTCTCTCTCTCTCTCTCTCTCTCTCTCTCTCTCTCCCTCTGTCTCCGTCTCTCTCTCACTCGCGTCTCTCTCTCTCTCTCTCTCTCTCTCTCTCTCTCTCTCTCTCTCTCTCTCTCTGCTCTCTCTCTCTCTCTCTCTCTCGCCGAGTTTCTCTAAATCCCATAAATTCTACCTTCCAGCAGTATTTAATAAATCCGAGATTTAAGAGGATTTACCCGATTTGCTGGATTTAGCAGGATTTACTAAATCCCGGATTTAGTAAATCTATTTTTTGTGTTTGGCAGGATTTACTGGATTTAGCAGCCTAAATTCTAAGTAAATCCGTTGCCAAATACCCCTGAGATGGGTAAGCCGGAGAAGAAAAAGTGAGGAGGAGAGGGGGCGTCGGGTTTGTGCAAACAGTAGGGACGAAGATGGATGGGTCGAACCTCAAATCGTGCAAACAGGGAAGCTAGGGTGCTGGGTCAATTGAGAGTAGGGGTGTGCGTTTGGTTGATTTGGATGGATTGGATGATAAATTTTTAAAACCGATTGGTTTGGATTCAAAAAAAATTGACAACCAAAGAATAAAATCTGCAAAACAATAGAATATTAATTTGGTTGGTTATTTTGGTTTGGTTTTGGATAAGCAGAAGTTGGTATATTTAAAATTATTTGTAATTTTTTATTATATAATGATTAATCGATAAGCAAAATAACATAAATATAATAAAAATAAAATTTCGTAAAACAAATATTTTAAACTAATTTTCTTATATGATGTTTTCAACTTGAAGTTCTTTGGAATAAATATTATCGTATGAGGCAAAATATTTTGAAAAATTGGATAATGGTTCTCCAAAAAAGCCTCAAAGTATTAAAAAATAAATAAAAATAAGTGTATAATAGATAAGCGTATTATCATAAATTAATAATAGCATTTATATAATTCTTTGGTTTATTTGGTTATAAAATTTTATTTAACAAGATCAAAACCAAAGTTTTCAATAATTAAAACCAAAATCTAAATTCACCAAAAATAAATTACTTAAAAACTTTGATTCGAATTATTTTTTTTGATTAAAACTAAATAATGCACTCCCCTAATTGAGAGCAGAAGAAGATCCTAAAAGAGGTGAGTGTGGGAGTTCGGCTTTTGGGGAGGAGCGGAGATCTCACGTGAATAGAAGCGGGGAGATGAATTGATTGCCGAACGGTTCAACGTGCAGGGGCCTAAATGGGAAGGGATGAACGGATGAAGGGCAGAAGGGGTATTAAGGTTGGGCGGCTCTTCTTTGATTGGTTGGCTTGGGTGGCACCCAATACGATGTGTTGGGTGGTTGTACTGATTGTATTGGAGGCAGGATTGGAATATGAAATGGCTGATATTAGCCTTAATTTAAGGGATTATTTTTAAAATAGGCACAGTATTAACTTTAATTAGTATTTAGGCGTAAATTTTATTTATGAATAAAGCGTAGTCATAATAACGGACGATCCGATGAAACACGTCGCCAGTCGTCTTTGTTTTTTTTTTTTTTGCTTTGTAACGGCGGGGTGGAGAGAGAGAGAGAAACGGCGGGAGAGAGAGAGAGAAACGGCGGGGAGAGAGACAGAGAGAGAGAGAGAAAGAGACAGAGATAGGAGATTTTTTTTTAATTTTTTAAATAATATAATTATTTAAAGTATATAATTTAAAATATTTTTTATAAAATATTTAATAACTAAATATTTATATATTTAATTATTAATTTATTTATTTATATATATAATTAAATATATAATTTAAAATATTTTTATTATATATATAAATTTATAAATTTATTTAATATTTTTTATTAATTAATATAATTATGTATAATATATATTTTTTATTAATTTTGTTAATATATAATATAAAATTTTTTTAAAATATATAAATAAATAAATAAAAAAAGAATAAATTTTATAAATATTTTATAAACTATATAAATAAAGTAATATATATATATATATATATATATATATATATATATATATATATATATATATATTATAAATTTATTTAGTTATTTATATGTTTAAATTATATAAATATTTTTAAGTTATATAAATAATTTAAAATAATTTTTATAGAATATTTTTAATTATATATATAAAATATATATATATATATATATATATATATATATATATATATATATATATATATATATATATATTAATATAAGTCTTTAATAATAATAATAACAAAAAATAAAAAATAAAATAAAAAAAAAATAAATAAAATAAATAATTTTTAATAAATAAATAGAAATGAATAAATATATAATAAATAAATAAATATATATATATATATGTATATATATATAAAATAAATAACTAAATATTTTTATAAATATTTAAATAACTAAATATTTATATAATTTACAATTATTTATTTATTTATTTAATATTATATAAATATTTAGTTATTTAAAAAAATTGTATATATATATTTGGTTATTATATAAAAAAAAAATTATTTATTATATATAAATATTTTTATATTTAAAAATTTTATTTTATTTTTTTTTGTATTTTTATATTTTTATATTTTTTTGTTATTATTATTATTAAAGAGACTTATATTAATATGTATTAATATATATATATGTATATATATATATATATATATATATATATATATATATATTATATAAATATATAATATATATATATATAATATTTATATATAAATTAAAATATTCTATAAATTTTTTTATTATTTTGTATAACAAAATATTTATATTTAAAATATAAATAACTAATTTTAAATAAATATATATGTATATATTATATATATATATATATATATGTATATATATATATATATATATAATTGCTTTATTATATGGTTTATAAAATATTTATAAAATTTATTCTTTTTTTTTTTTGTTATATATTTTAAAAATTTTATATTATATATTAACAAAATTAATAAAAATATATATTATACATTATATTAATTAAAAAAATATTAAATAAATTTATAAATTTATATATATAATTAAAAAATATTTTAAATTATATATTTAATTATATATAAATAAATAAATTAATAATTAAATATATAAATATTTGGTTATTAAATATTTTATAAAATATTTTTAAATTATATACTTTAAATAATTATATTATTTAAAAAAAATTAAAAAAATCTCCCTATCTCTCTGTCTCTTTCTCTCTCTCTCTCTCTCTCTCTCTTTCTCTCTCTCCCCGCCGTTCTCTCTCTCTCTCCCCGTTTCTCTCTCTCTCTCCACCCCGCCGTTACAAAGCAAAAAAAAAAAAAAAAAAGGTGACCAGTCGTCCGTCAAACGGACGACTGGCGCCATTTACGATGCCCGGTCGTCGTTTGACAGACTATCATAAATAAAATTTTTTGATCTAAATTAATTAAAGTTATCTATTTATTTTAAAAATAATCCCTTAATTTAATTAGAGGAAATTTTAAAACAAATAAAATGATACTATTTTAATAAAAACTTCATATCTATATATAATTTTTGAATATTCATATAATCAATAATATATAATATATTATTCTGCAGAAGTTATATTAATTGCTTACCTCGATTTGCGTGTATACTTCGCCAAACTTTCATGAGTCAATCCCAAATAATATGGGTATCGATATTAGATAATTTTGATATTCCAATGCAAAGATGTTATCCATTTTATCAAATGAGATCATTTGGATAATTTCGGTGACGATCATAGTAAGTTCAGGCTTAAATTACACGACGTTGCATTCGAATCGTCAACATTTATCTGAGCTTTTAAATTGATGTGAAGATATTGTTTGATAGATTTACGTTTGTTGGCGATCTTTGTAATTTTATGAATGAAAGTTATTTGGATGTTGTCGAGACTTCCTGACCACAATATGCATGGAATAACACTTAAGATTGATTTTGGTCAGTCGATCAAATAGTGTGATAAGCTTTAATTGATTATTTTTTATATTTAAGATGCATCAACAAAATTAATTCTATGAATTGATGAGATTTTGATCGATTTTGATCACGATTGAAATATTTTAACTCCGATTCATATGACTTTGTGTTTATTAATTATCGATTTTATTTCATGCACTCAATTAAGTGTATTGAACACACACACACACACACACACACACACATATATATATATATATATATATATATATATATAAAGTCAATAGGTTTTATTTGGAAACCTCATGAGGAAGGCGGCTTCAACATTCTTGCAGAGACAAGTTAAGGACGTGCGAGACTTGGATCAATCCAACGCAACCTCTATCTTCTTTGGTTACAACCGTGAAAATCCTGAGTGATGTTGAAAACATTCAGATTTAAGGTCAAAGTTAATAGTAACTAACTACAAACAACCTCAAACAACTAATGTACACCAACAAACATTTAGGTCTACCGGCAGAGTTAATTTTGTATCATAATATAAAATTAATATGATATTTGTATACAAAATTTATGATTCTAAATTGTTTGTTAATTTACACCTATTATAGTAAATCAATTAGCCAATAAGAACTTATAAAAATGTATATTAAAAACTGAGAAAAGAAATATGTGACTACTGTGGGGCGGAAATAAAAATTGATTAATTAAAGAAATGTTTGAAAATACACAAAAGGACTGAATGCAGAGGTTAATATGTGACACTCAATAAAAAAAAAAGAAATTAAAAAAAGGTTCATAGTATATATACACACACACATGTTTTAATTGAACGCAGAATTTTCTACAATTTATTAAATTATACATAAAATCTTTTATTAAAACTTATTTTTATTTATCACAAATATAAAGTACTAGAGATCTTACCTCTTATGGTGAAAATATATGCAAAATTTTAATTACAATTAGCTAGAAGTTATATAGAGGTTTCTTTTTCTAAATTTAATATAATAGCAACATAGCTTGTGATGCAAAAGGCACTAGGATATAAGAGTGACTTCATCACTCTCTTGATGGTATGCCTTATATTTTCAATATATTTTATTTCATAGCATCAATCTAACATGTTAAGCTCTCTAATACAAATTTGATTTTTGGAGCATACAAGCGTGGTTAGTCTTATCATTCCTATTGCAAAACCCTATATGTTATAGTGGCCAAAAATTAAGTTTTCTACATAAATTTTCACTAGATTGTAAGAAGACTAAGTAATCACAACTAAATTTATTTCTATGACATCAAACTTGATCATTGCGTAGAGAATTTTCTTATTGCTTTATCTGTGTAATATAGATTTTGAGTTGTTTAAGTAAATGTAGAGGAGATGGTCTACTTGAAACAATATATTCCTCTCTATAGTTATCTCACACTTCTTTACTGAGAAGTCTAAGTCTAAGGAGTGAAGCCCCACCTAAATCTCCTCATGTATGTATCTAACCTGCCTTCTTCAACTACTCCCCCAATTAGTACTATTAGAGATAAGAATTTGAATTTAATTAAAGGCCTAGAGCTGAGATTTATGGATTTTGAAACTACAATCACTAGAAGAATGGTTGAAGTTGAGATGATGCTTAATACTGCTGAAAAAAGAATTGATAGACATTGAAGTCCAAACAATATAAAAGATGTTGATGAGGGGATTACTGCTCCGGCCACTAAAGACACACATACAAAATGGGTTGTAGAAATTATTTCAATGAAAAATGAGCAATTGGTTCACGACATATGCCAAATAAAAATATTGATTTTCTTTGTCCAATCATTTTTCTCATCTTCATTCACAAGGTCAAAGCCAACTATAGCCTCTATGTGCTTACACATGAACATTCCATAATCGAAGCTATTATCTTGAATAAGTATACTTATAATCACTTGGTGACCATTTCGATTGGAGTCAAATGTATCGACAACATGAGTGATATGTAGTTTGATATATACATGCAACAATAGAATAAAAATATGTTATTGATATGACCCTGAAAATTACACTAGTCGAAGCACGAATCTTAACGCATAATGTCGATCTTGAATCAAGACTAAGATCAAGCGTTTATTATCAATTGTGTTAAACATGGAGTGTTTATAGTCAAATTGAGCGTCTTAGAGCGGATCTAACAAGCCCAAGATCTCATAATTTTGACATCATTTGAGCATTCAATACACAAAATACATCATATGATCAAGGGAATCATCATGAGCCGTCCGATGGAGAGTGGTTGATTTGTATGTATTTACAAAGATGTCACTCCTCCAATCTATAAATAGCCTCATTTCTCATATGGGAGCCCAAGCAAAGAGATAGGAGAGCCCTAAAGCTTGAAGATCCTCCAAAACCGTCGTCACCACTCCGTCGACCAGATGTTGGTGCCATCACTCGTCGCCCGTGATCCGCGTCGTCAACCTCTGCGGTCTCCATCATGACTTAATCATGTCGTTGTTCCTCGTTATTTGTTATCACTCGCTAGCATTATTTGTGAAGCGTGTACATGGTCGTTGTTCCTTTTTTATACATTATAATCATTGTAGAAGATTTTGTACTCAAAGCAGATACATAGTGGAAGCTTTTTTAGCAGCCTCGTGGTTTTCCTCTTTTGGTTTTCCATGTGAAAATTCTAGTTTTCTTGTTCACTTTAAATACCCATGTGTGTCTTTGGATTTCCTCAAAAAGGTGTAAACTTTTACTCTGTTTTTCTAAGCACGTAGCAGTTTGGCGTCGTATGTGAAACGATTCTCATTATTTCATCTTGTATGATGACCAAGTTTCCAACAAGATCAAAACCATCGAGGTGGAGCATTTCAAGCTTTTAAGAGCATGGCGAATAATGAAGATTCATCAAACTTCGTTCCTTGATTTTTTGCGGCAACTCTTAATCTCAAGATCGCCATGTTAAGCATCTAATTGATTACCATCCCAAGAAATAAGTCAAAGTTGGAGGATATTTCAACATTGAGAAGAGATATAGCTTTGCAAATTATGATTTTCCAATCATACTCATGGAAAGGCAAGACCAAGTTTAAGGAGTAACTTTTGGCCACACAGATGTTTTGATTCGACCTCTTCCATATAGGTTAACATCATTGTGCGACAAACAAACCTTGGTCAAAATTCTCGGATTCAATTCGACCTCTTCCATACAGGTTAACGTCATCAAGTAACACTCTGACAAACAACCTCGGATAGGTCAAAAATTCTTAGCGGATTCAATTTGACCTCTTCCATACAGGTTAACGTCATCGAGAAAAGACTCTGACAAACAACCTAGGATAGGTCAAAAGGTCCTTGGTGGACTTCACGTCCATCGTTAACGCCGTCATCGGTAACACTCGACAAACAACCTAGATAGTCAAAAGGTCCTTGGTGGACTTTCCGCTCTCTTCCACAGTTAACGCGTCGTACACTCGATAACCTAGATAGGTCAAAGGTCCTTGGTGGACTTTCCACGGCCTCTTCCACACAAGTTAACGCCATGGGTAACACTCGTCAAACCTAGATAGGTCAAAAGGTCCTTGGTGGACTTTCCATGGCCTCTTTCACACAGGTTAACGTCATCGGGTAACACTCTGACAAACAATCTCGGATAGGTCAAAACTTTTTACCTACTCCACACAGGTTAATATCATCGATAACACTCTGACAAACAACCTCGGATAGATCAAAAAATCTCAACATATTCAATTCAACCTCTTCCAGACATGTTAATATCATCGAGTCACACTCGACAAACAACTGATAAGTCAAAAGGTCCTTGGTGGACTTCCAGCCTCTTCCAGTTAGCGTCGGGTAACACTCGAAACAACCTCGATAGGTCAAAACTTTGTACTACCGCAGGTTAACATCATCGGGTAACACTCTGACAAATAACCTCGGATAGATCAAAAAATTTCAGCATATTCAATTCAACCTCTTCCAAACATGTTAACGTCATCGAGTCACACTCTGAAAAACAACCTCGGATAGGTCAAAAATCCTCATCATCGTCAAACTACGTGGCCGGTCGTCACCGCCGACCATTGTCACCGGCCACCATCACCGGGCATTTTCATCCACCATAGTCACCGGTCATCACCGCCGACCATTGTCACCGGCCATCGTCGTCGGGCATTTTCATCCACCGGCTCGCCGTATCATTCTGGCTGTTCACGGACTGTCGACCGCCGATCGCTCAGCGGGTCCTATTTATCTGCCATCTTCGCCGATCACCCTTCGTCGCCGTCATACCTATCGTGACCATCTCCGGTCACCACCATGGTGGTTGGTCATCATGACCACTTATCGCAGACCATCAGCATCTCTGCGGTCATCACCATTGTGGTCGCGTTATGTTATCGTACTTCCGTAATCCGCCATTTGCTCATTTCTGCCACTTTCACCTTCTGCCGATCATCGCGGTCGCCACCATCCGTCATGTCGGTCATCCATTCATTGCGCCCGATTAACCGTCATACAGTGCCAATTCGCATTCGCCACCGCCTGGTACCAGCCGCATCGCGTCATGCCGAATACATCGGCGGTAATCTTGGCGTCTTTGCATGGTCAGTCATGCTGCCTCGGCGCCGATCTGTGCCCTTGCCGGTTCGCTTACCCACCCGGATCATGCCATTGAGGTCCGCGTACTGCCGTTATCGGTCACCACCATGACCATCGCAGGAATCTTGCGGTCGCACATCATCGTCGATCATCGCCGGCATTACAGGCGCATTAATTACCGTCGACCATGCGGTTCTGCAGACCACCCTCGTCGACCACCAACGTCATTCTGGTTGCCGATACCGTATCGACCATCGGCGGCAATCTCTGGTCACCATCATCATGGATTTTCAGCCTGGCGCCCATTCGCAGCTTACCGTCGGCCCATTGTCGGCTGTGACCACCCTCGGCCATTATGTGGTCATCGTCGTAGCCATCACCGATCCTTCTGCGCCAGACCGTAACTGGCATTCACGGTCACGCGCCATCGCCATCGATAATTTTCTCGATCACCACCATCGTCGCGGTCATCCCGACTGCAGGCCTATCGCCCCGTCAGTCACCGTCGCCCGGTTGCATTGCCGAATACCCCGTCGGAGCCAACCAACTAATGGTCACCTACTACTGTCATGGGGTCATTCTAACCATCGCGATATCTTTTCACCACACCCGGCCCGTTATCCTCTGAATACCGTCCTTGCCTGCTGCCAACGCTTCGTCGTCATCTCAGAACTGGATGGTCCGCAATCGGTTGACACCTCTTTTGAGGGAAAAGCGTACGGCCATATGTCCGGGCCTTGATCGCCTCAACCGGACGGTCAGAGCCGATGCTTGACTCCTCTTTTGAGGGAAAATATAAACACGACGATGTACCGCGCCCGATGGCCTCCGAATTTGACGGTCGGCAGTACGGGTTGACCTCTTCGAGGAAAATCAGAACCACGGTATGTCTGCGCTTGATCGCCTCCCCGGGCGGGCGATACAGTTGATGCCTCTTTCGAGGTAAACACGGCGTATGTACCGGGCCTTGATCGCCTCGAACCGGCGGTCACGAGTGATTGGCGCCTCTTTGAGGAAAAGCGTGAACACGGCGTATGTACCATGGGCCTTGATCGCCTCCGAACGGACGGTCCGGAAAGTGATTGCCTCTTTCGAGGAAAAACTATAAAACGATGTATGTCTGCCGCGGGCCTTGATCGCCCTCGAACCGGGATCCGGCGAGTATAGTTGATGCCTCTTTCGAGGGAAAACTATAAACACGACGTATGTACCGTGGCTTTGATCGCCTCCGAACTCCGACGAGTATAGTTGATCTTCGAGGAAAAGCGTAGACGGCGTATGCGAGGCCTTGATCGCCTCAAGCGGTCAATGGTGATTGACACCTCTTTGAGGGAAAAGCGTAAACCGACTATGCGTGGGCGATCACCTCCCACCGGTCGGTCAGGAATCTGATTGACGCCTCTTTTGAGAAAAAGCGTAGACATGTCGCTGGCCGCCGCCTCAAATGACCTTCTCTCAAGAAGAAGAGAAGGTGTCTTCTCCTTTGGTCCTAGGGGGTTTTTATAGAGCCTTTCTAGGGGCAAAAGGGTAAAAATAATCAAAAATTGCCCAAAATTGTTAAAACCTCCGCTGTCAAAACCAGCGTTTGGGCCCTTACTCCCCTGCATACGCCCGGCGACAGCGGCTCAAGCGCATGGCCTCGAATGTGGCCGCTGGTATCATCGACGGCAACGCTTCTGCGTGCCCTTGCGCCCGCCTCTGATGTGCGCATCCATTCCGCGACCAGCCATATTGTCGCGACCGCCCGACCGCACGCCGCCGTGGTCACCATCAGAGCCATTAACCAGCATCATCTGTGACTCGCCACCAGCGTCTTAGCGCTTTTACATGGCGCGTTCATACCGGATGAGTCTCCTCGAAATCATGCTCGCGCATACCTACATACTGTACGCATCGCTTTCGTAGTCATAATCTTGTGCTCCATGAAGATCTGTTCTCTCAAAATGTATGGTTAATGGACCCTCAAATTTCATTAAAGAATTTATTATTTTAATGTACTTGACACATATTTTTGGATGATTGAGATAATGTCATCCAAAAATAGGGGCAACTGATATGACCCTGAAAATTCCACTAGTCGAAGCACGAATCTTAACGTCGAAAGCAATCTGATCCTGAATCAAGACTAACCGAGATCAAGCATTTATTATCAATCGACCCTTAAACATGGAGTGTTTATAATTAAATCGAGCGTCTTGACGAGCCGGATCTAACAAGCCCAAGATCTCATAATTCCGACATCATTTGAGCATTCAAATACACAAAATACATCATATGATCAAGGGAATCGTCATGAGCCATCAGATGGAGAGGAGTTGGATTTTGCATGTATTTATAAAGCGTCACTCCTCCAATCTATAAATAGCCTCATTATTTCTATGAGGGGAAAAAGAGAGAGGAGAGCCCTAAAGCTTGAAGATCCTCCAAACCAATTGTGCCACCACTGATGATCGTCAACCAACCGCTGTCATGTCGGTCGTCAGCCGATCCTTCTGCTCGTCAACCTCTGCGGTCTCCCATGTGACCATTCGGTCACTGTTCTCGTTGTTCATCATCACACTACCAGCATTATTCTACTGAGCATTATACATAGTCGTTGTTCCTTTTTCATATACAATTGTAATCGTTATCGGGAAGATTTTGTACTCAAATTACATAGTGGAAGCTTTTCTTAGGCTCCAGTGATTTTTTCCCTCTTTTCGAGGTTTCCACGTGAAAATTTCAGGAGTTTTCTTGTTCAATCTTTAAATACATGCGTGTGTGCTGGATTTCACAACAAGGTTAAGGTAAACTTTACTCTGGTGGTTTTCTAGCCGCTTATATATATATATATATATATGTATATAGCATGTTCAAAAATAATTGAATACTAGAAGTTTTCTTATGATTTCAAGTACTAATGTCCTATGGATTAGATGAAACACTCTCTTTAGTAATATATTGTACAAATATATGCTTTTTTTTTTTAATAACCAAATTTTGCATTGCTCTAAAAAATACATAAAAAGTTAACTACTAAAGATTATAACTTAAAATATACTCAGGCAATGCGGACTTACATATGCTCACTCAATGCAAGCATGATATATTAAGAAATGGAACATATAAATTTGGGCAAATCTTGTTTTTTCCATTATTAAATATGCAAATGTATTAATAAGTGCATCATATAGGTATTGATCTATCAATAATTTATCAATCTAGCTCTCGCTAATAAAATATTTCTAACAAAAAAGAATATTATCACTTTTATAGGTTAAGCAACATAGAGAAAATGTGATTAAAAGTAGATCGATTCAAATATATTCAAATATATTATGTATAGCCTTATTTGTTATCGTTCATAGGATGTGGCAATAAATGCAAACATATGCTTTGGTATTACATCTTTAGATGAAAATTGTACAATTTTTTTTGTGCTTGAGCCACAAGAAACCACATTGTTTTGATGTAGTAATTAACATATATTGTAAACATCAAAAGAGTATAATGATACCTTATCTTTCAAATTCTCAATTGTTATTACATTATTCGTAGGTTGGTCAGTTGTTACAAGAACTCTTCTGTCTTCACCTAAAAGAATATAGATGAAAATTATCTTGTTACATTAAAGAATTGCAAAAGAAAAGAAAATACCTCCTCTTCAATAGTTGTTATTAATGTGTGACTCTACTGTGCACTATTTCCTCTCTTTTTCCTCTGGTGAATAGGGATGATACTACTTTCCTTTTTATAACCTATCTCATTTTCACATCATGAGCTATACTATCGAATAAAGGCCAAGTAATATGATCATCTTCTTTCGTTTGGCCTATATCTCAAACTAATTGGTCATCCATCATTGAAATAGTTTTCATAACTCCTTCTATATGTGTGTTTTTAGTGTTTGATTCAATAATCCCCAACCGCTTTTATATTATTTATACTTATATGTCTATTAATCTTTTCTCAATAGTATTAAGCCTCATGTCAACTTCAATAATTCTTGGTGATTGTTGTTTTAAAATTCATAAATCTCTACTCTAGGCTTTTAATTAAATTAAAATTCTTATCAGTATTAATTGGCAGAGTAATTGCAAAAGGCAGGCTAGATACAAAAAATAAGGTACTTTGATAGATGAATTGGACAATATTGAGGTGAAAAATAAGAAGATTTAGGTGTGGCTTCATTCCTTGGACTTGGACTTCTTAGTAAAGAAGTGTGAGGAGCAGAGAGAGGAATATATTGTGTCAAGTAGGCCAATCTTCTCCTTTATTATGTCTTTGAGACTCAAAAATCTATGTTACACAGATAAGATAACAAAAAAATTTCAACACAATGATCAAGTTTGATGTGATCAAAATAAACTTAATTGTGATTAATTGGTCTTCCTACAAACTAGTGAAATTTTTTGTAAAATACTTAATTTTTTGCCACCATAACATATAAGGCTTTGCAACAGGAATGATGTGACTAACCACGCTTATATGCTCTAAAAATGAAAATTGCATTAAAGAGCTTAGCATATTAGGTTGATGTTATGAAATAAAATAAAATAAAGATGTAAGTTAGACCATCAAGAGAGTGACAAAGCCACTCATGTATCCTAGTGTCTTTTGCATCACAAGCTTTGTTGTTATTATATTAAATTTTATGTGAAATCTTCAAATATTTAATAATTTTTATTTTATATTTCAAATAAATTGAACTAAACTTTGATAAGAGAGATTTTTGTTATGTAATACTTTCTCCTCTATATCCATATAATCAAAGCTACCTCATTAGCTATGAAACTCAAATAGTGGCCACTAATATAAAAAGCTTGTCTTTTAATATTCTAAGAAGACATAATAAAAGTAATAATAGCAATATCTTTCTAAAAGATATGCATTTTAGTGACATGGTGAATGTTAAGTCATTTTAAAATAACAATACTTTATTCAATAAAATGTTCTAAAACTGAATCACATAGTACTCTAAAAGTGAAAGGTCTGCATCTGAAAGTTATTTTTTGATAGTCATTTTAAGCTCCAAATAAAAAGTGCACCAATGAAAACATCATAAAAAGAAAAGTACACTACAATGACTTTAAATATGACCTAAAATAATTTTCATACATATCAAATGAACTTACAATAGCTTAAAACATAATTTAAATCTTAAAATCACTCTATACATTTGAAATACAACAGTACACTATTAGAGTGCTCAAAATATTTAGATAAAAATGACATGATTATAATTTAATATTCATCAAAAGAACTTAAAATAACTTTAAATAAAATTTAAATCTTAAATATGATAGTAAATTAGCGTTTATAAGTACATTACTTGAGTACTCAAAATAGTATAGTAAAAATGACCTAAATATAATTTAATATTCATGAAATTAATTTAAAATAGTTTTTAAACATAATTTAAATCTTATACATGACAAGTATACCAATGTATACATCAAAAAAGTTTAGTATGATATTTGGGTACTCAAAGTATTAAAGTAAAATGACCTAATTTGATACTCATCAAAAGAACGTACGATAACTTAAAACATAACTTAAATTCTACAAACGATAATATACCAGTGTTTACATCAAAAAAAAAAGTACAATGCATTATTTGAATACTCAAAGTATTAAAGTAAAAAATGATCAAAATTGAGTTTAATACCCATTAAAATAATCTGTGATAGCTTAAAGCATAATCTAAATCTTACAATACACCACTATGTATATAAGAAATATAACAACACACTACTAGAGTACTCAAAGTATTAAGTTAAAATAATCTAACTATAGTTTAATATTCATCAAAAGAACCTAAAATAACTTTAAGCATAATTTAAATCTTAAACAGGCAATACATCATCGTATACATATGAAATATAATAGTATGCTACTTTAATACTCAAAGTATTGAAGTTTAATATTCTTCAAAAGAATCTAAACTAGCTTTAAACATAATTTAAATCTTAAATATGGTAGTACAATAGTGTTTACATCAGAAAAGTATAGTACACCATTTGAGTACTCAAAGTATTGAATTAAAAATGACCTAATTTTAGTTTAATACCCATGAAAAGAATTTGCAATAACTTAAAACATTATTTACATCTTACAAATAGCAGTACACCCTTGTATACAAAAAGAAATAGTATAGTACAATATTTGACAACTCAAAGTATTGAAGTAAAAATAAACTAATTTAAGTTTAATATCCATTAAAAAATCTACAATAGCTTAAAATATAATTTAATTTTACAAATGCTAGTACACCGTTGTATACATATAAAATTGTACAGTATACTACTATAGATACTACTATAGCACTCAAACTATCAAGGCAAAAATGGCCTAATTACTAATTAATATTCATCAAAATAACCTAATATAGCTTTAATCATAATTTAAATCTTAAATATGATAGTATATTAGTGTATATAAAAAAATGTACAACACACTATTTGAGTACTAAAATATTGAAGTAAAATGACCTTATTTAAATTTATACACATCAAAAGAGCCTACAACAACATAAAATATAACTAAAATATTACAAATAATAGTACACTAAGGTATATATCAAAATAGTATAGTAAACTACTTTAGTACTCAATATATTGAAATAAAAAGACATAGTTGAAGTCTAATACCAATAAAAAACCTACAATAGCTTAGAACATAATTTACATTTTAAAAATGTCAATACACCACTATATATATAAAAAAATATAGTAACACACTATTTGATTATTCAAAGTATTGAAGTAAAAATGACCTAATTATAGTTTAATATTCATCAAAAGAACCTAAAATAGCTTTAAACATCATTTAAATTTTAAATAAGGCAGTACATCTGCGTATATATCACAAAAAATATAGTAAACTATTTGAGTACTTGAAGTAAAAATAATCTAATTTGAGTTTAATACCCATTAAAAGAACCTACAGTAGCTTAAAATATGACTTAAATATTACAAATGATAGTACACCAATATATACATTAGAAATAGTATAGTACACTACTTTAGTACCCAAAGTATTGAAGTAAAAATGACCTAATTGAAGTTTAAAACCAACAAAAAACTAAAATAACTTAAAACATTATTTACATCTTGAAAATGACAATACAACTATATATATATATATATATATATATATATATATATATATATATATATATATATATATATATATATATATATATATATAAATACAATAGTACACCACTTTATTACTCAAAATATTGAAGTAAAATAACATACAACTACTTATACCTCAATTTAAATATTAAATGCGATAATAATTAAGTGTATAGATCAAAATCGTACAGTACACCATTTGAGTACTCAAAATGTTGAACTAAAAATAATCTAAAATAATTTTAATACTCATCAAAAGAACCTATAACAACTTAAAATATGATTTAAATCTTAAATAGGGCAGTACACCATAATTTACATCAAAAATAGAATAGACACTATAAGAGTACTCAAGATATTGAAGTGAAAATTACTTAAAGTTTCATATTCAACAAAAAAACCTACAATAGCTTCAAACACTATTTAAATTTAAAAATGACAGTAAACATATGTATACATTAAGAAAAACAATGCACTACTTGAGTACTCAAAATATTGAAGAAAAATAGACTTCAAATTGAAGTCACATTCATCAAAAATAACCCACAACACTTTAAAACTTCATGTTGATCTCTAAGAGAATAATTTACAAATGTAGTTTAAAAACAAATAAATATCACACTAGTATTATGTGCAACATTAACTACATAATATAATGTAAGAATAAAATTAATTAATAATATGTTATAAAAATCAGTAGTTGGAATAACTATCAAAACCCTAAAATAGAAAAACTAAAATAATACCATATAGGGTAGTTTTCGATGAAGGAGATGAGATGGTGCCTCAATTTTGAATCCTCGGATGCTAAGAGAACCCTCGAAGAATACCCGATAGGAGGAATGCACACTAGGAGGAAGAGGAGTACAATAGAAAAAATCTTGGCTTCTACTTTCTACAAGTTTTTGAAACGCGTTCCATTTATTTCTAATTTGAGGTCATGTTGAGCTCCGTTAACTTTCTCAATATCTACCTTCATCACTATTCAATGCATTTATTGATCGCGGACCTTCGTCATTTGTCAATTCTTTATTGTAGTCTAGATGTAAAGCTACGTTTAGACTCCTAATAATATTTTTCTCCTTATCGCCACTAAGTTTGAACTTCAGTAATAGTCAAAGGGAGATGCGGGAAGCTGCGACTTACATTAACAAAGATGGACAAGGGTTATACGAGGAAGAAGGTAGGTTGAAGCTAGAAAATTTTACATGGGAGTCCGGGACAGCTTTCGTGCCAACCGATCTCAACACGTGTCCAGTAATAAAATATAATTTTTTTTACTTTACAATGCGGTAATGTAACGATGTCGTTAACGTTATTCAAAGCCGGCATGGCACGACCTGTTAAAATAGCAAGAGAAATGTCGTTTAAATGCACGGGAGAAATTCAAAAGCAATATATAAATAGATTTAGGGCAAAATATATATTTTTTTCAAACGAATTGAGCTCAGAGAAGAAAAACAAAAAAATCTTATTTAAATTTTCGAGAAGAACTGTGAAGATGGAGAATAAATTTGGAAGTTGTAGCTTTGATATTGTGACCAAATTAGCGGATTATGTCTTAAATATAAATGCATCGGTAAATTTTCTCCACCATTTTATATATACAACTTTTTTGAAACAGTCAGTGATATTCTTTGAAATTCTTTTATGTAATATATATTTTTTACACAGTTTGGAGTTCTTTGCAAGAGAACTTTGGTGGTTTTAGCTATTTTATGTATACTCTATGTACTCTCATAGTACATATTTATTTAATTTTTTTTGACTTATCATATGTTTAATATATCCATTGTAAGATATTTAGAGATGTTTTGAATTTGGTAGTTTTTTTATTTTGCATATGTACTCTCTGTACTCTCATGAGGGTACACCCTATTTTTTTAATTTTCTCAATTGTATGGTTTGTCATATGTTTAACAGATGCCATTGTAAGCTGTTTGGAGATATTTCCTGAAGAATTTGGTGATTTTCAGAGCTATTTTGCATGTGTACTATCTGTACTCTCATGAGGGTACACCTTATTTTTTCAAATTTTTTAATCATGAGGCTTGTCATATGTTTAGTATATCCTATTATAAGATATTTGGATATATTTCATGAAGAATTTGGTGATTTTGAAGCTATCTTGCATGTGTACTCTCTGTACTCTCATGAGGTACACCCCATTTTTTTCATTTTTTCAACTGTGGGGCTTGTCATATATTTAGTACATCCTATTGTAAAATATTTGGAGATATTTTCTGAAGAATTTGGGATTTTTTGGAGATATTTTTTATATGTACTCTATGTACTCTCATGCAGGTACACCTAATTTTTTCAACTCTAGTGCTTATCATATGTTTAGTACATCCTATTGTAAGCAGTTTGGCGATATTTCTTGAAGAATTTTGGGGTTTTTGGAACTATTTTGCATGTATACTCTTTGTACTCTCATGAGAATACACCCTACTTTTTAAATTTTTTCAACTGTGAGGCTTGTCATATATTTAGTACATCCTATTGTAAGTTATTTGGAGATATTTCATAAAGAATTTGGATATTTTTAGAGCTATTTTGCATGTCACTCTCTTCTCTCATGAGGTACACCCATTTTTCAAAATTTTTAAGTGGGGCTTTACCATATGTTTAGTATATCCTATTGTAAGATGTTTGGAGATGTTTCATGAAAAATTTGGTGATTTTTGGAGTTATTTTGCATATGTACTCTCTGTACTCTTATGAGTACACCCTATTTTTTTCAATTTTTTCAACTATGGGGCTTGTCATATGTTTAGTACATCTAATTGTAAGCTGTTTGGAGATATTTCATGAAGAATTTTAGAATTTTTAAAGCTATTTTGCATGTGTACTCTCATGAGGGTACACCCTAATTTTTTTATTTTTTAACTATGGAGCCTGTCATATGTTTAGTACATCCTATTATAAGCTGTTTGGAGATATTTTCTAAAAATTTTGGTAGTTTTTGGAGCTATTTTGTATGTGTACTCTCTGTATGCTCATGAAGGTACATCCTATTTTTTTAATTTTTTCAACTGTGAGGCTTGTCATATGTTTAGTACATCCTATTGTAAGCTGTTTGGAGATGTTTCATGAAGATTTTGATAGTTTTGGGTTATTTTTGTATGTACTCTCTCTTTTGAGGATACACCTCATTTTTTCAAATTTTTTTATCGTGGGGCTTGTCATATGTTTAGTATATACTATTGTAAGATGTTTGGAGATATTTTATGAAGAGTTTGGAGATTTTTAGAGCTGTTTAACATGTGTACTCTCTATACTCTCATGAAAGTACTCCCTATTTTTTTAGTTTTTTTAACTATGGGGCTTATCATATATTTAGTACATTCTATTGTAAGCTGTTTGGAGATATTTTATGAAGAATTTGGGTATTTTTGGAGCTATTTTACATGTGTACTCTCTATACTCTCATGAGGGTACACCCTATTTTTTATTTTTTTTTCAATTGTGGGGCTTGTCATATGTTTAGTATATCCTATTGTAAAATATTTATAGATGTTTCATGAAAATTTTGATAATTTTTAGAGCTATTTTGTATGTGTACTCTCTGCACTCTCATGAGAGCACCCCATTTTTTTTAATTTTTTTAACTATGGGGTTTGTCATATGTTTAGTACAACCTATTGTAAGCTGTTTGGAGATGTTTCATGAATAATTTGATGGTTCTTTAAGTTGTTTTGCATGTGTAGTCCATGTGTACTCCTAAAACATATTTATGTTTGCGCAGGTGAATGATGTTAATCACTAGTGCGATGATGAAGTCGTTATGTCTCATGTACAAATTATGGGAAAACTTCTTGGCACCACTGTTCACAATGAAAGGAGGCATATGAAATGTCTGATTATGCACATCAAATGATGTTAGAAAATATCATACTAGTTATTGGCGAACTAAGAATTTAAAATCAAAGATTTTTATGTTCAAAAATAGGTCTCAAGAAAGGTGTCAATCTAAATTATTCAGTAAAATTCCAAAAAATAGATGAAGAGTGGTTGTCTGGCCATGATTAGATTTTCTATTAATTTAGATGGGAATTGAAAGGATAAAAAATATATAGAAAGTCATAATCATTCATTGGCAAAGCCGGGTGACCTACATCTTCTTAGATCATACAGAGGCATTAGCGATGAGAAGGTGGCTGTGTTGAAGTCAATGACAGAGGCTAGAATTAGAGCAACTGATGCATTTTGATATCTTAGTGAGGAAGTTGGTAGCGTGGAGAATATTAGCTTTACAAAAAGATATGCTTTCAATTACATTCAAAAAGAAAGAAGATCAAGGATTGCGAATGGTGATAGTAATGCATTAATACAACTAGTCAAAGAAAGGCAAGCGGAGGATGGAATGTTTGCATGGGATGTCTAAGTTGATGAGTCAAACACCTTGGTCAATTTTTTTTTGGAGCAATGGCATGACAAGGATGGAATATGAGATGTCATAATTTTTTATACAAGTTATCGACTCAATAAATATAATCTTGTTTATGCACCTTTTGTTGGAGTGAATCATCACTGGTAAAATATCTTATTTGGAGTAGCCTTTCTATCAAAAGAGACAATTGAGTCATTCACGAGGCTATTTAAAATATTTCTCCTTAATGAATGTGACATCATAATATTCACTAATCAAGATCAAAGCGAGAACTATCAAAATTGCATTACCGCATACTCATCATAAGTTATTCCAATGGCATATTTCTAAGAAAAGCTCCTTTGAAAGTACATTGCTTTAATAGTAATAAGACAGTATAAAGTCTCTTTTATACATGCATGAGTATGTGTGATTCACAGAAAGAGTTTAAGCAAGCTTGGTCTACCATGCTAGAAGAAGGCAATTTTCATGATCATGCTTGGTTTTCTAAGCTATATAAAACTAGGTGCAAGTGGTCTACCGCATTCTACAAAGACTCATTCTATATGTGTATCTTATCAATACAACGTAGTGAGTCCACGAATAATGTATGCCATAGAATCTCTAAAACAGCAAGTTCTATCACCGATTATTTCTTAGGATTGGAGAAGGTTATAGACACATGGAGATAGAATGAATATGATGAATTTTCAAGTGTAGCCAGTCAGCAATTGTTCTATTAAAACTAGTCTAATTTTGAAACAAGGTGCTATGTTTTACACAAGAAAGCTTTATACAATATTTGAAGAAGAATTTGTGCATAGAGTTGGTGGATTAGCATCAAATATGTCAGATGACAATCTCATGGAGTATTTGGTGAGAAACTTAGAGAATAAAAGTTTTTCCAAAACATGGACTATCCATTTTGACAAGACATGCATAAATGTAACTTGTAATTGTAAAAAATTTGAAATGATGGGGGTGCTTTGTGGCCCCTGCATCCGAGTTCTGAGTTAGAAGATATTGTGCGTATTCCAGAGAAGTTTCTTCTCATGCGATGGTCAACTATAGCAAAGAGGGATATCTACTTTGACAGTGCTTACAGGAACTTAAAGATGTGCAAAGTAAGATGGAAATGAAATTGACATTATTTTTTTTGGAACCACATCGATATCGATATCTATCAAATAAGCACGACAAAGGTAATAAGAAAGGCGAGGAGTATATGTTGGATTCCTTAAAAAACTATTTGATAATGTTGATTCTATATTATGTGAGAATTTACCTCCAACTGACAAAATAGTTAAAAAGAAGAAGTCTACTATAACAGATAAATGAACTAACTTAGTAAAGGATCCAATTAAGAAATGGCCAAAGGGTGTTCCCAATGCAAGCTTGAAAGGATATTGGGAGAGAAACAAGAAAGCCAAGAATAATTTTCTATCTATCTCTAAATTTATAGTCTTCAAATATTATTGTTAAACTTTAAACCATTATGTTTTTAATGTTACAATGATGAAAGAACAAGCAGCAAGAGATGGAGAACATAAAGTGTCACTCATTGCAACAAATTTTTCTATTATGCTAGAGTGCTTTTCATAGGTATGCAGGTATAACACTTCATTCCCACTGTTGCATATCAGTAACTGATATGATGTTCTATCTTAAGAATTTAACTCAAGCTCGATAATCAGTTAGTCGGTTGAAGGGTACACCAAGCTAATGATGGATATCATTACAGAGAAACATTATAATGTGTGATATCATTTAATTATCATGTGTTCTTTGAATGTATATACTTTAATGTTAATTTGATTGAAAGTGTGTCAATCAGTAGTTATGATGTTGCACTTTAAAGGTAAACTTTATACTACGTCTTATGTTGCTTATGTTTGTAATATACTGTTGATATTTTGTACTTTAATTCACTAAAAATTTCTCTTAATAGAGTCTTGGTTATATTACCAAAATTTACTAAATATTTTATCTCCAAACAGTGTAAAATAGCTGAAAAAACTTGAAAAAATAGGATGTACTCTCATGAGAGTACAATATAGAGAGTATACATGCAAAATAGATTTAAAACTCAGATGCACAAACTGAGAATAGCATCTACTAAACATATAAATAAAAAATAGGGTAAATAGCTGAAAATTTTTAGAAAAATTGGATGTACCCTCATGATAGTATAGAGACATACATGCAAAATAGATCCAAAAACTCATCTGAACATTTACAAATAGCTTAGAATAGCATCTACTAAACATATAAATGAAAAAGAATGTATAATAGTTAAAAATTTTTGAACAAATGGGGTGTACCCTCATGAGAGTACAGAGAGTACACATGCAACATAGCTCCAAAAATCCATCCAGATGCTTGCAAACAACTTAGAATATCATTTACTAAACATATAAATGAAAAAGAGTATAGAATAGCTGAAAAAATTTGAACAAATGGGGTGTACCATCATGAGAATATAGAGACTACACATTCAAAATTGATCCAAAAATCCACCAATAAGCCTCCAAATAGTTAGAATGGCATTTCCTAAACATATAAATGAAAGAAAGGGTAGAATAGCTAAAAATAATTGAGAAAATGAGATGTACTCGCATGAGAGTATAGAGAATATCCATTCAAAATAGTTCTAGAAATCCACCAAGAAGCCTCCAAAAAGCATATAATGATATTTACTAAACATTTTATCTCCAAATAGGGTAGAATAACTGAAAAAATTGAGAAAATTGGGTGTACTCTTATGAGAGTATAGAGAGTACACATTCAAAACAGTTCCAAAAATCTACTAATAAGCCTCCAAATAGCTTATAATGGCACCCACTAAACATTTTATCTCCAAACAGAGTAGAATAGCTAAAAATTTTAAAAAAATGAGGTGTACTCTCTTGAGAGTACAGAGAAATGCAAAATAGATCCAAAAACTCATCCAGACACTTGCAAACAGCTTAGAATAACATCTACTAAATATATAAATGAAAAATATGGTGGAATGGCTAAAAAATTTTAAAAAATGGGATGTACCTTCATGATAGTACATAGAGTACACATACAAAACAAATCCAGAAACTCATCCAGACGCCTCCAAACAGCTTAGAATAGCATCTACTAAACATATAGATGAAAAAGAGTGTAGAATAGTTGAAAAATTTTTGAATAAATGGGGTGTACTCTCATGAGTATAAAAAACAAGCAAAATCTCCAAAACACATCCAGGACACACAAACGACTTAGAATAACATCTACTAAACATATAAATAAAAAAGAGTGCAAAATAGCTAAAATAATTTGAACAAATGGGGTATATCCTCATGAGAGTACAGGGAGTACACATTCAAAACTGATCCAGAAATCCACCAAGAAGTCTCCAACGACTTAGAATGACATCTACTAAACATATAAATGAAGAAAGTAGAATAGTGAAAAATTGAGAAAATGGGGGAATCTCATGAGAGTACACATTCAAAATAGCACCAAAAATCCACCAAGAAGCTTTCAAATAGTTTATAATGGCATCTACTAAATATTTTATCTTCAAATAGGATAGAATAGCTGAAATTTTTTGAGAAAATGGGGTGAACTCTCATGAGAGTACAGAGAGTACACATTCAAAATAACCCTAAAAATTTACCAAGAAGCCTCCAAACAACTTATGATGGCATCTATTAAATATTTTATCTCCAAACAGGGTAGAATAGCTGAAAAATTTTGAAAAAATGGGGTGTACCCTCATGAGAGTACAGAGAGTACACATTCAAAATATCCCCAAAAATCCACCAAGAAGCCTCCAAATAGCTTATAAGGAATCAACTAAATATTTTATCTCTAAACATGGTAGAATAGCTAAAAAAATTTGAAAGAATGGGGTGTACCTCATTGAGTACTGAGAGAATATACATTCAAAACATATCTAAAAATATATGCAAAATAAATAAATGAAAAAGAGTGTAGATTCGCTAAAAAATTTTGAACAAATAGGGTGTACTCTCATGTACAGAGAGTACATATTCAAAACTAATCTAAAACCCACAAAAAAGCCTCCAAATAGCTTAGTATAGCATCTACTAAACATATAATTCAAAAGCAATGTAAATTAGCTAAAATTTCCCATAAACCCACTCCTTAAACTACCTAATTCCCAAGAACTAAACTCCAAATAGCTTACAATGGAATGTACTAAACATATGGCAAGCCTCACAATTGAAAAAAATTGAGAAAATGAGAAAGCTGCACCAAATTACCAAAAAAAAACAATTCTAAATAGTTTACAATGACATGTGCGACACAGATAATAACATGTAGAAATAGCTTATAATAGCATGAACAATACAAACAAATACAGAGATGTTCTACATTTAGATTTCCAAACACTTTATTCATATGCACAACCTTCTTGTACTCAACATTTTATATTATTTCATATTTAAACAAAAATAGCATAAGCAAACTAGCTCGCAATTCATTTTCTTTGGATAATCTTGGTGCTCAGCCCAATCTACTGAAGGTTTGCTGATTGCTGCCTCCATGTATTTGCACACAAACATATCACAATCAACATTGTTTTCTTAGACTGGTAGACCACTAATCACTCTGATTGGCCATTCTTTAGGATTGCTCTCAAAAGTTTGGCCAGCATCTTGGATGAGTAATTTGATATAAAGAGTTAAAAATAAAGGTCAAGAGTTAGGTACAAAGTATGCATTTAAGATGAACTAAAAATAAAAATAATTTTTACAATATCAGGAAGAATGACCTTATGAGTTAGGTTTGACAGTGAGTCATAGAAATACCAAGCCCATTTCTTAATATGCCCCACCATTAGTGTCTAATGCTAATTATTGATAACTTGAAGTAAAAGCAAATCAGCCATTGAAATACTATCTGTAGTAACATGCTGGATGAACATTTTGTTTTCTTTTGCTATGCCATATTTAGCATAACTCTACAATAATTCAAAAAAAAGTTAAAACTAGTAGCTTATAATTATCAAAACTTTGGAATGCATCATATAACCCAAAACTCTGTGCATTAACTCATCTAGTGTATGCATGAGACATATAGATAAGGGACATATAGCTCAGGACAGATAGTATACTTCTCGGCCAGTAAATAAGCAAAGGCATCAACATGTGCATTTGATAGATATTGATCTGTCAGCAACTCATAAATTTGGCCTCTCATAATAATGATATTTTCAACTGAGAATACACTATCACTCCTGCATGTGAGAAGCATGGGAATGTGAGCATTATTAATTTAAAGGTGATTTTATGTATATTGAATGAGATAGACTAAGCAATTACTTGCTTGTCCTTGAATCAAGCGCAGAAGGTGTCAATGAGCTGTAGCATTGGCTTGGGAAGGACATCTCTTGATGAGAAGTCTATAATATCATGTGCCTTAGCTGGCTGTAAGAAATTAACAAGGTTTAAGAGCTAGATTCAATGTGAATTAAAGTTGAATCTTCTAAGATGAAGAATACCTGATGCTCCTCAACCACTATGACAACAGTCGTTGGTTCATCCAGTGTTGTAGGAACCTCTCATAACCTATATAAAAAATTGAAATCGCCTTTTATTAAATTAAATAAAAGGAAAGCCAAGTAATACCTCCTCTGTTGTTTGTACATCTTGTGTGGCAGCAACAGCAGGAGTTGTTGTGTGTCTTCCTGTATATTTGTGTGAATGGGGAGGATACAACTTTCCTCTTTCTCAGCTATCTAGCCTTCACGCCATGTTCAATGCTGCCCAGTAAATGCTGAGCAGCATCTTTCTATTCAGTGGAAGCCTCCTCAAGAGCTTCTCCTGTGGTAGCCTCCTCAAGACCTTCCCCTATGGTAGCCTCCTCAGGAGCTTCTCCTATGGTAGCCTCCTCAGGAGATTCCCTAGTGGTAGCCTCTTCAGGAGCTTCCCCTGCGGTAGCCTCCTCAGGAGCTTCCCCCATGCTTGGACCCTTCTGTCCAGCAACCATCTCCTTAATTGCAGCTACCAGTAAATCAATACCATCGACTCTCTTAGTTATTGAAGCTTCAAAAAATAATACTCTTTCCCGAGGGCCCAAAATCTAAAAGTATCTTCTCTACCGCAAAACTTTGTAGAGAGGTAGTAGTAGATGACAGGCTAAATACATAAGAAGGGAGAGAATATCAAGGAGATACATATAGAGATCCACTTGGAGCTCCACTCTTTGGACTTGGAATGAGGCTTCTATGGGGCTCGTTGTGGGTTGTATGATGGATAGGGGGCACTATTTCAAGAAGCCAGGTCTCCTTCTTTGATATGTCTTCAAATGAAAGACAGACCTATGTTACACTAATAAAAATATGATAATTTTTAATATGAATAAATATATTTTGAGATAAATGAAGTAAATTTATTTTACATCACTTGGTGTCCTTGCAAACCACTGAAGGAATCCTCTACAAACTTTATTTTTAGCCATCTTAACATACTTGACTTTGCAGAAGGAATAGGTGGCCTTATGGTTTTTGTGTACTCTGTCACCCAGATCTACAATAAAGATTTATATGACTTAGCTTCAATGCATAAAATAATATAAATCTGAAGAAGTAAAATGTACCATCAGAAAAGTGACAAAGCCACTCATATACCCAGTGCCTTTTGTGTCAAAATTTTTGATGTAATAACATCAAACTGTGAAACCAGAAGCTCCAGATGGCTTCTAGCCAATTATAATCAACAAATCTCTCTATGTCATCGGCGTAGGCTATCAATTATAACATCACTCTATAATTATGATATATATAAAAAAAGATTTAAAAGTAAAAAATTGTATGTATAACTGCACAAACTGGGCTGCAGTTAACGAGCGATCCAACTTCTCAATTTTATTCTTAAAATCAACTGAGTTTGACTTGAAACGTAGGGATTTCTGCCATATTACCTTCTCCCCTCTATTTGGCATCCCTATAATTAATGCAACTTCATCGAAAGTGAAAGGAATGCATTGGCCACCAATATATAATGCATGTTTTTCTATATTCCAACAGGACATGATTGAAGTGATGGCAGTTGAATCTTGTTGAATTTCATGCATTCTAATTAATTGATTCACATGTAGCCTTCTCAAAATGGCAAGTACTTCATCATTAAAGTGGCCTGAAATAGAATCAAACACTGCTCTAATGTCGGTTGGTCTGCATCTGGAAGTTATCATTTTTCAGACATTTTAAGCATCAAAATGAAAAGTGAATTAATGAGAACATTATTTGCACAACGAAGGCCCAGAGAGTACACATAAAAAATAGCTCCAAGAACCCCCAAATATTTTCAAAAATATTTCCAAATCACTTACAGTAGGATGTACTAAACATATGACAAGCTCCACTGCTGAAAATATTAAAAAAATAGGGTGTACCTTCATGAGAGTACAGACAGTACACATGTAAATAGCTCCAAAAATTATCAAATTCTTCATGAAACATCTCCAAACAGCTTACAATAGGATGTACTAAACATATGACATAGCTAAAAAAATTAAAAATAGAGTGTACTCTCATGAGAGTACATAGAGTACACATAGAAAATAACTCCGAAAATACCCCAAATTCTTCAGAAAATATCTCCAAACAGCTTACAATAGATGTCATAAACATATCACAATCCTCACAATTAAAAAAATTGAAAAAATAGAGTATACCCTCACGAGAGTACAGAGAGTATACATACAAAAATAGCTTCAAAAATATCAAAATTCTTCAAGAAATATCTCCAAACAGTTTACAATAGGATGTACTTAACATATGATAAGCCAGACAGTTAAAAAATTAATAAAATAGGATGTACTCTCATGAGAGTACAAAGAGTATATATGCAAAATAGCTCCAAAAATACCCAAATTCTTTATGAAATATCTCCAAATAACTTACAATAGGATGTACTAAACATATGACAAGTCCCACAGTTAAAAAAATTGAAAAAATAGAGTGTACTCTTATAAGAGTACACATGCAAAATAACTTTAATAATCACCAAATTTTTTATGAAACATCTCCAAACATCTTACAATAGGATATACTGAACATATGATAAGCCCAATAATTGAAAAAATTGAAAAAATGAGGTGTACCCTCATGAGAGTACAAAGAGTACACCTGCAAATAGCTCTAAAAATACTCAAATTCTTCATGAAATATCTCCAAAACGACTTACAATATGATGTATTAAACATATGATAAGCAATTGAAAAAATTGAAAAATAGGGTGTACCCTCATGAGAGTATAGAGTACACATATAAAATAGCTCTAAAAACTATCAAATTCTTCAAAAAAATATCTCCAAACATCTTACAATAGGATATACTAAACATATGATAAGCTCCACAGTTGAAAAAATTTAAAAAAAATTGGAAATACACTCATGAGAATATAGAGAGTACACATGAAAAATAGCTCCAAAAATCCCAAAATTCTTCAGCGAACATCTCGAAATAGCTTACAATAAGATGTACTAAACATATGATAGGCCCCACAGTTGAAAAAATTTAAAAATGGGGTGTACACTCATGAGAGTACAGAGAGTACACATGAAAAATAGCTCCAAAAACTCCAAAATTCTTCAGAAAATATCTCCAAATAGCTTACAATATGATGTACTAAACTTATAACAAGCCCCACAGTTGAAAAAACTAAAAAAATAGGGTGTACCCTAATGAGAGTACATATGCAAAATAGCTCTAAAAACTATCAAATTCTTCATGAAATATCTCCAAACATCTTACAATAGGATATTCTAACATATGACGACCATAGTTAAAACTTTTGAAAAATGGTGTACCATCATCGAGTATAAGAGTACACATACAAAATAGCTCCAAAAATTATCAAATTCTTGAGAAAATATCTCCAAACAGCTTACAATATGATGTATTAAACATATGACAGGCCCCCACAGTTAAAAGATTGAAAAATGGGGTATACCCTCACGAGAGTACAGAGAGTACACATAGAAAATTGCTCCAAAAACTCCCAAATTCTTTAGGAAACTTCTCCAAACAGCTTACAATAGGATGTACTAAACATATAACAAGCCCCATAGTTGAAAATTTTGAAAAAATGGGTGTGCCCTCATGAGAGTACAGAGAGTACACATATAAAATAGCTCCAAAAGCTATCAAATTCTTAATGAAATATATTCAAATATTTTACAATAGGATATACTAAATATATGATAAGCCCCACAGTTGAAAATTTTTAAAAAATAGGGTGTACCCTCATAAGAGTACAGAGAATACACATACAAAATACAAAAATATCCAAATTCTTCATGAAATATCTTCAAACAGCTTACAATAGGATGTACTAAACATATGACAAGTCCCATAGTTGAAAAAATTGAAGAAAAAAAAAAGGTGTACCTCATGAGAGTATAGAGTACATGCAAAATAACTCCAACACACCCTCAAATTCTTCATGAAACATCCCCAAATAATTTACAATAGGATATATTAAATATATGACAAGCCCAGAAAATTTTAAAAAATGTGGTGTACTCATGAATATAGAGAGTACACATGCAAAATAGCTCTAAAAAATCCAAATTATTCATGAAATATCTCCAAATAGCTTACAGTATGATGTACTAAACATATGATAAATCCCAGTTGAAAATTTTAAAAAATGAGGCATACCCTCATGAGAATACTGAAATGCACAAACATTTAAAATCACCAAATTCTTTAGAAAATATCTCCAAACAACTTACAATGGCATCTACTAAACATATGACAAGTTAGTTGAGAAAATTAAAAAATAGGGTGTACATTTATGAGAGTACATATAGTACACATATAAAATAACTCCAAAAACTATCAAATTCTTCTTAAAATATCTCCAAACATCTTATAATAGGATATATTAAACATATGACAAGTCTCACAGTTGAAAATTTTAAAAAAAATAGTGGCATGAGAGTATAGAGAAGTTATTCTAAAAAAAATAACCAAAATTTTTATGAAATGTCTTTAAACAGCTTATAATAAGATGTACTAAATATATGGCAAACACAGTTAAAATAAATTGAAAAATAAGTGTACGCTGAGTAAGTACACATGTAAAATAGCTCCAAAATCACTAAATTCTTTATAAAATATCTCCAATAGCTTGCAATAGGATATATTAAACATATGCAAACAATTGAGAAAATTAAAAATAGGGTGTACTCATGAGTATAGAAATACAAAATAACTTGAAACCCCAAAGTCACTTTCCTTTGAAGAACTCAAATGTGCTCCTATTCGATGGTCAGAATAAATGTGAAAATCCTAAATTTTTAAAGTTCAAGAATGCAAAAAGAAATAACTCATGGAGTCATCTATAATACCTAAATTTTTAATGCCAAGATTTAGCAAATCTCAGGAAGGTAGATACATGCGGGAGAGGAGGCGAGGAAAATTTCTACACAAAAATGAAAATACATATATTTTTGGAGACTCGATCTGACGTCGTCATAATATTTTCTCCTTATTTTATGGGGGCTGCATCGGTCCAAATAACATTAAAGACATCATTACATATTATAAAGTAAAAAAATCATATTTTATTACTGGACACATGTTGAGATCAGGGTTGGCGTCCGGATGTAAAGCTACGTCCAGACTCCGCATGTAATATTTTCTCTTGAAGCTGGGGTTGGCTTCTTGCTCGAGGTTCACACGAACAGGGAAAGCGATGGGTAGGAGGCCTTCAAGTGTGTGAGTAAGCTGTGTGAGAGAGAGGGCGAGGTGGAGAAAGCCAGTTTCAGTTTTGAGGCGTGATTGTAAGAGGTTTGTGGAAGACTTGGTTGGCTTCTTGATCGAGGTTCGCACGAACAGGGAAAGCGGGTAGGAGGCCTTCAAGTGTGTAAGTTATGTGAGAGAGGGCGAGGTGGAGAAGGCCAGTTTCAATTTTGAGGCGTGATTGTAAGAGGTTTGTGAAGACGGTTGGTCGAAGGAGAGATCTGGATAAGAGGCCTGCTATGCCTGAGAGAGAGTCATTGTTATGAAAAACATAAAACATTTAATTATAACATTATATTATAACGTTATAATGTTATATTATTATGTTACAATATCTAACATTATTCTTAATATTATTATTAAAATGTTATTATAATAAAATATTAATTATGTAACTTACAATAAATTAAATAAATACAAATAATTAATTTATAACTTAAAATAACAGCTAGTAACAATTATAAATCATAATTAGGTGATTTAATATTTTTTCATCTTTCACCTATAAATATATGATAATGTGAGCTTGAATGGGATGAGAAAATTTCTAAATATTCTCTTTTTCTTTCTCCACTCACTTCCATCATTGTTATTTTGTTCATTTTATTTTTGGGCAACAACAGACACGCAATTAGTTTGAAGTTTTGCTCGTGGTGCACGCACGATCAAGACAATGAACGAGTTGTATCTCACGAGTAGAAAATAGAACCGCAAATTAGTGCACCCAAGGCTTGATCTACTCTAAGGATAGTACCATTGGCATGCCTCCCTCTCAGGCTATTTAAATCTTATTATTTTTATTTTTATTTGCTTAGTTGTGTTAAATTTATTTCTTAATTGTCAATTAATTTTCTTACAATTCTAACAATCTTACAGTAGATCAAAATATTTTCTTTACTTTAATCATTTTCACCAATTAAAAAACATATGTCTACACAAATATCGCTTCATCTTGATAATGTTAAGTCGGAAAAATTTATAGAAACATATTTTAAAAGATGGTAAAAGAAAATTATATATTAGTTGACATGTATAATCCTCCTTCATCCGAACCTAATTCAGAAAGAGAAAATAATTCATCTTTTGATGAAGGGTTGGGAAAAGGAAAAACTCCACAAGATATTGATTTTCATTATCTTGGGTGCATTCTTAATGTTCTTTTCGATAGTTTTATGACATATTTTATACATCAACATTTTCTTTTGAGCTTTGAAAAG